>JAGKQI010000026.1:0-599496 GCA_018806915.1 Phytophthora colocasiae | reverse complement strand
CTCCTATCTTCACCGCATTCTTTCATGAATAGCACTTCAATTGGGACTCGAATCTCGACACCACATCTCTTTGTCTGACGTTTTTTATCCATAGCTGCGATTCTGGATAAAGCTGCCGAGTATTCCAGACTGGGGCGACAATGCTGTTGAACGCCACACATTTGGACGAGGTTCTGCAGACTTCGATCGTCGCTATACACTTTCAGCTGGAAACGGACAATAATGTCATTATCCACGTCTTCGTCCCAAAACTTACCTACCTCCACCCCGCAGTGGTTTAACAGTAGGTATTTCCACGCGTCATAGTCCACATGTGCCACTGCAGCCAGCAACCGCAGGCCTTCTTGTGTCATTTGAACTTCAGATTCAGATCCTCTCGGGAGAATTATGGGGATGTACAGCTGAGTTGGGTCAAACGGACTGAGCTGTATACGGCATAGGTCCTTGGGGTGTTGACGTTTAAGCACGCGGGTCCAAGGCTCAAGAAACCCCCAGCTCTGCTGAAAGTCGACTCCAGTGACCATAACGACAGATTTAGTTTGGCTTGTTGACACGGCAAATTGAAAAATGCCAAGATTATCGGGCAAGTCCAAAGGATAAAATCCACCAAGAATTCGCGATTCTCAAAAACACCAATCAAAGGTCATTTTGGGAAAATGACCGTGCCTGTAAGTAACAAGTCAAGTCTCTGCTTGTCCTCTTGAAAACATCGACGATGAACGCTGCCATCTATCAAAAAGATGGTCCCGGTCCCCAGCGAGAAAGCCTGTCGACGCAGAGAGCTCCCGATTCTCTTTCCATTAAAGAATCTGCCGGCTTGAGGAAGAATGGTAAAGCTTTTCTGCGTGATGTTCGACAAGGCGAAAGCTGTGTTTGATGTGGACATCGCCGAGGAGGACACGCTTGTTTCGACGTTGCAGTAGGTGGCAACAATGTGTCCATTTCCAGCTGATGAGTTGCAGCTCTTCTTGGCGAAGACAGCGACCGGCACGTGGCTGAATGGGGAAGAATTGGCAGCTGTGACGGTCCAGGAGGATACCCCTGTGCTGCTAGATGAGCGTGGGAACTGGGAAGGCTTCGTGGAGCTGAAACCGCTTCTGTGGATCAACCAATCTGGATACTTTGAAGAGAACTTCCATCCGGACGAGGGCCAAGTTCCCGCGCTTCTGAAATGTACGTTTACATTGTTCAGGTGAGTATGTCATCTCGTATCTATAGCATGGATGGATACTAAAGCTTAACTCATAAAGTTAACAGGCGAATGGCAGGAAGAATCAAGCATCATCCGAATGCGCACTGCCACTGCTGGCGCGAGAGCTACCTGAAAGCACGTCTTCCACTTTCACTTCCAGTTTTTCCGTATCAAACACACGCTCCCATGCCATTTTCAAGTCGTAGCCTTGGTCGTCATCATAGAGGTCGCGAGGAAGGATGAGAAAATAATGTCCTTTGCTTGTTGTTGGTAGTGCAGCATTGTGGATACGACGGTTCGTGCGGCGATTGAGCTCTCGGAGCTTTGCCCATTGAATTTCCGAAAAGATCTTGGGCAACGGTGGTATATGTACAACGGCACTCAGGTGTGTATCCCAGATATCATGATCAACGGCGTGGAAGACGTCGCCCATTGCTGGAGTGCTATAATTCCAGTTAAACCAGCGAGTCGCCGAGCATTGCATCCAAATACTTCCGACCGGAAGCTTCGACCGACATTCCCTTGTACTCCAATTGCTTGCTGGCAGAATGGCGTCGCCGCACCACCAATATGTGAACTTGGCCCTCGTCCGGATGGAAGTTCTCTTCAAAGTATCCAGATTGGTTGATCCACAGAAGCGGTTTCAGCTCCACGAAGCCTTCCCAGTTCCCACGCTCATCTAGCAGCACAGGGGTATCCTCCTGGACCGTCACAGCTGCCAATTCTTCCCCATTCAGCCACGTGCCGGTCGCTGTCTTCGCCAAGAAGAGCTGCAACTCATCAGCTGGAAATGGACACATTGTTGCCACCTTAATCACCCACTGCAACGTCGAAACAAGCGTGTCCTCCTCGGCGATGTCCACATCAAACACAGCTTTCGCCTTGTCGAACATCACGCAGAAAAGCTTTACCATTCTTCCTCAAGCCGGCAGATTCTTTAATGGAAAGAGAATCGGGAGCTCTCTGCGTCGACAGGCTTTCTCGCTGGGGACCGGGACCATCTTTTTGATAGATGGCAGCGTTCATCGTCGATGTTTTCAAGAGGACAAGCAGAGACTTGACTTGTTACTTACAGGCACGGTCATTTTCCCAAAATGACCTTTGATTGGTGTTTTTGAGAATCGCGAATTCTTGGTGGATTTTATCCTTTGGACTTGCCCGATAATCTTGGCATTTTTCAATTTGCCGTGTCAACAAGCCAAACTAAATCTGTCGTTATGGTCACTGGAGTCGACTTTCAGCAGAGCTGGGGGTTTCTTGAGCCTTGGACCCGCGTGCTTAAACGTCAACACCCCAAGGACCTATGCCGTATACAGCTCAGTCCGTTTGACCCAACTCAGCTGTACATCCCCATAATTCTCCCGAGAGGATCTGAATCTGAAGTTCAAATGACACAAGAAGGCCTGCGGTTGCTGGCTGCAGTGGCACATGTGGACTATGACGCGTGGAAATACCTACTGTTAAACCACTGCGGGGTGGAGGTAGGTAAGTTTTGGGACGAAGACGTGGATAATGACATTATTGTCCGTTTCCAGCTGAAAGTGTATAGCGACGATCGAAGTCTGCAGAACCTCGTCCAAATGTGTGGCGTTCAACAGCATTGTCGCCCCAGTCTGGAATACTCGGCAGCTTTATCCAGAATCGCAGCTATGGATAAAAAACGTCAGACAAAGAGATGTGGTGTCGAGATTCGAGTCCCAATTGAAGTGCTATTCATGAAAGAATGCGGTGAAGATAGGAGTCTTGACGAAGTCTTAAAGCTCCGATACGCTGGGGAAATGATACGGCGGGAATGGGATACCGCAACCAAATAGAACACATACACAGGCACCCCTCTTACTAAACAGACTTCTTCGTCTGTAGGGTTTGCTCCGTTCCAAAGAGCCACCGCAGAGCCGATTGCAGTGACTGCAATGGCGAAAACTCGCAATCTGTTGATCCACTTCCTACAGTCTGAATGAGTTAACCAAGAGTTCCACCAAGACACAATCACCAACACACAAGCTCACTCTTATAATAGAGAACTTCCTTCGGGTCCTCCGGCAACTCCACGAGCACATGGACATCTTCTTCAGCTGGTCTGAAGTTCTTGCCAAAATAGGCATCATGATTGAGCTTCCGTGTCTCCACCAGCATCAATTGTTCTTGCATTAGATTCTTGATTCGATCTGGAACTTCTCTCCTCTTGAGCGCCTTGATATCATCGTCGTCATTCCTGTTCAACCATGCGCCGCCGTCCCTCGCGAGATAGAGCTTCAGCAGCGGCGCGTCAAAAAATCGCATCATGTTGGGATTCTTCTCCTTAATCTTCTCCTTCAGATCATCTACTGTTTCGGTTATGCCAATATGCACGCCAAAGACAGTTCCCCGCCCAGCTACAACGCAGAAGATGGTGACCATGTTGAATGAACGTCACTAATTCGAGGAGTGACTCCATTTTCAGATCTTAATACGATGTCGTGGTGCACCATTGAGTCCGACCCCGGTAAGGACCTCTCGACGCATGAATGACCTCTCTATCTGACGCTTTTTTATCCTTCGCAGGCGTATTTACTGCTCTCATTGAAGACATTGGCGTAAAGGGCGTCCAAGTGGAGGAGCTCTACACGTTGGATGAGCACCAGTTCGCTGAATTGTCCCCTGTCTACGGTCTTGTGTTCTTGTTCAAGTATGAAAGCAACCAGAACGTGGCTGCTGAGTCCCCAGTCTTTGCCAGCGAAGAGGATGGACTGTTCTTCGCTAAACAAGTGATCAGCAACGCCTGCGCCACGCAGGCCATCCTGTCGATTCTGCTGAATAGTCAAGACATTGAGTTGGGAGAGACTTTAGCTGAGTTCAAGGCCTTCACAAGCGACTTCCCGTCGGATCTCAAGGGACTGGCCATCTCCAACAGCGACAAGATCCGTCTTGCTCACAATTCCTTCGCTCGGGCTGAACCGTTTGTCGTGGAGGAGAGAAAAGCTACTGAAGATGACGACGTGTATCACTTTGTGGCTTACGTTCCGGTGAACGGCAAAGTCTACGAGCTCGATGGACTGCAGGAAGGTCCTATTTGTCTAGGTGAGGTCCCAGAACCGACGAACCGAGACTCTTGGCTACAAGTGGCTTGTCCTGTTATCCAGAAAAGGATCGAGAAGTACTCGGCGACGGAGATCCGTTTCAATCTGCTGGCATTGGTGAAGAACCGGATACAGACGTATGAAGAGCAGCTTCAAGCGGTCATTGAATCGGGTGGAAGTGAAAGCGAGGCAGCCCAGATCCAAGCTGATCTGGCTGCCGAACAGCACAAGCGTGAGAACTGGGCGTTGGAGAACAAGCGTCGTAAGCACAACTACATCCCCTTCATCATCCAGCTTTTGAAGACGCTCGCTGAGAAGCAGCAGCTGGAACCGCTGATGAAGCAACAGCTTGACGAACGTGTTGCTGGAAACGCAGTGAAGCCCACGAACGCGCAGTAGAAAAAGTTTTTTTTTTCTGAAAGAAAAACAAAAAGACGATAATTAAAGATCAGTTTCGTTCCATGTTCATGGGAGTTTGGTGCGCGTTTAGCAGCTTGTGGAACTGCTTATAGTGTTGGAGGCGTGTAGAAGGCCTCGACGTGTTACTCTAACTATCTCGGTCTTCTGGATATGACAACCTCGTTCAAAACCCCGTTGGGACTGCACCGCACTAGCATCCTCCACGCAGCTGCAGCACCATATGGATCGTTCCTCCTGCAGCGACATTGTAGTCCTGTAGCGTCTTGTCATCCGCTCTGTAGCAATAGAGAAAGCATGTCAGTGCAAAATCTTAAAAAAAAATTAACAAAAGCTCAAGGGTACGCACAGCTGCTTGCCACTGTAGATGAGACGGATTTGGTCCACTTGGATGCCTTCTTTCTCCTGTAGCGCCTGCTTCACGTGTAGAATCTACTCCCAAAGAAGAACAACCGCATCAGTGTCAACCCAGTTTGAGCAACTGAAGGATCTCGAACAACGTACCGTGTTGTCCGGTTCAAAGTTGAAGGTCTGCTTCCGGCCCGTGAGTGTCTACAGCAACATATCGCTTAGTATTTAACTCTCTGGCTATTCAGGGGCTGAGTACGCACCTTGATCTGGATCTGCATAGCTGCTCGTTGACTTCTTATTCGCTTGGCAAAAGAACAAATGAGGACAAGTTGCGGAAAGGAATGCAGCTAAAGTTGCTCTTAGTGCAACTTTACTTTAATCCATGTGTAAATTTGGACAAGATTATTCATCGCTCCGATCGCGACCTTCCTCGTCATGTTCTCGTTGTTCTGGGGGCTATGGAACTATTTATTCAGCAAGGCAGAGCTGCATCTGCTCATTGTGGGGCTGGACGATGCAGGCAAAACGGTAGGTAAGTGCATTGATACTAAGCTGTGTAAAAGAATTGACTCTGAAGTTTTCAATTCTGTTGGCGTAGACTCTGCTGGAACAACTTAAGGGCATTTTCGGCAAGAAGCCGGGCATTCCACTGGACAAGATTCCGCCCACTGTGGGACTTAATAGTACGTTGGGTTATTGGAGATATTTGAGGAGCTGAAGATGTAAATTGACTGCTCGCAGTCGCTCGTGTTGATATTAGGAGGTCGAGGATCATTTTCTGGGATCTTGGGGGACAAGAACGTCTTCGTGCAATCTGGAACAAATACTACAGCGAGAGCCATGGTATTGTATTTGTGATCGACTCGGCCAATGAAGGACGCTTCCAGGAAGCCAAGCAGACGTTGCGTACGTGCTACTTTAGAATGGAAACTGAAAGTGATATCTGATGACAGTTTGATTTGTGATGTAGACGCGATGCTGTCCAATTCCGAGCTGTCGGGAGTTCCGTTGCTTGTACTTGCCAACAAAATTGATTTGGACAATGCTCGGACTGTGAACCACATCTCAGGTATGCTGGACTTGGAAGGACATCAAGGCGCGGTAGCTAGTTACCCTATTTGTGCGTTGACAAGGTGCGTTGAGAATCCATTAAGGTGTGGTATTATGATGATCGCTAACTTGGAATGCTATTTGATGCAGGGAGGGCATTGAAGGCGCAATGAACTGGCTGGTTGACGCTGTAAAAGCAAGTGACCGATATTACGAGAAGTCAGCCGCTGGAAGCACATGATTGCATGCAGGTTGACTCACTTGTTGGTCAAGGTATACGTACTAAGGTGTGCTGCATAATAGATTACTTGCCTCAAGACTTTCTCCTGAGCTGGATACAGCGATAAAGGCTCGCTCTACTTCAAAACGTAACCACCCCGTGCTTTCGCAAGCAGCCTCACAAGCACAACAAGCCACTCTCTCTATGCAACAGGACAGTGAACTGCCTTTCGTTTGTTTAAATCCCAGCATCCTGTCGCTAGCTCTACACGCCTACAGGTTACGCGTACGCGCCAGGGTGCTGAGCTCCACGAGCGAGTGGCCAGTTCGGAGAGCCATCTCCTCGGCCGTCTCATGCTTAGCGAGCGCGTCAAACGTAGCCTTGACAACAGTGAACGGGTTACGCTGGCCGTGGGTCTTCGACACCACATCCGTAATGCCGAAGCAGTCCAGCACACAAGACACGGTGTCACTGACAGTGAGTCCCTTGTCCTTGGGCGCTGGGCGAAGGAACAGCGTACAGCTGTTCCACTTGCCACGAACTTCGTGGTACAGCGTGCGGTCGTCGAAGCGGTCAATGTACGTGAAGCGCTTCATGGCGAGCTTCGTGCCACGCTGGATCGCAATGGGGGGTGACGATCCCTTGCCGACAGCGTAACCGGCAACACCACGCATGTTGCCCACAACGACAAGAGCACGGAAGTTGACAATCCGCTCCTGCGTGGTGACCTTCTGTACCTGATCGACGTGCACGATCTGGCGCAAGAGGCCCATCCGGCCGAGGTTAAGCTCTCCTTCCTCATCATCCTCAGCGAACTCCATCTCGTCTCCTTCCTTGTTCATGGCGCGCATGTCACGCAGGATACCAGCATCAGGAGTGAGGTATTGCCCGGGCTGGTCCTGATCCACGAGCGTAATGTTGTCCTTCTTGAACTCGTCCAATAGACGACGACGAACCTTGCCACGGTTCTCAGGGGACACGATCATAAAGCGGCTCTTCTTGGCAGCCTCCGGCATGATCTGGCGACGCGGCTTGGAGTCACGACGGTCCTTATCGATGATCTTGTCGGCTCCTTCGTCGAAGTCGTCATCTGAGATGCGCCAGTCCTCATCGGAAGAGAAACACGCCACCTGCATCTTAGCAGCGACGTTGCGGCCCTGCTGGCGAGCCACAGAGGCCGCGCTTGATCGAACGGCGAAGCGCTGCAGCATCCTACCTTCCTGTACGATACTATTCCATAGTCAGACACACGTAGAGATCCTTATTAGCAGCAGGAACAGCCATCAAGTAGCAGCAACCATCGTCTTACCAGTGGAAAAACCCTAACGAATGAGTGGCCGAACCTGCGGCTCCCCCAAGCCGTAAAAACAATCCTGTAAAATGGAATGATTAAAAATATTACTTTACATAGGTTTTCCAGGTTGCAGTTTTTTTTTTACCATCACTCCTGGTGCGGCGTTTCCGCATTGATCGACTGTTCCGCATGTGGCCTGCGCACTAAAGAAGCTGTAAATGATGAACCCAGGAGAGACAGAAGGCGCCGCTACAGGCTCCAGATGCACCAGGGCGGACTGTACATCACTCCGGGAAGAGCTGGAGCTGCTACGAGGTGATCTGCTGGAGATAGAGGGCGAAAACGAGCAGCTCCATGAACAACTGGCCACTTTCCAGTCCGAATCGAGTGTGCGAGAGGCTCACGCGCAACAAAAGCTGTTGGAGAAGGACAAGGAGATTGTTCACTTGAATGAGACGGTTGCTAGTCTTACTGCACAGCTTCAACAACAGCTTGAGAAGCATCAGGAGGTGGAGAGAGCCATTACAGCGCCAGAGAAAGCTGTTACCAAGCCTTTCGATCAGGAATTTGAGGCTGTAAAGGCCCAAAATGAGGCTTTAGAGACTAAGTTAAAGGAACTGCAAGGTCAAGTAGAGAGAGAAGCTACTGCAGGCTTAAAAGCTCAACGACAAGTGGCTCAAATCGCTGAAGACAGCAAGGATAAGCGGAGTGAGCTGTATACGACATTGAAGGAAAATGAATTGCTCAGAGATGAAGTAGTAGAATTACAGGAGCTGATGAAGAAGATGACAGTTCAGGTGAAGGACTATCAGGTATCTATTACTGCCATGCAGGATCAGCTGGAAGCTTATCGAGATGCAGTCGATGAACAAACGTTGGAAATCACGCAGTTGCATGCCAAAGTGGAGGAGTTAGAGCTGGAGAAACTGAATGTGGAAGCCAGGCTTATAGAGATGGATGAAAAGGAGAGCGACGTGGACACTTTGATGAACAATGCGAAGACCAAATTCGAGATGGAGAAGGCTGTGCTTATTGCGGAATTGGATGAATTGAAGCGGAAATTGAAGCAACAACAAATGCTACATGAACAGCAGCAACAGCAGTTTCAGGAGAGTGTGAGAGCGGTGAGGGAAGAAGAGGCGGAAGATAGTGTTCGTGGAACTGCAAATGTTGGCGTGGAAGATTTAGAAAAGCAACTTGATATGCTGCAAGAGCTGCGCGTTCGGGATAAAAGCACCATTTTAGAGCTGAATCAGCGTATTCTCCAGCAGCAGAGTGATCTCGAGAGTCTTGTAGAGCACCTGGATGTGGAAACTGTGGTTGAAAATGCTGTTGAGAATGCACTGCAAAAGCAGAAGGCACGGCTTGAGAGTTTGGATCAAGAAAACGCAATGTTGAAGAGGCGTCTAAAAGAACAACGCGGCTTGGTGCAAGATCTGGAGTTGCGACAGGGTATTGTTGAGAAACAACTCGTCGAGGCGGAGGAGTGGAATGCAAAGTACGAACAGCAAGCTGGTCTGGAGGATGTTGTCAAATATCAGAAGAAACTTCGCTCACAGTTGGAACAGCAGCAGCAAATGAATGTTAAGTTACGTCAACAACTTAACGAACAAGAGGAGGCAGCTGGGAACCTGAATGTGGCATTCGAGCGTTTGAAGACAGAAGTCGGGAAACCTGCGAACTTTCGATATGACGACCTAGTTATAGCAGATCACCTTAAAGGTCAATTGGCCATCAACGAGGCAGTGATGAAGCAGATGGAGATTCAAATCCAGGAACTCGAGGCTGAGCGACTACGATTTTTGAAGAAGCTACGAGATCAGGCTCGGCTGGCTGGACATAAACTGTATGAGGAGCATGGTTTGACGACTGAACAGTGGAGTGCCGCCGAGGAGTTTATTGATCGCGTGAAGCAAACTCCTGAAGTGGCTAAGCGTCTGCTGCAAACCAATTGTGAACCCGTCGAAGTGCGTAAGGAAGATCTATTAGTGCGACAACAGAAGGAGCACAAGGTCGCCATCGAGGAACTCGAGCGGAAACTTGATATTAACAGTGAAGAGAATGCACTCCTACTGAAAGAAATTGAGCGACTTCAGAATGATCTAGAGGAAGCACAATCCAAACCTCTAGCTTCAGTCGTAATAGAGCCACTTACTGGTCCAGATGATGGCAGAGGAGAGCTTATACGCGCGCTCGAAGCTGCAAAAGCAAAGTCACAACGACAAGAAGGGGTCATTTACCATTTGCGGGCGGAGATAGCTTCATTACGAAAGGAGTGCGAGCAGAAGAGTGTCATAAAAATTGCGTTGCCTCTAAGTATTTCAGCAGATACTTGTAGCCAACCACAAGAAGCATCCCACGGCAAGATGATAACCGACCCTCGTGCCCAGGTTTACGCAGGAACCCAAACGTCACCTCGCGCTCGTGATATTAAGACCTCGACTCCAATTTACACCTCAGAGGACAATGGTGAAGACGAGAAGGATATGTCACTGCCAGTTTCTGGAGAGGAATCTCCTACTCGTGCTAAGAAGACAGCTTCGGAGCAGAAGAAACAAAGCACCGATAAAACAAGTGAGCACTCACCAGTAGAGCAAAGGGCCTCTTGTTCAGACCCTGCCTCGAAAGCTGGAGAAAGCTGGAGCTGCCAAACTGACAATATTGCCTTGGTTGTGGCCAAAGCCATTGAAGCGCAATTTGCAATACTTCAAGCCCAAGCCAACTCGCTATTGCCACCTACAGCATCGGACACATCAGCCAAAGTTGAAATTGGGTCATCGTTGACACTGACTGAAGATCGAAAGACCGTTGATCCGTTGAAGGTTGTATCTCCACGATCGCCCAAGGCGCGGGAGTCTGTAGATAACGTGGCCTTTGACAGCGAAGAGGAGATGATCCAGCAAGTTGACTTTCTGCGAGAACTCAACGTGTGTCTGGACGAGTTAGTAGCAGTGGAGGGGCACAACGAGGAATTACAACAGCAATTGCATCAGCACGAAGGGGTATTCCAGTCGTTGATGGACCAGCACACAGTCTTATACCAGCATTTCTTCCAGATGCATGCGCAGTACGCCAATGCTGAAATTCGACTTCGTCAGGAGCTGGATCAACTGAAGGAAGATAACAAGGACTATAAGATCAAGTGCGAGCGGTATGAAGCAGGGATGCATTTACTTGACGTCCAGAATCAGCAAAACTTCGCTGGCTCACTAATTAGTGGAAATGAAGCCCAGCTACGCTCAGAGGTTATTGATTTAACCCGAAGAAATGCTGCTTATGGCGTAAATGAAGAACGACTCAAGCGAAAATACCAGCAGCTTCATGCTGAATGGCGTAGTAGTACCGAGCACAACAAGTTACTGCAGCGTGAGTGGAGCGAGATGGAAAAGACGCTCAAGTACCGGGTGCTGTACCTTGAAACGTGGAAGCAGGGTGCTGACGAGATGATGGAACGCATGGAGAAAACATTGGAAAAGAGTGTGCTACGCGAATTTGCTGACAAGCAGCAGCAGGCCATGAATGCAGTGTTGAAGAAGTACAATGCTTTAAATCAAAGTTATGTCAGGGTGCATGCCAAATATCTAGAGCTGTACGACTTGCCAACTCAATTGAGCCGGTCCCAGTACCAAGTTACGATACTGCGAGCACAAAATAGCGCCAAAGGTGCTGCTGCTGGAGAGACGGGTAGTGATACACGAGCTCTGCGAGGTCGGATAGCTGAACTAGAAAGTGAGCTGGACATGCAAGTTAAACGTGTGAAGGAGCTTGAAGAAGCTAGCTATCGACGACTATTTCACGATGACGAGTTGGTACAATCGCCAGTGATCAACAAAGACTCTGAAGAGGACAACGAGCTGCGAAATGAAAACAAGCTTTTGTACGAGAGAATCAACGAAGTGGAGCAGTTGTATGAAAGTCTAGCGCTTGAATGCGCCAAGTACAAGGATATCGCTTCGCTAGCTGCGTCACAGGCTAATGTTTTGACAAAACGAGCTACCCAGGAGCAGGGGAATCGAGAGCAGGAAGTAGAACAGCTTCGTGAATTGATGGCCTCGTCGGAAGATCATGCAATCGTCGGAGAGCTTCAACACCAGTTGATGCAGATTAAAGCTACCTATCAACAGTTTCTAGTGCAATACGATCTGGTCACAGAAACACAGCAACAAACACTCTTGAAGAATCAACGACTCGAACTGGAGATGGAGAAAAAGGCCCAAGAACTGTCTGCAGTCCGAGATAAGTCAAGAGATAAGGTGCAAGTCCTGGAGAATGCGATTGAGCAGATAAAAGAACGTGACTGGACAGCTCGGAATACAAAGTGGGAGACTTTCAGAAAGCGTTTAGACGCGCTCGAAGGGGAGATTCAGGTTGAGCAGCAGCGCCGAAAACAGCTCGAAAAAGACTTGGAGGATAATCAAGTACAACTTCCGTCGCTTGACCTCAGGCAACAACGAGGTAATCAAAGCGAGGTAGGCCGACTAAAGAGTCGTGTTGACGCGTTGGAAACACGAGAACGTCTGCTTATGGGGCAACTGGAGGCAGCTATGAAAGCCACTGGGTCGAAGGAGAGGGAAATTATGCTGCACGCTGAACTAACTGAGACCAAGACCCTCAACGAGGACCTTATGCGTCAGCTGAAAGTGATTCAAGCCCGTGTCTCGGAGCTACTGCAGCTGAATGGAGGCCTGGAGGCCGAGAAACGTGAAATAAGGTGCAAATACGAGGATTTGGAGTTGGAATTGCAGCATGTTCGTACCAGTGGGGAAGGTGTAGGGCGGCATCAGCACAGCAATCAAAGAGACTTTGACCACAGCTCCAGTCACTCTCCGTTGATGCATCAGAAGGTTGGTTTGTACGAGAAAGACCAGGCTGAGTTGCAGCAGGCAGCCCAAGTGACCATTGCAAGTCTGAAACAGCTCGTCGAAGAAAAAAACACGTTGATCGATGAGTACCAGCGAAAGCTTGCCGTCATAAGGGCATCGAGTGCTCAAGATAAAGCTCAGGATCGCCTAGAGACGACTCAGCTCACCAAAAAACTCTATGAAGAAAACCAGAGAATGATTGGGCAGCTCAAGGAAGCCATGAGCACAATTAGCAGTATGGAGAGGTCTGGTAAGAGTAAACAAGCTTTGCAAGCGGCTCAAGAGCGTCATGATCACGTCTTGCAGGAGTGGAAACAAGCAGAGATAGCACTGGAGAGTGCAAAACAGTCGATTCGAGAGCTACAGATGGAGCGGGAAGTCCTTCGAAACGAGAGAGATCTGGCTGAAGCACGTGCAGGAGAAGCATTAGAGGAAATTGTGCTGCTCAAAGAGAAGTTGACTGAATCCGAAAAACATAGTCAGAAGCTAGGGCATCAGGTCGAGTTCATTAAGCGCGATGTGTCAAAGAAGGAGGAAAAGCTGAAGTTGCTGCGTGACGCGATCATTAAGCTGAAAGAAGAGTTCCTGAAAGCTGAAGATCGCCATGCTATCGAGATTGCGAAAGCTCAGCATACGATTAACCAAGATTTCAACGCTAGGAAGCAGAAAGAGAAGGCGCGACGTGAGGAGGAGGAAGAAGAGTGGCAAGAAGAGAAGACGAGATTGCAGAGTCAGCTTCAACTGCTTCGAGAGCAGCTAACGCTACTCAAGAAGAAGACAAATCAGCAACTGCGGCGAAAGAAACAAATGCAAAGTGAGGAGAAACAGGACCCCGAGTCTGAAGTGCAGATGCTCAAAGAAGAGATTGAGCGACTGACACGACTGTTGAAGGAAAAAGTTGTGAGTGAAGCAAGGGCTGTGGAAGAGCTGGAAAAGAAAATCAAGGTGTTGCAAGCCCAGAACCTCGCACTCCGTGAGGCATCCTCCCACGCCCCAGCAGCCCCGGCCATACGAGATGACACGAAAACAAAACGTGAACAGCTTGAGAGTGAACGAAAGCTTCAGCGTCGTGTGGATATTCTGATGCTACGTCTGAAGGAGAAACAAGCTGATGTAACCAGTAAAGACAGTGAACTCGAGCGCTGCAGTGAACGGATCTCGGAGTTAGAGGCTGCGTTGCAGTCACACCAGGCAAGGAGTGACCAGGATCGTCTGGCGCAAATGACTGCTGCACCAAATGTTCCTACGTCGGTAAAGGACCAGCAAGAAGAGTTGAAGCGCCAGAACGCCTTCCTTCAGGAAACATTGATACTGAAGCGTAAAGAATGGGAGGAATCCTTTACGGCCCAAATGGAAAGGTACGAAGGACAGTTGCAGCGTCTGCGCCGCCGACTCGTCCAGCACGGATTACCATCGACCGACGCTGATTCTGACGATGATACTGATGACACGAGGCGCAAAGCACAACTACACCGCGAAGAACAGCACTTCCTCGTGGGACAAGAGATCCAAGAGGAACTTCTGGTTCTTGGTGAGGAACTGCGGAGTAAAGAGCAAGATATGGTGGTGAAAGACACAAAGTTGCTTGAGCTGGAGCTAGAAGTTGAAAGCTTACGTATGGAATACAAGCGCGTTCAGCGGCAGAATCAGGGTGGTGGTGTCTTGCCAGACAAGGATAAAGCACCAAAACAGCGGCGCGGTGTAAAAGGCGGTGCTAGTCGAGGGTCTACATGGACGACACAAGAGCGACTTGAACTTGAAGAAGTGATCGAGAATATGAAAAAGGTCATCGAGAAACTGCGTGCGGAGAACGAAAAACTGAAGAAGGCGGTTGAAAAGCAGGCCTCGGTGTCTCCAGAACGTGTGGAGCTGATGCGACGCAAGTTAAAGGAGCAGAAGGAAGCACGTGAACAGCTTGTATCTCAGCTGGAGAAGCTGCACCATGAAAGCAGTGAACTGAAGAAGGACAAAGTGAAGCTCCAGCAGAAGCTACGTGCCAAATCAGCCACTTCTAGCTCGTCAAGGGTTGAGAGCAATGCGTTCGAGTTACAACTGAAGGAGAAGGATCGACAACTGCTGGAAGCGGAGCAGGAGGTTGCTGAGCTACGTCATCAGATTCTTCAGCTGGAGTTGCAGGTTGAGCATAGCTCTATCGCTGCTGGAAATGCCCAACAGCAACAGGAACAAAATGAGCGCATTAAGGATCTGCAAGAGCAAGTGCTCGAGCTGGAGGACGAAAACGCAAAGCTAACCAATGAGCTAGCGGCATTCGACGAAGACTTCTTTGAGGAGATCGAAGATTTAAAGTACAAGTATGCCCAAGCTGTTCGTGACAAGCGCAAACTGGAAAAGCGACTTGCACATAACGCTGGTGCTCTCTCGCCCTCGTCAAATTCATCCCGTCGCAGCAGAAGTTGAGAGTGGAAAATTAGATCGTGATGTCTTTCACGAATATTTTGTGCGAATACCATGCCGGTGGTGCAGTTGCCGAGACCAGATTTTGAAACACGATGTTGTATGCAATCGTAATGATTGCATGAGAGACGCAAAATACTGCATGCGGCTAAAAAGCGATGCATGTACCTTAATGATCAAGCTCAAGCAGATCTGTAGAGTACAGGTGTCCCGTTCTACATTACGTCTTCGACTTCACTCCATCGCATCACGCATACCAACGCTGCAGACTCGATGCGTACTGACAATGGAGAGATATCCACCACAACCTCCTGTAAGCCGGACTCGAGCGGTATGGAATTACTCTCCTCGTTTGGCAGTACAGTGATCCGATATCTGCTAGCAGGGGTTCTGGATACTGCCACACCAACGAACCAAAACTGCGCCAACTCACTTCTACAACTTGCGAAGCAATGTCCAGTTATCAACTCCAATGTGTGTTTGTGCCATGAAAAGTTTCCAGAGCTACTTTTCCTACTATTGTTCGAGGCATAAAGAGATAAAAAGATCGCCAAAGCAAGAGATTGACCAGTACACAACATCGAAAAACGTTTTAGAACCACTGGATGAAGATTTAATTGACAACCTTCGCACTAGAGAAGTCCAACCTAGTAGTCATCACCGCGAGACACCACCTCCTTGCACGTCGGGCGCAGGATGATCGTGTGCTCGTACTGTGCCGTGTAGCTTCCCTTTACGTCCACAAGCGGTGGGTAGGCCGTGACGATGCCTGTGTCCACCAGGTTCTTCAGTGCCATCAGATACTTCTCCTGCTTGGCACCCTTGGGGTTAATAGTAGCCGATCCACCGTCCTCGCGCTCAATCCATCGACGGCACCACGGCAGCGTGCCGAACGTGCGCGTGATGTGACCAAGCAGCTTTTTGGCGCGGGGTAGGCGCAGAGGCACGTGCGGGGCATCGAAGGCCTTCGCATAGTGCGAGCACTCGCCATCCTCAACAACGTAACCACGGCCGGTCGTGTTGAACGTCTCAATAGCGAAGATCTCACCCTCCTCCATCTTCGTCTGGTCCTCGGTCTTCACAATAGGAACACTCTTACCAGCGTGAATCTGATAGGGGCCAATAGAGTGGCCGTTAAGGTTACGGATCGACTGGACGGGGTACGTCTTGCCTTCAATAGTGACCTCGAACGACTCCATCACTTCTTGAATAGCTCCACCAATTTCACCCAGACGAGCGTCAATACCAGCATTGGCAATACCAGCCTCCGTTGCAGCCTTAGCAGCTTCCAACAACGGATCAAACTGAGGGTCAAAGGCCACAGTCCACGCACTGTCAATGATGCGTCCGTTGATCTGGGTACCGAAGTCCACCTTCATCACATCCCCGTACGACAACACGGTATCATCTCCAGAGTTGGGTGTGTAGTGTGCTGCAACGTGATTCAACGAGCAACCCGTTGGGAATCCAATTCCACGCTATAATAAAAGAAAACAGTAACCCTGTGAGTATTTTCCAGAAAAACAAGAAACAACATAGAAACTTACTGCAAAACCAGCTTCCACCACGAGCTCTCGGTTCTTGTTCTCCAGCTGCGTACACATATCAATGAGCTTGACACCAGGCTTCATGATGCTCTGTGCAAATTTGCGCACGTGACGGTGCACTTCAGCTGCATGGCGCACAGTCTCGTACAGATCTTCCTCAGCACGATCCAACGCTCTCTTCTCTTCACTGGTAGTGCGGAACGTGTTGAAATCTCCCGGGTGTTCCTGGATCTCTCCAACAGGGAAGTGTCCGTCCGGGAAGAGCTTCTCAATGGGGATCGTAGGTGGTTCCGTCTGACCAACACTCACGTAACTGTCTGTGAAGCCCTTGACACCTCGAAACGGAGGAAGTTTCGAGCCAGTAGCACCTGAGGCAGAGGAATTTTTGTTTTTCTTCTTTTTGTTTTTCTTCTTCTTCTTTTTGCTCTTGTTGCTGGCGTCGGGGGCCACTTCTCCACTGTTTTCAGTGTCCGACATCGTCGCGTCCTCTTGCGGTTCGGGGATTGCAGCAGCTTCCTGCTCTTCCAGCTTCGCCATTTTTAAAAAGAGCTCTCCTTGGGTCTTGGACGGCGTCTTGGATAGTGACAAAGTGAACTTAGTGAGGACTCAGATCTGAGAAAGTAACGATTGGTTATGGTTTGGAGAGCGTACCCCTGGTGTAACCAAGGGGTACACGTCAGTTTTATACCACTATATAGTGTGGCCTACGTATATCAGCACTCTACGTACTTCTCTTTTCTATTGGAAATAGCTGCTCAACCTCTTGGATCCTGAGTTTGCAGCCGAACATGACCTGCTGTACTGATTGATTGAGTAGCGCGTCGGAGAAGGCAACAAGAAGTGTTTTCACAGAAAAGTACTAGATCAAGGCTATCAAACGAAATGGGGGGATTGGATCTTCGTTTTTCAGCTTCAGCAGTTCCCCACAACACGATTTGCCTTCCACACAGCAAATCGAGTACAAGCAAACAAGCAAACAAGCAAACAAGCAAGCAAGCTCCCAGCAAGATGAAGTTCAGCACGTTTCTCGTCGCCACGATGGCCATCCTCGGTGCCGTCTCCGCTGCAGACCAGCCTCTCGTCAAGACGCCGGCCGACGCACTGGAGAAGATCCAAGCGACCGCCTTGCCCGATGGCGTCACGCTGACGGGAACCGCCGAGAAGATCGACCCGCCTGCCGATGCTGGTGCTACGGAGCCGAAGGAAGTTGACGTTGCGAACAAGGACGACAAGGACGATGACAAGAAGGAGCAGCTCGGCTGGGGTGTCGGGGGTCTAGGAGGTCTTGGAGGACTTGGAGGACTTGGAGGACTTGGAGGTTGGGGTGCTGGTGGTTGGGGCGTCGGAGGCTGGGGTGGTTGGGGCGGCTGGGGAGGCTTCGGGCCCTACCGCTTCGGATTCATGTGCGGTGGTGTTCCTGGCTGGGCCTACCCGATGGGCTACTGGAATCGCTATGGTGCTGGATTGTACGGTGGTGGTTGTGGCCTTGGCATGTCTTACGGCGGTCTCTACTACTGCTAAGTGGCAAGCTAGTAGTGGTCCTTTGCAAATGACAAATGGCAAGTCGCTTGAAGAACTCGGTTTGGCCACTTTCGCATGAAAACAAACGCTGCGATCGAAGCAGCTTCTAGTAGTCGGTAGGAGTGTCCGATTGACTTTCGCGACGGGTAAAACAAGAATGGAACAATGTCGTTTACGTTTTCAACCTACGTATTGCAAAATACGTATTGCAAAAGATTTCTTGCATGGAACCAAAAACAAGATGGGAAATACCGGTCGTATCCATAAGTTGGATTCGTATCCATATTTTGGATACGGTCGATAAAAGGATTTCTACGTTTTAGAAAGCGAGAAAGAATGGTCGTGTAGTTCAATTGATCAAGTAAAAGCCGAAATAGTCATCAATGAAGTTTGATATCAAATTCTACGTCGCATTGGTGAATAGATCACAGACCAACTTTTATCAAGGCCTCGTTTTGCTTTGCTTCGTTGGTAGAAAAGTCGCCAAATTGTGCTGGACAATTGGAGAATGAGTGTGTATCATGTATTGCTGCCTGCAAAATCTATTGGGCGAGGTCCTCGCGGCGAGGACCACATCGCGGAACAACCACTGATTTGACAGGCGGGGCCCGAAACAGGTACAGAACTAACGTGGTGACCTCACACTTGCTAGTACTAGTACTGGCTAAGAGATCCTGGATGATGGGGTCGGGTAAACAACGTGACTAGACTTGAAGGAGCCACTCTCCTTGCCAACACCTGGGATTTCAGGAGTGCAGTGCATATACATCTACTGTAGATACTTGTATGAAGATCCATCGTTCATGGCATCCCCATCGTTCCGCAATATGCTGTCGACATCATTTTGACTTTTACCAGAGAAGCCACAGCCTCCCGTCCGCCATGAGACTATACTACGTTTACGTTCTGTTGGCGACGGTGGCTACACTCTTCGCTAGTGCCAATGCTCTCACGTCGACTGCGAGCACCAAGCTACTGTCGGACTTGGATCATTCCAGTGTGAACCAGAATCAAGTCAAGACTGGGAGGTCGTTGAGAGGCAACAAAGAGGCAGATGCGTTCACTACTGAAGAGAGGGGTATCACTATCCCAACGAAATTGAAGCTGTTCTGGTGGCAGGAGTTTAGGAACAAACCAAATTCGTACGTCAAGACCAAACTGGGCTTAGACAACCTCGACGATGTGGCTCTCAAAAACCACAAGAACTATCCGCTGTATCTGGACTACGTCGACACCCGTGAATTCTACCACTTGTTGAAGTTGGCCAGAAGGAAATACTCCACGTACCAGTTCTGGCAAGACAAGGGACTGGATAGAATGATCACTCTTCGGAAAGGTATGACTTTCGATCAGATCGCTGCGGAGATCAAGAAACTGGAAGGCACGGAGCCATTCCGGGTCTACAAGCGCTATGCCAAAGAATTTGATCTGCATCGCCGCGCGAATTTCCGCTCGGGGTATTATCGGGAAACCTATTTCATCGACGAGAAGGCATCGACAGTGGAGAAATTCGTGAGAGCGCAGATTTGGGCAGAAACCAAAATGCACAAACGATACGTACAGGGTTTTTTAAAAATGAGATGGGCTAAACCTGAAGTGGTCAACCGTAACCCATACTACCAGTACTACTTGAAGATGTCCAACCAGTTACCGTAGAAAAAGAAGCCTCTTTGGCAGATTTAATCTGGCAAAACGATCGTGAGTTATCTAGATTTTCCTAGGTGACAGCTCACTAGCTCCTTCCAAACATTCGTGTCGACACTGTAGCAGTTGCTGTGTGAAAATCTCCAACGTGTCTTGTTCTCATCTAAGTGCAGCACAAATACTTAAAACGTTGTGACTATGGTTTGACGTAAACTTTGTTGCCGGAATTGTTGAGGTAGTGCTTACCTCCGTGAGAACCAATGTGGTAGACTCGGTCTGGAGTCTTTGCTGCCTTGCTTGCACTCGAGTGTGCTGACTTTTTGCCTTTTTTCCCGAACTCTCCTTCCTTTCCCTACCATTTGCTTCAGATCGGTCACTGCGTCTTTGGATTTCGCAACGCTCGTTTCCGTGGTTCCAGTTGAAAACCGGGCAAATAACTCTGCAGGCGGATTCTGCACACTTCCGCGCTTTGGGTTCTGCTTCTTGGCCGGCGACTTAGGGACCTTTGGAGCTTGTCGTGTAGGAGACGGTGAGCGGAATCGGGATCGTGGTGTTTCTTTCTCGGAAGAATAGTTCGATGGCTTCGCTCCAGGTTGGAGATCACATTTGTCCTTATTGATATTCCAAGGTCTCTGTTTGTTTCCGACATTCAATCGGTTAAACTGCTCACGCAAGCTTGCATACAAGTGGTAGCCGTTGGCTTTGATCATGGCGTCTTGAAATCCCTCGTCCTGTGCGTGTTTGGCAATT
Source organism: Phytophthora colocasiae (assembly GCA_018806915.1). Taxonomy (NCBI): domain Eukaryota; phylum Oomycota; class Peronosporomycetes; order Peronosporales; family Peronosporaceae; genus Phytophthora; species Phytophthora colocasiae. The sequence goes on along the minus strand of JAGKQI010000026.1, from coordinate 579,174 downwards.
TGGACCAGTCTTGCATGTTCAACCCCATTTAGACTCGAGTTGCTATCCACGTTAGTCAACATCGCGTCCACCTTCTTGTGCAAACCCTGGTTGTTATTTGCCAGTATCAGACGAAAGTTTTTGCGGTGGTTAAGGATTTCGTGTAGTTTCTCGCTCATTCGCTGGTCCACCGGCAGGCGCGCATTCAGTTGTAGCATCACATCAAGGCCAATGTAGTGTGCTGCTTCTAACTACAGTGTGTCCTTGTTTATAGCCTTCGATTTATCACGACAAGCCTGCTGTGCTGCGTTGTTGCGTAGATCGTACGTGTGAACTGGGATGTTTTCCAGTGCATCCATCTCTCCCCGGTCGTACATTTCTTCCAGCGCAGGTTCTCCGTAGTCAGTGTGTACTGCAGAAACCATGACGATCTCCACCATATCTCTTTGGTGAGCTTGTCAGTACTCTCCAGCTTGCCCACGGTGTCCTCAGCCCAGGACAACAACTCCGGCTTGGTCTTAGTGTAAGTAGTTGCGGTACTTGTCGAAGCGCTTCTTGTCAGTACTTCGGAGTGTCTGAGCGCGACGAGTTCTCTTGAGGCTGTAGAGGCCCTCAGTGATGACTTCAGTTCGTGCCTCCAGACGAGTTTTGCCCACAGACTGGTGCTGTTGTTTTGCGGCCATACTTGCGGAGACAATCAAACGTGGGCTGGCTGGACATAGGGCTTTTTGAAGCCTCGCAGGGAATTTGTTGAAAGGAAAGCGTGTTCACGAATGATAAAGACATCACAACAAAAGACTCAGACCAATTGATCCTTATGTTCTTATCTTCCAGACACTGAAGTAGACACCTGGGGGCTTCTGAAATTAAAGTCTATGCCGCATCCTCAGACCTCACTTGAATTCGTCAAAATCGCCGAAGTAAATCTACATTTAAGTCTTCTACAGTGACGCTCGCCATGTCTCCACGTTCATCTCCATCACGCCACTGTAGTTTACCATAGGTTCACTAATGGCAGTTTGGACACGTGAACATGTCATCATACTTGAATATATGTACCGGAACTGGATAGGATCGAAGTAAGATGGGACTGGGTAAACAACGTGGGCCATCACCACAACACTTATAAATATTATTGAAAATCTACAAACCTTTTGAGTGCTCATCTTGACCTGCTCTCCTTGCCACCACCTGGGATTTACATGTGGTTTCCCCGCCTACAATAGTTTGCAGGAGAAATGCCAGGATGCAAAATCTGCATCAGATACTGAGTTAATGAAAAATTGCGAGTAATTATCTTCCTTGAACCTTCAACATGCTTCCCATTTCCCCCTTTATTGCATGTAACTCAGTACATTTGCAGACCAGATAGAGCAAGTCGCATCCGCATCTTCACTCCCCTGAACAAGATAAATTACTTGATGCAGTTGCAAATTAGGCGAGAAATCTGTACGATGATCCATCGTTTATGGCATCCCCATCGTTCCATAATATGCTGTCGACATCATTTTGACTTTTACCAGAGAAGCCACAGCCTTCCTTCCGCCATGAAACTATACTACGTTTACGTTCTGTTGGCGACGGTGGCTACACTCTTCGCTAGTGCCAATGCTCTCACGTCGACTGCGAGCACCAAGCTACTGTCGGACTTGGATCATTCCAGTGTGAACCAGAATCAAGTCAAGACTGGGAGGTCGTTGAGAGGCAACAAAGAGGCAGATGGAATTAATCCCGAAGAGAGGGGTTTCACTATCCCAACGAAATTGAAGCTGTTCTGGTGGCAGGAGTTTAGGAACAAGCCAAATTCGTACGTCAAGACCAAACTGGGCTTAGACAACCTCGACGATGTGGCTCTCAAAAACCACAAGAACTATCCGCTGTATCTGGACTACGTCGACACCCGTGAATATTATCACTTGTGGAAGTTGGCCAGAAGGAAATACTCCACGTACCAGTTCTGGCAAGACAAGGGACTGGATAGAATGATCACTCTTCGGAAAGGTATGACTTTCGATCAGATCGCTGCGGAGATCAAGAAACTGGAAGGCACGGAGCCATTCCGGATCTACAAACGATACGCCAAAGAATTCGATCAGCATCGTCTATCGAATTTCGGCTCGGGGTATTATCGGGAAACCTACTTCATCGACGATCACGCATCGACAGTGGAGAAATTCGTGAGGGCACAGTTTTGGGCGGAAGCGAAAATACGCAAAGGGTACGTGAAAGAGTTTCTAGGAATACACAGGGCGAGACCTGAAGTGGCCAACAGCAACCAGTACTACCGGTACTACTTGAAGATGTCCAACCAATTGCCGTAGAAACACACTCGCCAGTCTCTTGCAAGTGAGATAAATCTGAGAAAACTTATCTAGATTTTCCTTGGTGAGGCCTCACTAGCCCCTACTAAGCATTCGTGTCGACGTTGTAGCAGTTGCTGTGTGAAAATCTCCAACGTCTCTCGTTCTCGTTTCAGTGCCACCCGAATACGACGCACAGGTACTCGAGATTCGTCAACCAGTCGCATGAGATCCGTGGTCTCTTCTTTATTATCCTCCGTGTCTTCATTATCTTCGGTTTCAATGACTTGTTCACCCTCATCGGCACTTGCTGCGCGTGAAACTCCACTGACAACACTTGAAGCTCCAGATTTCATTTTCCACACGTTGTGTACCAGTCCTCCGTGCAATCGACGCGAGAGAATTTGACGTTGCCAGGATAATATCTTGCTCCACATATCCAACGCTCTCGTCTCCATTTCCTTCTCCTCTTCGTCACTACTGCAGCACAATGACAATGCTTTAACCAGACTTTCACCCTCCGAAACGACAGCTTCATCGTCATCCTTACTGCTCGAATCCAACGCGTTAAAATCCCTCAGGGAAGCGCAAATGAGCTCCACTGGTTCTCCTTGTTGCACTCGCATCGCCCGTAAAGTGCCAAGAAGAATTCGAGTATCCACCGAATCTCGGATCTCCCAGTCGTACGACGAGAACAAGCGGTTGACGTGTTTCAAGTCACACAATGGGAATTCTCTGGTAATTAACAGCGTAAATTGCGATCGAGAGAGATGACACGTTCCGAGGGAATTAAGAGCCCCCAACTCTCTAGCCAAGGCGAATAATTTCTCCATATCTTGTAGTACTGGTCGTCTACACGGTGTACGTCGCATGGCATCCAACAGTCTTGTTAAAGCTCTCCAACGAAGGTTGAAGCGTTTTTTATGCAGTTCACTTGACTCCTTACTGCGCTGCTTCTCAGGGGAATATCCAGGTGTCTGTATGATAGCAGAAGCTTGTGTTCGTCGGTATCGAAGCTGTGGGTCGTTTTTCTTCTGTTCTCTATGAGCTGCCAGTTCGGAAGTAGGTTCAAAATGCAGAGTTCGGCTTTGCCACTCGGTCATTTCTCGTTGGTTCTGGAGTTTTTCTCGTCTAATACTCTGGATTTCTTCTTTATAGGCTTGTTGAAGCTTCTGAGCTGCTTCTTGTTGTAGATTTTCATGAGTTCCTGTGAATATCTGACAATGGTCAACTTGATTCTGATCTCCAACTGGAACTGAAACAGCGATAGGAGAGGATGGACATCGAGTTATTGTAACTGGAAGGCGAGAACCAGTCGGATGGACTGCTCGTGGTGGCCACAACGACGGAGAACCACCCAATCCCGTCACATACTCATCTACAGGAGCTACAGGACTAACTGGAAGAGGTTCCAGAATCTCTTGAGAGCGCCAACCTTGGAGTTTCGCAGTTCCACGAGCTCCATAGCGACGTAATTTGGCGTCTAAAGTCGTTCCAGGAGGCATTTGCTGATGTAAAGTGGCTGTAGTGCTTCCGTACCAAGGTTTCGACAGCTTTACCGGTGAAAATACCATCGATATGGGCTTGATAGGCGACATAACCACTGTTTTCGCGATTGACTCATTGTCATCGTCACTTTCTTCGCTCTCATGACCTTCTCCTATCATACTACCGGGTTGCTCGGGATCTACTGGTGGTTCTGTATCTGGTTTGATCTTTGTTTCTTTAATCAGTTGGAGAGAAGCGTCTCTTTTCGCTCGGGAACGAAGAAATTTGCTGTCCGTTGACGTTGTGTACAGTGAAGCCAATTGATGTGAACGTTGCAAAGCTCTTCCTCTAGTTTCCGGCCCTCCTTCTCTTTCTTGAAGAGCTTCTTCCTCGGCATCACGTAAAGCTCCTCGTAGAATATGCTCGACTCGTTCATTGACAGTTTCTTTACGTCGACGTCGAGTAGCAGCCATCACTAACGGATCAAATGACGAAGTTCCCGGTAGGTTGGTATGGATTGGACTCATAGCGAACGACGTCATGACTTTTACTCAACTGAATGAAGTTAGAGCTATTTGCAGCTTAAACAACATTTTCTTTAAGATGGCTTGAAAATATCACTGGTCTATCTGCGAGGTTTGGGTGGATCGAAACCCATACCTTGAAGAACTGAAATCACTTTTCACCATACAGATAAAAATGTTGGTAGCGCCAAGTAGAATGAAAAACAATCGCTGTGTGGATTCTTCACAATAGCAACAGTGGTGTTGCTTTCAGTCCACATTGACAGCTCGTGACCGCGGGAAAAGTAGAGTAAGCCTTTTCTTCTTCTAGCGCCGTAGTTCGTCACCACCACGAGCTTCACCCTGATCAATGGTGTAACTCGATGGGCTTAACTCCCACAAACGCTAACAATGCACTTAAATACTGAATATGCAGTAGCACGTAGAAGACAATTCTGACGTCTGAGTGCGGCGATGAAGAGAAACGTCAGGATCTTTGCCAAACCCGTGCTCTTATGAGGGCTGCTGATACCTCTTTATCTTTTTGTGGGCTGTTGATACCACGAGCAACGGCACTTGAAGAGCCGCAGAAGATAGTAGAAGAAAGCAGACAGTCTAAGATTTGCCGAGTAGCTAGCAGAGCTATCGGTCGAGCAGTGCTAAGCGCCGGTATTGGTGCCGAATAAACTGAGTGAGAAGACGGATTGGTGGTGATTAGTGTCGTAGGTCCAAGAGTTGCGTCATGTGTGGGGTCGCGTTGCGGCAGGCCGTTTTACCGTCTAAACAATTAAATAATAAGTAATCAGTTTTCAGATTTTACCGAATTTCCCGAAATAGTTTTTCCCAAAAAAAAATTGCCAGCGGCGGACTTGGCTCAAGATTCGTTGGACAAGAGGCTGGCTACGGGGCTGCTGATGCATGTGTCCTGTCACACATGACGCAACTCTTGGATCTACGACACTAATCACCACCAATCCGTCTTCTCACTCAGTTTATTCACGGCCCAGCACCAATACCGGCGCTTAGCACTGCTCGACCAATAGCTCTGCTAGCTACTCGGCAAATCTTAGACTGTCTGCTTTCTTCTACTATCTTCTGCGGCTCTTCAAGTACCACGATATTTGATCGAAGGGTCGTGAACTTGGATTCATCGCCAGCAGGTCTCATTCTTCAACCCGGCCTGCTTATCGTATCTCCTCCTCCTCTTGCCCGTCTTCAGTCTGCTGCCCGCTGTCCGCTGCCCGCCGTTCATCTTCAGTCTGCTGCTCACTTTCCGTCACCCATCGCTTGTCTTCAGTCCACTGTTCCGCCAAAGATATATCTTCATCCTTACTGTAGCAATCGCAAACTTATGTCGACTGTAAAACTTTTGATCCATGGCACCCATAGCGACCTTTCTTGTAATCCTGGGCATGACAAGAAATACTGTTTCAGCGTTTCAATCGCTACAAACGAATCTGTGGAATCATTGGGTTTTTGTGCTGTCATTGAATACAGTTGTGATCCAACAATAAGATCTCCGAAGAACATTCGTAATAGGACATCATGCATCTCTGGTAGAAGACATCTTCGCAGCACTCATCGTACTGCTTGAGTCGGTTGTAGTAGAACATCCCAGTCATTCCGAGAAAGATTTGGGTAGAAAATTTCGCCTTTATCCGCATGAACGAGGGAAAGGTCCACGTGTGAAAGTCCTAACACCTCCTGCCTCTGGGCGAGGTAACCAAAATTTCAGTACATGTGTAACATGTTGATGAGGCCTGAGCGCACGGAAGCTGATAGACTGCGCATTTATTTGTTTCTAGTCATATTAACATTAACCACCTAATGTGGTGCATGTCTGGGGACTTGCGGCGCTAGTTAGATGTCCCAGGCGCCGCAGGCCACAACGACAAGGACTCAATGGATGGCAGGATCAGGAGGACGATGGGACAGCAGTCCGAGGACACAACGACATTAAGTCAACGACGGCAGTGCAATGCAGCCTGCGTGGTTGCTGTTGAAAGAGCACGAGCAGCATCGGCAGTTCGGGTCTTTTGAATCAATTCACTTCGCAAGTTGCTACTTATCAATCGTGGTAGCACAAAGAATTCTTTGCAAACAAGAAACAACGTACAAAATGGCTTCCAGTGGCACTACCGACGGTGATGTGGAAATGCCTTTGGCGCATCCAACGTATGAGTACATCTGCGCTCCCAGGTTGACCAAGTGGAGTCAACCGGCACTCGTGGGGTACCAGACACAGAGACGTCGCAATGAGGAAAAGATCGCTTTTCAGCAACAGGCGAAGCCGCTTGGTTGTTGTCAGCATCAAGATGTCTATGGAGCTCAAATTTTTTATCAACTGGCGTTCTACATTTTGAAGAAAACCGCGATGGAGGTAACGGATGAGGATTTGATCAGAGCCATCCAAACCAAAGCCGGTAACATGATGAACGACTATGTGCCAGCCATAGAGAGACTATTCGAACGACTGAAGATGAACATGCAACAACTTGACATTGAGGCTCGGGTCGCCCAGTATTTCATCGAATCGACCAGATTGTTGAAGAAAATGGCCTACTTTGTGTTCTTGGCCGTCAAGGCGCGGCATCTCCAGCGCATGCAAATATGCGTTACCGTTTTCTGGTTCGTCAACTACAACCAGAAGTACTACGCCGCAAGGTTGAGCGGTTGGCTGAAATCCATAAATACGGATGGCATCGAGCCGTATGGGCTCGTCGCAGATCTAGCTAAGCGTCATCATCAGGCACACATCCTCCAGTTGGAGCTGAAGGGCTCGCGTGGAGCTACGGGTGGGGTTGACCAACATGCAAAAGAGCGAGGTGGCACTGCATCCAAATCAGCTACTGGGGGGAGCCCTGACAAAAAATGAACTGGAATCCTGTCATCATAAAGTTCGTCCCCTCGCGACCAAGTGAAACAGTACAATGTTCTCCTGCACGCGAGCCAAATCACCTTCACTTTCCTGTTTGTGTCGTTGTCCTTTCAGAGTGCCACCAGGTCCCTCCTGGCTGCCCCAAGGAACGGCTGTTTATTCTATAAACGTAGCCACTAGCTAAAAGACTGTACCTCGACCACAAAGGCTCAGAAGGACGAGGCCAGACAAAAGTTTGCGCAGGAGCGTAAGCACAAGGGCGTTAAACACCTCAGCAACGGTACCCAAGCAAACATGCAGGCGGTATTTGGTGACGTGATCGAAGTACCGCTTTGTCTCGACACGGGTTTGTACTATAACGTGGTACCTCACCACGTGCTCGAACAAGTCAACGAGTTGGATATTGAGGTGATTGTGAGTCAGTTGGACCCTCCAATTACTGTGACTACAGTTGGAGAATACTGGGCCAACGCGCTATGCCGTCATTGAAAATTGACGTCCAGCGTCAATGGAGCCACTCGCTGGAAGTAGCCGTGTTGTTGAGCAGGATGCCGATGGTGACTTGCCAGTCGAACCATATATTGGGTTCGACCATGATCGGAGCCAGGTCAATGCCAACCTCAAGCACATGATTGCTGAAGCAGCTCAAGAAATTGATGATGACGAGTGGACAGAGGAACTACGTGTGCTGACGATGCGGTTTAAAGCCGTGTGGCGTGTTAATGTTGGATTAGACCCACCAGTGACCGTGGAGCTTATGAGGGTTGAGCTGGTAGATAATGCTCGCCCATACCGAGCCGGAACCCGACGCTATTCGCTGGATCAGCGAACTTTTCTGAGTGAATTCGTGAGAGAGCTTGAACAACAGAACAACGTTTGGCGCAATAATGAGAGCCGGTGGGCCTCGCCAGCTTTACCTGTACGCAAGCTAGGAACTGATTGGTTCAGAATTACAGTCGACTACAGAGCAGTGAATAAAATGACGGTACGACGCCCAGCCTTACGTCATCAATGAGCAATGTAGAAAAAGCTGTGGGATTTGGTCAATTCGATTTCTTCTGTTTGTTCACAGCGTGCGTTGATGTGGGAAGATCGTGACTGGCCAGGAGGTAAAACACGATCCGTCTCTTCTCTCAGGATTGGTAGACATGGAACTACCCCCATCAGAAGCAGCACTGCAACAATTTTTGTGCGCTGCAAATTGAGTTCGTGTAATCAAGCGAAGCTGGTAGCCGTTATGGCTACGCGAGGACGCCGACGCCGACAATTGACAGGGGCCAACTTGACCTCGATGAGGTAGAGCGTGGTGCACTTAAGGATGCAACCACGGCTCTTGCTCACTCATCACCACTGCAGTATCCGACCGGAGGCAGCCACTATCAATGTCTTTAGTGATGCGAGTGCTACTGATTGGGCTGTGGTGTTGACTCAGGTGGCTGAATGGGACCCTGCCCTCGACGTCGTTGATCAGGCACATCTATCAGGGTGGCACATTAACACACAGCGAATTGAACTGGAGCGTCGCTGAGAAAGTGGTGTACCCTATCCTTGGGGCGTCCTCCAGCCTCGCTTTCAATCTCGCAGTTTTCCGGATTTTTGTGATCACGCAAATTTAATTCACATCTTCGCACCTAACCGAGAGATTTGCCAGCACATTCGGGGCAAGGTACAACGCTACGCTTTACGCCTCTTGGGGTTTCGGTATTCGATTGAGTACGTGAGTGGTGAATCAAACGTGTGGGCGGATTTGGTTTCGCGCTGGTAACAACCTCTATACTGAACACGTCGGTTCGACGGGTGTAAACTCGTCAAACCATTGAGCTATTTCTTCTCCGGCCTATAGAAGATGGAGAGTTTGTTCGCCGAGCCTTAGCGAACTAAAGTAGGTGCAACAAGAGCATCGCGAGTCCGCTTCTGCTGACTCTACAACACGGGATGGTGTTATCCGAGTCAACGATCGCCCTTGGGTTTCTGGTAACGCCACCGTTCTTCTGGCACGAAGACTGGTCGTGGTCCACTGCGGACCCTATGGCCATCAAGGGGAGGACGTGGTAGCCGAGCTTTACGGCAGAGATTCGAAATACCACAGCTCCACCAGCACGTGCAAGCATTTAGCAGGATGTGCCTGTTATGCAAACATGTGAAGGATGGACACCTATTGATGAGCAAATGGCAATAACACGAGAGGGCTACGAAGGTAATCGAATGTCTACATGTTGACTATCTCTTCCTGGGCGAAAGCTATGGAGAGGCACGCTATGTATTGATGCTAAAAGATGGGCCAACCCATAACGTTGAACTCGTGGCACTAACGTGGTGCAGCCATTGGAAGGACCTCCTCGTGAGCTGCACCAGGAGGCAACTGACCGTAAAAAAACGCCACCGTCAACTCGAGATGGCCAAACAAAACGGCACCCGATCCAACCGAGCGGTAGTCCTGTAAACAACTCTATTGGGGCATGCCCGACCAGCGAGCGCACAGGAGTGTGGTTCAAATTCACTTGTACAATTGGTAGAAGAGTAGTCCAGACTCCACCTGTAGTTCAATTAGCATGACTCTTCGGACTTTGAGAAGGTCCCTGTTAACTCTTTCCACGGTTCCATTGATCCACGGGGTATACACGGGGACAAATTTGTGAGTTGCCTTCAGACGGTTGGCTAACTCACGCATGAGTTCGTTCTTTAAGTGGGTGTCGTTATCCGAAATCCAAATCTGAGGCAGTCCGAAACGTTTGTGCCAGTCTAGGAGAGCGGTTGCTGCAACTAGACCCGTCATGCAACTTTGACGTTGGGGCCAACGTGTTGTGGTCACGTATTGACAAGGGATTGCGCCGCAACTAGCTTCTTGTTCGGTAAGTGGGTTCATTCCTGATACTCCAAGCACTCCCACACTCGTTCGTGGTGCAGCATTTGCTCACAGGGGATGGATAAGATGTACACGGGTCACGTCTGAAGTTCTACCATGACTCTGACCTCAATGTGACGGCTGAAAATCGTCAACACGTTGGAAACCAAGGCATCGTGCTCGACGTCCGTGATGTCGTCCAACACCTTTTGAACGAGGCTGCGCAGGAGTGGGAGCTACTAGTAGCGTGGCGTGAGGAAAGATCCTGGAAACCTTTTGAAACGTGTTATCATGAGCCTGGTGCGACAGTATGTGGAGTGCGCACAGGTTGTGATTTCGAAACAATTGTCATAATTGCAATTGGCCCGAGATATCGTGGGGTTTATCATGGGACTGCTAATTTCGTCTACTACGCAGACCTGTGTGCGCAACAATCCAGATTACGTGACAGTAGCCATGTTGTAATTGGTATGTGATATCGGGACGGTGGTGATTTTTCGATGTCGCTGATGGCGGCGCTGTATATGCGGCGCCTTGGAGGGCGCTGTGATGCCTGTCTGAGGTGGTGCTGGTTAGATGGCCCAGGCGCCGCAGGCTACAGTGACAAGGAATCAATGGATGGCACGAGCAGGAGGACCGTAGGTGAGCCGTAGTTAGTTTGAGTCAGGTCATTTTTTAATCAATTTACTGCTACTTATTGATCGAGTTAGAACACCTAATGTATCACTACAATGGTGCACTTCAGGCCTCCATTAATATGTGTCCTGTAGTCTCTCCAATATAATTTTACCATTCTACGCGAATGAAATATATGAAACGCACGCAGGTAGATCAGCCTGATGAAATGCGGTAGATTAGACGAGTTGTCCGAGCCTCGAAGAGCAACATTTCACCTTGTCGTATACAGTGTCCGGTTCATCCCGTTACATGTGCTGGTTTGCAGCTACAGTGCAAGTAAAAAATGCTTTCCATACTATGCATACAAGGAACACAGACCTGTAATATCACTGTCAGTGTTTTCTATCGTCAGCATGTTGATGTTGTAAAAGCCGTGGGTACTTTATTGCAAGAGCAACAAGAACAACAACATCTACATGTAATGCACAAGTTCTTTCACGGTTTAATTAAACAACCACCAATAAGTTTTGCTTTGGACGTTTTTATCCGAAAAGTGAGCAGACACGAAGGCACGAACGGCTTGTTGATGCGTCAGAAACAACTGATCACGCAACTGTTACAGTATCAAGCACATCCGATTCTGTATCACTAACAAATCAATGATCAAGAACTACTTCTGGCTTTTGTACACGTAGATCAACTTGTTCAACAAGTTATCAACTGCCTCACATATGATGAATTAGCATCGTCATTTCATTCAGCAATTCACTCTGATGACCACAAGTCCACAACTCCTGCACGTCAAGTTGGAACCTTCCACGACCCAGTTCGAGTCAACACACAATGCGCTTCGCCTTTGTCTTTGCGGTGGCCATCCTGATGCTTCACTACAACACTGCTCCCTGTGCCAATGCGAGAGACCATCACGCATGATGATTTTGTCGGAGCAACCAACGTCAGTGGTGGGAGACGTCTACGCTCATACACCGAAAAAGAAGAATTGTGTAGCGCAGCCAAAGCATACAGCCAGCCCGTACCAGCTACAGCTCTGTAACGCAATCAATGTTGACAGCAATCCTGTATCGACAACATCGATGACGAACAGTGGCCGTAACGGCAACAATGATGACATACACCGTGTCCAACCGTTGGCCATAATGTCTCCGGCACCGGGTAGATGTAGAATAGCACTAGACCTCACTTGTCAATTTAACAAATAGACTTCGGCTACAGTTCTAGGGAGTTCGCCGACTCCCCCCCGAGTGTCTTCATTCCAAACGAAGCACAAACGCTGGGACTTCTGCCTTGTTGAAGAATTGGCTTTCGACTGAAAAAGCAAACGGGGTAAACTATGACGTCTTAAAGACATTGGCCAATTATTTCGAAAAAAACATGGCCAAGGCGTCCCAGAAGAAAGTGACGGCAAACCAGTGTTGGCTCGTCAACAAAAAAGTAAGTTGTGTTTTACGTATTGTAGTCCAAAACGAAACGATTGTTGCTATTGTCAACTATTAATCAGAACTCATTATTGAGAGAAACAGCGAGAAACCAGTTGTTGTAAAAGCCTAGGAAGCTAACCTAGAGTAAATGCACTTACTCCACCGGTTCGACGCTGGCCCAGACGTACTGTCAGAGTCTAATTCGTAAAAAAAAAAAAAACGAGATTCCATCAGCTATGATATTACCAGCGTTTGTGGTGAACTCGATGTATATGACACGAGTCCTGCGATAGTACTTGTCCCAATGGTCTCGAAACCCGCGATGTTCTCTCCTTCCAGTGCTCGGAAAATAAAATATAAAATTATATTGGATTCTGAGCGAAAAATAATCCATCATTCCGTATCCTATTTATTGAAGTAAATTGAAAGGTCAGAGCGGTGCAGTGGTTTGGGATGACCCTACCAATCCACTGCACAGCGTTCGAGTCCCACACCTGTACGAGAAGCTGGTGGCTGCCACCGGCACTTTCGCCTTGGCTTAGGGGTACTATCGCAAACAAAAATGAGCCGGCAACGGCAACACAGTCCAAGCATGTGGTCTGTTAAATCCTGTCCCAGGCGCCTGCTTCCGAGTTTTCACGCATTGCTTGCAGGAGAAGTGACCGTTGCCATAGTCCGTGAAGAAGAAGTTGGAGATTATTCGAGAAGTCGACATGACAAGAAGAGAAAATGACCGACATCATAGCGCTTAGTATGCTGGTGAGCTCTTGAGCGCATATACCATAGTAAAAAGTAAATATAATTATTACGGGCACAATTGCATATTTTACAGAAAGTACTCTTTACCAATAATCCGTCAATACAATTGCACAATAACTATATTATAATTATTTTTCCGAGCTCTGTCTCCTTCTGGTAGCGTTAGAGTGTTCTTGTCACACACACACACACACACACACACACACACACACACACACACACACACACACACACACACACACACACACACACACACACACACACACCCTTGCCTCCGTGGTAGAAGGTATTGAGATTATCTCTGGGGGAATCACATCGAGAGCGTCGGCGTCCACATTTTCCGTTGAGTTTTTTTTCGCAAATCGCAATCGATAAAGGCAGGTGTTATGCGTGAATGGGCGTTACGCCGTTATCAACGACAAATACTCCATCGGAGAAGTATCGTTACGCTCATAAGCTTCTTCAAGCTCTGAAGCACCTTCATCGGAGACTAGAGGCTCCATGAGCACCGCAGATGCTGTGCTACGGACACGGGAATACTCCTGCGCAAGCAGATGATCGGCCATGAACGGCGCCATAGTAGGGGTTCAGTTCTTCGAGAACAAGGATTAGGGTTCGATCTGAGAGGTAGTCTGCAAATTCGAAAGTCGTTATTTTTGGTAGTTCTTTATCGTATTCGGTTATGCTGATTGCACTAACGCATCGCCAGGTTATCCACAAACGTCATGCCATCATTATTGAAACTGGATCGTATTGCTTGTCTACCCCGCTGCCCGTTATCTTTAAGTCTTTTCTGATGGGCCATGGAGATAGTGCTGTCAAGGCGGTGTTGGAGGAGTATGGGGTGGCACTCGTGGAGAAAATACCCTCTGGGGGTGTTCTCTTAACTTGTAAATTGAGGTAGTGCGTTTCCTTGATAGCTCAATAGCTCAACAAGTACCAGAAGACTAGAAGAGACGTAGTAGGTGGAAAGCTGCTTGCTGCTGAGTATATTTCTTTGAGAGTGAGGCCACTCCAATTTCACGTTTTCCTTCTCTCACATGTCCCAAGACTAACTACAACAAGTTGGCAAAAACCCTGTAGGACAAACGCTCTACGGCATAAAACCTTAGGGATAAAAGCTCACTTGTATCTGCAGCTTCAAAACAACAAGATAATCAGTAATTCACAACAGCCCCACCTACTGGTTGTCTTCGTTGCTCTCCACATCTGCAACCTTGCCGTCATACTCCAATCGTGACATTAGCCCCATAGTTCTTCGATGTTTTTAAAATTTAATCCGCGGCAAAGACTTCGTGAATATATCAGCAACATTGTCGACTCCTGCAATATGATCCACTTGAATTTGTTGCTTTTCGATCCGCTCTCTGATAAAATGATGGCGTACATCAATGTGCTTCGTTCTGCTATGAAATTCAGGGTTTTTCGCCAATTTCCGAGCACTTTCATTATCCACAAGAACTTCTGACGGCTTCCTCTGTGCAACTTTCAATTCACATAGCATCTGACGAAGATGCACAACTTCTTGAACAAGAAGACTGAGTGCCATATACTCAGCTTCACAAGTGTGCAAAGCTACTGTTCTTTCTGTCTGACTGCACCATGAAATTGTACTTCCACAAAATTGAGTCAAATATCCAGCCACGGACTTTCGATCATCAACGCGATTCGCAAAATCAGCATCTGCAAAAGCTACAAGGTGTCGATCTAGTCGTCGAGCGTCTTGAACACCTCCAAGACGTAAACCCATGTCCAATGTTTCCTTCAAATAGCGAAGATCACGTTTTGCCGCTCTCCAATGTAAAATTCCAGGATTTTCCAAATATTGACTACACTCTCGCACCATATACGCGAGATCCGGCCGTGTCCCTAACATGAGGTACATCAAACTTCCTATCACAGCTCGGTAAGGCTTGTCTTTCATCAGTTCTTTTTCTTCTTGTGTAGTCGGGCACATTACTTTGGACAGCTTGAGATCAGCAGTACTAGGGACCTTGGATTCATTGCAATTCTCCATACCAAACCGTTGCAACACTTTCTCTGCATATTTGCGTTGGCTGATGAACAGAGTCCGCTCTTGTCTGTTGCGTGTAATTTCCCATCCAAGAATGTAGTGAATAGGTCCAAGATTCTTCATAGTGAACTGTTCAAACAACATCTGCTTCATAACCTTCATAATGGACTTGTTAAAAGTGAACAAGATGAGATCATCCACGTAAATTGAAATAAACACTAGCCACCCGTTGATCACTTTCACTGCAACACAAGCTTCACAGTTCAGCAAACCGTATCCAGCACTCACCAAAAATTCTTTTAGTAATTTGAACCAGACTCTGGGGGCTTGCTTCAGACCGTACAAGCTTTTAAGTAGGTGGCACACGTACTCCTCTTTGCCTTCCACAACGTAGCCCTCCGGTTGCTCCATGAACACCTCAGCATCAATGGCCCCATTCAAAAACGCAGTTGTCACGTCCATCTGATCTATTTCGTAGTCCCAAATGGCTGCAAGTGTAAAGAGAACCCTCAACGTCTCTAGTCGAACCACCGGCGAGAAAATTTCCAGGTAGTCAATTCCAAATTCCTGCAGGTATCCTTTAATCACTAATCGGGCTTTGAACCGTTCAATTTTTACACTTGACAGATACTTCACTCGGAAAATCCACCGATTACTTAGCACTTTCATGCCTTTCAGCCGCGGTACCAACTCCCAAGTGCCATTCTTCAATAACGCACGGTACTCAGTGTCTGCCGCTTTCTTCCATCCCATTGCATGTTCACCACTCAAGGCTTCTTCCAGCGAGTTTGGGTCAATGACTGTACTTGTCAATAAGCAGATGTAATCTTCCCACCAGTTTAGCGCTTTCTCTTTTGCCAACTCGAGTTGCATCTGATCAAGTGCGCCATCCCAACGTCGTGAGTCCCTTGAGTTTTCTCCAAGTGACCTTCGAAAAGAAAGATGAAGAGTATCTCCAAGCCATGGCGGTGGCTTGGATACTCTTCCACTTCTTGTCTTCACTGGACGATACTCCACACATCCAGTCTTTCTGGACTTGCCAGAACTTCTTTGAGATGCCGGTGTTTCATCACTTTTCGTTTTGTTGTAGTCATCATCTTCTCTGGGTTTCTCTAATTTGCTGGTTTCACCAGTAGCAGGGATTTGAGATATCTTCGACTCTGTAAATTGACCACCTCGGTTGGCAGTCGGTGTCACACACCGCCCACTACCACCTTGCTTCGGTGCCGGTGTCATACACCGCCCACTACCCTCACTTTCAGACTCTTCCAACGGCTCCACACACCGTCGCTTCTGTTTTCCTTTCTGCTTGTGAGGTGGTGCAGGTCGCTTCTTTCTTTGAGTCTCCTTAAGTGCGTTCCCATCAGACTCAACGCTCTCAGCATTTGCTGAATTCACTTTCTTCCTGCTTTTCCGTGGTACAGATTCCTCACTGGGGTGGCATTTTCGTTTCCGTTCGTGTTGCAGCTTCTTATTCTCGACGAAGTTATCAGCCCCACCAGTTCTGCACTTTTTCTCACTCTTACCATCCTCTTGTGCTTCGCGCAATAGTGACGGGATGTTCTGCATAGTTGCTGCATCAATGTCTAAATACTTAGACGTAGGAACATTGGCAACTGGAGTACTTCCAGATCCAACCAACATCATTCTCCCCGCAACTCCATTTTGTTCTGGAGTGTGCTTAATTGTTGGTGAACACTCAATTCCATAATTCTGTTTACACTGTTCCGCAAGAGAAATGAGCTCGCGCGCATTGTCATATCGAAGTGATTTCATTCTGACTTTCAGCTGTGTCTTGACACTCTCGTAGTACCGTTCAAACATCTCGTAGATTTCAGATCTCTCCTTCAACAGGTATAGGGTCGAGAATCTACTAGCATCATCAATGAAAAGAGCAAAATATCTCTTACCAGAATATGACTCGATTGCGTATGGACCCCAGACATCCACGTGAACGCGTTCTCCAACTAACCATTCACGATTTGATGCGCCTTTAACTGAGTGAAAACTCTTTCTCGTCATCTTGCCTTTCACACATGATTCACAGCTAAATGATCCATCCACTCTCAGATCAACAGCACTCAGCGGCCAGTCAGAATGCCGAAACAGCGCATTGAATACGCTGCGTCCAGGGTGGCCTAGTCTTGTATGCCAGTGCCTCACATTCTGATCACCATCAGACGCCGCTACCATGGCCAAAGTTGCAGGGGATTCCAACTTCAAACAATACAGGTTGGTTTCATCAATATGTGCAAATGCGCTTCCCTGCTGGAACTTTACTTCTTCACAGTACTCATCGTCGAAGTGAATTTTCACCTTCTCCTCATCAAATAACTCCCTTGCTGTCTGTCGTCGCACTGAGAACAAGCTGCACTGAAGTACTGGTACATAACGCACGCCATGTAATAACATGGTACGTCTACCACTTGACGTTTGAATTGCTTTCTTCACTGTTCCAACTCCAGCGACATTCAGCCAGTTTTCACCTCCAACACGAACAAGTGCACTCATCGGAGTGAACGAAACAAAATCAATTTTCTGGTTAGTAATATGACTTGTCGCTCCAGAATCCAAGTACCAGCGCTTGCGAGCTAACTTCAAAATATTTGCCGGGTGTTTCAAAAGTGCAGTAACCATGTACGCACTATCATCACTGTCTTCATCACCAGTGTAATGGCCTTTAGCTGCAGCTTTCTTTCCTTGTGAATTTCCTCCAGACTTTGCATGTTTCTTCTGAAGTTCTTCTCTTTGAGTATCACTAGGTGGGCGTTTCCCCAGATATGGACATTGAAAAACATGATGAGAACCTTCTCCACAATGGAAACATCGACTGCTACTGTGACCACAGCGGCCACCTCCGTCTCCTCGTCCAGCACCACGGCCACCATTACCAAAACCTCTTCCTCTTTTACGGTTTCCACCACGACCGCGGTTTCCTCGTCCACCATCAAATCCGCGACCACGCCCTCGGCCTCGACCACGTCCTCGTCCTCGGCCTCGGCCGGAACCACCGTATAACGCAGAGTCTTCGGCCTTTCCTTCCAACTTTCTGCTTTGTCGCCTATCACATGCGACTTTCAGCGCATGCTCCAATTGTTCATAGTTCGGCGGGTCGTTAACATCACGGGAAGTGTGGCTCGCAAGAAAAGTCTCCACGACATTTTCATAGTTTCCAGGAAGAGTACCAATCAACAAAGCTGGTTTCTCATAATCATCCAAAGGTTTGCCCATCGAATGCAACGCGCTACCATCGATAGCGCACGCTACCGCGCAACGGAAAACTTCGTTGTGTGGTTGCGTACACAACCAGAAATCGAACCTTTTATGACGCACCGCGCTACCACGCAACCGTCGATAAGAACGGCCCTAAGCTCTAGTGCTGTAACCACTCAGAATTTGCCGATTTTGTCTGTGAACGTACTCATGACTACGCCTGCCCAAGCTGGCACAGCCAATTAAGGTGGAGGCGGTGTATGATATTGGTCAATCCTGTAAGGTCGTGTGTGGAGTTAAGGAAGGTGGAAATCTCTTGATATCCAAGCATCTCAAGTATTATTATTTGTCGTGCATTCATGGAACGCGTTTTCGTGACAATCCGCACGTCCAGCGTTTTACATATGAGACTACGGCAAACAAAATGATACTAATGCACCTTTTAGAGTTTTCGAGATAATCGCGTTTGAAGTTGACCAATCAAAAATCGTACCTAATCGGACATCAAAAATTTGAAACCGAAAATCACTGGTAAATGGCTTAAAAGTACTCTTATTCACCTGCTGTTCACACGTTCTTTCCATCAATATACAAAACATTAAAAACGGAGCAATATTGACTCGACAACTCTCCTAAACATGTCGAGTTTTTGGGGCCTTGAAAATGGAGACATATTTTTTAGATGAACACTACTGATCGGCTATTGAATATCTCGAGACGTACTAGGGCTTAAAATAAGCACAAGACGCGGCTCTATCGAGTAGTGTGCTTAAATCGCGATTCGTACTTAGGTTCATTAGTATCATTTGGTCCGCCGCAGTCTCATATTTGGTTCACCAAAGTTATGGTGGACATGTTTTTTTCTCAGACCGGAATGGAGAAAAGCGGCAGGCGACATACTCAAGAAGTGGAGGTGTAGCAACTATTATTCATGGATTCTGTCCTGTTGGAGAAGTGGCAACTGAAGTTGAGTCAATGACGGTCCCAAACCGCTATTTGGTTATCAAGATGCCGTTGAGGGACCTGACATGCTACATTGACAATATCTATGCATCAAATGATCCAGTAGCGAGACAAGTGTTCTTTGAGAAATTACCAACAGCTTTCGAGGAAAATGCGGTGCACATTGTGTGTGGAGATTTTAATTTAGCTCTTGATCCAAACCTGGATGCAGCATCGAGCCATCCGAGACCGGATAATGGCAGGAGGGCACTGTTAACGTGGCTATCGGAGCTGAATGTCGTAGACGCATGGCGTTCACATCACC
The DNA here is from genome assembly GCA_018806915.1 of Phytophthora colocasiae. Lineage (NCBI taxonomy): Eukaryota > Oomycota > Peronosporomycetes > Peronosporales > Peronosporaceae > Phytophthora > Phytophthora colocasiae. The sequence goes on along the minus strand of JAGKQI010000026.1, from coordinate 559,871 downwards.
CAGAAGATCGAGTTTTTTCGGGGCCTCGCCCTCGGCGCAATCGTCTTCACTACATATTTTTATCTGATGAACTTCTGACAGAGTGTTATCATCGAACTACAACACTTGGGGTTATGGTGATCATCTAGCGCACCAACTGGAGTTGACTACGTGGCACCACCCGAAAGGGCCTGGATTTTGGAAATTACCGGAGTGGATCTGAGCTCCACCAGCTTCTTGTTAAACCTCGCGAGGAACTCAGACTTTTCAGGGCTGTACTGACGGACTTTGCACCTATGTGGTGTTGCATTTGCCTTCAACTTGATCTTGAGTGGGGGAACTCGAGCCGGTGGATCGTTCCCTAGCTCAAGTCTCCACCCACCGTACTTCCTCACAATCTCGTACAGTTTGTCAGTAACGTAGGAGTCCACAACCCCGCGGTCTACTGCATCCTTTACCTGAGCGTCTACAACATTCTTCACAACATCGCGAAGCGCTGGCCGGCAAGGTGGCATACCTTCCGGTTCATCAAATGAGTCATCTCCGTCTGGTTCCCGAGTCGCGAGATACTCCAGTTGACGATCGACGTCAATGCCAAGTTCAACAAGCAACTGCTTTCCACTAAAAATTCGTCTTCATTAGACTCCACAACCAAACATCATTTAGCATCTTGACACCGAACCGGTCCTGCTGCCGTGTTCAGGGCCAATCGGATATCTACTGCCTGTGTTGACTTCAGAATGGCTCCACCGACTGCTCTCGATTAGATTGATTCTTCCAAGTCCACCAACGTTATTGCTGGGCCCAAAGCGCATAGTTCGTCCACATGTAGTCAACTAACGATACTCAAGTCCGATCCACTGACCGCACAATAAGGTAGCTCGAACACGCCATTCAAAATCACACTCGGACGGCGGGCATCGTCTGTGTCGGCGTTAGTGTTGATGCTACCATCGACACGTTTCGATCGAAGGCGCTTCTCTGCTCCTGATGCTTGGTCTTTCTCGCTGCCAAAAGTGCCTCTTTGCCAGCTTCATCAAGGTCAGGGCACCGGCTGAGCCAGTGGTCCTTACCACAATGAAAGCAGCCGGTCCTGGGTTTCGAGTTTGCTTTGGCAGGCGTCTTTGCGGTGGTCTTCGAGTCTGCCACTGTGCGAGACTGTCCTTGGGGCTCTTTAGTGGAGGCATCTCGTTTTCTTGACGACGGGAGCTGGGATTTTCCTCCAGTTGCATTTGCCGGAGTTTGTTTCTTGCGCTTCGCCATCCTGCTCAAGCGCCTTTTCCTTCATCAACAAGTCGAGCGCCTGTTCATCGGCCTTGCTGGAAGCGTCAATGACACGCTGATGGACATCAACAGCTTCACGGAGATCTACTGACTCAAGGTGTTGACAAAGCAGCCAACATTTCTCTTTGATACCAGTCGCCGGTGCAAAGGTGCTTGATAAGCCATGCTCAAGCACAATCTCGTCACAACGCATGAAATAATTGATAACTCGGGCCTTCACGTCGCGTTCCCGAAGGTCCGTTTTCGAGTTCGCGTTAAAGACGGCTCCGATGTCAACGATCGCGTCATTCATGACGTTTCCAATGATCTTGTCTAACTCAGAGATGGTGCGACCCTCTGTAACCGCCTCAACGGTTGTATCCCACTCCAGTTTGCATCAGTAGACAGCAATTGTCGATTAAAGCAGTTCTTCACGCTTCTCAGCGCTTTCGCCTTGTCTTCTCCGGTGGCGGCGCAACGCGCCCCAATCGCCTCTTCATACTCCTGTCGCTCTCGTTTCCATTTAACCAACGCGGGGTGCGAAACGTCCGTAATGTACGGTGGCATGATCGAGATAGCCGTCACCGGGACCTGGTTGCCATTCCCCGACGGTGCAGTCGTGATTATACCCGATGCCGTCGGAGTGGTTGCAGTGTTCATCATACATTGCGACGAGCTCTGGTCACTTTGGCTAGGACGCCCACTACGGGCTTGCATCGCTTCTTGCACGATACTAAAGTTAACTTTGTGGTGCTCACGGATTGGGAGCTGGAACTCCCGCGAAGTCAACGTGTATTGAATTCAGGTGTTGCCGGTAAATAACAAAGTAATGTCTTAACTACTCTGCAAGGACGATCCCGCCTACCGTAGTGGTAGTCCAGGGAGAAGCATCCTTGATCTGTTGAACAGTATCCTCTACAGTTGCATGCTTTAGTCGTTGCGATCGGCTTAACTATGCCTGCTCGAATAGAGTATCCAGTCATGGGTTGGAGAAGCTGGGTACATGCCCTGAACGCATCCGGGCACTGCGAGAGATGCCAACGCCGACAACTGTGGCCGAGCTACAGCATTTTTTATGTGCGAGTAATTGGATGCGCGCTGGTCTGGTGGACTATGCACGAGTTTCTCGACCACTACAAGAACGCCTTGACCAAGCTCTTGCGGGGACGAAACGAACTAAGCGAGCAGCGGCTGGGGTCCAGATAACACTGACTCCGGATGAAGTTGTGGCGTTTGAAGCGGTTAAGGATCTGCTTGGACATTCGGCAATGCTAGCCTACCCGGATCCAACAAGGAACTCTGTGTGCTATCTGACGCTGCCGATTCCGGCTGGGGGCTAGTTGTGTCACAAGTTGAACACTGGCAACCAAATGTACCCATCCAAGAACAGCACCACGAACTACTCGACTGTACGGGTGGCAGTTTTACGGGATCAGAGCTTAATTGGAGCGTCATCGAAAAGGAGTCGTACCCGATTGTGCACGCATGCGAGAAGCTAGAATATCTACTGCTGCGTCCACAAGGTTTTCGCCTCTATTGCGACCATCGGAACATCATATACCTGTTCTCGCCGAACAAGGAAATGAAACGTCATGTACGAGGCAAGTTGCTACGATGGTCTACCAAATTACAAGAGTATCGCTACACTATTGAGCACATTGAAGGAGTGCACAACGTGTGGGCCGACCTTATTTCGAGGTGGGGTGGGCAGCCGCAACCTGCAGCGAGGATCCATTCGGCCAAACGCTTCACGAGGAAGAGCCGAAAACGTGATAGGGATGCGGTGACGAATGATAAGGCTGCCACTGGTCCAACACCACTACGTCCACTGGACAAAGATGACTTCGTATGGACGACAGTTGATGAAATTGGCAGCGTGCAGATACTTTACGAGGCACAATCGGGTGCAACGCTGGGTTGTGACGAATTGTGGTCAGTGGATAGTTTGATTTGGATACCGTCTCAAGCGGTTGAACTGGTACAGCGACTATTGATTATCGCTCATTGTGGAAGCAGTGGACACCGCGGCATGAATGTGATGGAGAACCACATTCGCCGGTTGTTCTACTTGGATGGTCTTAGTGGGATTGTACGTGCATTCTGTATGAAGTGCCTGCTCTGCCTACATGTTAAAGGTGGCGTTGTGATTCCTCGCCCTTTCAGCGAGACGCACCACACATTCGAGCGTAATGAAACACTGCATTGGGACTTCCTGACACTTGGAGAATCGTTCGGGTCGTCTCGCTATGTGTTGGTCCTTAAGGATGAAGCTACTCATTTTGTGGAACTCGTGGCATGTGATGTACCGACGTCAGCAGCGGCAGCAACTATTATCTTAGACTGGTACAGCCGCTACGGAGTACCAACTACGTGGGTTAGCGACTTAGGGTCGCACTTTAAGAGTGAGGTGATCGCTGAATTGAACCGACGACTAAAAGGGCGACAGAAATTCATACTGGCGTACTCGCCATGGAAAAATGGTTCAGTGGAACGGGTTAACCGCGACATCTTGCAAGTTCTGTAGGCTTTGGCTTTGGAATTTCGAGTGAGTGTACACGATTGGCCGTATTTCCTACCTTTGATCCAGTCGAGCATCAATTATTCACCTGTGCCGTCGCTGGTTAACAAAGCCCCGATTGAGCTCTTTACCGGACTTCCATGTCCCAGTGCTTTGGACACTGTATTTTTCCCAGAGGGGAGAGGGCGTGTGGCTACTCTTACTGATCCACGACGTGGGACTGAACAGCGACTCACCAATTTGAGAGCGCCAGTTGAGGTGAGGCACAAAGCTGTGAAGGACAAGCGTACTCAGCAGGCTGAACAATACAGGGCACGACCACACTACCACCAGCAGATCAACTTCTCGGTTGGTGACTACGTGCTATGTTCACGCGTCGACGAGAAGCTTCATGCAAACAAGCTACGAGTGATGTGGGTCGGTCCTTATCGTGTTGTCGACAGCGCTATCTACTACTTTACTTTGGAGCATTTGATAACTGGGACCACGATGGACGTGCACCCATCTCGCCTAAAACTATACACAAATGAATCTCTGGACGTCAGTGAAGAGCTGCAGGACCACGTCGCCTCTCAGGGGACACTGCTGGTTTTAGAAGCGCTTGTAGGGCACCGAATTAATGCTAACATGAACGCCTATGAGGTTCAAGTGCAGTGGGCCGGACTCGAAGCTATTGAGAACTCCTGGGAGCCTCTGGAAACGATTGGAAAAGATGTACCACAACTTCTGTTACAGTACGCGAATGATGCTGATGACGACCAATTCCTACGCGCCGTGACCCGTGCTATCGATTCCGAGCAGCGGTAACGCGCCAAGTGAACTAGAAGCAGAGTTATGGCGACTTCATTCCAAAGCTGATGATCTAGCTTGGAGGATTTGCGTCTATGAACCTCTGTCGAGACGAAGAAGTTATGTGACCAATGGACAACGTGTTCAGTACTGCACTACAGAGGATAACGGGGTTTGGGGTCAATCACAAAGATATCTGCTCCGTACGATGACTTTCAAGATTCCAAGACTCCTGATTGGCTGAAATTCGAATCTGAGCGTTCTCATTGGCTGGGTGTCAAGAGTTGCAAATCTTTGCAAAAATGACCTGTAACACTGCAACGTGTTAGAAGTTGATGTACCGGCTGCGCAATACATGTGACGAGACACGCAATTGGACGAACGGAAAAGAGGCTGCATATTAATAACGGTATTTTTGTCAATTCCAATCAAAATTGGGCATCAAGGGTGATTGGTCAATCGCCAGTCCAATCAACGGCTCGATGTGATTGGTCAAAATCTACTAGTAGCAGCTTTCCATTAAAGCTCTTCAAGCAGAGCGCGGGACAACCAGTGCGTACGCATCAACTTCTGCGGTACCGTAGCGGCGCTCTCTGTAACCAGGTGAGCGCTTTTATTATCAAGGCATACCATCCACACACTTCTATTTAACTAGTTCATCTTATTGATGTGTTATTGACGCTACTAGCCTTATGGTGCAACACTGTAGGCTAGATCACATCAGAAGCATGGAGGACGCCGTAACCAAGCAACATGCGCATCCCAACACGGCACTTCACTGCTTAAACGGCTTCTACAATCTTGGTTCTACCAATAGGCGATGAAGCTCGGGGTGACGCTCGGCATGGTGTTGAACTTGGAGTCCGCGGTTGACTATCTGTACTAGGGAACGGAGAACGCCTAGCTCCACTTGACGCTGCAGGTGACCTTGCTGCCCCGAGAGTAGGCTGTTGAGATGTAGATGGCGCTGGAATTGGATTCGAGCGTGCACTGGCAGTTTCTGCTGGTGGTGTCCGCCGTCGTATTGGTCCTGGAGGTGGTGGTGTTCCCGTTGGTGTTCGAATGCGCTCAGGGTACGGCGATACACGAGCTGGATGTGGCGATGCACGCGTGCGAGCGCCATTCCGCGCACCATTCGCCGGCGAAGTGTCAGCTGATCGAAAGCCTCTTGCGGTCCCAAGCGACACGTGAGACTGAGGATCCATTGCCGTGCTGATGCAGGAAAAGTTGCTGGTGCGCTCTGCTTTGCAGCGCGCAATTGAAACCTATCTTCGGTAATGTTTCCTTATGATTTATGATCGGCTGAACGATTGCGTGGGTCATTGATCGTAAGCGATTAACCAATCGATCAATCCAGTTTTGAGTAGAACTCACAATATAACGCGCGACCACTGCAAGCAGCTGGAAAGCTTGGGAGGCAGTGTGATGATGGCATGCATGTACCCAGCTTCTCCAACCCATGACTGGATACTCTATTCGAGCAGACATAGTTAAGCAGATCGCGACGACTGAAGCATGCAACTGTAGATGATACTGTTCAACAGATCAAGGACGCTTCTCCATGGACTGCCACTACGGTAGGCGAGATCGTCCTTGCAGAGTAGTTAAGACATTACTTTGTTATTTACCGGCAACACCTGAATTCAATACACGTTGACTTCGCGGGAGTTCCAGCTCCCAATCCGTGAGCACCACATATTCCCAAATTACGGGATGATATTATTGATGATGCCAAAGCGCCCCTTCCTGTTTTACGAGAGTCAACAAACGCTGGAATAGTGTGGAAAGTCTGGAAGGACAAGATGAAATGCTATCTGTAGAGGTGTCAACGAAACTTGCGTTCCGCAACATACGCAGAGCGTTAAGCAGCACGTGATCATCTAGAAGAATGTGCAAATGTAGTAGCCCAGGATGGAGCAAATGACCAAACCAGTATCGATTATTATTTTACAAAAAATGCCTTGATAAGTGTCAAGAAGAATGAGATACCTTCCGACAAAAAGGTCGGATTTGAACGAACTGTCACTGAAGGGGAGAAAAGCTCAAAGCTCTTCTTTCGTGCACCTCGATTTGAACTTAGTAAGACGCCTTTAAGAACTATCCGTCAGATTGATGGTACAGTCTCGACTGATCCTGCTGATATCACGAAAGGGTTTCAACAACACTGGGGTAGAATATTCGCCGATCGGGAATATTCGCAGCAACACGAAGTAATTGACAGGGTTGCTCAAGAACGGTTGTTGGACACGATTAATCACGAACTTACTCCAGACGCATCTAAAAGTCTCGAAAAAGATTTCACAAGAGACGAGTTTGCATCGTCAATTCGACGCGACCACTCTGCCCCTGACCCTGATGGATTTACGACAGCGTTTTATCAGCTAGATCCAGAAACGTTTGGAGATATTTTGCGGATAGTGTTTTCCTACCAGCTGGAACGTGGAATGTAACTACCCCACCAACGCTATTCCTCGGTTGCCGTACTTTTTAAAAAAGGAGACGACAGAGCTGACCGGTTACCTCTCAAATGGATCGTATACGGAACTGAACAGTTTTATGATCGGATGCATACCTCAGGTATGATCAGAATAGGGATGTGAAAACTAGTGGCGGAGTGCAGACGCTTCTTCTTTTTTCTCTCGGAGTGTTCAGTGGAGAGGAACTCGGTTGCTCCATCAGTCTGGAAGTTGTATCAAGAGGCTCAACTGAAGTAACATGCTGGAATGGGGCGGTAGTGCCGCGGCTGAGGTCGAGCAGACGGGTGCCGTGGCTTCTCACAGCGATCGTAAGATGTTGGTGACGACGACAACAATGACCGAGTCAACCAAGGAGATCTTATTGAGCCATGGACGGATGTTACCCACGAACACATGGCACTAGGATCTGAACAAGGTGTAGGTGGAAGTAGCAATACTCCCAGGCGTGCTGAGCGTACCACGTGCGTTTACAAGGGGTACAAGTACACTCGGGCAAGGCATGGTCGTCTTCCAGAAAGATTGTCTATCGCTGCTCCAAGTTTCGAGCAGGATGTCGTGGCAAGTTGGAATTCACGGTTGCTTCTATGGGTTACTCCACCGTACGGTGCCACACATGCCGTGACCGAGACGTAACGAGCTCAGTCGTCAATGTTGAAGCGAAAATGAAAGCCCTAGCAGATGTTTTAGCGATTGATCACGTTGCATGGCCTGTGAGGCAAGCTTGGGAAGAGTTAAGACGTCAATTCTACTCAACGACAAACCCTAACGTAGTTCGCGGCCTGTCGGAGCAGCAAGTTATTCGACGTGTGCACCACGCTAGAAACCAGCATTACTCAGGTAACGTGCGCGGATCAATCGAGATCCCACCGCTCGACGAGGCAGTACCGTTCTTTCAATTCCACTGCGTTACACCAAACCGTGAGAATTTGAGTAAGCCTAAGCGAATTCTAGGTTGGGCTCATCCTGCCTTAGTATCGCTCTTACGCTACCATGGCACGACACTATTCGTCAACGGTACCTTCCGTTGTGTCCCTACAGGATACACGCAATGTGGTGCACGACTGCGCTTCAGGAGTATTTGTTCCTGTATTTTACGTTTTGAGCACCTCACGCAGTGGCGATTGTTACTGGGATACGATCCACTTCGTTGTTCAAGCAACGGACCAGCAGCTTGAGCCAGCGGAGATTGTCTGTGACTTCGAAGCAGCTTTGATGGACTTACTACATACGCAATTGCCAAACGCCATTGTTTTGGGGTGTCTGTTTCATATGAAGCAGGCACTTCGCCCCGCGATGAAGCGATACGCAATACCAGATGAAGAGTGTTTAATTGCTATGACGGGTGGTGTGTGTGTACACTGACCGTGATCGAGCACGATCAAGTCGAAAGAGGTATCAAGTGGGTAAAGCGTGAGATCAAACAATGGTGCACTGCTGCTGAAGTGATCTATTCTACAGCTAAATGGAGGGAGTTTTGGGGGTACTTTAACCGCACGTGGCTTGAGCAATATTCAGTCGATGTCTGGAACGTATTCGGGCTGGACAACGAGCTGATTGCAAGAACCAATAATCCCCTCGAGCGATTTAACCGCGAGCTAAATAGCCGATTTCCGACACCGCATCCCTCGATGGCAACATTCGTGACAGTGATAAAGACAATTTCGCAAGAGTACGTGCGTCGTGTTGCTGATGTTCCACGTGGGCGCGCGCGTCGAGTTCCACGCGAGTCAGCATTCCTACCGACATCGACAGTGACAATGACGAGCTTGAAGAGCTTGTTCCACTAACGACGGATTGTCACCCAGTCACTAGCGCCACACTTTAGGACTTGTTAGGTAGCCACTAGCACGGTTCCATAATGCATCAACTTCCGCACTTTAAATTGTTTTTTCGTTCAAAAGGCACCTGTTCACATTTCAGACCCGCAATCCAGATCGTTAACCTGATCAGTTCAGTATACGATCCAAAATAAAATCTTCCGAAATTACCGTCGAGCATCGACAACCACAACTAGTGGATCTGGGAATACAGCACCACTCGGTGTAGGAGGATCTCGGGGAAGAGGATCACCTGTTTGCAAGCCCAGAAGCGCACGGGCGTCGAAACGAACCTCTGTCCTTGGGGCAACAATGGACACTGGGTCCTGATTCAGATTCTCAATCTCAACTCGATAAACTCGGAGACGTCTAGCTGGAGGTCGAACAATACGTTGCCAACTTGTCCGTGACTGCCACGTACAAAACAAAGCGTACACTACAAATCCCAGCCCACTTCTGCGCCTTCCAATCTAGCATTCCAGGGGTTGTCCACCACGTTTCTGGTTGGCAGCTCCACAATGTTGACGTCCCCATCAATCCATTCCATAAAGGAAGTCTTCAGAACATAACTTGATAGAGTACTATCATTGATAGTACTCTACGACCTTTGAAGATCGATTATAGTTTGACTCCAGTGATGAACGGGGAATTCTACCAGCCAGCGCGAATTGACAGCGAAACTCTAGATGTATACAAGACATGGTAACGAGCCCACCGTGTAGCGGGGTAACGCATGTAGCGATCACACCACCGCGATATAAGCACAAGCCCATAATTTGAGGGGGTATTATTTTGGACGGCTCTCCCGTCCAGGTATTTAGGAGGGTTAGGGTTTACACTCAACAGATATTCTCCAGGTTTGTTGCCAGGGATTCTCCAGGTATCAAAATATGCATAAAAGATAGTGTAATTTACTTTTATCTTACGGAAACAGGTTTTTTCCAGGTTGTATACCTGGAATATTCATGCGTGCATGACGTCGACAAATGGCAAAGTGATGAGAAAGGAGTTGGAGTGTGGTGGTGTGCTTTTATCCAATGCTCGTTCGCCCACGCCCAAACTGATCTATCGCAACTAGTTGGTAGTTGTATCTACGGACAAAGTAATACACTGTTGTTGCCCACGCAGGGTATTATTGCGCCGCTGGACGTTAATATTCTCCTTCACGACAGGAACTTGCCTTGTCTCGGTCATGTATACTTTGAGAGCAGTCTCAAAAAGTGCCCAGCTGCGTTGGCCTACTGAAAACGTAGGTACTGCCACCACCGCCTCTTCTTCCAGGTCAGACGCCGTACGTTTCCTGCTGATACGGACTCTATCGTCACGTTCCTCTTCTCAAGCATCTTCTCCCTCACGCCTCTCCTCTCCAGCGTCCTCTTCCTCACTCTCCTCGGCGTTTTCGCCGTCGGACTCCTCCTCCCCAGCGGCTTCATCGTAGGACTCCACCGCGTCGGCCCCCACCACTTCTTCTTTACTGCGTGCATTCCGTTATTCCGCTACCTTCGCCAACACAGCGGACTTTTCGGACCTCGTCCGGGCCGCACGTATCCATTCCCCAGCTTCTTCCTCCTCCCTCGCTTCTTCCGCCATGCGTTGCTTGATGTAAGCCGTCTTGTGGGTGCGCGCCATGCTTGCCACGTATCGTCCCCGATGCTTTCTGGAATGAGTGGCTGAATGGCGGTTAGAAAAACCGTAAGAAAAAAATAAAACCCGGTAAGTTATTTCAATTTTCATACCCGGACAATACCTGGACTAATACCTGTCTGATACCTGACACCATATGCTTTCAAATACCTGGGCGCGAATGGTGTCGTATTATTTTCATCAAATTAAAGCAAAATATATTGCATTTAATTACAACACAATATATTGGTATAAAAAATAGGAGCTTTACGACAAGCTCCAGCCGCCAGCCGACACTTCGACCGACCATGTCCAAGACTGTGGGGGTGCCCATCTCGCTGCTGCACGAAGGTGAGGGCCGTACCGTGACTATTGAGCTCAAGAACGGCGAGGTGTACCGCGGTCACCTGACGGAGAGCGAGGACAGCATGAACTGCCAGCTCAGCGACGTGGTGCTCACACAGCGCGACGGTCAGAAGTCCAAGCTCGAGCTCGTGTACGTACGCGGCTCGCAGATTAAACTGGTGATTCTGCCGGACATCCTCAAGAATTCCCCACTGCTGGGCAAGGTGCAGGCGTTGAGCAAGAAGAACGAGGACAGCAAGAAGAAGAAGAGTGGCAAGATGCAGGGCCGTAAAGGAGGCAGACGCACAGGTCCTGGCGCACGCAAGTAGATGCAGCAAGATGGAGCTATACAGCAGCAACTACAGAGCTATTGAGCTATGAAATGCAGGCTTCCGGACTGGTGAAAGATACCTACAGACAGAGATACAGACAGGTGTTAGCAGGATACGGCATTCGCACGTTCATCCAGTCCAATTGACGGGGTTCGCAGTGGATCAAAGCAGGTTGCTACTTGAAGACGAAGACGTGACTTTTTATTGCTTTTTGTGTTGGTCTGCTTCAGGCCCTGGTTGATAGTTATCTGCTGGAACTTTTAAAAAAAATGCTGTCGTTCCCTACTTTTCTGTTACTCTGGACATGGACGTCAAGAATTTGTCTACAAAAGATCCGAATCACAGACAGCAGAGCGGTAAGAGTAAAGCTGGTGGCAGCAGACACAACGCCACTGGCAACGACAGCCCGCAGGTGCAGACACTGATGAGGCAGCAGATAAAGATGATAATCCACAACATGATGGAGAAGCCGAAGCAGCCGCCGTGCAGACGCCGCGACAAGTCCAGCGTAGCGTGGTTCTGGATCCCATAGTCCGTCAGCGACCGGGATGCTCGCAGTGGCACACCACCGTAATTGAGGTATCCCTGCGCTCGCAGACCGTGCTCCTTGGCTTCCACGAGCTCCAGTAGCTCCTGCACTTTGGCTCGTGCGTTTGGTACCGCTACAGTCAGAGTGCGTCCGGCATCCTGCACACACCGACGAACGTTAGGTGCTGGGTGGCTGCCATTACTGAAAAGCCACGCACCGATCGAATGAAGAGCTGCATCTCGAGAGGCGATAAACCTAACGGCGAGAAGAATTCCCTATCGTTTCTAGTTGATTCCCTCCTTGTGTTTCGGTGGGAGAGGTGGGACCTTTGGCAACTGAAGTGCGATAATGACTCGCGTGCAAGTGTCCTCACACTTGAGCTCTTGACAATGTGCCACTCACTTGTCTGCCAGTTCGACCAGATGGCCATACAAAACGCCAGTGTGGTATTGTGCTTTTTTTCTCGCTAAATTTTAGTGCATTAATTAGAGCTTATATAAGGGTCATGTAAAAATGACTTCAACTTGTAAGGTTACACCAAGTCCACACCAATCAGCTCCAGATGCATTCTTATTGGCCAGAGGCACTTTCAATTCATAACGACCTTTTGACTGGCTAAAGACTGACGTAGCCATTCTGACATTTGCTTTGGAAGACCAAGATGCCGTCCCACTCGTCCGTGACCGAGACGATTTCCGCCGTCCCGGACACAGCTCCGACCTTCGAGAACCTCCGCAATGCAATGCTGGACCTGTCAGAACCTATTGGCAAGCGCACGCGTGCCATCTTCTACCTGCGCTCGCGTGGCGGACTGGAGGACCTGCAGGTTCTGCTGACGGCTCTGCTCAACCGCAAGGACTCGGAGCTCATGCGCCACGAATTGGCCTACGTGATTGGTCAGTTCCAGATGGAGGAGGCCTGTGAGACCCTTCACCAAGTGGTGGCGGACGAATCGGACGACGGGATGGTGCGTCACGAAGCAGCTGAGGCTCTGGGCGCCATTGGCGCTGCCCAGTCGCTGCCTCTGCTTGAGAAATACAGCTCTGATCCTGCTCCAGAGGTGTCCGACACCTGCAAGTTGGCGGCCAGTCTGGTCAAGTACAAGTTGGCCAAGGCTAAGGGCGAGATCATCGAGGGAGAGGTAGACCGTAACCCGTACCTGTCGGAAGACCCGGCTCCTGCTGCTGAGAAGGACGTCCCCACGTCGGAGCTTCGCAAGGTTCTGCTGCAACATGATGGCGATATGTTCGCCAAGTATCGCGCCATGTTTTCGCTGCGTAACCGCAACACGGAGGAAGCGGCTCGTGCTCTCGCTGACTCTTTCGCAGATCCGAACCCACTGTTCAAGCATGAGGTGGCCTACGTCATGGGCCAGATGGAGAACCCTGTGACTGTCCCGGCCCTCAAGAAGGTGCTACTGGATGAAACGGAGCACCGCATGGTCCGTCACGAGGCTGCGGAAGCTTTGGGAGCGATCGGTACGAAAGAGTGCGAGGACATTCTGAAGGAGTACTTGAAGGACGAAGTCCAGGTTGTGCGTGAGAGCTGCGAGGTGGCTCTTGACATCATGGATTACTGGGCGCCCACCAAGTAAGCGTTTGCACTGCTTGCATGAAAGCAGAGGAATAATACAGTTAGTTTTTTTTTTCATGTATTTGATAACCTGGAAACCACGCGTGAAATCAAGCGAATAGATAGCCCATATTCATCCGGTTGAATGTTCGTAATGACACTGGTAGTAGTCGAGTGCTGAGTTCAAGTCGCTGGGCAATAACAGAGCACATAGTCGGCGGTAAGGATACCTCTTCTGAAGGTAATAGTCCAGGTATCGCAGGCATTGGCTGCTTAGGACCGTATAGAACCTTAAGTACGCGACAGAACTTGTCTTCGCCCTGTCGCTTGATCATAGTTTCCCAACTGAGGAGTTGCAGTTGCAGCTCAGTTGAAGACACGTCGCCAGTAGGGAATTCACCGCGTTTGCCACTCGAATGATCGTCTTCATGGTTGTGGCTGGACGGTGTCAAGACGAAGCGGAATTTTCCGTCCGAGTCGGCCATCTCTAATAGCTTGGCACATAAAATACTGTCGACTGTGTACTTGGAGAACACATTTTCCTCTTGACACTCTTGCCCAGTCTTGTTTCCTTCCTCCAAGCGACAGCGAGCACTGATCAAGTGTTTGTGTAGCCGAACAGTGTCTGACTGCTCTACACTGCACAACCCCACACGAGTGGAGCATGCAGCACAGTTCAGTGGCATCCACTCGCGCTCTTCTTTCTCATTATCCATAGGGACCATATCGACCAATGTAGCATCCTTAACGAAATCACTGGCATGTAGCAGGACGTAGGACTCTCCAACAAGAACACGATGCTGCTGCGCATGAATGTCATCCCTTGGGATATGCTCGAACGCTCCAATACCAGCTCCCCAGAAGTCGAACATGTCCATCCAATTGGCGGACGGAAGCGGCAAGACCTTTTCGATCTTAGAACCTTCATCCCCAAATAGTAGAGCGTTGCACCCTCGGCAGCTCACCGATCCGTAGCTCTCTGGTCTTAACTCATCAGGTGACACTTGCGTGAAGGACGAGAAGCCTCCCAAAGGCTGTTTATCACTTGGTTTGATTGGGAGTCTCACGTACCAATGATCATCCTTATCTTCCAGTGTGCTCTGCAAAACATCCACGTTCCGCTCGATCTCCGCCCACCATACAACTTGAACGTCCTCAGCATCTTCTCCGTCAATTTTTCTCTTGGTAACGATCTCAACGCGTGGAAATTCTACGCGAACTGCGAGCTTTGCGACGTCAAACCTTGCAGTCGTCTCTCCGCCTTCTCCATGACAGTCTAAGAAGAGATAGCACTGGTAACAGCCGATATTTGCATGATACTCCACCAAAGAGTCAGTAATTAGAGGTCCAATAAGCTCCAGCTTTGCTGTATTGCCCTCCACTTCTAGACTCTGAAGGCTAACAGCCAGCGCTTCTGCTGCCGTTGATAGTTCTTCTTCCCTGACCTTCTCCGTAGCGCAAGCATCCTCATAATCCTTCCTAGCATGGTTGAGAGTATTGCGAACCTCATTAGCAGCTGTGAGAGCGCTCTCGTGTTCCTCTTGCGCTGCACGGAGCTCTTCGAGCAGCGCCTTTGCCTCGGCCTCCATTGCCTATGATAAATTGGTGTTAAATCCGATATGGATATATTTGGTGTGGTGCACCCACAACTCTAAAAAACGATCTTTAAAAATCTTCTGCACAATGTATCTGTAGCTGTGAGCCGATAAGTATCCAGCTGCGACCATGACTAAAATCCTTGGACGAATGGCTCCACGATGGAGCCATCCGTCAAGTGTTAGGCCAAGTGTCGAGCACGTCACTGGCTGTCCTTGTAACGGCCTGAATTAAGCGGCGATGCTTGTTTCAGCAAGTTAACGGAGCCCGTTCTTAAAGTCATGTATCCAGTCGCAAAAGTTCAGTTTAATTTTTCCAGAAATTTTAGCAATTAATTTGCATTACGTGAGTATATACGATCGCTTCAAGTGTCAAAATGCGCCCATTTCGGGGGAGTTAAGAAACCATCTGCAACTCTTTCGCGCGGGATGAAGATTGAAGATGTGGCATTTAACCCTCACCGTTACCGCATTCCAATGTTCGTGCATGTTCATTCCTACAATCTACTTGTCGGCGTTTTTTCAGATGCGATTGTACAAAAGCTGATGGTGGCCACTATCTAATATACACCGGTTTCGTCTGTACAGTATGTAGCGTAAATAGTGAACGGGTCGTAAGCTTATAACCTACTATATAGCATGGAACCAGGTCCACAACCACACAAGATGGAGATGGGCCAAGGTACTGAGCTTACCGACTAAAAATCCAGTACGTTTGCTGCACCGCTCATCGTCACTTTATACACTACGACGCAGAATATATATCAGGCGTTCACTACTTACGCTACATACTGTATCGTATCTCTTTCTATTCCAAAGTGGTACGTTTCCATAAGGTAGGAACACTTTTTTCCTTCGCTCGTCTATGATAGGTTAAAAATCAGCTCTCAGTCGTTCTATCGACCTTGCGATCGTCGTCAAGTCAGACATTGGAGAGTCCGCAGTGGCGTCACTCAGTCTGCGGCTCCCCCTGCCTTCCCGACGCCTCCTGCCTCTGCATGGCCTACCTGACCATGACGCCCGACGACATCCAGGGCGATTACACGTGCTCTGTGAGTGTGGACGACTACCGACTTAGCAGTAAGAAGGCCGAGTACAAAGTCGTGGTGCAGCTCTCCTTCTACTCGTCTCGCGCGCATGCCACGGGCCGCACGAGCTGGCACATCTGGCGCAGTTTCTCGGCCTTCCGCAAGCTTGATGAGCAGTTGCGGAAGCGCAATGCAGCGCTTATGAAAGGCGTCAAGTTCCCCCCGTTGTATCGTCGAAAAGCGCTTTTTAGAGCGGATAAAAGCCCCGAATTCCTCGGAGCGAGAGCGAGAGAGCTCGATAACTACGTCAATGTCGTCACGCACAAGCCGCAGCTCGTGGCGTTCCACTTGGCAGCTGTTAGCAGTCAAACACTCAAGAGCTTTGTCGGTTTCAACTCGGGATTCGGAGCCAACGCCGAGTATGACCAGCAGGACGCTAATCTCAGGCCGTCGTCGTCCATTTTGGCCTCTCCTGCTGTGGTTCAAGCCACTGCAAGTGTCATGGGCGATGACGACGATGATTTCCGCTCGGTTTCAAGCAGTTCGACAGTCTCTTCCTTTGCTTCGACGGCTAGTGACTACCGCTGGTCTGGTACAGGCTTTGTAGGCAGCCAGAGCTTCGCTAGACACACAGTTCCTCAGGTTCAGATGGGGGCGGGACGCTCCTCCTTCGCTAGCAGTCGTGGATCGTTCGCTGGATCTATTGGCCCGGGATCGTCTCGAGGAAGTTGGTTCCCTGCGTCCTCGGGAGTGTCCGATGCCGGCGGACGCTCCTCTATGGCATCGGTTTCCAGAGGATCTATGATGGCTATGACTGCTCCGGACGTCATTACGCCCGAGTTGGATATGCAGCGTGCAAAGATGGAAGATCAGCTGGTTCAGATGGGTCTCGTAGGTGTTGGAATGCCACCCGATGGATCCTGCCTGCTGCACTGCATTGTCTATGAGATGTATCCGCTACAGTGTCTGCGTGACTATCCTGCTAGTATGACAGTGGTGAATGTGGGCGCTGCGGACGGAATGGCGCCTCGACGAGTGGCAGCAGCGCAGTTCTTGAGGGTGCAACTTATGGAGTACGCGCTGGAGCACATTAAGGAGCTCTCAGGCTTTCTCATGCAAGATGAAGAAGACGTGCGGGAGCGGTACGAGACGTTCCGAGACACTTCTGACGAACAGGCTACGACTGCGGAGCTGTACGCGGTGGCGAGCATGTTTAACATCGAGTTGGTGCTGATTTCCAACGATGAAAGCTTCCAGATTGACCCAGTATTGCCGGTGGAAGGTCTTCCTTCTGTGCGTGAAGGTCCTCGACGTACAGTTACTCTGGGCTACTTGATCCCGGCTGATGGACTGGCTGGGCACTACATTTGCACTCGCGAGCGACGCGCACAGATCGGTATGCCCCAGAACAGCTTTGCAGGGGGAAGCTACCGCGGATCGATCCACATTGGCCCTCCGAAGAATATGAGCTGTGGCGCTTCGAATAACCGGCGCTTTGAGCGGATCCCGGAGCAAAGGGTTGAATAGAGCACGCGACGGATAGAAGTACCAACAGGATCGACCAAGACAACACAACGGAAATGACATAAAACCCTCCATGAATGGACCAAGAAAACGGCGGAGAAGTCCACGTACAAGCGGCACCAAAAGTTCGAGAACCCCCCGCAGAAAGAGACCAGCAGCAGCCTGAAGAAATCAAGACGAAGGGCGTCGCCGCCGACCCAGCGAGTGTGTACACTATCAGGCTGCTACTTTGATGCCATCGTCTTTATCCAGCACTACAGCAGTAAGTAACTCATCATCAAGTGGAACTGCACGGACGAAGTGTCTCCTCTTTCTACACTCTTCTTCTCTCGATAAGCGATGAAAAATATATGTACGTGAGATTTCGCCTTCGTTCATTTTGTTCTTCTTCTTCCAAATCTGCAGGTGAAAGTCTTCAAAAACGTCTATTTTTCTTCTTCTTCCAGATTTACACTAAACCAAGCAGCAACCTGCAGGCAGTTTTGTATTCTTCAATTTCAGGCCAATGCATCCGGTCGGCAACATCGAGTACATTCACCTTCTCCACCGTGTGGTGGTCTTTTGCATCGCGTTGTGGTACGTCAACATCTCTCTCCAAGCATTTCTGGCCTCTGTGGCTGTGTTGCGTGGCTTCGAGTCCAAGGATTTAGGGATAACGATCCATGAATCAACGCTAATTGCTGGTTACGCTGGGAAAAGAGCGATATTCGACAGTCCGTTGGTGCAAAATGTGCTAAACGGATCCACAAACTTGCGGAATGACTCGATCTACCTCATAACGGAAACGACCCATTCGTTTTCAGAGTGTACAATGGTTGAAGGATACGATAGTACTGTGTATGGCAATGACTTCACTCGATTCCTATTCCATTCGCTGCAGAAATTCGCCGTGGATGATCTCTCGTACTTGACCGAACTCGAGTTGATCGCTCCAGTCGTCGACTGTACGTTCGATCTCCTGGTTTCAACCGACGAATCGGTGTCACAACTACGTCTGTACTTCTTGGCTCGTCAGAAAAGCAACACTAACGATATGGTCCTTCTCTCTAGTTTAATTTCCACTCAGGATTTCCAAGTGGCACAACAATACCAGAGTGGAGCAGCTTTACTGGCAACAATTGCACCTATTAGCGACATGCGCGCGACCGAAGTGAGCCACAGCTTTGCCATTGCATTTAACTATCCGTACGAATCCGAACCGCGTTTCACCAGCAGCGAGTTGTTACGAACCACGAGTGATAACTTTTGGGTCTTTCGGACATTTCCTCGAATCAACACGACGGATACTGTCAAAGAGGTCCTTACAGCCTACCGCTTTGGCAGCTATATCGATGATCCAGTCGCTCAATCAAACATAGAGACGGTGGTCTGGAACCTCCCAAGTACTCCTTCGACCGAATTGAGCAACTGGGAATGGCATTCCGTGTCTTCGTTACGTGATTCTTGGGCCTGGACTCACAGTATTCATGGTATTTTCGCAGTTACCATCATTTTCGACCTCGGAGTACTCTTCTTCGTCATCTACCAGCGTGTCCGTAAAGGCCACATCTGGGTAGGAGACTCCTTCGCTACAATTTCCAATGCACTGCTGTATCGTGGTGTACTGATTTTCGCTTCAAATCAATTGAATGGGTACTGGACACTGACGGAATTCTGTCTTGCTGTTGGGAACGAATTAGGAGATCGTCGCTCTATCCACTATCGACCGGAACTCGTTCACGCTGATCTCTTAACGTTTTTTCTCAACATTTCGAGCGTATTAAGTTACTTGTTCCGGGAACGTATTGACCCCGTACTAGCTTTCGCCGCTTTTGAGTTGAGTTTCGTTTACCGCGTTGAGCTCGTCGATTCTTCAGCCATTCTAAGAAAAATCATCGTTGACTTTGCGGAGAGCGATTATTGGCTCGGTCTCATCCAAGTGAGCCCCTTCTTGGCTAAATTATCGCCCATGAAGTTCTGGACCGTGCATGGCATTGAAGCAGACCGGAAGGTGGTCGTGATGTCCACTGTAGTCGCCATGTTTGCCACCATGTTGTGGCTTGTGGTGTACATTTGCTTTCGAAAGTGTTTTCGGCGCGTGCAGATTAAAAGGGGAAGACGATCAAGTATGTACAATGCCGATCGGAACATTTTACTTACGGAGGATGAACTCACATCCTTCGAGACAGCTACAGGCTCTGCGTTGAGTAAACGCTATGGGGTGATTTCTGGTTATGATAATTATCTCATTAAAGGAGACCAACACTACGCCTCCATTGATGCCGTCTATGGTAATGGGTACCTCCTCGCTAATAACAAGTTCCTAGTGGCGACGGAGGATATGTTGTCGCTTTTGGTTATGAAGATTACGCGTGTTCGCTTTACGAACATCTACGTCTATTCAATACTGGAAGGCGGTGGAGTAAAACAGACTGCGGAACTCGTGTACCCATCGACCATTTCGTGGGCCGATCTCGCGAAGTTAGACGTCGCGGAGCTTGGTTAATGAGCTCAAAAGGAAAATTTAATAAATGCAAAGGGTAGTTGAAACAACGTGCACCAGTTTTTGAGATGACAACTTCGAAGTAAAGCATGTAAAAAAAATAAGCGAACAGTAGAAATGGTTTTCAGCTAAACTTCTGTTGCCCAGTAAAGTGGTTGTGCTTTTGGGCTTTACTGTAATGGGCTTCAACTGCCCGATAACAATTAGCAACAACATGTAACGTTACGTTTTGCACATTCATTCCTATATTCTGTGAAGTTTATGACTATAAGTGCTCGCCAGATTTGAAACCTGTACATGTACATGTAGCAAAAAGTCTCCTGCACTAACAACTGAAGTCAACACTCAACCAGTCTAAAACCCGTCTAAAGAAGAGTAGGAAGATCATTGTTATCCTTCTCCTGGTCACTTATACCAGTGTGTAGACAAGTATCCTCTCTTTTTTCGTTTTCGTAGTCTGTGATGACCAGTGCCAAAGTTCGCTTCCAGTGATGACCGGGGCAATAAGTCGCTGCAGATCGCCGCCCTACTCACGATTACGGCTTCCAGATTGCGTAAATCTGCGTGTCTTGATTAGTAAGAGCTACTTGCGGTTCCTTTGAGTTTCCTCCAGTGTCTTGTCATTCTCCAACTTCCTCTCAAGTGCAGCAGTTAACCCCCCAAGTTTCATCCACACCCCCAGTCATGGTTCGCATTGTCATCGTCGGAGGAGGTCCTGCTGGTATCGCTGCGGCCCAAGCTCTAGCCAAAGACCTCACCCCCAACGACGGCACAGAAGTCATCGTCTTCGAGAAGAGCAAGTATTACTACCACGCCGTCGGAACGCCACGAGCTGTTGTCGATGCTGAATACACCAAGAAGCTCTTCGTGCCGTACGACAAGGCCATCCCGGTTGAAGCTCGATCTTTTGTTAAGATCCAACGCGCCATTGTCACCCGTATTGTGCCTGGAAACGAGGTGGAGTACACTCCTATTGGGAATGACGACGAACTGGTGGCTGGTCCGGTCCAGCGTCTGTCGTATGACTACCTGGTAATTGCTACAGGCAGCACGTACACGGTTCCTCTAAAGCAGCCCAAGAACAATTTCAAGCGCTCTACGACGGAGGTGATGATGGCGGAACTGCGTCAGCAGATTGAAAACGCCAACAGTATCCTCATCGTCGGTGGAGGAGCTACCGGAGCTGGTGTGGCTGGTGAGATCAAGGCCAAATTCCCCAAAAAGAATGTGACGATCATTGAAGGCAAAGACAAACTCCTGGGCAGTGACAACGTTCGCGAGAAGTTCCGTTCCAGACTGTTGAAGTTCCTGAAGCGCTTGGACGTGGACGTTGTTCTGGGCGAACGACTGACAGAGCGACTGAACGGCAACAGCTTCGAGCGCCGAACACTGCGCACTGACAAGGGCAGAGAACTCGTATCGGACATCCAACTGCTGTGCGGTGGCTTCAGTCCTACGACGGAGCTGATCAAGAGTCTGGATGAGAGTCTGGTGACGCCCCAGGGGCTGATCAAGGTCAACAGCAAGCTGCAACTGGACGATTCCAGGTATGCGAACATCTACGCATTGGGTGACGCGAACAACAACTCAGCGCCTAAGCATATGCTATTCGCCAGTCAACAGGGTACCCATCTCGGCAGTGAGTTGGCCCTTGTGGCTCGTAAGACGCAGACGAACGTGAGCAAGGACTTCCCAAAGGTGGAGGTGGCACCGGCTATGATCCCTCTCGGTCCGAACGGAGGCGTCTCCCAGCTGCCGATCTTCGGCGGAGTCGTGTACGGCAACTTTGTCACTCGGACATTCAAGTCGAAGGAATACTTCGCTAGTTTTGCTTGGAAGAACCTGAACGCTGAAGTGCTTCTGAATATTAGGTTTTACAGTCGCGTCCTTTCGGTATTAACTTTCACAATTTGAAATGCAAACAAACAAGAACATTGAGGAAAGGCACGATGTGCTTGGCACTCCATGGCGTAGTCTCCTCTATCCTGACAATGCTTTCGTCGTCTCGGTCTGTGTCGTATTGAATTCGGTTTATTGTGAAGCTATAACTAACTTTTACCTGTTCCTGTAGTCAGAATGAAGACGAAAACAATACTGAAGAATCTCTCACGACCATACCTGAACCCGGTCCTCTTGCTAGTCACACAAGGTTCGTCACTACTACTGGTGGCGTCCTGGTATCGCTCGTTCTAGCCGTCATTACCCACCACAACGCATCGTCAGGATTAATTTACCAACAAACAACGGTCAAGTGGACGTTTTCAGCTCCTGACGGCCATTTCGCGGTGTTTGTTCAAGAACCGACTCCAATCTTCCGCTCCGTGACGTTTCCTGCGTTTAAATCGTGTGCAGTTACTCTCCTGAAGATAATTTCTCCACGTTCTGTCGACTGGCCTATAAGCAACAAATGGATCTGGGCAATGAGGACAGTAAGCAAGGAAGTGGCAAGGACGGCATCCAAGGAATTAAATTACCATGAAGAAAAGGAAAACGAGAACGAATACACGACAAAGGAGGCAGAGAAGGAGAAATGGACGATCTATCCACGTTACCTGGACTACGAACGTACCTGGGCGTATTCTTCCAAGCGCAAGGAAAACTTGGAGCGTCGTCGTCTCCAGCAACGGAAACGCGGAAGACAGTAAAAGTCGCAAAGAGCTGCTTTTAGCTCGTGTTGCCATGTAGAATTCGACGTTGATATTCATTGAGTTACTTGGTAGTAATGAGGAAGGACGTGCAACATATAATAGTTAAGTAGCGTAAATAATTGTTCAGCATGGCACGAATTCACCTCCAAAGTATAGACTCTTCAATCCTCGAAAATTTCCCCACATTCGAGAAAACAGCATCATGAAAATAAAGCCAAACTCGCCGTCATGCGAGAGATCTTGATCTTTGCCGAGCTCTCGAATACATTGCTGGTAGTGCTCTACATTTGCCCCTCCCGGGTGCTCGGACGGAGCGTACGAGAGTCCACCATGGGCGAAGGATGCCGTGAGTACATCAAGATTCCAGCAACTATCCAATACGAGGCGTCGACGAACACCGTTCCTACTCAGTACTTGTGAGAGATAATAATCGTCACCAAGGAAGCAGTTCTTGGACAGGTTGGCAATCTCGAAAGCTGATATTGTTTGTTCCTCCAAACCGTAGAACTTGCGCTTAACAACGACACCTCCTGCCCCTCCTACAAACGAAACACTATTCACTCCAAGCTCAAGGCTGCGCCCACAGTACAGTCCGTCCTCCGCTAAGATCCATCCACCCACCACTCGTCGTTCGGGTACTTGAGTGAATAGTGCGGATACATCCTGTCGTCATCTCCGTACACGATAATGGTATCCGGATCCTGTTCCACTCCCAGTACTTTACTTGAAGGTCCGAAGTCCGTGTCCAACACAATAAGTCGAAGTTTGGTATGGTACGGACTCGGCCCGGTAGCGAAGGTGATGCCATGGAATTCCGTTCGGTTCAACGTCGCGTCATCTTCCAGAAGCCATGACGGGATTTCCACTACCTTTTCTCGGTACACACGAGGGACGATGACATACACCGCGTCAAAACCCTCACCCTCTTGTTGCAGCACTACGTCCACTGTAGGTTTCATCACGTCCATTTCCATTGGAATCGTCGTAAAACTGAACACAATACGCGGTCGAAAGGAGGTGGCTGTCCTGAAGGTGGATGAATGGAAGAAGAAGAGGAAAACAATGATCCAAGCCACAGAAATGGTCAGGAAGTACGTAAACCATCGCTTACTAAGGTCGTTCTCAGGAAACTTTGACGATTCCAGGATGATTTTCTCCGGCAATAGTTTGGCCAATTGACGAAAGGCAAACTATCCACGTGCTATCCACTGCCTACAGTTTTTTCAGCCGACTTTGCTTCTCATCTATAGGAATAATGTGTTTGTCAACTCAAGTTTACTTCAGTAGCAAGAGGTAGCTTTACGACAGCTACAGTAAAGATTTTCACCAGGTGCAGATGTTTGTGGTCGTATGGTGCATCGTTGTCGACGTCTCCAGCACTGCAAAGGAAGTGGTGGCATTGTCCATTCCGAACTTGCCGAAGTCGCTGATGCCTCCTTCGCTCGTATTCACCACCGTCGCCTTGCCAGTGCAATTGTTCCCAACGTAGAAGGACAATTTCACCTGGTGACCAGCGAAGGTTGTTGGAAGCCCCATCCATCGAGCGGAAGAAATACTACCGCTTAAATCGACGCATGGCATGTCGTAGCAGAGATTCCCTGTGGAAACCCCAATGATACGGCGAAGACGCTTGAAATCCGGTTCCTTGTAGATCCGCAGCTCGCCTTGCATTGCCGTCGCTGTCTGGATACTGCAAACGACCAGAACAATGACAGAGAACAGCAGCAATTTCAGGGAGTGAGGAAGCATTGCCCACTGTCCAGTTAGTTACACTGCAAATTGAAGACTGAGCAGGTCAGAGAGAAAAAAAAAATAGGATCACAGTGTTGCCCTTGTATGACCCGGGCAGCTCCCATTTCATGGCTAAAGACCGCACCAACGCGGCTTATATTTTCAAAATTCTGCGCTATTAATTGTACATGGATCTCCATCAACACGACACGAATTCACCTCCGAAGAAGAGATTCTTCATCCCTCGAAAGGTTCCCCATGTACGAGAGAACAAGAACATGAAGATTGATCCGAATTCGCCGTCGTGTGAGAGATCTTGGTCTTTGCCGAGCTCCCGGATACACTGTTGGTAGTGCTCTACATTCGCCCCTCCCGGGTGTTCCGACGGTGCGTACGAGAGTCCACCATGCGAGAAGGATTCCGTGAGTGACTCGATATTCCAGCAGCTATCCGAAACAAGTCGCCGACGAACTCCATGGCGGCTAAGTAAGTGTGAGAGATAGTAATCATCGCCTAGATAGCAGGCCTTAGACATATTGGCCACTTGAAACGCCGGCATCGTTTCTTCCTCTAAACCGAAGAACTTGCGCTTGACTGCAACCCCACCAGCCCCTCCTACAAACGAAACACTGTTCACTCCAACCGCCAAACTCCGTCCACAGTACAGTCCGTCCTCCGCTGAGATCCATCCACCTAGCACCGCAATTGCATCATTCGGGTACTTGTACGTGAAGTGCAGCGCTCGTTCACACAATTGAGGTGGATACATCCTGTCGTCGTCGCCATACACGATAATGGTATCCGGATCCTGTTCCACTAGAAGAGTCCCCAATACTTTACTCGCCGGTCCGAAGTCCGTGTCCAACACAATGAGTTTCAGATTGGTATGATACGGACTCGGCCCGGTAGCGAAGGTGATGCCACGGAATTCCGTCCGATTCAACGTCGCGTCATCTTCCAGAAGCCATGACGGGATTTCCACTACCTTTTCTCGGTACACCCGAGGGACAATAACATACACTGCATCGAAACCTTCGCCCTCTTGTTGCACCAACGCATCCACCGTCGATTGCAACTCGTTGATTCCCCTTGGAGTCGTAGTGAAGCTAAAAACAATACGTGGTCGCGCCTGTGCTGCACTCATGGAGGTGCTTGTCTTGGGCGTAGACAAATGGAAAGAGAAGAGGAAAAGGACGATCCAAGCGACGGAAGTGGCCAGGAAGC
The DNA here is from genome assembly GCA_018806915.1 of Phytophthora colocasiae. NCBI lineage: Eukaryota > Oomycota > Peronosporomycetes > Peronosporales > Peronosporaceae > Phytophthora > Phytophthora colocasiae. Next base: position 534,395 of record JAGKQI010000026.1, on the reverse strand, counting down.
ACGCGAACCACCGCTTCCGAATGGTAAGGTCGTTGTCAGGAAACGTTGACGATTCCAGGACGATTTTCTCCGGCAATAGTTTGGCCAATTGACGAGTTCGTCGCTTTTTTCGACGGTGTCGAACTAGTAGGAACGTAAGTGCTGACAGCCCCGTAAACAGCGAAAGCAGCGAAATCCGTGGGATCATAACCTTTTCCGCGTACAGGTCGATGCAGGCATCGCCGACGGACGTCCGCAATGACTGTGAGTCCATTCTTTGGTGCTTGGTCGATGGAAGAACGTTGACAAGTGAAAATGTGCCGTCAGTATTGGGATTCATCGGCCGCTGTCGCACGCTTCAATAGCATTGGATGGTGCTGGCATTGAAGGCACACAATGCGACATACTCGGCCCAGCTGGCACGAGGATTGTGTGCGAAAGATCAAGTTTTCTGAAGTAATCAGGATTGCATATGAAGTTACACAGTTGATGAATATAGGTATTACTATTGATTGCTGTGCGAGATTACGAATCTATTTAGAGAGGTATAAAATGTGAGTGAAACGTTGAAGTGGCCAAGTGGTTCCACTACATAATCAAGACAAACCGCCATCGTGTTGTTGCCTGCCACTCAAGATTTTGTCGTTGCTCAAGCACAACGCACGAGAAGATATTATCCTCGTGGGGCGTTAGGCGGATATATATATTGCTAGGTACTCGATACAACTCGGACATCAGCTAAGCATTTGAAAGGCGGCACAGCTCGAGATTACGCGGTGCACCGATATGGATACCTTTTGGAACGCCGCGCAGCATCTGTCGCATTGCAGCAGTTCTTGCACTGCCAACTTGGCACTGCCAATTTAGCGCTGGGACCGCGTTGCAGTGGTGTAATAGCGCATCGACTCGATTACTGAGCAGTAGATAGATTGTCCAGGGCTTGTGACCAGTATTAAGACAGGTAAAACTGTTGCTGGACTACGTCTTGCAGACCTCTACGATTAATATCACCAATGTCTCGCATCTGGGTTCGTATTCATTGTCGTAGGAGGTTAGATGAAGCTCGGTCTGTTCGAACGCTTCGCCGTCAATTTTCAATCAGATGAATGTCAAAACAAGAAGTAAATGCCATCGCCGCCCTGTTGCGTGAAACACTGTCGCAGTGCGTATTCTCCACAGCAGCAACAGGTTCTCTTCGTCGTTTCGCCATATTTGCTGCCACAGGGCTGACGTGCAGTGACCAAAGAATGGTATCGGATGCTTTGGGGGTCAGCGGCTAAGTCTTAGCTAGGCCTGTTTGTAAGAATGAACTGAACGCGAATGAGAAGCGAAACTACCGGGTTACCATTCTGTCGTAAACTTCTCGCAGACGAAACTTGGCATCAGCCGCTCGAGCGACGTCAAGCTTCGGCGATCTGCTAAATACATGTTGCAAGTTGAGTCGAACTCCTCGACTACCGCAACACGTATGGTAACGTATATGACGCTGCAGCACTCATGCGTGACTAGCGTAAGGCAAACGCCAATTTAAGGTCATAAAATAATCTCGACTTACTACTACATATACCAGTTAAAAATAAAGTAAGAGGCCTCAAACCTCTTGTTTATTCGTCAGGCATAGCGTCTAGCCGTCTTGTCAATTCGGTTCAATCACGAGATGCTAAACTTTTAGCAGTGCCAAGACGGTAGCGATGTTCATAAAATGTCGGCACGAGTCTTACGGGACTCGTAGTACCATGTACCGTTCGTTATCCCGTTGCAGTCCAACAGGTCAAGCAATCCTGTCCAGTTTTACAATGACTTGATTGGTCATTAAACTTTTCAAATGACTTATGATTGGTCATTAAAACGTTTCTTGATTGTGTAACCATAGATCCGGTCCATCCCATTATTAATTAATCAAACGTCACTTCCTGCAAAATGTTCCCAGTCCAAATCCCGCCATGGCCGACGCAGGCTCCTCGGACGACGTCAAGAGCGCGACGCTCACTGCTCTCACTGACTGCGTAACGACTGTATTACAGAACGACATCACTTACGGTCTCTGTGTCACTAACTCGGGGCTCTTCGACTTAGTGCCGTCGGAATTCCTGAACAATAACAATAATGGCTCTTCTTCTTCTTCCTCGTCCTTGAGCTCCTCGGGATCTATAGATGATGACAGCGACTTCACTGGAGACTCTCCCTGTCGCGTTATGTGCTCCAAGATGTCGTCGTCCGCTTCTGCTTCGTGCTGTGATGCTGCAGCTTCTCTCCGAGCCTGCAACACGACGTCCTCAGCTGTGACAACGTGTAAAGAGCTGTTCGACAGCGTTTTCACGTACCAGACCGAGTGTGATGGAGGCATCTCCTCGGCTAATACAATTCTTATTGTAATGGCTGTTATTGTGGCTGTAGCAGTCGCAGCAGTCGCAATCTTCTCAAGACTCTACGGACGTCGTAATTTACATACGGGAGTCGCAGCGAAAGTGGCCGCGACGTGGAGACAAATCACCAATTTGGTGTGGAAGAACATGATTTTACGTAGGAGACGCCCTGTGTCTCTCGTGATGGAGCTTTTCCTGCCTGTTCTTCTGTCCACTGCTCTACTGATACTCGCCAACCTGGACAACATTGCCGGAGGATGGAGATCCCTGTGGATCACGTCGGAAGCAGCTGTCCTCAATGAGACGCTCATTTGCAGCGATGTGGTGGTCTGGGGGATTGAGGTAATTGGCGGACCGTCGTCCACCATGACGTCCTTCTACACGGGCGGACAGTCCGTCTTAGGGCTGTTTTTCCTTGTGAGTTACATTAAATTCGTGTCCACAACGACGACGACGATGGTCATTGAGAAGGAGAACAGACTACGAGAAGTGATGAAGATCATGGGTCTCTCAGACACCACACTGCTCTGCTCCTGGTGCCTCACCACTGCGGTGTTGGCGACTCCATTGGCCTTTGCCATCTCTGCAGAGCTCAAATACGGCAACGTCTTCCCTACGACTGAGTACGCGACGCTGGTGTTTCTCTTCTGGTCGTTGAGTGTTGCCATCACGGCATTCTCGTACTTCGTGGCGCCGTTTTTCAACAAGTCCAGGACTGCAGCCATCGCGTCGGTTCTTCTATGGCTCATTCTCTTCTTCCCGTACTTCGCTGTCCAGTCTTCAAGCACGAATGCTCCGAAATACTGGGCTGCTCTGTCACCTCCCACTGCGTTCGCACTGGCTGTGGACGAGATTTTACGTCGTGCTCAGCTTGGAACAGGGTTCGCGTACTCTGTTGGTCTTCGGGAAGAACCAGTGACAGTCCCCAGTGCCTTCCGGATGAGCCTCTTCCTCATTCTCGATTCGGTCATTCTCGTGGCATTGGGGTGGTACTTGGAGCAGGTTCTGCCTCAACAGTACGGAGTCAGGAAGCCGTGGTACTTCCTGTTCACGAAGAGCTACTGGTTTAACAAGATTGACCAGTCCGTGGACGATGAATTTGTGACGAGCTCAGATGGCCATGCCTCTCGTAGTTTATCACCGCAAGCTGGAGGGATATACACTCAACTGACGGACGGAGAGACGGTCAAAGCACCTGAATCGGGTACATTGGCGCTCGTTGAGCCTGTGAATTCGACGTTAGCGATGCAAGAGCGTAATGGGACGTGTCTACAGATCCGGAGACTACGGAAGGTCTTCCCACTGGAAGAAGATGGAGAGGAACGCGTTGCAGTGGATGACGTGGATTTATCCATGTACAGTGGCCAAATTACGGCGCTTCTGGGCCACAACGGTGCCGGTAAAACGACAATTATCTCGATGCTGACGGGCCTTATCCCCCCTACGGCTGGAGATGCGACGTTATATGGCTGTTCCATCAAACGGGATTTCCATGAACTTCGACGGGTCATCGGTATTTGTCCTCAGCACGACGTGCTGTTTCAAGACCTAACGGTGGAGGAGCACTTGCTTCTCTTCGCCACGATGAAGCACGTTCCTCGCGGGAATCTACAGGCAAGTGTGGATAAAATGATTGACGATGTGGGACTGACGGAGATCCGTCACGCTCTGGCCAAGACGCTCTCTGGCGGCCAGAAACGGAAGCTTAGTGTGGCGCTTGCCTTCCTGGGGGGCAGTAAGCTCGTGTTTTTGGACGAACCGACATCCGGTATGGACCCGTACTCTCGCCGATTTACGTGGAACTTACTCCAGCAAAGTCGTGATGATCGCGTCATTGTATTGACGACCCACTTCATGGATGAAGCTGATATTCTCGGTGATCGTATCGCCATTCTGGCGGACGGGAAATTGCGATGTGCGGGGTCGTCGCTTTTCCTTAAGAACCGCTTCGGAGCTGGCTACAACCTGACGATGATCAAGTCTGCCGATGGATCTTGCGATGCTAACACAGTGGAAGCTTTCCTCAAGAAATACGTTCCTGGAGTCAAGTGTCTGAGTAGTTCTGGTTCGGAACTTGTGTTCCAGTTGCCGACGGCTTCTTCCGAAGCGTTTCCGACGATGCTGGAGTGTTTGGACGCTGAAATGCACACACTAGGAGTCCAGCAGTACGGTATTTCAGTTACCACGCTGGAAGAAGTGTTTTTGCGGATTTCCCAGGATCATGAGGAAGAATTGGAGGCAGAAAAGGACGCTCTACTACCAGCGCTGGAAAGGAAACCTTCTGCGTCTTTGCAGGGCGGGAAGTTGGTATCTGGAGCAGCAGTCGACTTGTCTTCGCCTTCAATCCCCATCACAGAACCTTCGATGTGGGCACAGTATGTGGCATTGACAAAGAAGCGCTTTCAGATTGCCACACGCGACAAGAAGACGCTGGCTTACTCAGTTGGCATTCCCCTCATCTTCTTGATTATCCTTGCTGTTCTACCGGAGATCGAAGTGGCGGATTTTATCCCGAACTACGCGTCAAGTCTTCCTACTGAGGCCCAACAGAGTACCTGTTCAGCGTCCACCAACTTCACTGGTCTCGTGAATGCCGACTACAACGTGACGTCTTGTTTCGGTCCTCGTGGCTTTGACTTCTGCACCCTAGGCGTCGTGAATTGCGACGTTAACGTGTGTTGTGACGCAGCCAACATCGCTTCTCCCTGGTATCCCTGCAACACGTGCAATTCCGCCCCATGCTTCAACAGCAATTGTCTGGCAAAGACCAACGCCAAGCTCCAAGTGACACTCAACGGATTCTTAGTGGCGATCGTTGTCATGTTGGCGTTTGCTTTTATCCCAGCAGCGATCGTCGCCTTCGTTGTCCGTGAAAAGGACCCGATTCAGAACGCCAAGAGTCTGCAACTCATCAGTGGAGCTAATGTGTCCGCGTACTGGATGGCAAGCTGGACACACGACATTCTCGTTACGATCGTCCCGATCATCGCGTCTGCCATTATCATCCCCTTGTCGATGACTCCGAGCGGGGCACACAAAGCCAGCACAGCAGATGTGTTCGCTATCATCGCCCTAGTGATCACACATGTATGGGCTATTATCCCACTGGCATACCTCTTCTCCAGACGCTACGTCAAGCACGCAGTGGCTCAGACAGCGCTACTCGTGTTTGCGTTGGGCACTGGCGGTTTACTCAGCATTTTTTCATTCATGTGTCGTATCGTCAACTTCACCATTTCGGGTTCGTTGACGCTTTCTTCACTGGATCGGAACTACCTGCGCTGGATCTTCATGATCTTCCCAGGGTACACGCTGAACAACGGCATCTTCGAGTTAGCGACACGGAAAGTGAGCCGTCGCGCGCTGTTTGGTTCTGGTCGTTGGGTTCGAGCGACTCCGTCGTTCTTTGGGCTCTTTGAAGGACTGGGCAAGGAGGAATGCATCGAGTGTTGGGACCGTATCACACCTTCCTGTTGTGTGAGGCAGCCGTTCGACCTGGAGATCATTGGAGCGCCACTGTTGTACACTGTGGTGGAAGCTATTCTGCTCTCTGTGCTCGTATTTGTGCTTGAAAATCGCTCCGTGAAGTGGAAACAGCAAGAGAAAATTGATTCTAGTGCTGTGGCAATGGAAATGGAGGAAGAAGACGAAGATGTGAAGCGCGAGCGGCTCCGTGTAGAGCAGGAGGCCCCTCGATCAACTGATCTGGTGTTCATCCGGAACTTACGACAGAAATATGCCGGCAAACCACGAGCGAAGGTCGCGTTGAAGGACTTGTGTCTATCCGTTCAAAGTGGAGAATGCTTTGGGTATTTGGGTATCAACGGAGCAGGTAAATCGACGACGATGGCTGTGCTCACGGGCCAATTGGCACCTACCCAGGGTTTTGTGACGCTCAGTGGCTTCGACTTGGCGACCAGTTCGGCTTCTGCGCGCAAGACAATGGGTTACTGTCCTCAGTTCGACGCTCTCCACGACCTACTGACTGTGAAGGAACAGCTACAGCTCTACGCCAGGATTAAGGGCATCCCAGAAGCCTTTGTCGACACAGCAGTAGACGAGAAGATCCTGGAGTTAGGACTCGCCAAGTACAGGGACAAGCTCACACAGGGTTTGAGCGGCGGCAACAAACGCAAGGTATCGACAGCCATCGCACTGCTCGGACGGCCTCGTGTAGTGTTCCTGGACGAACCTTCGACTGGAGTGGACCCGAGTTCAAGGAGGAAAATGTGGGACGTTATTGCTCGTGTGTGTTCTTCGGATCGCGAAGACGCAGCGTGTGTGGTGTTGACTACGCACAGCATGGAAGAGTGTGAAGCTCTTTGCTCTCGGGTGGGGATTCTCGTAAGTGGTCGATTGAAGTGTCTCGGGAGTGTGGAGCACCTCAAGCAGAAGTTTGGACGAGGGTACACGGTGGAAATCACGTTACGCGACCCAACTGCTGATGCTGTGGAGCTCAAGATGATTGTAGATCAGGTACGCGCTGTGCTGTCGACTGAACGTAGTTCATCGACTAGAACGAGTCAGCGCCAGAGTTCCAATAACCTCCAAGTGACTCGAGTGAGAGTGACGTCCACCAACATCGAAGACCTCTGCATTGCTCTGGGAGCTCCTGAACGTGGCGATCGGGTTCTGAACCGTTCGGGCACTGGCTGGTTGCTAAGTAGCCAACTGGAGGCGCAGGGATCGATCTCAGTCGACACTTTCAGCTCGTGGTGGGTGTCTGAAACTCATGGCGAAAAGCTGCAGAGTTTCGTCTACGAGTCGTTCCCAGGAAGCGTCTTAGCTGAGCAGCAAGGCGAACATTTCCGCTTCCAAGTGCCCAAGCACCGCCCCGACCGTTCTCATGTGCTGCGTCCAGCTGAGATTTTCCGAGCACTGGAGAAAACCCGAACAGACCTCAATGTTGACGAGTACAGCGTGAGTGAAACTGCACTGGAACATATTTTCAACAACATGGCAGCGCAGCAGGACGAGGAGAAGGGCGTCGCGCACGGCATGAATGTGGCATAAAGTGATTGTACTTAATTAACCAGATTGGCTCCAGTGATAAAATCCCCATTAAACGGAGGCATGGACGTCCATCCACGTGTCTTCAGCTCTCTCCATATCTCGTACTTCTGCTTCTCTGCACCAACCCGAACGTTCTTCTCCGTCGGGAAAAAGCTTCTTACCGTACGGAAAGACAAGTTAGCCAGCGACTGTTCTGCCTTCTTTTCAAAGCGGCTAGCCATGTTGCGAACGCTAGACATAGCAGAGCTCTTCATGGACAACTTGGCTGGACATTTCGGTCGTTCCTTGGCTTCCGCTTCCTCTTTAGCACGCAGAGCCACCTGTGCACAGGGGTCAAGAGTACTGGCCATTTTTTCAAAGTGATGCAGCAGTTCGGACGATGTGAAAGTGATTAACCCCTCGAGTACGGATGCTGCATAATGCAGCATAGCCTATCCACTTAAACTGAATATATTTAGTTTAAGCAAATTTAGACTTAAAGTTGTATTGGTGTTCCCCCGCCACAGTGGCATACAAACACCAAGTCAAGCACTTGTTTAGTTTCTGTACCTCTGTTGAAGTGTGCATCAACCAGGGTTTTTAGAAATATAAATTCTCAACGAGTTCTGCGAAACTGCAACTGATTTGCATTATTTTTTAGAGACACCGCCAGACGCGCGGACCAACGAGAAAATATAAAGAATACCGAACCAGGCCTGAATAACACATAAAATTTTATGTGTTTTCCTAAAAGGGACATTTGGCAGCGCTTTAGTCCGATCTCAAGAGATCTCGGCGGAGCGGAGACAGGCTCAGTCAAACAGTGCGAACCACAGCCCCTGGCTGAGCCAGTGCTAGTGTACGAGAACATAATATTGTGTGTCCCAACAAGTATTGGTGTTTGCTAACATAATATGTGTTTTGTGTGTGTGGTGCATTCATTCCAGAAGCAGCTCAAGCATGGCTAGTCCTGAGGTTGTCGATCTCGTGACGAGCAGCAGCGAGGAAGAGGCACCTGACACGTACCCCCCACCACCTGAAAGCGCAGCGCGTGAGCCAGCCACAGGACAGCCACACCATCTCGATGAAGATGTCATCGATCTAACGGCAGGGGGCGATGGAGAAGCGAGGATCACATGCAAGCGTCGACAATGACACTCAAAACACAAAGCTGTCAGTTGTAGCCGCCGAAACTGCGAACATCTCTACGTACAAAGGTCGTGAGACGAAGCATAAACAAATGAAGCGGAAGAACAATCCATGGACGAAGAAAATTTCACGGAAGCCATCTTACCAGGCTCGTCGGGCGACTACGCGTGATTCGCAACGCATCTATCACGCGAAAACAATGAAGACAAAGTTTATCCAGGCGTTTTTAGCAATTCCAGGAGTTCGGGAAGCGTTGAAGGCATTGCGCGCCGAGAAAGAGGAAGAAACAAAACAACCAGCCGACGTAATCAGTGAAGCGTTTGGTCCGGATGTGGAGCCTGAGATTACGGGTATGGAGCAGGAGGAAGAATCTAAATCTGACACAGTGGCCTGGCCCGCTCAAGTGACGCATTCTCTCAAGCTTAAGATCAAAGATGGAGTGGCTATCAAGGATAGCTGGCCGGCTGACAGATGCAGTTGTATCGCTAACTGCTTTCCAGACACCTGCATGACTGAATGCCACAAAGCTGTTCTGTGCCACCGACAACTGCATCTTCCAAGGGCGCTGCTCAAATGGAGTTCACGAGTCCCATCGTGTGGAGTTATTCAAGTCGGCAATTGGCATCGGTGTTCGCGCCATTGAAGATATTCCAGTGGGGCGACGATAGCCCCTATACAGGATTGCTAACGGACCACAATTTTGACAAGGACATCCGCCAGTGGAATACGTCATCAGCCTCCAGACGAAAGGTTGTGGCAACAAGAAGCTGTTCATTGACGCGGAGGAATGGGGGGCTGTTGCCCGCTTCATCAATCACTCGTGCGACCCTAACACGCTGTTTGTTGAGATGCGGCACAACAGAGACGTACACGTGATGGTTAAGACCACCACCAAGATTGCTACAGGAGAAGAGATTACCGTGGACTATGGAACAACGTGGTTCGAGCACGCCTGCACGACTCCCAAATGCCGTCAAACTCAAGTTTCGAGTGCTGATACTAGCTAAGCTTTCACTCTACCTTAACTCAATTAGTAATAACTTTTATTTCAATGTGATTGAAGCCAAACCCGCACTCAGACTGCAATCTCCGTACCAACAGCATTTGAATGGTAATATGAATCGTAGCATTTACACGTATATTAAGAGTGAGAAGCCTCGAATTAGTTTCACATAATACAGAGAATAGAGATCCGTTATGAAGCCGCTTTTGCTTGCCCTGTGTTTGGTTTGAGTAACCTGCTCAGTAGAAACCCGCACACGGACAACACGTAGAGCATTTTGGTGCATTGAATGATATAGCGCGCTCACTCTTTAAATAAATATTAAGAGTGAGAGGCTTGTGTATAACACTTCAAAAACGGTGACTGTACCAAATGTCATGTTACTGTACTCGAAGTGTATTCGTATTTAAACATGTGAGCAACGGTATGTCTTTTTCGTTTACTGTACTTTATAAAGTACAGTAAAATCGCAAAGAGTACCGTATTCATCTACCACTACCGTACTTCGCACTGTGATAATTGTAGAGAGTACCGTATAGAGCTATCACGTACTGTGAATGGTTTTGCAGTACCGAAACGTGCCCAGAACCAATCCTCTTTATATGCCGTTCAGTATTGCCATCATTTGATAACTGCATCAATCATGGAAGGCCGCTTCTGGGTCTTTTGCGGAGCCTTCGAGATGCCAAAGCGCAAGCCTATGCGATTTCCAGGAAAGACATCCATCCTAAGGAGCGTCCTGCTACGGATGAGAGGTTTCTCCGCAGTCGTATTAAAGGAAGTCAGAAAAAGGTATTGGCAGATGCCTCGTACAACAGTAATTGACGAAGACGCAAGTGATGAAGAGGATTGCCGAAGCATGGTCGAAGTTTTTGAGCGCAGTCGACGCAGCACAGAACTGGAATTATGTGGAGCGCCAGACTGCAAGCTACTCAAACGTATGCACGATAGCTACGTAGAGCGCATCAGCGAGGAAAAGCAGAAGAGGAAACGCTTAAAGCAGCTGAAGAGACGACATGCTCAGTGTACACGTTACAATACCAAGATACTGCGTCTGAGCAAAGGAAGGCAACAGGTAGGTCACTCAGAAACTTAACACTAGGTTAAGGTTCTAGTGCGCAGGTTGCTGTTGGTAGAATGTCTCTAAGATTAATACAACATATCGTATTCAGAGCATTCCTTTTTGGTGTACATGAATTCCAGGGAATATTGCATATACTTTAGGACGATTTAGAAGAAAACTGCACCTGCATGGTACTGATAGTCCCGTCGTAAATACCAAGATGCATATTCCTGCTTGATGAAAGCATTATCTACGGTGAGGAGCTACCGAACAACCACACATAAGTCAGAGGCTCTTTCGGTTTAGCAAAGGTCTTCCAACTACCGCAGTTTGAACAGGTGCGGTCTCCACGTTTTTCTTGCGAACAACGTTGCGATTTACGAGGATTCGTTTTCCTTGTGCGTTCACGCGTTGGGAAGCAATTCGAGCGTAAATAAGGTGGATACATGACCCAAATTTTCTCCAGTACTTGCACTGGACACCATCCAGAGGCAACGTTCACGAGCCATCCTTCTTCAGGTTGTCGTTGGTACTCCATCCGAGCGTAGTTAGACCCCATCTGCGCCGTTACAGCCAAGTACTCGACCGTTATCTTCTTAGCGGGAATATAAACTGAGGAGCAGGGCGGGATTGAACACGAACAAATCCTGTTGGGACTGCCAACCGGTCTGGGGCCGATATTAATCAGGTTGTCGCGCCTTAGCTGGTTAGTTCTGCGGATAAGCGGCTGGGTCGCTGAAGGAGCACAATTAAACACCCTGGTTTCGTGGGACCTGTTGCCCGCGCATTCGCCTCAGCACCTTGATCAGAAGACCCATCTTTAAACGCGCTCTTAAAGTGTAGTCTCGTTTTAAAACGCGGTTAAATTGCTCCACAGGATTGTTCGTCGTGGCAAACCCCGGTTCTAAGTAACAGCACTGCCATCTCGAATAGCGCGAGTTAAGCCACTGCGCTTAGCAGGACGAAAATACAGCCAGGTCCGGGTACTGACTCCATACGTTCAAGTAAAATTCCACAGACTGCGTTAACTCGCTCACAGAAGAGCAGAAGTGAATGTCGTAAATGTGAGCGAGAATTCCGGTAGCTATCCGGTCAGGAAGTCCCTTGGTTCGTTCTTCTGGACCTTTCATGACATGAAAACACACATCAGGAAAACGAAGTCGCAGTCACATCGAAAACCTTCTCCAATGCGTTAAACTGACCGTCCTCCGCATCTCCTATTACAAACTTGAGTTTAATCTTCTTCCCCACCACATCCTGGTAAATTACCCTGAACGAATGCAGTGCCATTGTATAGACACTTCCACGCGAGTAGAAATGATAATGAAAGCCACCACGTGGAACTTACGAGCACGGTCTGAGATCCCAATCACCAGAACAGGATATCCGACCTGAGATAATTTGAACGTTGCGTCAATGTGAAAAATGAAGCTGCTGGGATCTCGGTCCAGACGGGTAAGCAACCGTTTAGTAGTGATACCGACGACAAAAAGGCTCTTCGTCAGATCCGTCTCCGACAATGAGATGGCCTTTCGGAAGTTTTACCAGTTGTAAATGCAATCGGAATACAATCATCAGTTCCATCTTTGAAATCCATCTCGCGCACCATTTCCTTGATGTTATCGTGCCTGTCACTATAGCCAAGCTGGGACTTCGAGTAGTAGTTCACAAAATTCTGGATGAGACGAAGGTGGGGTACTTATCTCCATCCAATCCAAATCTTGATCGAAGGGCGTTCCGGAACGCGTACGGGTTTGATACGTTGAGCGGTTAGCTCCTGACAGTATTGTTTCTGCTGTCGCGTAAGAAAAGCTTTACGGCGACCGTACCTCCGTAAAGTGACTTCCTGTCTCGTACACAGCCATCTTACGTGTCACCGAGCACGTTAGTACCTTGCCACGCCATCGACACTTTAGCCCTGGGAATGTTGTTCTGCATACTTCGGACTTGCACTCTAGTAGCTGGTACTTCATACAATGTCTCGAAGGATCGGCACATAAAGTACATGCACTTCTGTTGGCCTTCGTGACCCTTTGTCGACTTCCCGAGTCGAGGAGGTCGTTCCTCTTCCTCCCTAATGCGTACGCGAGCTCTCGCCAGTCAATCTTCTTCTTCGGCATCGTCCTGGATTCAAATGAGCGGAGGGGGTGGCTCGCAATGGTTGGTCACTCTTTCAAAACAGTGCGATAAGTCTGCCCTAAACCCACTCTTTTTATGTCTTATGTGGTGGTACCCCATTTTTCTGTGTTTTTCAACAAAGCAATGTGGGGGCCTGCAATTCAATGCGTTTCTCAGATTGTCTCTGTGATATTCTCAAATAAATGTGATATCATGCATTTTCTGTGCGAAAACGTATTTTAATGTTAAACCTAGTGGTTCACCGGACCAACGGGCCCAACGTGTGGCTGGCAAGCTGCCGCTTTCACAAGTCCGTCTGGAAAGAGCTCAAGGAGAAAGGGTGGACGCGTAAGCCGCCACCACCGGGCTGCCTAGACGATCGCTAATTCTACATCCGTCCTGGCCGCAAAATAACGGGAACGGAAGGCGTTGACTACGTCCGCGGTGAGAGGGTTGTGTGGGAGTATTACGCTCTACGTATGTTAAAATCAAAGCGGTTTATTCATATTTTCTAACCTATCGTGGTATTGGTACCAGTGCTGCGCAAGGAAGCTGGTGTTCCTCTCCACGGTCAAATAGCGCCTGCAGCTCCTTCAGCAGAACATGGAGACGCAGCAGCTCCTACCGTTACGCCTCCAGTTCAAGCGGCATTTTCTCCCGTGACTACGAATCAGTCACAAGCGGCAACAGACGCGACGCCACCTGTCACGACACCGCCACGTCGGGCACAGGGAAAGCGACGTACCCGTCGTTCCTTGATCCAAAGTCCTAGTCCTGTTGCGAGCACACCACCACGGTCTCTGGTGGCGACATCACCTCATGTCCAAGACGTGGATACGGGGTCGGAATTCGACGATTCGGCTTCCATGGACACCGTCATACCTCCAAACGATAGTGCAGCATCTGCAAGCGAATTCGAGAATGGTAAGCTGTATAATAAGCTGCATGTAATACTGAATTGTCTGCTGTCTGCTATGCTGAATGCGATGCTGCATGTTACTGAATTTTATACTGACTATTGTGTTGCATGTGATGTGGTGTCATGACAGACGATTCCGATGAAGATGGTGATCAAACCATCTCATTTGGGAGTGAGCTCCTCCTGGCAGACAGCAGCGACCTGCTGAATGCAGTTCTTGACGGAGATGTCGGGTCACAATTTGGGGCAATGGAATCGGGCGATGAAGCAGAGAAGGATGACATTGAAATTGGAGAATACGGCTCGGATGAAGGCCCAGAAGCATTCTGTGTTCCAGACGATGTGTCCGATGATCTTGAAGCAACAGAACAGCAAATTGCAGATGAAATGGTTTTCGCGGAGGACTTCCTGTCCAAATTTGGTGGAGAAGACGAGGTGTTGGCTGGAAACCTGAAGAATACCGTGTTGCGCGAGATGGGTACGGTTGGTTGGGAAGATATTGTCCAGCCCGACATCCACGAATATCTTATGAGCCCATATGAGCCGGTTAATGACACTAGAAGCTACCCGGGGTTGAGACAAGGTTACTCAGGTCCAAGTGCGGAAGTGTTGCGTCGAGGAGACTCGCCGGTTGCGCTATTTTTTTTTACTTCATACCGGTAGTTCTGTGGCAGCATATTGCTGCCTGCTAAAATGAATATCACCGTGAGAAGTTGCCATTGCGAGTGGATGCCGCCTTCAGACGGTATCGATCTAAACGAAGATTCAATGACAAGCTTCCCAAAACGACAAGACGGGATATTGAACACGAACTGGAAGGAATGAAGCCTATATTGCCTCGTTAACTCGGGCGGTTTATTGGCCTATTGATCGCTCGAGCTATAGCTCCTAACCGCGAAAAATTGACAAACCACTGGAAGACTACTGATGAAGGAGCGATTTCTCGAGGCTGCTTCAGATCGGTGCTAGCGCGTGACCGCTTTCTGGAAATTTCGCGCAATCTGCACTTCAATTCGAACGCAGACCCCAGATCACATGCCGACAGAGCCTGGAAAATCAGAAAAGTTGTAGAAGTTCTCCAACGGACGTGTCGCTCCTGCTCACTTGGCTTTTGATGAGGCTATTCTGCCAAGTCGATCATCGTTCAACAAGATGCCTGTGCACCTAAAAGACAAGCCCCACAAGTGGGGCACAAAGCTCTTTATGCTTTGTAGTGCAGCCACTGCGTACTGCATCCGGTAAGTTTTTTTTGCAAGTTTCTTTTCACTACAGTGCATTATGCAGCTTTCGATCACTGACTGAAGAATTTTAAACTGAATATGAACAGGTTTGAGGTCTACTGCGGGAAGAAGGAGCACTCAAGCGATGCGCACAACACTGACATGAAGTCTGGGCCGGCAGCAGTGGTTCGAAACCTACTGGAGGTTTTTGGTCGTGAGTCAAAGAAAGAAGGCATGCGGCTGGTCGTAATAGACCGATTTTATACATCCGTTGCGCTAGCTATCCAGTTGCTGGTCATGGTTTTTTACTATCATGACATATCGGCTAGGCTACAGCAAGTCTGTGATCGAGAAGAAAAAAACTCGTCCTGCAGAGATTGCACGCGGATCCTTCAAAGTGTCTAAGTCGAAGCACGTCCCCAGTATGGCAGCAATTAGCTGGTGGGACTCACGTCCCGTTCACTTCCTGTGCACTGGTGGAAGTCTTGAAATGGACCGCGTTGTTCGGCAGGATGGTGCAACCCAGGTGGAAGTGGCGTGCCCCTGTGTCGTGAAGGATTACCACGCCTTCATGGGAGGCGTGGACGTCCACGACCAGCTGCGACTACAGCGCTACTCGCTCCAGCGAGCCCTCCGATTAAAAAAAACTACAAGTCGCTTGTGCTCGGGCTAATTGACGTGGCCATTGTGAACAGTTACATCGTTCACAAGGCTTTTCACAAGAACAAGACCTCCAGCCCATTGAGCCACGTCAAGTACTTGAAGAAGCTGCATATGCAGCTTTGCAGCCTGGTGCCGGCGGACATGTACGAAGCTAACACATTCGGTACTCAGCGGCCACCTGAAACCGCTTCATACGAGCCAATTTCGACTGGAAGAAGCCAGCTCGCCAAGTTGATGAGTGGCGAAATGCGAATACTCAGGCAAAACGTCGACAAAGGACATGCAAGGTGTGCTCTGTGTTGCGCGCAGGAGTGCAGCGTGCGTCTACAACTTCATTTTTCTGCAGTGAGTGGTCCTATTTTCCTTTGTATGCGAGCGCGTCGCAAAGTGCGTGGAGTGGCAATGACGTGCTGGGATATCTGGCACAAGGAGTGGGCCGATTGAAAGCTTATCCCCGTAGGAGTATTCGAGTGCGACGCAAGGCCATACGTGCAACGCCAGGAACACCATCGTACGCCGAGCACTCCGGCTTCAAACAAAAGGCGCAGAACAAGTCCGTAGGTGGTAAGCTGAATAATGACCTGCATAATATGCAGGAGACCGCGCAAAACAAAATCGTCATATCTAATTTTATTACAGCAGAGATATGGCCGTTTGAAAATTTGGTGTGCGACTGACACTCAATTTCCTCGTTTCGAGAAAACGCCTTTAGAACACTTTGTGGCTGTTTTTTTTGTTGGAGCTGACGTGTTTTAATCTTCCAGTTCAGCCAATCATTTCACAGGCCAGTTTGCTCCAGCGCGCGCGATATGGCTCGTGAAGCTGAAGCCTCAGCGTCTACTTGAGTGGGCGAGAGTGCACGCGTAGTAGATGGATCCGCTACTTCCGTCAGCAACGACACTATCAACCGGTAGGCGATTGGACCGCTTTTGATTTGAACGGCGTTATGACTGATTTGGTTTTGGACTTGAGGTTATGTGTCACACATAATGTTTTTTTCCCGCAGGATTTTGTACGTTTTGATAAGGTTCTAGTATGTGTTGAGAGATAAGGATTCCAGAAACGGAATCTACGTCAAATTTTACGTCTTTTACATCAATAATCGAAAAAAACATTTTTTGAAGCAACCACCTCGACTGCTCACGCCAACGGCCGTAGCTGGAGCACTAGTTGTCTTCTGGTGTCGTACAATAGCTAAAAATGAAGCTTAGGATGTCTACAATACGATGGACGCTGTAACTCAAAACGAGCTCTTTGGCGTTAAGACCGTTTTTGTTTTGAACGGTCTCATATAAGCTGTATTATTCGGTCTCTACATGATTACATTGCGTGCTGTCTAGCAGCACATCATCAGCACATCCCAAGTCTGATCATCACAGATCAAACACCAAACACTTTCTTTTGATTGCAACAAATCATAGGGATGACACACCTCCTTTCTATATAAGAGTTTGTATTGGAAGTATCAAATTCAAAATTTTTGAAACTGGCCAAATGAACGCATTAGTTTCTGTTCAAGTTGGCGGGAAACGTGTCCAGTCTCTATCTTCATAATGGTGAATAATGCAGTTCAACACCGTGTCATGGTAAATTCATATTCAGTTTACATGCATCTTTAGCACGTTTGTGTCCTTAGCCTACCTATCACCCAGGTCCGCCCTACCCCGTAACAAACAAATGCCAAGACTAATTATGCTGAATACTGCATATAAAACACATTTTTTTTCGTACTCGAGGGGTTAAGTACTTCACGTCGCACACAAAGCAAATGAATTAATGCATTACAAGTACTCAAGTACTAGTCAATCGATCTCGATAAGCTCAGTAAGGCTTACACCTTGACCGAATTGTTCCATACGTCGGATCTTCTTCTCGTTGTGCTTCAACAATACCTGCTTTTCTGCCCGTTCATTGTCGGTTTGAGTCCGCAACAAATTCATTACGAACCCGCCTGTAGTGTATACGCGTTCCTGAAACGCGTTGGAAGCGCTTCTTCCCAGCCAAACTCGTGCCAGTGCAGGAAATCACAGTTTCATCATTCACGCTAGGTACAAGATCTACTTCGAGGTGTAGATAATTTGCCACGCTTTCCGGGTGACAGGACGTGGGTGAGTAAAGCGAGCAAAATACCTCGCGGTGTGCATTGTAAAGCAGTGATTTGCCAGAAGAAAGCACGCTTTTCACATCCTGTTCGATCTTGAGCGCCTCTTTCTTAGCTTCTTGGGAGAGATGTGCTTGGTTTCGTCGTCACTTTCACTTCGTACGCGTGGGCAAACCAGCATATCAACTGAAGACTTTGTCCTTGGGTCAAGCAACCAGGTGCCAAGTGTTTCGCACACACACGCACCCGCAACTAGCAACTATTAGCGCCGTGAGGCGCTTAATCTTTCAGTTGTGAGTGCGAAGTAATACGTCAATGTTGAAAAGTGATGCATCAACGTTGAACGCAAGTGATGAAGTACTATTTTTGAGTTCTAATTTAGCGATGCAAATTAATGAAGTACTATGGCAAAGTACTGCTGATATAGTACTGATTTGCACTGCACACCCTAAGTACTCTTGACCCATGCCTGTGCATTGTACTTCTCCCACTGGTGCGAGGACCAAATCGGCTGTGCGAATCGATCTGATTGGCTGGCCACGTGTAGCCATTTCGGTAAAAAAAAATTGTGAGCCAGCAAAGCGGACAAAACAAGTCACAGGATCTTCCAACTGTAGTGAGAAGAGCAACGTTGAGCGTAGAGGATCGTGGCCGACTACCGGTAGACTTTTGAGGCCGACTAGACTTTTGAGGTCGACTAGACTTTTGAGGTCGACTGTATTTTTGACAACAAAATTTGCTTCATTTCTCGATTCTCGCTTTTGAAGTGCAAGAGGACATGGACCTTCCGAAATCCAGCCCATTGTACAGCGCTGCGCTCTCTGCTGCTAAATTTGCGGACCAACGCCTCGAGGCCTGGACGCGGTCGGACTACAGCAGCAGCCTTCAACGCTTCGCGGAGTTTTGCAGCGCCCAAGGCTATCCAAACCCCTTGAAGCAGCGTTTCGTCGAGCTACCCGGTGTGATCGCGGCTTACATCAATCATCTTGCGACAACAAACAAGAGTCAATGGCCTGCTGAGAAGCTTCGCGCCGCAATAAGTTGGCATTACATGAGGACAGAGATGTTGGCTGGTGGTCATCCACACGATCGCTGGGTTGTCGATACAGCATTAGACGGGACACTGATCCCACGAGGCAACCCCGCCAGAGCAGCAGCAATTACCCAGATTCTCGCAGGACTTAGCAAGGCCAAGAAGCGGGAGCACACTCCAAAACGAGCTTCCCCAATGTCACTAGCGATGTTGTCTCGGATGATTGTTTTTTTTTTTAGGCAGACTCAATGTTCAACGAGACTATTCGCACGTGGCTTTCTGCGGTATGTTCGCTCGCTTTTTACGGGATGTGTCGCTTCAACGAGGTACTTCTGATGAAGAAAGGCGACATATAGCTTGGTCTCCAGCGGCCATCAAGCAAAACAGGCGCCAGAATCAAGTATGGATGCTTCACAGTCCGAGATCGCAAAAACGGTCCACGACCCCCTGGCTAGTCATACGTACTCTTTGCATCACCTCCCCAAAAAAGAGCGCGCTGCCGAGGCTTTGACGTACGTTGATAAGTGGTTTAATCACGCGGCTACTCGTCTACATCACAAGTGGGGTGATGATAACTACGCGTTCCCCTCGCTGACGAAAATCCCACGGAAACCTAAGCGACGCAAATGCTCTAGAACCACAGAGTCTGGAGAAGGCATGTTTACGAATGTGGGAATCAAGTGGGGATCTCCGATGTCAGATACCAACTTTACACAGGTTCTGAACGTCATTGCAGAAGCCTGCAGAATCTGCAAGACTGTATCAGGTGATGACGTCTGGTTAACGCCGCACTGTTTCCGGCGAGGCGGTGCTCAATACCGGTTCATGTTTGCCCCTGAGAAGCGGAGGTGGTCGCTCAAGTTGGTCAAGTGGTGGGCCGGCTGGGCTCCAAGCGAGAAATCAGAGACCGTGCCGCGCTATCTACGAGATGACGTCTTGGACCGTGAAGAAAGCACATTAGGAGACTCGCTAGCACCCGACGCAGTGTCATGCTCTGAAAACGCGTTGAGAGGTGTGAATGATGATTTGTACGAGTCACTGGAACCACACACACCGGAAGCTATGGACGGCGACATGACGATATCATCTTCCGTTGTGAGTGATCTGAAGCAATCGTTGCTAGAAGGTTTGCGCGAGATTGTCAAAGAGGTCGGGTTAAGTCAAGTTCTCGTGCAAGGCGGTCAAGATTCGCAACAGCCTGTCGTCGAGCATGTCGTCGAAGCTGGCGTAGATGTTTCTACTCTGGTTTCTGAGCTCCCGGATGCTAAGTCGTGGCGAGACTATGTTTATCAGTACGGGAATGCTAACGCAGATCTGCACCAGTATCGGGCGGGAGTGGACATGTTACCCCACGAGCGGAAGGTGCACAGATCACGATTGTCGCGAATGAAGATCATGGCAGACTTCATTCGACAAAACTACAACGACGACCTGGATCGGTTCGAGGCAGATTTTTCCGCAGACGTACAGGGGGACTTGTCGGTAAATAGAATCCTTAGTGAAATAAGGAAGAGGAAAAGAAGCGTAGTACTCGAGCAGAATGCGTATGATCACTGTTTTACTTCTATATACATGTCGGCCTAAAAAATCTAGTCGGCCTCAAAAGTCTAGTCGGCCTCAAAAGTCTAGTCGGCCTCAAAAGTCTAGTCGGCCTCAAAAGTCTAGTCGGCCTCAAAAGTCCAGGCGGCCTCAAAAGTCCAGTCGGCCTCAAAAGTCCAGTCGGCCTCAAAAATCTAGCCGGCTTTAAGACTCGTGGCGAAATCACTTGCGTGATACTCATCGTGCACACGTCCTGTGTGTTGACCACACCACGACGTGTGTTTTTACTATTTTGTCCTCCATCCCACAAATGTGCGAACAGTGTGAGCCTTCCATCATGATTTCACCGATTGTTGGGTCGTTGGTTCGCAGACGCTCATCTTCATAGTCGGCATCAGTCATTTTTGCAGATCATGCATCTTGGCGGAGCTGGAATGTGATCGACCACAAGAACTTCATCGTCTTCAAGTTCAACCACCATCTCATCACGGCAATTGGGGCAAGGTAGTCGGTGACGCAGCTGCGATGGTATGGTTGACGACATCCTCTGCACGTCCATAAAGCAGACGCCCCGCCAAGTTCTTGTTGACAAATGATACACTCGGTCACTGTGGCCCGCGGTAGTACTTCGGTAGGTGTGGCACCTCGATCATACACGGGCTGTCGCGAGACTCGACATCATTCGGGACAGGGCCAAGGTCGGTAGCCTACAAGTCGTCAAGCCATTCCAAACCGAACCCGTTAAAATCCATTAGCTCGTCGTCATCCACTCCTTCGTCACGTTGCACATCAGCTGCGGTACCGGCGCCTGCTGTTTCGTCATCAGTGGGATGGGCGTCAATATGACGATGCTCATCATCATCCTGCTCATCGTCATTCTCATCATCTAGCAACAGATTCAAGGATGCCTATCTCAGTGTCTTGCCCTGTCTCTTCGTCCTGCACATCCGGCGCGCGCCTATCCCGCGGCGTCGGCGCTTGTTCTCAGCGTCACGTTCACGCCGCTGACTTGCCAGCTGGGTACGATGGGCAGCACTTTCGGCCACAGACATGCACGCCCTCGTGTCTTGGTGGCGTCTCAACTGAATTGGGTAGCCCCTGCTGTACTTCCAGCACCGATCGCAAAGCTGAAACGGCGCCGTGGACGTGGACTACTCGGAGGCAGCTACACGGGGCAGCTCTGTGGACGGAGAGAGCGTTAAGGCTGAGGATTTCGCAGAAGAAGAGCCGTTTATTGAGGAGAGCGGTAAGGAGGCAGAAGTGGACTTGGCTGAATTGGCTACTGCTGATAAAGAATCCGAAGAAGTAGCACTTCGGAAGGCGTGTGGGAAATATGTGTTAATTTTGCGTGGTCCACATAACTGTTTTCCAGATAGCTTCTAAAGCAATGGCTATCTAGGGGTAGGGATAACCCGTTTTATATCGCCCATCGCGTCCGTCCTCTCGGTGTGGATTCGCACCAGTTGGATCTGCCATTTGCGGACCACTGCAAAAAGCAGTGATTCACTATCGAATTTGCCGCGAAGCTCCCTGCTCAACTGGTGCAAAGCCTCAAAATCGCATGTGCGACGGTATGCGTCTCTTTTTTATTATTTGGTATGGCTCTAAATTGTGTTGAGACAAAATGAATCTCCTATCGCATAGCCCTACCCAGAGCCCCCCACAAAGCCCTCCTCTGGATGATAACAAATCATATGTTTGTGAGGCTTGTCGGCATGACTTCTCTCGCATCGACAACCTGAATCGGCATTTGCGGAAGCCGTGCAAGGGGCCGTCACTCTCTTCTACCGCATCATTCTCTTCCGTTTTCACGTGGACGACCTTCCTCTCTGTCTCAAGCTGCTTGTTCGTCTCACTAGTCGTCACATCCTTCGCTGAGGTCGCCATGACGTGCCAGTTCCTCTCCCCCAGCGCTGCAAGAAGGTGAGGTACGCGCTTTATACATTCCGAATACGATTTCATCCGGAAAAGTATACTGTCGCTCACGGTACTACCTAACTCTCTCTGGAAGTTGTTCTTATAGAGGATATCCTGGCCGTGTATGTCGTACAGGGCAGGTAGCGCCTTAGAAGTTCGTCACAAGATGTAGCGAATGATTCTCTATGCTCGTACCAGGTTTTGGCCGCGCCAGTGGTGTGTATGGAGCGCTACGGCACAAGCGGCCTGACGGCAATTTTCTGTACTGTAACCGACATTAATTAATGCTGATTCACAAAGATATGTCGGTCAGTGTAAATCTAGAACGAGATCAGATCTAGAAGGGTATCTAGAACAAATCTGACAAATCACTGCCAGTAGAATCAAAAAGCATGTCCAAGTGGAGCAAGAAGAACCGAGCGCCCACCGGCTACGCGTACATCCAGCCAGTGATGGACGCGCTGGAGAGCGAACTACGTGAGAGAATGAACGAACCGCACGAGGGCAAACGCCAGTGCGAGGCGCTGTGGCCTGTGCATCAGATCAACTGGCAGCGCAGTCGCTACGTGTACGACATGTTCTACAAATACAAGAAGATCCCCCGGGAGGTCTACGACTACTGCGTGAAGCGGAAATTGGTGGACGCCAACCTCATCGCTAAGTGGAAGAAACCCGGTTACGAACGTCTCTGCAGCACGTTTGCCATTAACACGAAAAATTACAATTACGGTACCGTCAGTATCTGTCGCGTGCCGAGACAGCAGCTCTCGGAGGGGCAAGTGGTGCAGGAGAAGCACAGTGGATGCAGAGGATGTGCTTCGGGGCCTGGAGGGTACCACAATATCTTCGGGAACAAATACGGTCAGTATTTGGCTAGAATTCAGATTGCTCGAGAAGAAGCAGCTAAAAAGGGGGAACAGACGGAGCAAGTGTGGGCTACGGAGCAGGAGGAGGAGGAGTATGAGAGTGGAGAGGAAGATAAGAAGAGGAAGAGACAAGAACCGACCAAGAGTGACAGTGACTCCAGTGGAAGTGACAGTGATGAAGAGACGAAAGAGTCTGAAATGCTTGTGAAGAAGCGGAAGGCGGACGAGTGATGCAGTGGAGGCTTATTAGCTAAAGGGGTGATAGATTTCCAACAAACTTGCTGTGTGAACTTGATTCAAATGTTTTTTTTTTACTTACCAGACGTACGGCAGCAGCTTCCATTTGGGCAGTTCGTTTATTCTGTCGCGGAACTTGTTGTCGATCCACTGGGAGCTGATCTGGGCGAGAAGTACTTGGTTCACAACGACCCAAAGGGAGACGAGATACAGCATAGTGGTTGTCCCTCCAGTGATCAAGATAAACCCTGCATACAGCATGATCTCGGTCGTGTACAGCGGACTACGGACGATCTCGAACCAGTCGCCGCGAGGAATCACGTGTTTCATGTTATTCGCGCGTTTTTGCCTCGCCAGCAGATAGTTGCAGCATGTTTGATGGTAGGAAGCAATGGAGAAGATCACAAGACCCAACACAGCCATCGCTAAACGAGAGATCGTGAACTGGTGGGTCGTAACGGAGTCTGGATCGAATAGTATCGACAACACCGTCGCAACGTAGTGGTAAGTGCCTACAAATAAAACTACCATTGCAACAAAAGCTTTAGTAAGTATTTAAACGAGCCAACACATCGTATGTAAAAACGTACTGCAAGCGTGCATCCTGGCATCTCCAAATTCCGTGATGAGGAGCGATTCCAGGAATCTCCGAGTGGTGTGTACTGAAAACAACACTAAAAACGCAAGAATATGCGGTTGAATAGCGACGATTTCTCCATCCGACGGGTGTGCAAGGTGCAATGCGTATTGCACCATTTCAGTATCTTGCCAGAAAATTACAATCCCCAGCATAGCGATACTGTGTAGAGCTCCGATAAGGTAGAACCACGTCCAGTAGCTCTTTAAAACTTCCAGACGAAGTAATGACATACCAGGCAGCTGTGAGACAGCAATGGAGGAACGCATCTTGCCCTGCAACACGAACCCACGGCAGAAGCTACTCCGAAACGAGAAGAGTCCACCGGCCACAGCGATCAACCATGTCAATTGCCATAGCTCCAGCATTCCCATCATGAGTAGTTTTTGGCCAATCACCTTCACTAGTCTATAAATGGAGGAATTGGTGCCGGTAATGCAGCAAAAATGGAGTCCTAAAAGCAGGATATTTGAGATATTGCAGAGGAGAAGGACAATGGTTTCTCGAGGCTCTTCCATCCATCACACGCGCCGAACCAACAACCCGTTCATGACTACAAGCTCTGGAATTGTTGGGATTGATTTGAATGAAAAAGTGGCATTCGACGCCCCTCAATTTCGCAGCAGCTCGAACAACAACCAGATCAACAATTGCCAACCACGAGCGACAAACATGTTGACTGAGTTCATGTACCAAACGACCTCGGGTGGCCTTGGCGAAGGAATCCGAGCGCAAGAACGTTGCAGACTGAGCCAAAGGATGGACAAGCTCACTCTACACAAAGGTTGGTGCGCCAGAATCTGCGGCGAATAGGGACGTACTCATGGTTGTGTGTGTTCTGTCGAACAGAGGTGGAAAGTTCCGGTTTGGTCACAATCCGACAAGTCGACGTTGCAACACCGGAAGACTGCGCTATCCGTCCTGAAGAGCTCATGCCCAGGCCCATCGACATCAAACCCATCACTGAAGCGCAAAGCCAGCATCCTCTGTACGCCACAAGCTACAGAGACATCGGTGCGGACAAGGCGCAGCTCAAGGTCGATGTTGAGCGGCTCGGACGACCCAACACCTTCACCAACTCGTTCAACGGATTCCGGTACCGCGACTTTGGATTGAACACCGCTGTAACGAAATCTCGAATCTGCGACCAGCTCGACTATTCTTGAGCGAGTCCATTTCCACCTGTGCTAACATCGAATTCAACAACAAAAAACTCAAACCAAATGCCACACTTTACCCGTTCTTCCATGAATTTTTCAATTGCTTCGGTCGCGTCCTGCCAGCACTGGTTAGAGCTTTCTCCTTTCTGCCAGTAAGGTGTTACTTAGTCGTAGCCCTTCTTAGAGAAGTCGACGAAGACCGTTTCCTTGGCAGGCAAAGGCGTCATGTCGATGTTGATAGCCTCGAGCGGCGACACCTCCACGTCCTCCGGGATCACTCCATCAGGGTAGCACACGTCCAACGGAATGGGTGCGTTACGCATGAACAGACTGCCACCGGGCATGTAGTTGAATATATAGCGGTCCGGGTGCGTGTAGTGGTCGACCTTCTCCTGCGCCTCACGCACCAAACGCTTTGCCAATCTAATAAATCAACAACATAGCAATTGTGTCAATACCACCGGAATGTCAACCAAACAATAAAAAAAAAATTGTCACTAAGAAATTATAACATACCCAGATTCCGGGTCCAGACTGCGGTTAGCGTCGAACTCAGCACGGATCTTGGTGGCCTCCTCGTTCCAGAGGCGGCGGTCAATGACCCACGAGTCCAGCGTCTTGAGCGACTGCTTGTAAAGACGCTGCACCTTCTGCTTGTGCGAGAGCTGCTGCGGTGCACCCACGAAGCGGCCCACCACCTCGCGGAGGGTCTTGTGCATGTTCGGGTTCACCACGGGCTTCACCATCGTCGCCTGCGTCGAGTCCTTGAGGTACCTTTAACCTCGCGTAGCTGCCCGTTCCGAGTCGATTCAGAGCCGCACACTCCGAAAGTCGTTCGTGCGACATTAAAGCAACATTTCAATTGTTATCGGAATGTTGCACGAATTCTAGCGGTCCGGTTTAAACCGGTTCAAATCAAGAGTGATGGTCAAAAGGCAACTTGCAGTTGCACTTGTATATTTAGAGGTGACATGGGGGCGGTCGACCATGAGTGTAGGAAGCAGAAGGCGGAGATGGAAGGGTTAAAGCTTAGTATGAAGAAGAGCAGTAAACACAGACAAAAAGATGACGCAGCACGTCGCCTAACGCGTTTATTGAGGATTGAGAGCAACCAACTCAATGAACAACTGCTGGTAGCGAGTGAGAAGGGCAAACAACGCGCAGTTTTCCTGTTGCTACATCAAGGGGTCGACAAGGATCGATGCAAGGGCCTTGTACGTATCTTCATTGAGAGATTTATAACGTAAGGTTAAGTTTTGTTGTTTATTACAGCTTGGGTACTCTCCGGTGCATCATGCAGCAGCTAGAGGGCATTTGGAGGTGTTGAAGCGGCTGATTGACTTCGGGTGGAGTGTGGATGTTCGTAATGACGCTCTGGAGACCCCTCTTCACCTGGCGTGTTTTGATGGCCACACACAAGTTGCTGAGCTCTTGTTGGACCGTGGAGCAAGTATTAATGCGAAGACGAAGGACCAAGAAACTCCACTGTTCTACGCTGCGAGGAAGGGGCAATACCGAACTGTTCGGCTGCTCGTTCGAAGAGAATGCGACCTTGCAGTGAAGAATTGTTACGGTGACTTGGCAGAGGAAGAAGCTCGTGATGCCAAAACGTTAGCAGAATTTGTAGTGGGGAATGAAGATCTTCAGCGACAGCACGGCAAAGACCTAAACGGTGGTGAACGCGCTCTATCTCAAGTACTACGTGAGCGAGTCCTATCGTTCTTGGACCTGAGGAGTTTAGGCTACGCTTCACAAGTGTCCTATCGATGGCATCGAGCTTCCGATAGCCCGTCGCTATGGAAGAAGCTTGGTGTTTCCCGTTGGGGGTTGCTGCTAAATGCTACTATGGGAATGGGGACAATACCTCAGCTGACTATGCTGCAAACTGCTACCAGCAATTTATTGCGCTTGAATCTCTCTATGACCACATCTCCACGTCCATCTAGCTGCGACCCAGTTATCCTCGGTAGAGTTATGCCTTTAAGTGCCAAGGAGAAGGAACGTCCAAGGTATCCAGAACAATTGCGACCTCGGACAGCTAACATTGCAGGAATATAGATGTTTTCAGCTTAGTCCATTGTAAGAAATGACCAATTCTTCATTTCTACGTCTACACTGTAGGCCAACCACTCGAGAAGTCAAGCTTGTTCCAACCGAAGCGCTTGTCGCCATCCGCGTACCCGATGCGAGTATCCACTTTTTGAAACAAACAGAAAATATTAGTGAGGAAGGAAGAAGTGAAGACTAACCAGCGACACTTACCGTAGTGATAGTACAGCACTGGGCCATACTTCGGGTCGTTGTACACACCCTGCCCTCCTGGACCGTAGACCCAGTCGTGAGACTCAAGAACAATAGTTCCACCGTTGTTACGACAGTCAGCTCCATTCTTATCAACAAAACCTCCAGTTGGACTCTTGGAACGGCATGCCAGGATACGATACTCCTTGCCCTTAGCAGGTCGGGTCTTGTCATAGCCACAGCATGATCCCTTGGAGAAGAAGAGGTAGAAGTAGCCATTGTAGGCGAACTCGAACGCAGCTTCCAGGACCTCGAAGTTCGAAGTGAAAGCGATCTGATTAGCACTTTCACCGGTACTTTTAGCTGGCAGCGATGCCATTTTGGTTTGATGGAGACCCTGCCAGTAACTTCCGAAGTTGAGGTAGTACTGGCTGCCAACCTGAATGAGGTTCGGGTCGATAGCGTTGTATTTTTTGGAAGCATCGCTCGTCACCCCAATGCTGCCTGCATCGACCCACGAGCCCGGCTCCATCGTTTTCGACTGCGTGAGACCAATAGCCGAGTTCTGAGTGCCGAAAGCGCTGACTGAGTACGTGTCGCCGACCTTGTTCACCTCTGGGGCCTACATGTAGTATCAAATCGTGTTAGTGAACATTAATTCTGGTAAAAAAAATAATATCAATACCTTACCCAGAGATCGTCCTTCCCCTTCAAGTTGATCTTCGAACCGTCCGGAACAGCAGCACCGAGGTATTTCCAAGGACCCGTAAGGTCTGGAGCCGAGTGAATAGCAATTTTGTTGCCAGTGGAGAAGCGGAAGTACGTGCCATCATCTCGACGGATAATGGACGGATCGTGGGCGTTGGTGCAGACTCCTGTACATTCTTGAGGGTTGGCGTACCCGTTGACAACGCCAGCGACAAGAAGTGGAAGGCCGACGAGCATTGAAAGGAGCTTCATAGTGGGGTAAACAAAGTGCTGGGGTTAAACCGTGCGCGTCATGGCAGTCAAAATTGGGAATGAGGTTTCGAATGGAGATATCTACTGTAGCTGCTTATAAGCAGCCCAGCAGTCCATCCCAAGATGCCGGCGAACGTGTGGTTTAACCATCCTTTGACTTTAATTGGACTTGTCACAATGCAGTGATCCATTGGAGCTGAAGTCTTGGTCGCCGTTCCAACACATCCGACCTCTATCCGCTTCAACATCCGGACTCATCATAAGTCGTGCAGTTCGCGCCATGTGAATTCGATTCAACGAACAGCTCGAATAATACTGTATCCACAAGAAGCAGTAAACTTATTGTTGAAGATGCTGGATCTGTTGCTCCATCAATTTCTCGGCTTAAGTACATGTACCGTCAGGGATACCAACGTCCGCTGTGTGCTAGTTACGAGTCCTGGTGAAGCAGTAGGCGGCAGTAGACGGCACTGGTACTGTACGTAGTAGTGAAAAAAATCTGCTCAAATCCTGTTTCTCCGGGATTGCTTTCGAGAGCTGCTTCGTGACATCGCGGTACGGAAACTCGTGTTTTTAGATTTTTATCTTGGAACCTGTTTTCGACGTGCGGTCGGATCGTACGCTGAAACCTCGCAGACTCTGCAACTTGTACAATTGTGCGTCGCACAGTATTTACATGACATAGCACCCTGCTTTGTGAACTGCATGGTTGGTTCTTTTTTCTCGTAGATACATGTATTTGATCTAGAAATTACGCAAACCCACGAATCATTGTTCTAAAACACACTGACATCTAGGACTGGCACTCTACCAGACAATTCATCTACTCTGCGTTGAGTCAGCTCATTTACACCTTCGGCCAGCCACTCGAGAAATCGATCTTGTTCCAGCCAAACTTCTTTTGTCCGTCCGCATAGCCGATACGGGTGTCCACTACAAAGTAAAAACCATCAGAACCTCTGCTATAACAACCAAAATACCCAACGCGCATAGCTTACCGTAGTGGTAGTACAGCACTGGACCATACTTCGGGTCGTTGTACACACCCTGCCCTCCCGGCCCGTAGACCCAGTCGTGAGACTCCAGGACGATGGTACCGCCATTCTTACGACAATCAGCTCCATTCTTATCAACAAAACCTCCAGTTGGACTCTTGGAACGGCATTCCAGGATACGATACTCCTTGCCCTTAGCAGGTCGAGTCTTGTCATAGCCACAGCATGATCCCTGGGAGAAGAAGAGGTAGTAGTAGCCATTGTAGGCAAACTCGAACGCAGCCTCCATAACTTCGTAGTTGGAGGTAAACGCCAATTGAGTTGCCACTTCACCCGTGTTCTTGGTAGGGTTTGCCTTCATTTTGGCTTGGTACAAGTCCTGCCAGTAGCTTCCGAAGTTAAGGTAGTACTGACTGCCTACTTGGAACAGGTTGGGGTCGATGCCGTTGTATTTCTTGGACGAGTCACTGGAGATACCGACACTACCGGCGTCCGTCCAAGTACCAGCATCCATCGTCTTCGATCGGGTGAGACCAATAGCCGAGTTCTGGGTACCGAACGAACTCACGGAGTAGTACAAGTAGTACATATCACCAACCTTGTGTAATAGGCTTGACTTGAAGACGGATGCAGATCTGGGATCAATCGTCCCACAGCACCCAACGCATGGAAAGATGTCAGCGGAGACTTCAGAGAAGATCGCTGGAGTACCAATCAGCGAGCAGCTCACGACGATGGGTGAGGACAGGCCCATGTTGAAGAAGCGACTGACTGGGATGCCTGAAGATCGCAGCGAAGGACGTGAGGCACTTCCGAATTTGCCACGAGAGGCGCAGTTCCGAATTGGACGTGTGAGAGGCACTCCCGAACCGTGCGAGAGAACGAGGTGGAGACAACCACGAGTGGAGAAACCGCTCATAAACGACGAACGAGGTGGAGACAACCACGAGCGGCGTGTAACGAGAGCTGCTCTAAACGACGAAGGCCAGCGAGCGAGCTGAAGGTTGAGACAACAACGAGCAGGTCAGAGACCAGCTTACAAACGACGTAGGGCAGCGTAAGCTGTTGAGGACTGGACGACCATAGCGGAACAGAGGGGCCAGTTGGGTTCTCGGGTAGCGACGTTTGTGGCAGCCAGTAGCGGACAGTGGTTCGGTTGGTTCGGCCTGGAGCAGGTGTTGCTGGACCGGGACAACGGGAGGAGCTGTTTGCGCGAGGAAGTGCAGGTGGTCCGTAAGGACACGAACGAACGAAAGAGAGGAACGTAGTGTATATTTACACGTTAATAAAAGTAGGCGAGTTCTTCGTTGACGAACGACGAACAAGCCGGCGCGGTGAACCGAGCCAGGAACGACCAGTTGAAGATAAAGAAAGAGTGTCCTTTGACACCCGATCCTTGGGCACACCACCCAGCGCAGCACACGAGCAACGACCCACTGACTGGCAGTGAAAGGATAAACCTGTTACATGGTGGTCATACAGGGGCTGACTCCTTCCATTATTGTCACACAACAACAGAAACGGTTGCGCATGAAGATGGCTGGTAAGACGCGAGAAACTACAAGGAAACGGGATATGAAGAGGCGAGCGACACGATCCAAAAGCTCAAAGAGAGGACATTCGCGACGCAGTGAAGAGGCTATTGGTGAAGGCGCTGCGGGCGACGGGAACCGTAGTGACGAGGCAACGATCAGTCCCGAGGAGTACGAGGACAAACCCGCCGTGCCGCTGGAAGCAGAAGAAGAGTCGGCCGTAAGGACAAGAAGCCAAGCACGAAAAGAATGGGAGCAGGCCGAACGCTTCTTGGCCACTGCTGCGGCTTCAAGAGACCAGCAACCCGCATTCAGCAGCGGAAGAGAGCTCATCAACGCTGTACTGGTCGAACTCCCGGTGTACACGGAAGACGAACAGCCACGAGTGGTAAGGCTGGACGCCGCCCCAGACACGGAACGGCAGAGGACTGTTAATGAAATAGCCAGGGAACACGAAGACGACGAAGTGAACGAAGAGGCAGCACCCGCAGCTGAGAATGAACCCGAGGAAGAGGCGCCCGCACGGCAACCCACGGAGGCAGAAACCATGGCAGCAGCATTAAGGGAGCTCCGTGCAGAAGTCAGGCAGTTACGATTGAGACGCGAACATCAGCCCCGGTACGAACCCCAGCAAGCTGAGGAGGACGAAGATCGGAACCGGCAGGTGCACCGACCCCGTCAGCAAGACATCCGGAGAGATGATGATGAGTATGCCCGACAACCCGACCATCGTAGGTCACAAGGACGAAGACAACGAAGTAGATCTCAAGGGCGACGGGAGGCATCACCACCACGACAACATGGACGTCGACGGCAGGAGGCACCAGGAGGTGGCAGCCCCTCATCCTCTTCTAGTAGCGGAAGTGACTCGGACGACTATGGAAGGCGCGATGTTGGAGGACAGCCAGGACGACGAAGCAGTCCTGAAGAGGATTCCAGTGAAGAATCAGACGAGCACGAACGGATCCGGCAGCGACGTAACCGGCATGAGCATCGGAGAGGACGGCGGGGCCAAAGCAGGTCACCACGACGAGAGCGACACGGAGATCGCTACGAAACGCGACGAAGACGAAGAGGCAACGTTAAGGATTTGGAGCTACCGACGTTCACCCCTACGACTGGAGCAACGGTATCGACTTGGACCGACCGTATAGACTTAGCGTTGCAAGGTGCTAACGAATCTGGACGAGGAGAATGGAGTAACCACGCTCTTTATTTCATTCTCGGAAACAAGCTCATGGGTGAAGCCGCAAGTTGGTGGGTAGACTTCAACCGTAGACTGACGGACAATCAACGCACGTGGACGCATTTGAAACAAGCTCTGCTGCGACGCTACGGACAGAAGGAAGACATATCACTAGCGGAGTATCGAGTGAACACCCGGTCGCGAGGTGCAAAGGAGTCCCATGCGGATTACGCGGCCGCTCTACGAAAAGCAGCAGGACGCAGCCGTGTGAGCGAACGAGTATTGATGGCACAATTCTATCGCGGTATGGACAAAACGACGCGCCAGTTGGTCAAACAACAGGAACCGGAGAACCTGGAAGACGCGGTCATTAAGGCAACGGAGATTGACGACCCGATGGAGAATCTTGCGCAATTGGCACCGGTTGGCCAAGCTACGCCTACAACAACAACAGAAACAGCAGCTACGGACGGTATTACGGTGAGATCGGTGACTCTACCCGGCGTAGGGAGTGTGTATGTTCCGGTATCTGGTACGGCAGAAGGAATCAAAAATTATGCAGCTGTGGATCCGGATGGTCTTGTCCTCTACACTAATCCGAAAGGGGCCTGGAATATCATCACTGGGAAATATGAGCTACCAGTCGGTAGGAAGTGGAATTCGCGATATTGGGCAGAACGTACGGTCCAGAAGCGTGCCAAGGCGAAGAAGGCGGACAACCGACGTCACGAACGAAGACAGCGTGCGCAAAAAGAGGTAGATTCGTCGGATGATGATGAAGGGGACACCCGGTCTCGCAAAGTGGCTAAACAACGGCGCACCATGGACACCAGCGAGGAGGAGTACGAACCGAAACCACGGAAAAAAGTAAAACCCAAACGTGCGGTGAATTCAAGCGACGACGAGCAAGATGTGAAGCCTCCGAAGAAGTTGAAAGCAGCGGTGCGACAAGTACTTGCCGAGGAAGGCAACAAGCAGCGAACGACGATGAAGCCTCCACCGGGCAGTACTAGTTGCCGTATTTGTGGACAAAATGGGCACTGGGCAGCATACTGCACCATCGGACCAAAGTGTTATGCTTGCAACAAACATGGACACATGGCGCGAGACTGTACGGACGCCAAAGCTAAAGCCAAGAATGACGAGTATATGGCTAAGCGGAAAGAGTCGATGAAGTCAGCGGAAAACGAGCGCGGGACGTCGTAGGGGGAGTACGATGTTCAAAGAATGCCCGGGATCCCCAGCAATTGGTAGACGTGGGTGGAAACACGATAATGACAGCAACCACGGACACCAAGAGCGCACCGAGCACCAATTTGTGCATGGACGAGCAGACGAGGAATGCCGAGCAGAAGGTGTTGAGAGCGAACAGGATGAACGACGCAGTGGTAACGGATCAGGAAGTGGCAGATGAAACCACGGAGCAGAAGCAATTATCACCGAACGAGAACGACGAAGCGTCGGTCGAGTTAGTGACGAATGAATTATTAAAGGATGCGGCCGATGAAGACGCCGAGCGATCAACTCGATACGTGTTGACGGCGCGCCCAACAATGATGGCGGTGCGGTATTTGCGCGTTGCCCGTGAAAGTGAAGAACGTGAGTGGCGAGTGAACGTGGGTGACCGTGACGCTAAACTAGTGACGACTGGAGGGGGCGAGCACTTGATGACAACTGGAGGGGGCGAGTACCTGAGGACGACGGAAGACCCGAGCGAGCACCCTGAAAATGACGAAGTTATGGAAAACCACGTTGACCAAATTGCTGATGCTGAGGCAACAACAGACTCGAGTGCGTGTCTGACGACGGACGGGACGGACCGGCAACCCAGTAACGATGCAAGTGATCCGAACGAGTCCCAAGAGAACGAATCAGTGTCGAAGGTCGGGACTACGGAAGATACTAGCACAACGACAAATGACCTTGGGCAGAATCTGGACATCACAGGACTGCGGAAGGCACGGAGAGCTGCCAAAAAGATGGCCAAGCGGTTGAAGGCGAAGGCACGACTGATTAGACAACGTAGAGATCACGAAGCCGAAGCCGACCGAGCAGTGGTAGCAGCATCATTGAGTGAGAGAAGGTGTATGGAGGCGAAGGCCGCCTGGGCAGCGTTCGAATTACGGAACCAGCGACGACAGCTAGACGGGGAAAATGCAATCGGAGCATCGCGAACTGTAGGCACCGCACGAGTTAGCCTAGTGAAGCAACGACAAACTGCACAATCACCTAATGAAGAACGACAAGAAGACCAAGTGGAGTACGTCGAGGCTGATGATGGACTACCAACGGCACTGATGAACGTGAATGGAGAGATCCGACAAGTGAAGTTGGACAGCGGCGCGCGATATACGGTAGCGGGCACCGAATGGATGAAGTACGGCGATCGAGTCTCTAACGAAGCTCCCGTTGATTACGTGGAGGGCATTGGAGGATTTCTACTAGATGTAGTAGGCGTCTGGCGATTTACTTTCGAAACGGTGTTCGGCGAGGAGTTAACGATCGACGCGTGCATTGTTGCTGGCTGTGGAGATGAGTTTCTGTTGGGGGTGGATTTCATGCAAGCCCGTGGAGCGACTATGGATTTCCAACGACAAGAGGTTCGTTATAACGATCAAGAACGAACAGTAGTGATCCCGTTCAAGACCCACGATGGCGACGGAGCGGCTAGAGTGGCGACCGTGCGAATGATCAGTCGGACGGAGATTGCTGGGAATACAGTGACACCAGTGGAGGTAGCGGTTCCTGCCGACAATGGAGAGCGAGGCGTGTTTTTACCGACAAGGCACATTGGGGGCGTGCTTTTAGCTGCAACTGTAACGACGGCGAGGAATGGCAAAGCGTGGGTGCCAGCTATCAACACGAATATGAAGTCGGCAAAGATTCCCAACAAGAAACAGCTTGGAACGTGGATACCCGTCGACGACGATATCGAGATTCTTACGATGAGTGGACAACTGAATACAGAACGAGTCGAGGAGTGGATGAGCGGACTGGGCGATTGCGAGACGCCACTACCACACGAAGACGAAGTAAACATCGGCAGCGACGACCCGAAGTCGAGAAGATTGGTGTTGAAGCTACTGGGGGCTTACCGGTCGTTGACAAAGAACACTGGGGAATGCCCACCAGCAACCACGTTAGACGTCCACCACCACATCGACACTGGATCAACTTCCCCGATCATGCTTAAACGAAGACGCCAGGCCCAAACGGATGACGGTATTATCGACGAAAATGTGGAAAAGATGCTGAAGGCCGGTGTAATTGAGGAAGGTAATGGTGGATGGGGATTCCCAGTGGTTCTTGTACGGAAGAAGGACGGAGAAGTGCGCTTTTGTGTCGATTACAGAGCACTCAATAAGATCACTAAGAAGGATGTTTACCCTCTTCCACGAATTGACGAAACTTTGGAGGCCTTGGGTGGAGCTTTATTGTTTTCGACGTTAGATCTCCGAGCAGGATACTGGCAAATCCTAGTGGCGCCAGAAGATCGCGACAAGACGGCTTTCACTACGAAAAGAGGACTGTACCGGTTTATACGTATGCCCTTTGGATTAACGAATGCACCATCGACGTTTCAACGACTTATGAATGGAGTGTTGCGAGGTCTTACTTGATCCACTTGCCTTGTATACCTAGACGACATCGTAGTTTTTACGAGAGGCGGTATCGAACGACACATTGTAGAATTAGCTGCGGTGTTAGAACGATTAGAGAGGGCTGGACTTACACTCAAACTGAAGAAGTGTAAATTCGCGACCCAGACAATGGAGTACTTAGGCCACGAACTCAGCAGCGACGGGGTAAGGCCATTGGATCGGTTAGTTTCTGCGGTACGAGACTTCCCGACACCCAGTGATGCTGTCGAAGCAAAGAGGTTTGCACACTTGGCAGGTTATTACCGACGATTTGTTAGCGGATTTGGTACGATCATGGCACCTATCACGAAGTTGTTGCGAAAAAGCGTTGCTTGGGAATGGGGAGATGCTCAGAGGTTAGCTTTCGAACGTGTGAAGGATATCCTAACGGCGAAACCCTTGCTAATTTATCCAGACTTCCGACTTCCATTTCGAGTGGTGACAGATGCTAGTAAAGTGGGGTTGGGTGCATGCTTGATGCAGGATCAAGGTGAAGGTTGGCAGCCCGTGGCGTACGCGAGTAAAGTGAACAGTGAAACAGAAGGAAAGTATGGAATCACGGAGTTGGAATGCTTTGCTGTGGTGGGGGCAATTAAGCTCTTTAGGCCATACTTGTATGGACGCAAGTTCGAAATCATTACAGACCACGCCGCGTTGAAATGGTTAATGACGAGCCCAAACTTGACAGGGAAGTTACATCGATGGGCACTTACCTTACAAGAATTTGATTTCGAAGTACGATACCGACCAGGTGCTACGAATGTAGTGGCTGACGCATTGTCAAGGGCACCAGTAGCAGCTACGGTACAAGCGGCGGTCGGACGGCGACGACGAGCACGACGAAATAAAGCATCACGATTGACTCCAGGAGGCATCACGAATGAGGACGAAATCATACGGGCAGAATCCGCAGAGCAAGACGAACGAAGGACGAGTACCTCAAGCCTGGAGCTCACGGAACAACGTGCGGTTCCCAGCGCATATAACGAAGAAGTAAGTGCCGTAGTGAACCAACTAGTTGACGCCATTGCGGATGAGACCGTGGTACCTTCGACTACGTTGAGATCGACGAGCAGTGAAGAAAGAGGACGTCGAGCAGGGCGACCAAAAGGAAAGCGAATTGCGAAACCTGCTACGAACGACGTGGAACGTCCAATAACGAGGGCGGAGAAACGCAGGAGAGAGCAAGTGGCGACTAATGAGTCTACGGTAACGGACAAAGAAGTTGGCAATATGGGGAACCCAAGCGAAGGTGACAGAGCGACTACCACTACGACCAAAGTAGTGACAGCGACAACGGCGATGCCAGAATCAACGACGACTACGGAAGTAACGCGTCCAACGACTACGCCGACGGAGGCCACCCCAGTGAGAGAGTCAATAGTGGTCCAGGCAGTAAACACGACGCCGAACGACAGCTCTAACAAGAGAACCAAACGACGAAAGACGGTAACTTGGGCTGGCGATGTAGTGAACGACCAAGATGAGTTATTCGCGGCACGAGCAGCGCCGACGACGAACACGGAGGTGACGCAGTCCCGGGATGACCAAGACCAGGGAACGAAGACACGAGAATCGAGAAGACGTGGAAGTGAGCTACGACGTCTAACTACGGGTGGTAACACAAGGGATCACGGTGCTGAACAACGGAGAACCAGCGGAAACGAAACGAATGAGATCTTACCATCGAAGATAAGTCCTCCGAGTGGAGACGAACAACGAACACGTGAAGTAGAAGCTATACGACGTCAACGAACCAAAGAACCGACGTTACAGTTGACCGACGCGGAAATCATAGCCGAGCAGTCGAAAAGCAAGATGGTGCAGCAAATGTTACGAGCTGGAACTCATCACGGACGGACTATCAGCAAGGTGTTCGGCCTGGTCGTAGTAGAGACGCCCAACCAACGAAGGATAGTACTACCACCGGCATTGTGGGCTACGGTGTTCAAGGAATGTCATGACAGCGTGTGGTCGGGACATCTCCGAGCAGCTCATACGTATGCGAGGATTGCGCAGCAATATTGGTGGCCAAAGCTGAGAGACGAAGTACGACGGTGGGTCCTTGGATGCCAAGAGTGCGGAAGCAGGAAGGCCAGACCACGTGAAGTAGTGCCGCCATTACGAAGCATTCGTGGAGGCGACGTCGGCGATAGATGGGCACTCGATGTAGCAGGCCCACTACCAGCAACGGACGGAGGAGAACGATATGTAATTGCCGCGGTGGAATACGTGACACGGTATGCGGTAGCGACAGCGGTAAAGGATCACACTGCAGAAAACATAGCCGACTTTCTAATGAAGCAGGTCGTGCTTCGCTTTGGACCATTTCGGGAAATATTAACCCTTCAACCCCCATATGTTGGAGCCACCAACATAATGGGTGTATAGCTCTTGAAAACCTAACCACAGCATCTATACGCATGTTGGAGGCTCCAACATATTCAAATTTAGACTATATTTTTGTATTGGAAGCAGCTCAATACTAAAAACAAGTGGAAAAAAAGTGAGAGAGAAGTGGCGATGCACAGGGGTAGGTCGAATCGAAAGGAGAAAACCGACACAAATGGATAAAGACAGAACATTATCTGATCTGTAACGAAATACGGTGCTGTTTCCTTGCTATGTGCATCATTACTTTGCAAAGCCCTTTCTAATTCGTTAACAAAGAACATAAATTCCTGTCAATACATTTCCCATTAGATTGTACCCCCTCTAAGCGCATCACTGGCCTTGATTGTTCTCACAAGCAGGGCCCATTCTGTACATATCTTGATTTAGATTGATGGGAATAACACTACTAGTGCTGCTACTTTTGAGGAAATTATTTCAAGTGCATTATATTTTACTGTAATCTAGTGACCTTTGCATGACTGTCATATACGTCGTCTTCAGTTTGATCGTGCCAGTAAATCCAAGCATGTCTAGCTACAGCCATATTTTTATAATAATACGTAAATACAAAGGTACATGCGTGAGGTGAGTAAGCAAGTGATGCGTTCCTTATACACTCTCTTTGTACGACTGAGGCATGCATTTTATGAACTTGTGTTCGTGCAAAAACTTGATTTTTAATAAAAAGTGCATTTCTGAAGGTTGGATCCTCCATCATACTGGATCGTACTTGGCGATTTTGCCTACATATAGCGCAATATGTTAGAGGTCGCCCGTCTTTACACGAGAACAGAAACTGTAGTTTCCCTACCCCTCCCGCCAACAAAATCGTACTTAGAGTAGACATATACAAACATCAAGACTAATTATGTTGGTGGCTCCAACATAATGATCAAAATATACCCCTCGATTTTTTGACGGGGGTTGAAGGGTTAACGGACGGGGCACCGGAGCTAGTGGGGAAAGTGATCGAAGAATTAGTGATACTGTTACAGGCGCAGCAGATCAACCCCGTTCCTTACAGGCCACAGATGATCGGGCTTGTAGAGAGATTTCACCGGACATGGAAGGACTGTGTTTCGACCTACATGAGTGACGAAAGACAACGAGACTGGGACACGTGGGTGAACTACGCTGTTTACGCGTATAACTCTGGACGCCACTCCACTGTGTTACTGTCGCCGAATGAACTGATGATGGGACGACGTCTACGGGCTCCTAACGAACTTTTACGTGCTACACGAGTTACTGAGGCTGGAGAACTGGTTAAGCATCATCAGAAGCTTTTGGATACGCTGAAGGACGCCCATGAATGTGCAGAGCGAGCGAGAATACGAGAACAGCGGCGACAAGCTCGTTACTATGACCGGAAGGTGCGTACGAAACGAGAATTCGAACCCGGAGACCGAGTATGGATGTATCGACCTCCGAGAGGCCCTAAAGCTTCTAAGTTCGTGCATCAATGGATAGGACCTCTACGAGTGATTGAATCGGCCGGTTACGAAAATTTCTTGGTGGAACGAGAAGATGATGGCCAAGAACACGAGCAATTTATAGCTCACGTGTCGTTTCTCGCGACATACCGACGACCGACAGTGTTATTGGAAGCAGCAGCGCGAGATCTAGAAGAGCAACTCGGATATGAAGACGGGCATGCATGGGAAGAAGGTCACGAGACGACAGAACCGATTGTACGAGCAGCGACGACTTCTGTTAACACAGCCATCCCGAGACAAAGCCAGAAACGAGATGCAAGCGCAGTGGTTAACGAGATCACAGCCGAACCCAACGACGAGTTATTGGTGGAAGTTCGTCGACGACGAAGGCGAAATCGTGCAGGACAATATGTGTTGGAGTATCAATTGCAACCAGCAGACAAACGAACGTGGAGACGTAGAACCGGACACGATGGCGAACGCCGAGGCTCGGATGACGATGCGGGACGATGGTATTCAGTCGCCGAATATGACGAATTGTTTAACCGCGGCAAGGTCGTGGAAGACCTTGGAGTGGATGGAGGCGTGTAATAGGCTTGACTTGAAGACGGATGCAGATCTGGGATCAATCGTCCCACAGCACCCAACGCATGGAAAGATGTCAGCGGAGACTTCAGAGAAGATCGCTGGAGTACCAATCAGCGAGCAGCTCACGACGATGGGTGAGGACAGGCCCATGTTGAAGAAGCGACTGACTGGGATGCCTGAAGATCGCAGCGAAGGACGTGAGGCACTTCCGAATTTGCCACGAGAGGCGCAGTTCCGAATTGGACGTGTGAGAGGCACTCCCGAACCGTGCGAGAGAACGAGGTGGAGACAACCACGAGTGGAGAAACCGCTCATAAACGACGAACGAGGTGGAGACAACCACGAGCGGCGTGTAACGAGAGCTGCTCTAAACGACGAAGGCCAGCGAGCGAGCTGAAGGTTGAGACAACAACGAGCAGGTCAGAGACCAGCTTACAAACGACGTAGGGCAGCGTAAGCTGTTGAGGACTGGACGACCAAAGCGGAACAGAGGGGCCAGTTGGGTTCTCGGGTAGCGACGTTTGTGGCAGCCAGCAGCGGACAGTGGTTCGGTTGGTTCGGCCTGGAGCAGGTGTTGCTGGACCGGGACAACGGGAGGAGCTGTTTGCGCGAGGAAGTGCAGGTGGTCCGTAAGGACACGAACGAACGAAAGAGAGGAACGTAGTGTATATTTACACGTTAATAAAAGTAGGCGAGTTCTTCGTTGACGAACGACGAACAAGCCGGCGCGGTGAACCGAGCCAGGAACGACCAGTTGAAGATAAAGAAAGAGTGTCCTTTGACACCCGATCCTTGGGCACACCACCCAGCGCAGCACACGAGCAACGACCCACTGACTGGCAGTGAAAGGATAAACCTGTTACACTTGTGTACATCCGGGGCCTAGTGAACAAAACACTGTCAGTATTGGATGATCAGGTAATAAACTTAACAAACTTACCCAGAGATCGTCTTTCCCCTTCAAGTTGATCTTCGAACCGTCCGGAACAGCAGCACCGAGGTATTTCCAAGGTCCCGTAAGGTCTGGAGCCGAGTGAATAGCAATTTTGTTGCCAGTGGAGAACCGGAAGTACGTGCCATCATCTCGACGGATAATGGACGGATCGTGAGCGTTGGTACAGATACCCGTGCATGTGAGAGGGTTGGCGTATCCGTTCACAACATCAGCCACAAGAAGTGGTAAACCTTCATGATGCAGATAAAGGAGGATGAAGACGTTGCTGTCGAAAGCCAAAGTGTGCAGGAGAAAAGCGTACGCTACGCCTCTGCCGTTGGCATAGCACACTTGATCGCGTGCCTACCAGCTGAATTTGGAGCTTCGGCTGTCAGTGGATTTGAGAACCATCAGAGAGCTGGTCAGCACGTCAAATAAAGTATTCTGCCCATAACATCGACAGATTTGGCCGTTTGAGATGAGGTCCACCAACACATGTACTGTAGTGCCAACTTGTACAACATGAGCAGCGTTTCGACACTACAACTTGGTCATTCGCACTAATTATCAATTAATTGACAGGAAAACACATCGTGGCAGCACGAACGATTACGGCTAAAATGAACATGCAGATGTTGCTCATGAAACGAAGCTTCCTCTTTGGCCAGGAATCGACTTGTTCGCGGATCCCTTCTGTACCTGACGCACAGCCACAGTGATCGGGACCAATTCTGGCATTGTACAGGACTCAGCTTGTAGCAAAAGTGTGACTTGCTACTGGTATGTACCCACGCGCTCCCAAAGTGCATTTTTACGGATGTGAAAGCCACATTGTGAATACGGCAACTACTGTACAATTACAACTTTACACAGTCGGCCAGCCACTCGAGAAGTCGAGCTGGTTCCATCCGAATTTCTTGTCTCCATCTGCGTATCCGATACGAGTGTCCACTGCAGAAAAGTTAGAAAAGAAAAAGATAATAACGGTAGAAATCACTTACCGTAATGGTAGTACACCACAGGCCCGTACTTCGGATCGTTGTACACACCCTGGCCTCCCGGTCCGTACACGTAGCCATGGGACTCCAGTACAACAGTACCGCCGTTGTTCTTACAGTCCACACCGTTCTTATCGACGAAACCGGACGTAGCGTGCTTCGAACGGCACACTAGGATCCGGTACTCTTTGCCCTTAGCTGGACGTGTTTTGTCGTAACCACAGCACGAGCCCTTGGAGAAGAAGAGATAGTAGTAGCCATTGTACGAGAACATATACGCAGCCTCCACAACCTCGTAGTTGGAGGTGAATGCCATCTGATAGGCTGCTGCTCCTCCAGTTTTCGTGGGAGTTGACTTCATCTTGACTTGGTACAAGTCCTGCCAATAGCTCCCGAAATTCAGGAAGTACTGACTTCCCACTTGGAACAGGTTCGGGTCGATCGCGTTGTATTTCTTGGACGAATCACTGGCAACGCCGATGCTCCCCAGATCCGTCCAAGAACCGGCTTCCATTGTCTTCGATCGGGTGAGACCGATAGCTGAATTCTGCGTACCGAAAGAGCTCACGGAGTAGTACAGGTAGTACATATCTCCAACTTTGTGCACGTCAGGTGTCGCAATAAGTCGTCACTTATTGTGTAGATGGTAGCACTAGCAGAGGAGTAATGTAGTTGAAGACTCAGGCAAGCTTGCCGTCGACGTTAACAATCAACTAGTTGTTCTTGAACAAGGTAAATTGAGATCTGATTGTTTTGCAGTTATCTGTTCTCCTAACTTACTTGTCGAACATGAAAAACGCAATGGTAAATCACAGCTGGAAGCAGCACGACAGCAATCTGCTGAGCACGACTGCGTAGCAATCTTGGCTTCTTGCTTCGCAGTCCGCTAGTAGTAGCTTCGACGCTCTTCAGCTGTTCATCGAGAAGTTATCGTGACATTCCCTCCCTCGAACGAAGGCCTCCCGTGCGTTGATGGTATCGCTGTATGAGACCTTCAATGGTTTGCAGGTTGGAAGCTGGTTCCCATGTCGTTTTGGACTGACCGAGCCATTTTACTTCGTAAAGGGTCTGTCGGCGTGACGCCTTGTGGTTGATGATGTCTTCGACAAGCTCGCCTTCAGTTCTATCATGGAGTCGAACCTTAAAAATTCGCTGATTCGCACGGCGATTTTCAGCAGCGATGTAAGGTTTCAGCATGCTGGTGTGGAAAACCGGGTGCATTCGAATAGCTGGTGGTAGCTTGAGCTGGTAGTAGCCTCGGCCAATGCACTTGGAAACCGTAAACGGTCCTACCATCGCGCACCAAGTTTCTTCTTCGTCGTACCCATGTCCTTAGCTGACAAGTTTTCGCCACAAAGTAAAACTTCAGCACCGACTTGGAAACGTTTGGGCACGTCGGTTTTGTTGAAAAGGTCTGCCATCCGTTCTTGAGAAGCAGCAATACATCGTCGAGCTTTTGCGAGCAAGTCAGCCTGCTGAAGTAGGAATCGAATGCTTCGTTGTGCGAGATGGCTGGTCTGGTAGATTCAACGTTGCCGGTGTACTTGAATGTATCCGATGTCAGCCTCGAAAGGCGACATTTGATCGCCGCTTGGAATCGCGCGTTGTACGCAAATTCTGCTAGCGAAAGATGTTCATCCCAGTCGTTCTGAATCGGCGTTGGAAAATGCTCGTAGGTAGTTTTCCAGCGTTTGGTTCAGTCGCTCGGTAACACCGTCTCCTTGAGGACGAAAGAAGTTGTTAGCTTCTGCTCCACCTTCAGCAGTTCGGAGCTTGGTCCAGAACGATGAGGTAAACTTCGAGTCACGGTCGGAGAGAACAACACTCGGTAAGCCGTGGAGTCGAAAGATCTCTTGCTGGTAGTGTCTTGCAACATCTTGAGCATTGTCAGTCACCTTCCCCGGTACAAAGTGAGCCCTCTTCGTAAGTTGGTCGATCACAACCATGACGCTATTGTATCCTCGAGACGTAAGCGGTAACTGAACGATGAAATCCATGGCAATGTGAGTCCATCGTTTCGTTGGAATTGCATGGCTGTTGAGGAGGCCTGGCGGTTTTTCGTTGCGTGATTTGATACGAACGCAGATTTCGCAGCCTTTCACGTATTTTGTGACGTCGCGGATCATCCGTGGCCAGTAGTAGTGCTCTTCGACAAGACGAGCTGTGCGATCAATGCCGGGATGCCCATATACAGGGCTGTCGTGAAATTCCTCCAGGACATGATCAAGGAGTTCCTTGACACGAGGAAGCACGAGTCGCAGCCGATCGTCGTGGCCGCCTCGATAGTACAGACGTCCTTCGTGCAGTGAGTAGCGTTCGAATTGTCGAGGCGCAGCTGGAAGTGGTTCTTTGCTGGCTTGGTGCGGTACTGCCGTGTCTAATAGCCGCAACAATGCTGTGGTTGTCGGGTCTTCCCCATACCGCTTCATGGCCTCGGCGACGGTAGACGATAATGCGTCGTTGACTCTTGCGCGCACTCGGCTTCGCGTTGCTATCGCCGCCAGAGTAATGGGTTCGGCTTGTTTCGTCGGTAAGAAGTCGGGTCGGCGCGATATGCCGTCAGCAACTTCGTTTTGGTTTCCTTGAATGTAGCGAATCTCAAAACGGTACTCAGCTAATTCATCATACCATCGAGCGATCCGTCGCGAAATTGTTTTCTGCTTGAAGACTGTTTCAGGCTCTTGTGATCCGTCTCGACAATAAATGGTCGGTCCAGCAGGTAAACACGCCAAGTGCGCAGACCAAACAAAATCGCCAACAGTTCCTTCTCGCGGATAGAGTAGTTCACTTCTGCAGCTTTGAATTTGCGGCCAGCAAACGCTACGGTCGCTCAACAGCTT
Organism: Phytophthora colocasiae; assembly: GCA_018806915.1. Classification (NCBI taxonomy): domain Eukaryota; phylum Oomycota; class Peronosporomycetes; order Peronosporales; family Peronosporaceae; genus Phytophthora; species Phytophthora colocasiae. Next base: position 489,688 of record JAGKQI010000026.1, on the reverse strand, counting down.
TGCCATCTCTGGTCTCCTTCTGAACAGTACACCACCCATCGCGAAATCGGATGCGTCCATGCGCGAATGAAAAAGTCCTTAGTGAAATCGGCGATCGCTAAGACGGGGTCTGCCCAACGCGTTGCTTCAACTGCTCAAAGTGATGCCGCAAAGAGGATGTCCAAGTCAACCTGTGTGCTTTTGACTTAAGCATGTTGAACAGCGGGCCAGCATCTTCTGCAAATCCAACACAAAATCGTTGGACGTACGCTGCAGTCCCGAGGAACGATTGCAGATCGTGTCTAGTCGATGGTAGTGGCCAGCTTTGTAGGACCTCGACTTTGTTTGGGTTGATTTGCACGCCTTCTCGACCCACGATGTCTCCCAAGCAAGGAATTGATTCCGCACAGAACACGCATTTGCTCAACTTGACGAAGAACTTGTGCTGGTGTAGTCGAGCAAACACACGATCCAGAGCGTTGAGGTGGTCTTGCAAAGTTTGCTGCGGGTGACAACGTAGATATCGTCAGTAGCTTTGGCAGATGTCGGATAAATCTTGTAAAATTCGACGAATTCCATCGTTGAAAGTTGCAGGAGCATTAGATAGCCCCATCGGTACGACAAGATATTCGTACAAGCCGTCAGGTGCCTGAAAAGCGGTATAAGGAATGTCCTTCTCTCGCATTCGAAACTGGTAATATCCACTTAGAAGATCCATGCACGAAAAGAAATATCCGCCTTGCATCGATTCCAAAATCTTGTCCTTTCGCGGCATGGGCATTGTCCTTCGAATTGTGTTCAAGTTCATCGCACGATAATCATGCACAATCCTCCAGCCGTCAGGTTTCTTGACACAAAATGTCGGTGCTCCGTGCGGAGACATCGACCGTCGAATCAATCCGGCCGCCTCCATTTCACGAACCCACCGCATGATTTCAGCCTCCTGCGCTGGAGATTGCCTCCACTGCTGGCGAAACACTGGATCATCGGTCTTGATGTCCATCCTGTGTTCGCCATGTTCCTCGGGTGGCAGCTCCGCTGGTAGCCTCTGGCGAAACAGGTCGGGGTATTTGCACAGGTATGGGTACACAGGGTGTCCCTTGTAGTCGTCGATGCACGTTGATTTCTTGCTGGCAGTCGATTGAGGTTGGCGAGGTTGGAAGGCGAAGATGTATTCCACCTCTTTATCCTTCTTTATCAGACGTCGGAACTGCTTCGCTGAGATAATCTTCGTTTCACCAAACTCCACCGAGTAATACGATTCCTGTGCTGATATAGGCAGTCTTTAGTCTCGCACGACGGAAGTTGGCAATCAAACTTCGCAACGAGTGTTGTAAGGCTTCGATAGAAGGTCGAATAGCTCCTGACCGCCAATCAATTCGTGGATTTACTGTACTCAACCACGGCATCCCCAAGAGCACGTCTCGTCCATCAGGTACCGGAAGAACAAGGAATTCCGCTGTGTAGACGTCAAACCCTGTGATTGTCATGCTCAGCTGAATCGTTTCTTTCTTGACGTGAACGGTCTCGGTGTTTGCCATGGTCAAGGCAAGCATCATCTCGTGTGTCTTCACTTTGTCTTCTAAAGAATTTGCCTTGATAAATGCTGGACTAACTGCATTGACAGACGCTCCGCTATCGATGAACCCGCTGGCGTTGACTTCCTTTAACTGCACTCTCATCGTGCACTCCATTTGTATGAATGGATGATTTGAGCATTTGCTGACGTTGATGCACACCGTCTTGACTTCACCTTTGTTTTTGTCCCTTTTGATGGGCTTGGGACCGTACTCGTTTAAAGGCTCATCTGCCGCGTCGAGGTCGTTGATCACAAGCTTGTCGATCAGCGCGAAGTACTTGGACTTGTAATCGGTTTTGTCGCTCTTGTTCCGCTGAGGTTTCCCGTTGTTGGCAGGTTTCGGTCTCTTTTCAGGGTACTTCACCCAGCAGTTGTCAGGGTTGTGATAACCTTTATCACAGTGAGGACATTTCGCTTTGCCATTGGAACCGGCTGAGTTCGCGGATTTAGTGTTGTTCCGTCCTGCTTCCCTTCCCTTGGAGTATCCACCAGACGTGTTCTTCTCGGACGGGGCTGCTGGCTTGCTTTCTTCAAGTCGTTCCAGCTCAACTTCCGCTAAATCCTTCCGCGATCACATCCTCCAGTGTCTCAGCTTTCGCAGTATCTGCTTCCGCAAGTTGTTGCTGCTTAAACCCTTTAGGAAGATTTCCTTCGCGAAGACAGGGTCGATGGGAACGAGCCGAAGTTTTCTTGAAATTTGGCCACATAGCCCTGGTAGGGAGCCCTGCTGCCTAAAATTTAGCAGCTCGTTGCGCAGCTTTTGCTGGAAGTTGGGCTCTTTGAAGTTCTTCTCAAGTGACACCTTCATGGCAGACCACGTTTTGATTGTAGTGAAAGTCGTCATGTACGTCTCGTACCAAATGGCGCCACTCTTCTTCACGCATTGAGCGAGTTCTCGGCCAAGTTCAACGTCATCCGCCTGAAGGTCGTATCCCTTAAACGAAAAGTAGGTCTCGAACTGAAAGATAAAGCTGTTTAGCTTCACACCACTGATCTCTCCTTCAAATAGTGGAGGTTTGGTGTCCATCTTTCGTAGCTGACGACGCCCAGGCGACGTCATCTCGATGTCCTCTTGTGGTCGAGCTGCTGCCACAGGCTGGGGAGTCTCGGCCGGTTGCTGTTGCATTTGAGCAACTGCTGCCGCTGTTTGCTGAGCAAGTTCATGCACTTGGCCAACGGCTCCAACACGAGCCTGCATTTCTGCGATAGCTGTCGCGGTCTGCGTCACAGCCTCTTCTACGTGACGAACAGCTTCAGCATTCTGCTGTGTCGCCTGCTGCGTAGTCGTGACGGTTGCCACTAAGGCGTCGATGCCTTCGAGGATGCGGTCGAGGCGATGGTTGACTGGCCCATTCGCTCGTCCATCTCTCCGATCAACCCTCCAGACGATCGACACGCTCGCTGGTTTGATCAGCGGGTGCCCCGGTTAAAGCAAGTTGACGCTCAGCGGCTCTTCGACGTGTTTCCATTCTTGGTCGTTGGACTGCAAACTCTACTATGTCGCAATAAGTCGTCACTTATTGTGTAGATGGTAGCACTAGCAGAGGAGTAATGTAGTTGAAGACTCAGGCAAGCTTGCCGTCGACGTTAACAATCAACTAGTTGTTCTTGAACAAGGTAAATTGAGATCTGATTGTTTTGCAGTTATCTGTTCTCCTAACTTACTTGTCGAACATGAAAAACGCAATGGTAAATCACAGCTGGAAGCAGCACGACAGCAATCTGCTGAGCACGACTGCGTAGCAATCTTGGCTTCTTGCTTCGCAGTCCGCTAGTAGTAGCTTCGACGCTCTTCAGCTGTTCATCGAGAAGTTATCGTGACATCAGGAGCCCATAGGTCGTCCTTTCCTTTCAGGTTGATCTTTGAGCCACTAGGAACGGCAGCACCCAGGTATGTCCAGGGTCCCGTGAGTGCTGGGGCCGAGTGAATGGCGATCTTGTTGCCTGTGGAGAAGCGGAAATACGTACCATCATCGCGTCGAATGATGGAGGGGTCGTGGGCGTTGGTGCACGTGCCAGTGCACAGCTTCGGGTTGGCGTAGCCGTTGACAACACTTACTACTAGTAACGGTAGAGCGACAAAGAGGGACAGGAGCTTCATGGTTAGAGGCGACAGATTCGAAGTGAGGGATGTACATTGAAAACAATTGAGAATTTCGGTAAAGGAGACAGATGAGCTGTCAGTGTTGTCAATCTCACGTGTGCATGGATCAGTTCCCACTCGAGCAGTGGGACGACGCGCTGATAGCATGTTGCCTGTATGCAGAGGGAGAAGCAAGTTTCTTGAAGGCAAAACTGCTTTCAATGTTGAAGCATTTTTCTGTACGACCAGCGATTTTCTTGAACTGCTGGTCGTACGGAAAACAAGGATGTAGAGGACAGACCTATTACAAGAGGATGTTCCTGTCACCAGGGTTCAAGATATCGACAATGTGTGTGTGTGAGGGGTGAAGGGGAGGGGGGGTCGTTTGAATACACGTAGTACAGTACATGTACATGATGTGCTTTGTACTGTACTGTACGATGCCTGCATTTGACTTCGTTATCATTTTGAAAGGATTTCGGGAAGCCTACCGACTACAGAAAACAATTACATCCATCTTCTTCACTCAGTTGGCTTAGTTGCGTTAGTTGAGCACGCCAATGCCAAAGTTGTTAGTAGTTTTGCTCCACTGAACGGCGGAACGTGGGCTGTAGCCGGTGATGGCCGAGTACGACTTGACCTTCGACAGAGCCGTCCCGCCATTGCGTGAGCCCCAGGCGCCGCTGTTGGACACCACGTTAGCAACGCACGAACGGCCCAGGTAGCTGTTGCACTCGGTGGTGGCAGTAGCAGCGTACATGTTGCCGTCCGTCCCGATCAGCAACGGCATCGTGGTGTCCTTGAAGTAGTTTCCTTCGGCCAGGATCCACGAGTTCACGCCGACCTCGAACGAGTGACCCGAGTTGTCCGCCCAGTAATTGTTAGCAATATGGGCGATGACGTTCGCGCTGCTGTCTCCGCCGAGCTTTGGCGAACGGCCCGACGTCGAGTGGATGTAGTTGTTGACCATGCTGAAGCGCGTGTTCTTGCCGTAGAAGATGAACGACCAATAGTGGCGGCCGTCACACGACGCCGAGTAGTCTGTACGACCGTCGAAGTCCGAGTTACTGATGGTCATTGTTGACACACTGGCGGCGTTCGTCGTGAGGAACTAGGGCACCACGACTGAGGCCGGTTGCCGTCCGGACTACACCCGCGAGTGTATCGCCAAGAACAACGGCTACAAAAGCCAAGATGTGATCCTCCAGAGCGGAGGAATGTCCAACACGGGCGGATGCTCGGACGGCACGAGCGTGACGGTCACGTACGACAACGCTGCCATCACCCCCATGACAGTCACGAGCAACAAGACTCTGCGCGGCATCGGCACGACCGGCGTGATCATGGGCAAGGGCTTGTGGCTCAACGGTGACAACATTATCATCCAGAACGTCCACATCACGGAGCTCAATCGTCACCTGGTCTGGGGTGGTGACGCGCTCTACATCCAGGGCAGCAACGGCGGCTCGACGGCCATGAACAAGATCTGGCTGGACCACATCAAGGTCTCTCGCGTCGGCCGTCCCGTGCCACGGAAGTCGAACGTCTTGTTCAGCACGATCACGCGCGGCACGGCGTCCTTCAGGTACGCTACGAGCTGCGCCGTTGTGGTCGGGTACACAGGGGTAGCGCTACCGCCACCCGTCGTGCCGGCGGCAAGGCCGGTGGCTGAACCGACCGTGAAGGCCTCAGTGTTCTGCACGAAGAGAGTCACCACCGCGATGAGAATAGGACGGAAGAACTTCATTGGCGATGGAAAGTTGTGGAGCTTGAACGGTCTTGTGCCAGGCGAAGCGAATTGATGAATGGAGACTGGAATCCGCTAGCACCGCTAACCTCGCTGTTAGAGAGGGCGGTCAGTGCGTGCTCGTCCAGCATAAGGACGCTCGAGGTGATCGTTCCGGCACGGCAAGCTTGCTTGACTCTGGTTGCACACGCATCGCGTGAGCTCCGCCGTTCCAGCTGGTGTCAATTTGTCTGCGACTAGCAATACGAGTCATTTCACCAGCTGCGGACACAACGTCGCGAGTGGAGAGGAGCGTTGATTCTTGATGAGAAAGTGAACGCGAGTCATGACGCAGCAGGGAAACTAACGCCGCCTCTCAACGCGACGGCCGACCACGGAGCGGTAGCAGTCGCAGCGCGCGTCTGGAACAAGGTGGCACGCCGGATTCCGACCAGGGCAGAGATTTGCAGCGGTGTGAGGTTGTCTGGATTTGCACCACCTAGCGAAATTCAACCGTGACGCAGATACATGTACTACATGTAGTAACGTTTTACTGTACGCTTTCGCGTAGCAAGATCAAGAAATGGTCATGACCATTAGTCAGGGAATCTATTGGAAACTGCGCTCAGCGTGATAGTTTATGTTAAGGCAACACCAGTGGCGTAACGAAAAGCTGCAGCAGTACTCAATTCCTGTTCACCTTCGTTAGGCCTGATCTCGCTGCGCATGCTTCATCAGAAAAACAGGCCATTCGTAGGTTAAACAGCGTTGCTATGATTTGCTGTTCGTGGGATCGGTTCATCTACCACTTGGTTGAAGTCATTTCGGTGTTCCGTCGCCGGGTCAAGTTGACCTAGGATGTCTGCCGTGCACTCGCTGCTGTGGTGGGTACCAACCACTGTGGTTACCACATGGAGCCTGGAAACGTCAGAGCGTGCACGCGATCAGATGCAACGCGTGAAGGTACCGATGCGAACGGGGTGTGACCGTCTTTCTAACACCAAAAGCGCTCTTCGTTTGCCTGGGTTATTCATTCTCCAATCTTCCTCGTCCACCACAAGTTTCCGTTGCAGATGAAGTTCCTTCAGCCCATTATCCTCGCAGTAGTGACGTTCGCCGTCAAGCCTGCGAACGCCTTCACGATTGGGTCAGCAACCGGCTTCGCTGCTGGAACGACGGGCGGAGGCAGCGCCACCCCTGTTTACCCCACGACCAACAGCCAGCTCACCGCGTATTTAAAAGATGTTGTGCCCCGTGTAATTGTCCTGACCAAGACGTTCGACTTCCGGGGCACCGAGGGCTCGACGACCACGAACGGGTGTCGACCGGACTACACGCGCGCGTGTATGGCGAAGAACAACGGCTACAAAAGTCAAGACGTGATTCTGTCGAGCGGCGGCATGTCCGGTACGGGCGGGTGTTCCGGCGGCACCAGCGTCAAAATCACATACGACAACGCATCGCAGAACCGCCTCGTGGTCACCGAGAACAAGACACTCCGTGGCATTGGCACGACAGGCGTGATCATGGGCAAGGGTCTGTGGCTTAACGGCAACAACATTATCATCCAAAATGTCCACATCACGGAGCTTAACCGCCACTTGGTCTGGGGCGGCGACGCCATTTACATGCAAGGCAGCAACGGGTCGGCAATGAAGAACATTTGGCTGGATCACATCAAGATCTCTCGCATCGGACGTCAATTCATCGTTGCGAACAACGCAGGAGTGTCCTCCCTGACCATCAGTAACTCGGATTTCGATGGTCGAACGGACTACTCGGCGTCGTGTGACGGCCGCCACTACTGGACGTTCTTGGTCTACGGTAAGGACACCAAGGTGAGTATGATCAACAACTACGTTCACTCGACGTCAGGTCGTTCCCCGAAGGTCGGTGGTGCGAGTAATTCTAACGCTATCGCTCACGTCGTCAACAACTACTGGGCGGATAACTCGGGCCACTCGTTCGAGCTTGGGGAGAACGGATACGTCCTCGCTGAAGGAAACTACTACCAGGACACGGTAGCACCACTGGCGAACGGCAACGAAGGAGCCCTCTACGCTGCCACCGCCTCCACTGAATGCAAGAACTACCTCGGTCGCTCTTGCGTGGCGAATGTACTGGATAAGAGTGGATCGCTCAAATCTCGCAACGGAGCGACGGCATTGTCCAAGATGAAGGGAAACACAGCAGTCACCAAGTTTTCTCCTCGTGCAGCGAAGAAGATGTCTAAGACGACCAAGAACTTCGGCATTGGCGTACTGAACTAGGGCGTTGCGAGAGGGTATAATAACCCAGCGAATTCGTTTGTACCGTTTACTACATGCATTGTCCTTTTGCCGGTCGTTCAACTTACGCGAACAAAAGTTTTTCGCGTCGAGATACGGACAGGGCTCACCGAAATTATTCCCAACAACGCGATACTTTCTGTAGGTTTTTCCTTTTCAGCAACAACTTGTCACTCACGGCACCAACATTGGCTGTCCATCGCAGCGTACTGTACTGTATTACATGTATTACATGCACCTCGGAAACGAATGGATAGAGATGCGAAACTGCGTTGCTAACTGCATTTTGAGTCATGACTGAACGAAACCGAGTCGGACAGTTCATTGTCGACGTCCATTCTACCCGCTCTTTAGAGTTTTTCGGGATGGGAAATACCGTAATCTGTATGGAAAGCAATGCACCGCCGCGGCTATAAAGGAGTCCGCGCACCTCGAGCCGATCACTTCCGGTTTCACTCAGCCACAGACAGAATCGACAAAATGGTGAAAACCCTTTCGTGTCTTGTCGGGCTTCCACTGCTCGCAGCATCCGCTGTCAAAGGCTATGCTGCTCCTGGCGCATGCTCTGGAATCTGCACAAACACGCACGATCCGTCCATCATTCAAAACGCCAACGTGTTGAAGTAATGATTTGCGCAGAGTTGTTAGGTAGACGAAGGATGGAGACGAATAAAATAATGCATAGAATATTGGAGAGGAAGTCTTGAGTGTAGATGAAGAATGGGCTTGTGTGCTGAAGATAGTAAAAGAAGAAGTGATAAATTAGAGTGTCTGGCGTTCTGGAGGGGAGTTATTCTCCACCAACCAGTCCAGTTAAATAGGATTTCTCTATATGGAACTGCACAATTTAATACCCTTAGATAGGTGTCATCACTGCAGAGATGGTAACTTCAACAGCCTCCCACATCGAGGAATGTGTGTGACGCTCTATCTGTCGAGTAGAATTTAATGCTCCACAGGTGGCTGTGTTAACAGTCCTGTGCGAACATGAATATGACCTTTTTTCTTTGACTTCGTTGTCAGATTTGTCATTTTCTTGCCGGTTTTGGCGTGGTTGTGCAAATTTCTTGTTTTCATTGTTATTCTGGCTATTCAGGAAAACCTTAGAGGAGCAAACCTGTTCACCGTCGTTATTAACGCTTTTGTACGCGTGTTGAGAAAGCTATTCAGGAAAACCTTTAATTTTAAGGATCAAAACCTGTTCGCTGTATTGTAGGCTTATATTGATATTTTGTGTAAGCTGTTTAACTTTGATCATTTTTATACTGCCACTTTGTGCTCTTTTGTGGGTGTTGCCTTCACATGTTGTCTTTCGGTTTTTGAATTATGTTTCTTTGGCTAGGCTTGCACAGTACATCGGCCTCCCAGTTTTCTTAAACTGGCCATACTTCAAAGTTGGTAATTTTTAAATTTGGTTAAACTCTTGAGAGTTTATAGCGTTCAAATATTGTGAAGAAAGGCTACAGATAGCACAAATAACATCACACAGTGTCATCGGTAGCGTATGCATCGTGTTTGCAGTAAGTGCTAAGGCTATCATCGTTGGGGCTATTGTTCTCCCTATAGACTGATCGAGTTGTTTCTCGTTTAGAAGATTTTATTTATGTTTCACTTCACAAGTGCTAAGACTTGCTATCAAATCAATTGAAGTTGGAATTGGTCCAGTAAAACTATAGTTTGCTTTCTGCAGACAGAAGCGTGTCGTGTATTTCAGAAAGTATTGAGAATTTTCTTCTTTTTGTTGTTACGTTTTGTATAGCTGGAAATGTTTGAAATTCATGCCAGTGACTGAATATAGTTTGGCGTATGAATGCTCGGTTTTGGCGCTAATGCCTCCCAGTTTCGTACATTTCAGCACATACTTTTGATAATAGACGCAAGTCTGTATAGCCCGAATTTGATGTTGCTTTAACAAATTACAAGCCGTAGTTCTACCAGGGTAGTTCGCTACAGCTTGGCATTGAGCCAGTATATTTACGAATCTACACTCGTATAGTAGTACTACTACTGTAGTACATAGAATGCTACAGTACTGCTCGACATTGCAAATATTAATATCGTTTTATTAGAGACTTTCAGAAGCTCCGGAAAATGAAAATCACGTAGTGAAAAACACGTGGCAGGATACCGCTTTTTGACTAAGGGTTTTCGGTACGAAAGGCCGCTTCAGGTTTACCGGGAAAAATAAACCCGTGACAAAATCACGTAGTCTTCCCCAATAGAGGCAGCCTTAGACATCAATGGCACTCTTCCACTACCAGCTCTTCACTCTCATGAGCCTCACACAGCTCATAAGCGCATGGCCCGCTCATTCGGGTAGATATTCCATCCGGGCCTTTCATTAGGACGGGCATCCGAGGCCTGCAGCTTCCGCACTGAAATCCGGTATCGTTACCCCGTAGCAAGGGTGCTCGGCACGGGATTTCGGAATCGAAAAACACGTGGGAGGGGTCGCGCTAAAAATAGATGGCTGCGCTACGTGATTATGACTACGGGTTTTTGCAATTTCCGGGGCTTCTGAAAGCCTCTATTGGTAGTACTACTACGTAGTACTAAATTGCCAGACTGCCATTGGCTAGTGCTGCAGCGATGCTGCGTGGTTCAAAAGCTTTCGCCACAGTTTGTAAAGGCACGTACATGTACGTAGAGCACAAGGGAATTTCTCCTATAACATCGGCGTTACGGCCGGCATAACACGGCTGCGTGGTGCTCGTGCAGTAGAGCAGTTAGCTTTCCAGAGCTTTTGGCCTGCTGGATAAAAGACAGAGCATGGCAGATGTTCTGCTAATGCAGCGCAGCAGCGTCGAAGCTGGCGCATAGGGCATCGTGCCCTCACACCTCGGCTGTTGCCGGAACAGCACGGAAATTGTAACTCATGCAGCGGTACAGCTCGAACGCTGGCGCGGAGGCTTCGTAGCCTCTCAGCATGGTGATAGTACAGCTCATGCAGCGCTACAGCTCAGTGGCTGGCGCATTGGGAGAATGGAATGCAACCAGAAAACACCACCTGCATCAGACATAATGTCCTGCAAACGCAGGACCACGTGCAGGACACTTTACGTGCGTTCTGTACCGGGTGCAGGACAAAATAAACGTAATGCAATGCAGGACAATTTGTAGGATGCTTTATGGAGTAGGTCATTTAGTAGGATGCATTAACAGCACAAACATATAAAGACAGAAGTGTATTGACGAGAAGAAGGCCTTACTTTTTTGCTTTACGACGTTTTGGCGTTCTAAACGCCAGATATCCAGCAGGTACTGACATCGTAACTGGGTCTGCATGAGGTGGAGGGGGCCGGCGGTGCATGGCAATGTCATCCATTTGCTGAAGAGAACGAGCTGCCTCTCTCTTGGCTCTTTCTACAAACACCACCAGTGTTGGATGTGAGCCAAACGCTTCCTTAGCTCGGCGATTATAGCTTTCGATCGGGTTGTTCGTGCGATTTTGCATGGCAATCTCCTTTTCAATGTAGGAGTTCACATTCCAGAAGGTAGGCGGGAACATGGTCATCCATGTCCGAGTAAAGTAGTCCCAGAACTGTGTCCACAACTGCGCGCATCCCTTTGTAGACATCAACGACATCGCATACGGGATACCTTTAGTACGAATTTCGTCAGGAGGGATAACAGTCAGGACGTCTAACACCCCCGGAGCCATTGCTTCTGATATCTGAGTGGCTGAAAATCGGAGATCCACCATTTTTCGCCGAATAGCTTGCTTCCAGTGGAATAAACAGCCAATCACATCAATCCCTGGAAATTGGTCCCGAACGCCCTTAATTAGAGCCGCCTCAAAATCACAGGTTACACTGGCAGGTGTCATTTTCATTTTACCAAGTACACAAACCCAGTGCAGCGCATGCCAGTAACTCCACTCATCTTTTGCCTCCAATAAAATCGTCAACACTGGAATGTACACGTCGTAAGCAGGGTCATGCGCCATAATGACCAAAGTCTGCTGAAATGGCCTGGGAGTGATACTGTACGTAGCATCGATAAACAGAGACGCGCCAGGATACATCAGTAGACGAATCAAATCTGGATGGCCCATTCCCAAGATGCGCTGTCGTTTACCGAAATTGTCGTAGAAAAGGTTGAACTGCACAAAGGAACGATCGTCTGATTCAGACACGGCCACCACCGGAAGGGCTTCGATTTGGCGGTATACATCGCCGCCTCCGGCCTGTCTCCTCGTGTAGTTGATGAAATTGATTGCCTCGTCCCTAACCAACACCTTTACGGCTTGGCTCGGGTACTTAGCGGATAGCTCACGCGTCACCCGATCCCAAATCCGACCAGGGAGGATCCCAGGCGAACTTATCGCCTCTGTCTCGAGTATTGCCCTCATCTCTTCCCCGCATTCACGCACAGTAGCGCGTGATTCAACTCTGCAGCTGTGTTCACCAGTTTCTCGCACCTCACTTTCACCGCTGTCGAGGATCTTGACGTTCAGCTTGCCCTTGCAGCCACTAGAGCGATAGGTAGAACACTGGTAGTAGGTTGTAGGACCACGTTTCGTGTTGACTATGTATCTGTGGCCATTGAAATTCATAGTTGCCGTGCAAGGAATAATTAGAAATGAAGTACATGCCATAAGAGCGCTGCAATCCGACATTACTGGTGGCTAAAGGCGCATTGGCACATCCATGTTTTCTCTTGCTAATGGATGGTTACCAGCGGTTGCACCTCTCAAGTATACATCAGATTGTATAGTAAAAAAGTAAGTGTAGCCGAAGTAACCCATTCGTAACCCATTTATAACCCAGTGACATTTTATTAAAACTTAATGAATTGTTGTTATTTTAACGATTTACCTACCAAATGCAGGACTGTTTGCAGGACTTTATCCAGAAATGTGCAGGACCTTTTTTCTGGTGCAGGACCGATTTTCTGGTTGCATTAAATTATCTCGGCGCATTTGGTAGTGTAGGGTTTGCAGGAATACACGTGGCAGCCGTCAGGCTTGCTAGACACGTGGCCTCTCCGGGGCGATTCTCTTGCCTCGTTGATTTTTGAGAGGAGCTTGAATCAAGCGTCTCCGGTTCTTCATCCACGCAGGTGAAGCGTTGGAGTCCATAACCTGTTGAAGTAATGATTTGCGCAGAGTTGTTAGGTAGACGAAGGATGGAGACGAATAAAATAATGCATAGAATATTGGAGAGGAAGTCTTGAGTGTAGATGAAGAATGGGCTTGTGTGCTGAAGATAGTAAAAGAAGAAGTGATAAATTAGAGTGTCTGGCGTTCTGGAGGGGAGTTATTCTCCACCAACCAGTCCAGTTAAATAGGATTTCTCTATATGGAACTGCACAATTTAATACCCTTAGATAGGTGTCATCACTGCAGAGATGGTAACTTCAACACAACGGAACGTACTACCGCTTCTCCTGTTGCAAAATATGGTGGCACCCACTCCTGAAGAAGACGTTAGGATGACCACCAGATCCTTTAAGCTGAGGAAGCTACGTTGAATGCAGGAACGAAGCAAGGATGAGGACAGTATTGCTCTGTTATCGTGTTTTTTCAGAGTGATGAAGAGGCAACTTTGGCAGTCGTTTTGAAACTACTACCAGTGCCTGCTAGTTATAGAACTATGTAGATATGCAGACTGTGAAACCTCACAGCTTTCTCTCACCTTCTCGATTCCTGGCAAACGTTTTCTCCTGCCAATTTCGGCTACTATGAAAGTATCTTGCCCATACTGATCAAACATAGACCAATTGGTAACACGACCTCCCTTGGAAGAGACCTACGTCGTGTGGAAAGGAGACACACTTCGATGAATTGTCATGGTAGATAATCCGCCCGCCCAGGAACCTGCTTGGTCGTCGTGAGTAACGTATAGTATACCAGCACGTTTTCCTTGCAATCGTTTGGAACCCCGCGGGTTCATTCCATTTAGTCGCCTTAGAAATCCCTTGATCAGACCAGGTACCGACTGTAAATTAGCCACTGGTTCCCAAGTGTAGTCATCGCTCGAACCGACCCACTTGCACTTGTATTCATCCAGCCCTTCCTTACTTAGTCGATGCTCCACAATATCCTCGATCAAATGTCCTTCGTCTCCGTCCTTCAATCGCACTGTAGGTACAACATTTCGTCGAGATTGAGAATCGTCTTTCCGAAAAGGCTTTAGATTCATAGTGTGAAATACCGGGTATAGCGTTACTTGCGATGGTAAATTCAATCGATATGAGGTACCCCCATGTTGTTTTTCAACTACTTCGTACGGTCCAATCCATTTGGGTGCCAATTTCCGCTTGAGTGCACCAGCATTTTCCACACTCAAATTTCTTGTAGATACAAGTACCATATCCCCTAGCTGGAAGGTTTGATCACGCCTTCCTTTGTCAAACTGTAACTTCATATTTCGCGCAACGTCGCGGATTTTTGCTTGAAGCTCACGCAGAATTTTTCCATATGCAAAAGGAAAGTCGTGGATGCGTCCTTCGCCTTTTCTGGAGTTAGAACTTCATTGTGCACCGGCATCGGAGGATTGTATCCTAAGTCAGCGAAAAATGGTGTCATTTGAATACTGGCTTGATAATGCCTGTTGTATATGCAAACTCGGCCAATGCCAAGTAGTCTGCCCAAATCGTTCTTGTATCCACTCGCGTAGCTCTAAGATAAGAAGCCAAAATCGCGTTGATACGCTCTACTTGTCCGTCCGTTCTCTGCTGATATGCAGCAGCCATCCTCAACTTGGTGCCGGTTAACCTAGCACATTCCTGCCAGAACTTCGAAGTAAACTTAGAATCGCTATCAGAAGTGATGTCGCGTGGAATCCCATGATATCGCACGTAGTGGTTTAGGAACAGTGAAGCGAATTCCTCTGCTGAGATTGTCGTATTCGTTTCAATAAAATGCGCCCGTTTTGTTAGACGATCGGCAATCACAACAACCGCATCATTTCCTTCTTATTTTCGGAAGTCCAGTAACAAAATCCATTCCGATAGATTCCCACCTTGCTGTTGCTACTTCCAGTGGACGCAAACACCCAGGTGCCTTTCCTGTTCTCCCTTTACTTCGCTGACAAGCCTGACAAGTCTTGACGTATTGTGTAATCTTCCGCGCCATGTTACGCCAATAAAATCTCTCTTGAACGGCATGAATCGTTTTCAATTCCTGGGTGACCACTAAGAGCACTATCATGCAGCTCCCACAGAATGGCATTTTGGATTTCAATACTCTCAGCTGGTATCCACACGCGAGAGGCACCATTCATGTCGTAGTAAATCATATCCTCGATTTCAGAATAGCGAAAACGTTCGGCATGAGAAACATTCGGCTTCTGCTTGTTCTTCAAGCTGTGTAACACTTCTTTCTGAGTGTCTTGAGCTCTGCGAACTTGATCCATCAACGATAGCGGTGCTAATTGTTTCACTGCGTACAGTTGCTTATTTTTCTGGCCCAGGAAATCAATTTCAAAATCGCTGCGTCTACTAAGGGCGTCTGCTACTGTGTTTGTCTCGCCCGGAATATAGCTGAATTTCAAATTATAATCTGCGAGTTGATCGTACCAGCGGCAGATACGGCGATTAATACTTTTTGCGTTAGGACTTTCTCTAATGAACGGTGATCGGTCTCCACAGTGCACCCTCCATCAATAAGGTACACACGCCAAATATTCAAGCAGTGGATAATTGCTAACATCTCCTGTTCGTGAGTAGGATAATTTAGTTCGGCTGATGTGAGTTTTCTTCCCGTAAAAGCTATGGGGTGTTCGATGCCAGAACTTGTATTTCGTTGTTGCTGCTCGACCTCCTCTGAACAGGATGACATCTGAAAAAGAACACCTCCTATGGCAAACCGGGAAGCATCCGTTCTGAATACGAAAGGGACGAGAAAAATCAGGAAGTGCCAACACCGGCGTTTGAGATAACGCCATTTTGAGCTTGTCCAAAAGCTGCCTGTGCCACTGGGGTCAGACGAGGACTTTTGCCTTCGATTTTACTAAATTGAATAATGGAGCACTGATCTCGGAGTAGTGACTGCAGAATCGCTGGACGTAAACCGTCGTGCCCAAGAATGACTGTAAATCTTTAACGCTGCGAGGTAGGCCAGTCTCGAATCACTGCCACTTTATCAGGGTCGATCCTGACACCTCGAACGCCTACGAAATCGCCCAGACAAGGGGATTTCGTGGCTGCATATAGTTGACTTAGCTAGTTTCAGGTACAGTTGCCGTTCTTGGCAACGTCGAAAGACTACGTTCGACAGCTTCTAAATGCATTTTGACGTCTGTCCCGCGAGTAAACACGTAGATATCATCAAAGTATGTTGCCACTGTGTCTGCCAAATCCTTAAAAATCCCAGCTACAATACGATTAAAAGTTGCAGGGCATTACTTAAACCCATAGGTACAGCAATGTACTCGAAAAGACCGTCCGGAGTTTGAAACGCTGTTAACGGAATATCCTTTTCTCTCATGCGTATCTGGTAATAACCGGACAACAAGTCAAAACAACTGAACCAGCAGCATCCAGCCATCCGATCTAAAATGTTATCTTTCCTTGGCATAGGCGTTGATTGTCGTATCGTGTGTTCATTCATCGCGCGGTAGTCATGCACAATACGCCACCCCACCGGCTTCCTAATGCAGAAAGTCGGTGCACCATGAGGTGAAATGCTAGGTCGAATAAGTCCAGCAGCAAGCATCTCTCTTAACCATTCACGCAAAATTTTAGTTTGTTCAGGGCTTAATCGCCACTGCGGACGGAAAATAGCACCATGACCAGGGTTTAATTCCATTTCGTGTTCTCCGTGAACCGGGGGCCCTTTAGGTAGTTGTGTACGGAATATTTTTTCGTACTTCTTGATCAAGGGGTATGCCGGGTTCGATTTGAACGAGTCCTGATCCGTTGTTGCGTGACGCTTTGACTTTTCACGCGTCTTGGTCCCGGTCGCATTCATATGCTGTTTGTTCGATACAATCTCATCAAGATACACCGGGAGAACTTCACTTCCATTTTGCCACGCTGTGTAAATTGCATTGATCGTTTTCTGAGGTAATACTACCAAAAATTCGAAAGCCTTCTTTTTGACAATTCGTTTTGCTTGTTTCATCGAGATGTAACTGGTCATTCCATGCTTTTCGCTGAAGTGGAACTGCTTTTCAGTCAGACCTCGTAGTATATGCAGCTTGGTTGGCCGCTGTTGTCGTCGATTTTTGATTTTTAAGACAGGCGTTCGTAGTTCAATATCCTGTTGCCGCCGCACTGCCTTGTAAGGTGGTTTCTTACCATGTTTCACCACTAATTTGACAAAGTGATCGGTGTCGTACACTCTGTCGGTCGCCCAGTCAATTATGGGCTTCATTTTCCGTTTCCACGGAACTCCCATCATCAAGTCGCATCCATTAGGAATAAGGCACACATTGAAATCAAAATCAAATGCAGACATCTCATCCACGAAGATACTCAACGAAATGGTGCGATTCGGAATACTCTCCATCTTTCCATTTCCATACGTGACCGTGAAATTTCCTCGATCCACAACTAAATCCATTAATCCGTTTTGCCTCAAGAAATTTTCACTAACTCCACAGAAATCGGCCCCTTCATCGAAGAATGCAGAACCCCGGAAAATCCCGTCATTGTAAAACACAGCTGAACCTTTTAATTAGGTATCGGTTTCCAGTCTGTTGCTGACGTTTGTTCTTCTGTGAAATATTTTATGTTGTCTGTCTTCCCTGGATCAAAACCCAAGAAATGAGACTGTCGTCGGCTGTGGTAGGTCCTGGGACGCCATCTCAGAACCAGTTAGTTTAAATCAGCTTTGATTTTCGACAGATCCGCCTGAATAGCTGTTAGCACTTCCCAAAGTTTGCTGTCAGATGATTGTGCCTGAGTTTCATGCGCCGAGGCGACATTGTTTCCAACTCTTTCGCGATTCAAAAGCCATTGCGGTTTCAATTCGGGGTGCAACGCCCAGCACTTATCTGCTGTGTGGCCTGTTTCAAGGCAGCGCGACGACGAGCAACGCTGATTTGTTCGACTTCGTGGTTTTGGCTCCGGCAGTGTCGTTTTCTTGGTCGATTTTGTCGTGTTTTTTACCGTTTCACTGTCGTTTTCTTTCGGATTTAACCCTCTAGCTCCGTCAAGGAGATCACTAAGGGAGTCAAATTCACGCACTTGGAGAAGTTCGCGCAATTTAGACGATTTCAAGCCTTTTTTGAACAATATCATTTTATACTGCTCAGAGACATCGTCCGTGTTACCAAGACGCACGAATTCCTCGATGTACATATCCAGCGACTTAGTTCCCTGTTTACAACCGAAGAAGCTCGCGACAAGGTCTTCTTCTTTTGCCTTGGTGACAAAGCGGTTGCGCATCCCTTTAATCATTGACGTCCATGTCCGAGGGCCTTTGTAATCGCGAAGCAACCAATGTTTTGCTTTGCCTCGCGTATGGTTCATCATGAGCTGGCCAACTCGAGAATCCACTTGGGGATTTTTGAAGTATAACCCATACGCTGCATACCAAGTCATCATATTTAAGGCGTATACCTCAATATCGTCGGAGTCGTCTCCGCCGTATACAGGTGTTTCCTTTTGTTTCAGACATTTCTCGACTTGTTTCTCCAGGTCCGCCGGTGAAAACATTCAAAGCTTCATCCGGCGCAGGCCGGCGACGTCCCACTCAGGGTAAAGATCATCTGAGCCAAATACCAACGAGCCTGGCTCAATTTTGTTTACCATGTCTTTGAGAGTGTTGATGTTCTCAATAGCGAGACTCATCTCGTTTCTCAACTCCATTATTTGTGACGTTAGCATACCGACGCGGGTTTCAATCGTACTTAAGCGTACTTCCTTGTGCTGTGAAGCCGTTTGGGTTTGAGACGCAAGTTGTTGGAGTACCTGTTGGTTGTCCTTCATGATCTGAGCACTAGCCATGTGCTTCTCGTCACTCTTCAGTGCGTATTCTGCCATTCCCTCAGGTTATTCCCACTTGATCAGCACTAAGCTTTTCGAGCTTGGTTTGCATTGTATGGAACTCCGCCAGAAGGCCACGTAGCGATATTACTTCTTCAGCTGTAAGCAGGTACCAGCTCCGTTGAACTGGAACTTTCTTCCATGTGACTATCACTCATTCTTGCTGTAGTTCCTTGACTAAGGCTACAATGTTGCAAAATATGGTAGGCACCCACTCCTGAAGAAGACGTTAGGATGACCACCCAGATCCTTTAAGCTGAGAAGCTACGTTGAATGCAGGAACGAAGCAAGGATGAGGACAGTATTGCTCTGTTATCGTGTTTTTTCAGAGTGATGAAGAGGCAACTTTGGCAGTCGTTTTGAAACTACTACCAGTGCCTGCTAGTTATAGAACTATGTAGATATGCAGACTGTGAAACCTCACAGCTTTCTCTCACCTTCTCGATTCCTGGCAAACGTTTTCTCCTGCCAATTTCGGCTACTATGAAAGTATCTTGCCCATACTGATCAAACATAGACCAATTGGTAACATCTCCACAGGCAACAAAATCGCTGTCCACACTGCGCCAGACATTTCGGGACCGTGGAAATACCAAGGAGCGGCACTTCCCGAAGGTTCCAGTATCGAACTGAAGGGCAATGACGACCTCTGGGTACGTTTGTTTCAAATGCGGTTAATGCATGTGTTCTCACCGTGTATTTGTACAGGCACCTGACGTTGCAAAGGTTGGCGACTTCTACTACCTGTACTACTCGGTAAGTAGCTTCGGAACGCAGAACTCCGCCATCGGAGTGGCTCGGTCGAAATCTCTGGATGTTGGGACGTGGGAGGACGCCGGTTCTACCAGTATCACCAGCGACTCAACGAAGCCATACAACGCCATTGACCCCAACCTGATCGCAGCTGATGGAGGGTACTACCTGACCTTCGGGAGCTACTGGCAGGGCATCTTCCAGACGCACATGCGCGACCCACCGGTGCTTTCGAGCTCCGACCCAGTTCAAATCGGGTTTACGTCTAACTACGAGGTGCTGGAGGGTCCATTCATCTTCAAACACGGCGAGTTCTACTACCTCTTCATGTCCAAGGGCAAGTGCTGCGGCTATGACAAGTCCAAGCCCGCAGCAGGCAAGGAGTACCGTATATTGGTGTGTCGCTCGTCAAAGGCGACAGGTGGGTTCGTGGACAAGGAGGGAGTGGACTGCACAAAAGACGGGGGTACTGTGGTGCTTGAATCACACGACAACATTTACGGTCCTGGTGGGCAGGGCGTATACGACGACCCAAAGCATGGACCCATCCTGTACTACCACTACGTCGACACGAAGGTCGGATATGCGGACGGAGACAAGCGTTTCGGCTGGAACACGATGGATTTCACGAGTGGCTGGCCTGTCGTGTAAGTGCCGAAGCTTGTACTACATGACACGAGAATGATATTTCCGGATAAACTTTTTGATAAAATTGACATTCCCATTCAGTTGTTAACATGGTAGTACGTGTAGTCCTCCTTGTTTACACGGTGGGCCAGCCATTGGAGAAGTCAAGGTAGTTCCATCCGAAGTGTTTGTCTCCGTCCGCGTAACCGATTGTGGTGTTCACTGCAACACAACAAGTTAGACTACAACTTTCCCAATCACCAATATGCTTACCGTAGTGGTAGTACAGGATTGGGCCGTAGGTCGGATCATCGTAGACTCCCTGGCCTCCAGGACCGTACACCTCGTCATGCGACTCCAACACGACAGTTCCTCCCCCGCTCTTGCAGGCAGATCCGTCTTGGTCCACGAAATCACCAGTAGCAGACGCTGAACGACACACCAAAATACGGTATTCCTTTCCTGAAGAGGGCTTGGAGGTATCGTAGCCACAGCACTGGCCCTTGGATAGGAAAAGGTAGTAGTAACCTCCGTACTTGAACATGTAGGCCCCCTCCAGTACTTCGTAGTCCGATGTGAAAGCAATTTGAGACGCTGATCCGGTAGATTTCGTGGGCGGCGACTTCATCTCGACTTGGAAAATGTCTTGCCAGGAACTACCAAAGTTGAGGTAGTACGTGCCGTCGACGTCGATGAGGTTCGGGTCGATGGCATTGTACGACTTGGCCGACGTACTGGAGACACCCGTACTACCTGAATCCGTCCACGTATTGATGTCCATAGTGGATGAGCGCGTGAGGCCGATCGCCGAGTTCTGGGAGCCAAAAGTACTGACAGAGTAGTACAGGTAGTATTCATCGCCAACGAGGTGGACGTCCGGCGCCTATACAAACGAAGAGGGTGTTAGTTACTGTAGAACTGTTGAGTACATTCAACGTTGTGGTTTCCTACCCATAGGTCGCCGTTGCCGTCCAAGTCGATGGTAGAACCATCGGGCACTGCTGCACCCAAGTACGTCCAAGGTCCGACGATGTCTGGAGCCGAATGCACTGCAATTTTTCCGCCTGTGGAGAAGCGAAAGTACGTTCCGTCGGACCTGCGAATGATGGACGGATCGTGTGCGTTAGTGCAGATGCCTGTACAAGTTTCGGGGTTGGCATATCCGGCCACCAAAGCCATGGGAAGGAACAGCGATAGCCCTGCCATGATCGAAGAGAGCTTCATGCTGATCGAAGTGCCTTTTAGAAGGCGAAACTGGAAATGAGAGGCATCGAATGTTGCTTTTGATCGTCGGAAATTCCTCCTGCATCCTCGTAAAGGTAGGAGCGACTCGAGCAAAATGATAGCGGCGGATACCCAGGCGGATAAAGAGATACAAATGAAAAGCAATGTGGAAACGAGCAATGTCCACTGCACTGTAGCTATCATCGCGCTTTGAAACTTAGTCATGCAGACAAACTGTACGTCGTCACACGTTCATGGACATTAAATTTTGTATTCTAAGTCACCACGGATGCTTTTTACACTGTACTACACGTTGTCTGTCTCTAGTCGAGCTTACCGACACCAAAGTTGTCGGTCGTGGCTTCCCACTCCTTGGCCAGGTCAGCCGCCTGGATCGACGTCTCGCCAGAAGGCTTGGCGGTGCCAGGGGTGTACTGCTGGGTCTGCGTCTGCTGCTGCTCCGAGTCGCTCGACTGAGTCGTCTGCTGAGCCGAGTTGGACGAGTAGCCAGCGATGGCAGCATGTCCCTTAGCGTCCTCGAGAGCAGCTTCAGCGTTGAGCGACGTGAAGTTGCCGCTGTCCACCAGGGTATTGACCGCGCAAGCACGGCCCAGGGATGTCGAGCACAGATCGGCGCCGTCCGCGACGATGGGGCCGTACAGCGCGCCCATGGTCGTCTTCTTGTCCAGGGGCTGCTTGGTGTTGTCGAAGTAGTTACCCTCGGCCAGGACGTAGGCGTTCTCACCGAGTTCGAAAGAGTGACCGGAGTTGTTTCCCCAGTAGTTGTTAGCGATGTGCACGGTGACGTGCTCATTCTTGTTGCCACCGACCTTCGGGGAGCGGCCCGACGTGCTGTGCACGTAGTTGTTGAGCATGCTCACGCCCGTGTTCTTGCCGTAGAACAGGAACGTCCAGTAGTGGCGACCGTCGCACGAGGACGAGAACTCAGTGTTACCGTCGAAGTCCGAGTTACTGATGGTCAGCGAGGCAACGCCGGCCTTGTTGGTCACGACCATTTGACGACCGACACGAGAGACCTTGACGTGGTCGAGCCAAATGTTGTTGAGCGTCGTGTTGCCCTTGTTGGAGCCCTGCATGAAGAAGGCGTCACCGCCCCAGATCACGTGCGGGTTGAGCTCCGTGACGTGGACATTCTGGACGATGATGTTGTCGCCGTTCAGCGTCAGACCCTTGCCCTTGATCACACCGTTCTTGCCGATACCACGGAGGGTCTTGTTGGCCTTGACGTTCATGCGCTTAATGGCGGCGTTGTCGTACGTTACGGTCGTCTCCGTGCCGTTCGTGCAACCACCGGTGTTGTTCATGCCTCCGCTCTGAAGGATCACATCCTGGCCCTTGAAACCGGTGTTGGACGCGAGGCATTTGCGATTGTTCTGCGGACGGCAACCGGCCTCGGTGGTCGTGCCTTCGGTTCCGCGGAAGTCGATGGTCTGGTTCAGGACGATCACCAGTGGCTCCGTCTCGTTCAGGTACGAGATGAGCTCGGCCGGGGTAGTCGGGTACACGGTCTCACCTCCTTCTCCGCCGGTGGTGCCAGCAGCCAGACCGGAGGGCAAACCGATAGTAAAGGCGTTGGTGCTCTGAGCAGCGAGGGCGAGCACGGCGGTGACAGCGAAGTGGAAGCGAGCCATTTTGTAACTGTGACTCAGTGAGTGATTTTAAGAATGAACCGTGGGGCAACGAGGTTGGAGTTCAGGCGAGGAGACTCGTCTTGATGGCTCTCGAACAGCAGTCACGGGACGACGCACAAACAGTTTTTAATCTGTTGAAGATCTCCGGTACTTTAACACCTGGCAAATCCAAGTTTTGGTTCCGTCCAAGCGGCTGATTAATTCTTGTGTGGCAGCGACTGTCGTAACGGGTTATACAGTACGTTAAATGTATAACCCGTTACGACAGTGATAGAGGATGGAACTTGTCACTAACGGTGAGAAAGAGACAACCAGGATAGAACATCGGATCCCCGTATGATACGAAAGAAAAGTAGACCATGGGCAACGCGTGCGTCAACGACTAGGCGAGCGTGTGGACGTACAGGACACCCTGCCAGACCGGTGCAGACTCGCTCGTCCGTATCCAGCATTACCTATACCGTACAGCAGATCTGTTTGTTGCTCATCGATTGAGGTGGGGGCCACCGACCTAATGTACAGTACCTACAAGTGTACTGTACAGTAGTGGCTATTGCTAGGATATTGTGGTCGGCTGTTCGTTAAGAACTCCTGGGTCAGCACAAGAACACGCTATCCCCTAACAAATCAACGGCAGCAATGCAACGGAAGTGAGTTAGTAAACCGCCGCAACACCATCTGCCGCAACTCCACTTAGACGGTCGAGGTACAGTGCTGTGTGTCCAACAGGTTGATAATAGTGCAGAACGGTTGAGTCTACAAGTACTTCCAAGTATGGCATGCGAGTCAGATTGCCGAGGCATGTGAACGACGAGTCCAATAGCTTTTGCGTCTGGTGATGGCGGTGATGTCGTGCTCGACTAATGGCCGAGAGAATGGCCAGGGTCGCCTCGTCGCGAGGTGCTAAGTGCCGCGTATTTCAGGACGCGCTGCATCATCCACGATGGTAAGCGATCCGACGCTATCATATCGAGTTACATGTATACATACGTGTAGTGGCAATAAGTTCACTGCGGCGCGGAAGTGGACATGTATTTTGCTGCCTTTCGGTCTCATACTACTGCACACTTGTCAATGGTATTAATTAACGCTCTGTGGTCGATCAATCAATTTGGTGGTCGAGGCGATTAAATGTTTGCGGTGGTCTCAAATACGCGAGAAATTGAACAGCAGTTGTCCCTAGTGGACAAAGCTTACGGTCATTGTCCGCCGCCGAATCGTCGCCTTAAATGCTGAAGTACAAGGCTCTCGGCGAACGGTGCAGTCAACGATCAACGAAACGCCCTACAAGTACTAGTACAGGGTAGAGGTAGAGTGCTTTTCGCATCATGGATGTTGGATTTGCACATTGACTTGCAGCCACAGCCTGCAGTCAACGAAAACAGATGAACATGGAGTGACTCCATTGGAGTCACCGTGACAGATTCTTTAAAGTGATATTAATTATGCGAATCGATATTTGTTGAAGCTGGATCTAGGATTTCGGCTGGTGCACATCGTGAGATACTGTAGAAACTAAAAAGCGGTTGTCTGTGTCTATAGGCAGCATTACACTTAGTCGGTGCTTGACCAGTGTGTACGTCGGCATAACTTTTATATTGCAGCTTCTTATCAACAACAGAAAACATTCACTATCGGAAAACAAAGGCACTACTGCCAAATGTGGCGAATATCCAGTCGTCATACAGGATTATCAGCTTATTTACCAGCATGCGGATGAACTCAGCTGTGACCGGAAAACTATCACGCTACTGATCCAACAGTTAGGTTTTGAACTGCCGATTGATCTCCATTCGGAACGAATGCCCCAAATTTGGTTGACCCTCAGTCAAGGTAGAACAGTCTATTGAATTAGCTTGAGATTACTTAAGTAGTCCAAAGAGTTGTCCACCTATCTAGTTAATCAAATAATTTCTTCTTCTTATCAACTGCCCACATTATTGATTGCTGCTGTGGATGATAAAACAATACTACTGCCCGGTTGCCCATCAAGCTTGTATTTGCACGATGGTTTACCAGCTCGAGTCGGTTTCATGTATCTCATAAATATCCGTCTGCTGTAGTTTACCAGCGTGCAAAACGGATACGGACTTTGATCCACCAGCTGTGCAATTAAGAATTTCTGTCCTGCATGGATTCACCACTCAATGTTTCCTTGCCGTTGATTGAGACTACATGTACTCTCTTATTGTCGCTTTCTTTCCAAAGAGGGCTTGTCGGGCGACACCACAATGGATCGAAACTACTACCAGTAAATGTCTAGAGTTTTATTTGGTATCTGTTTGTATATATGGGGCGGCTGACTCGTATCCTGAATTGAGATTGTTCACTCTCTGGAATATTTCATCTGCTAACTTGGAAATGAAATGGCAGCAAACTCTTCAAGTTTTCCAAGTATTAAATTAAAGAATCACGTTGTCTTGTGAGCACGGATATGTGCAAGACCCCTTTCCGTAGACAGTGGTCTCCCACTCGACCCCAACACACGTTAACAAACAGTCATTCTCAAATTTGCCTCACCTTGAGCACCCACCCAACCTCAAGACTATTAGAATGGGTCGTATCCAGTTCGCTCTCGTCGCTGCATTGGCCCTTTTCGCCAAGAGCGCCAACGCCTTCACTATCGGAAAGCCGGAAGGTCTAGCTGCTGGCGCCACGGGTGGAGGCAACGGCACTGTCGTGTACCCGACCACGAACCAGGAGCTAATTACATACCTGAACTCTTCAGAGCCGCTGGTGGTTGTCCTGAACAAGACCTTCGACTTCCGCGGAACGGAAGGCACGACTACCGAGAAGGGTTGTCGTCCCCAATACACTCGTGAGTGTATCGCTAAAAACAACGGCTTCAAGAGTCAGGATGTCATCATCCAGGGCGGAAACATGGCCACCACTGGCGGCTGCGACAACGGTACTGAGACTACCGTGACTTACGACAACGCTGCCCTCAAACGCATGACCGTCAAGGGCAACAAGACCATTCGCGGAATCGGTAAGAGTGGAGTCATCGCTGGCAAGGGTTTGACGCTCAATGGCCACAACATCATCATCCAGAATATCCACATCACGGAGTTGAACCACCACTTGGTCTGGGGTGGAGATGCCATCTACATCCAAGGAACCGACAAGAGCACGACGGCAATGAAGAACATTTGGCTGGACCACATCAAGATCTCCAAGGTTGGTCGTCAGTTCATCACCACCTACAAGGCTAGTACCGACTCCATGACCATCAGTAACTCGGACTTCGACGGTAACACGGACTATTCCGCCTCGTGTGATGGCCACCACTACTGGTCGTTCATCTTCTACGGTGTCACCAAGTTCAGCATGTTGAACAACTACATTCACGGTACTTCTGGGCGTTCGCCGAAGATCGGTGGTGATAGTGCTGCGAAGGTCGTTGCGCACGTCGCCAACAACTGCTGGGGTAACAACTCGGGTCACTCGTTCGAGATCGGCTCGAACGCTTGGGTTCTCGCTGAGGGAAACTATTTTACGAACACTCGCATGCCGCTCTACAACAAAGGCAACGAAGGTGCTCTGTATGCTGCTGGTAGCGATGATGAGTGCAGCAGTCTGCTTGGACGTTCGTGTACCGCCAATGAACTGGTTAGCAGCGGTAACTTCTCCTCTCGCAACGGTGAGACCGCTCTCGAGACCATCAAGACGTACCCCACCTTCGTTGGCTACAGTTCGAACTCTGCCCAAACCAGCGACCAGAATGAGCAGCAGACGCAGTCGAGCGACTCGACGGAGCAGACTCAACAGCAGCAGCAGGAAGAGTACACTCCCGGCACCGCTAAGCCGTCCGGTGAGACCGCGTCCACCGTTCAGGCCACTGACATTGAGAGCGTATGGGGACAGACCACGGATAACTTCGGTGTTGGAAAGCTGAACTAAGTCTCAGTTTGATAGTGCCTAATGCTAGTTGGTTTTTGGAGAATTGTACTTCGAAGTAGCGTACAAACGATAATACACTTGATGGATTAGAACAATTTTTTTTTCAAAACCATTAGATTTGAGGTGCACGTGTTGTAGCAATTTGTAGAAGTTTAGCGTCACCTACATGCATCTCGTGGTGCTGTAACTTACGCTTGCAATAGTCTAACAACTTTAAATAATGGCGGAGGCAAAAGAAGTTTGGGGGTCTGTGTAGGGCCCCGATTCGTAACCTGAATATGAATTCCGCATTGATACTGAAAATGTTTGACTTGATATGTTTGATCGCTTTGCCACAAATATTTTTTATAAGCCTGCAAGGCGTTAGTCCAGACCCAAATCAAATCGAATTCTACTGCTTCTTGGTCATGCCGTAGACTTTCTCAATCCAAACGCGTGAAGTTTTAAGATCTAACAACATCAATTTACTTTATCGGTGAACTCTACCGTATACAGAAAAAAACAAACTGGAAGCGAACTCAGCTCTATAGGAGGGACTCTCCTTGCTGGTGCTTCAAGATCGTCCACTTAGTCGAGCTTGCCAACACCCCAGTTGCCCGTCGTCTGTTCCCACTCCTTCTCCAGGTCGCTCGTCTGGACCGCCAGCTTCCTTCCGAACTGCTCGACCTGGAAAGTCTCCTCCTGGCCTTCAAAGTCGCCAAACTGCTGCTGCTCGGAGCCGCTTGTCTGTTGTTGCTCGGAGCCACTGGTCTGCTGCTGCTCGGATCCGCTAGTCTGCTGTTGCTCAGATCCGCTAGTCTGCTGTTGCTCAGATCCGCTAGTCTGCTGCTGCTGAGATCCGGTCTGAGACGGTTGCTGCTGCTGCGGCGAATCAGACGTGCTCGGCTTGTAGTTCGCAAAGGTGGAGACGCCCTTGATCGTCTTCAGAGCAGTCCCGCCGTTACGAGAGTCGAAGCTGCCGCTGTCCACCAGAACGTTGGCCTCACAGGCACGTCCGAGAGTACTGGAGCATTGATCATTGCTGCTAGCAGCGTACAGAGCACCATCCTTACCGGTGTAAAGTGGCATCTTCGTGTCGCGGAAGTGGTTGCCCTCAGCAAGGACCCAAGCGTTGGCTCCGATTTCGAACGAGTGACCCGAGTTGTTACCCCAGAAGTTGTTGGCGACGTGCGCAACGACCTTCGCAGCACTGTCACCACCGATCTTCGGGGAACGGCCAGAAGTACCGTGGATGTAGTTGTTCAGCATGCTGAACTTGGTGACACCGTAGAAGATGAACGACCAGTAGTGGTGGCCATCACACGAAGCCGAGTAGTCCGTGTTACCGTCGAAGTCCGAGTTACTGATAGTCATGGAGTCGGTACTGGCCTTGTTGGTCGTGATGAACTGACGGCCAACCTTGGAGATCTTGATGTGGTCCAACCAGATCTTTTTCATGGCTTTCTGACCACCGTTGGTTCCCTGCATGTAGATGGCGTCACCACCCCAGACCAAGTGGTGGTTGAGCTCCGTAATGTGAACGTTCTGGATGATGATGTTGTCACCGTTGAGCGTGAGGCCCTTGCCCTTGATGACACCGCTCTTGCCGATACCACGGATGGTCTTGTTGCCAGTCACAGTCATACGCTGAAGGGCAGCCTTGTCGTAGGTGACCGTCGTCTCGACACCGTCGTCACAACCACCGGTGGTGGCCATGTTGCCGTTCTGAATGATAACATCCTGACTCTTGAAGCCGTTGTTCTTGGCAATGCAGTCACGGGTGTACTTAGGGCGACAACCCTTCTCGGTAACCTTGCCCTCCGTTCCACGGAAGTCGAAGGTCTTGTTGAGGACAATGACCAGCGGCTCCGAAGCAGCAAGGTAGTTCTTCAGCTCACTGGTCGAGGTGGGGTACACGGTCTTGCCGCCCTCTCCACCCGTAGTTCCAGCGGCCAGACCTTCCGGTGAACCGATGGTGAAAGCGTTGGCGCACTGGGCGATGAGAGCCAAAGCAGCAGCGAAAGCGAGGTGGACGCGGACCATTGTGCGAAGTGCTTTGTGAGGCAGAAGTGCTGGATGCGAAGCAAATTTGAGAATAAGATTGATAAACTCAGTCGAGCTAAACTTTAGAAACCACGCGTTGCAGTGCTGTACCAGGTGACAAGACTACGCAACGTGCTGGTTCACGAACAGCGACCGGCTACCTTTAATCGGCACTAGTATTGAAAAGATTAACGTCCAGATCGCGTCAAATCCAAGGTCGATTCCTATTCTAACGGCTGAGGAGAGCTAAGACCAGCTGTGGCCATATTGACAGCACTTCGCTTCAACTTTATCGGTAACAGACCAAACCAACGCAGCATATGCCTGTCACGAATTTAGTGATCTGTGTTCACGAACAGTCTAAGTGCATGCCCACCGGATGCTACACTAGAAAGCACGCAACAATGAACCTACGGGTCCATTTGTTGAGGATATTGTTTGTTTGCGGTCAAACACCGCAGTTTTGTAGCTACAAGAGCGAGGCCGTGATACGACGAAAAGACCGCACGACTCCCTGGCCTTACATGTGTCCTGACAACGACACATGAGTCAAGCCCTTCGTAAAGTATCCCAGTTGCTGCGAACAGGTTGACATTTTCTATCCGTATGCTCAGCTCTGCATTTATTCAGCTGCTGCTGTGATTTTGAAGGTGTTATACGACGGCTTAAGCGTGGACATTACTAGAACCTCATCACATGTACATTTCACGCCATCGCAGCCACCACCGTGCATGTTTGCAGCCAAGAAGATTTTTACTCATCGATCAACGTTAGGAAACACTGACGTGATGAGTCTTGCGTCCTACAGCTGCCAGTTTTTCATATTTAATATTCAAAATATCAACTATGAGATCGCGATCGGAAGAAGTTCAACGTCATGAGTGCAGAAACTGCGCGTTAAATATCAAGAACGAGAAAGAAAAACGAGAATTCAGGACATCAATCTAAATGTATTCAAAACTCTACGATATGTAACTACTACAACTAGAAGCCATACATAGCTCCTTGGCGCATGCTGTTGCGCTTGCTTTCGCTTAGTCCAGCTTGCCAACACCCCAGTTGCCGGTGGTTTGCTGCCACTCCTTCTCCAAGTCGCTCGTCTGAACGGCAAGTTTTCTCGATTGGGACTGCATAGTCTGCTGCTGCTCCGAGTCAGTCGTCTGCGAAGCCTGCTGCTGCTGGGATCCATTCGACTGCTGCTCCTGAGACCCGTTCGACTGCGACGACTGTTGCTGTTGCTGCTGAGATCCGTTCGACTGTGACGACTGTTGTTGTTGTTGCTGCTGCTGCGTGCCACTCGTGTTGGGCTTGTAATCCACAAAGGTAGAGACTCCCTTGATCGTCTGAAGAGCGGTTTCGCCATTACGAGATTCAAACGAGCCGCTGTCCACCAACGTATTAGCCGCGCATGCGCGACCGAGAGTGCTGGAGCACTCATCGCTGCTGCCAGCGGCGTATAGAGCTCCGTTGGTACCAGTGAAAAGAGGCATCTTTGTGTCGTGGAAGTAGTTTCCCTCAGCGAGGACCCAAGCGTTGGCTCCGATTTCGAACGAGTGGCCAGTGTTGTTACCCCAGAAGTTGTTGGCAACGTGAGCGACAACGTGAGCTTCAGCTTCACCTCCAATCTTCGGCGAACGCCCAGAAGTACCGTGGATGTAGTTGTTCAGCATGCTGAACTTGGTGACGCCGTAAAAGATGAACGACCAGTAGTGATGGCCATCACACGTAGCCGAGTAGTCCGTGTTACCGTCGAAGTCTGAGTTACTGATAGTCATGGAGTCGGTACTGGCCTTGTTGGTCGTGATGAACTGTCGGCCAACCTTGGAGATCTTGATGTGGTCCAACCAGATCTTCTTCATAGCGCTCTGACCACCGTTGGTTCCCTGCATGTAGATAGCATCTCCACCCCAGACCAAGTGGTGGTTGAGCTCCGTAATGTGAACGTTCTGGATGATGATGTTGTCGCCATTTAGATTCAAGCCCTTGCCCATAATGACACCGCTCTTGCCGATACCACGGATGGTCTTGTTTCCCGTTACAGTCATGCGTTTGAGGGCGGCGTTGTCGTAGGTCACTGTAGTCTCAGTACCACCGGTGCAACCACCGGTGGTGGCCATGTTTCCACCTTGAATGATGACATCCTGACTCTTGTATCCGTTGTTCTTGGCCATACACGCGCGAGTGTAGTCCGGTCGGCAGCCTGTGGTGATATTCAGGACTCTGGCTACATGGATGAACTCTGGCAGCAGATCCCCTTTGGTTTCCGCGGTGTGGAGACGCACGATGCTTGGAGGAGGCTTACTCATGAGCACTGGACAGCATTTACTGGAACATGAACGGCAGGACGTTAGGTGTAGTAGAAACTACATCTATGCTATGGACAAGCAGTAGAGTTTAGATCTTGGGATAGTCAATGGAGGAAACCCTCCATGAGCAGCTAGCGAAGGACTCTGAAGAGCTTAACTGATCAATACTCACTTTTGCATTTACCTGCAAGCAAGCAACGCAGTACAAGTACTTCGCAAGCGCGACACGGCACAAAGTTAACTTTAGTCCTTGTGGACCGCTGAAGCATGTCGAACTCGACCCAGTATGAGAGTGACGGAGATGTTGTCATGACAACAGCGCACCAACCTGTGTTTGAGTTCCTCCACGCCCCAAAATTGGATGGGTGGAGTCAAGGTGCACTAGTCAATTGGAAGAAGCAACGGGAGCAGTATGAAGAATGCATCCGACAGCGCTGCGTCGAGAGTGGCGAGCGTCCTGAGGTGGCGATGCGGCCGATCAAGTTGGCCTTCGAACCCAAGCTTCTTGAGGCACTATGTCTGTACGAGTTACAGAAACCTGTCGATAGCGTCACCGATGATGAGTTGAAGGCTCTGATCAATCAACGAGTACTGAGTGTGAAGAACGCTCAGGTCCCGGATTTGGACGCTCTCTTCAAAAAGCATTTGAACGTCGATATGCATGAAGATGATATTGATGCGCGGGTACTGAAGTACTTTCGCGATTTCTCTGATTTGGTCGAGAAGAATGGGCTTGGGGAGATCCTTGGAGTGGGTGATCCGGCGAAGCCAGGATATAATGAGCGGATGAAGCTACGTTGCAACTTTCTGATCGACAATCTGGAGCCTGCCGTCCTTCGAGACGAAGTTCGCCGTCACACGAAATTTGTGGACCAGGAGGCGAAACGCAATGATTTCGTGTTGTTCCGAGTGATCAAGGTGAAAGCTCGAGATCAACATAAGTACCACGTTTTGACAAGAGATCAAAAGGGTAAGTCAAACGCGGAGAAAAGGGACAAGTCGACCAGTGACAAGGCGACCTACTCTAGCAACAACAAGAATGGCCCACGCTCAACTACATCGTCAGCCCGTTCCGGCGGGGCGCCGAAGGAGGCAAAGCCAAGCACCAACCCGCCTCGGACAGGATGTTGGCACTGCAAAGGTGATCACTGGCTACGCGACTGCCCGACCGCCACAGAGGCGGACAAGGCCGCTGCTGTCGACCGGATGAAGTCTGTTCGAGAGGCAAAGAAAGCAAAGAAGGTTGCTCCGGCCCTAGCGGTGGGCGAAGTGATTGTGGACGGTTTAATTTCGCTACCATACTGTGCGGATTCTGGTGCGACGTCGTCATACATTGCACGTCATTTTGTGGAGGAATTGAATGAACTTGGAGCAGGAGTTGCTATCCAGTCGCTACCAGAGCAGGTAGAGGTGACGGTTGCTGGAGGCGCTGTAATTGTGTGTCACGACTACGTTACGCTAGATTTGAGAATTCAGACGGTGGCTGGACCTGTACATCTGACGGAAGTGACATGCATTGTATTGGAAGGACAAGAGGATGAGTTCATCCTGGGAAACGACATGCTAGTCTCTCTGGGAATTGATGTGAATGCTCAGCTCTCTCAGTTGGCAGGCGGACGCATCATGGAGGATCACGATCCTTTCGATGATGACGAACCTCACGCAGTTGACCCTCGAGACGTCCACCACCTCCTCAAGGCCATGGTGACAGCAGCAGGCGAGAATGGATTTCCACTCGAATATCTGCCGTCGATGTTGGACTTAGTGTTGGAATTCGAAGACGTGTTTAGGATTGAATTGGGAAATGATCCGCCAGCTCTAGTGGAACCGTTACGTATCACGATTCGTGATGGAGCCCAGCCATACCGTACGCGGCCTCGGCGATACGCGCCTGCACAAAGTGATTTCCTACGGGCTCATACACAGCAATTATTGGACATGGGTTTCATTCGCCGCAACCAACAGAGCCACTGGGCTTGTGCGGCTGTACCAGTACCAAAGTCCGGCCGGCCATCTGAATTTCGACTCACTATCGACTACAGACCTGTGAACGCTGTTACTGTACCGATTGCTGGAACAGCGCCTGATTTAGCTGCTGCAGCGAGGAACGTACGTGGTGTATGTGGATTTGCGAACTTCGACATGACTAACGGATTCACGCAGCTACCACTGCACCCGGACAGTCAAGAGATCATGAGTTTTGTGACGGATGATGCTGTATTTACTCCGACTCGGGTGCCTCAAGGGGCTACTGACTCAGCTCTGCATTTTCAGAATCAGATGCAATTGGTGTTCAAGAAGATGCTGTACAAGAAACTTTTGGTTTGGATTGATGATCTATTGGTGTTTGCCCGTTCGCCTGCTGAGTTTTTGAGTGCTCTACGTGAATTCTTCGAGTGTGTCCGAGCTTCACGTTTGAAACTCAGTGTGTTGAAGAGCTGCCTCTTCAAGAAAGTGACTAAGTGGTGTGGCCGGTTGTTTAGCGGCCAGGGGATTGAGCATGACCCTTCTCGTGTGAGTGCATTACAGTCACTCCCATTGCCAGTGACAGCCACCGACCTACAGCAGTTCTTATGCGCGGCAGGATGGCTGCGCGACTCTATCATGGACTACGGCCGCGTTATGCAGCCATTACATGTCATGCTGGAGGCTGCACTAAAGCAAGTAGGCCGCACCAAGCGACTCGCAGCTGGATGCACATTGACCTGGTCTGTGGAAGAACAAGCGGCGTTTGAGAATGCCCGCCTCCTGTTGTCGACTTCTCAATTGCTGTACTACCCCGATGACTCAGCCGACATCTGCGTCTTTAGTGATGCGTCTGAACGTGGTTGGGGACTGGTAGTTTCGCAGGTTCGCAATTGGATGGACAGTCTGCCGGTGGTAGAACAGCATCATGAACTACTATTGTGCAAGAGTGGTGTCTTCAGCGACACTGAGCAGAGGTGGAGTATCATTGAAAAGGAAGCCTATCCGATTATTTACGCCGCCCGCAATCTCGGTTATCTACTTGTTCGACGTGGTGGTTTTCGATTATTCTGTGACCACAAGAACCTGGTCTTTGTGTTCGCGCCGGACAAGGAGGTTAAGCGTCACGTGCGGGGGAAGCTCCAACGCTGGGCTCTCTCGCTGACTGGTCTAGCATTTGATGTTGAACATATAGATGGATCGGACAATCTCTGGGCAGATCTACTTTCCCGTTGGGGTCTTCCAGAAGAGGTGGGAGTTCGCGTACAATGTAAGTTCATTACGAGGAGTCAAGCACGTGAACTGGGGAAAGATGCTGGATCTGGATCAGATGCTTCTATGATGCAACCAGTGCACGATGAGTCTGCTGAGACTGAAACAGAACATGATGAGACTGATGACGCTGCACAAGGAGAAGGAGATGTACAGCGGCTTCACATGCTTCATGAAGACTTTGAATTTCCCTCGCTAGATGTCATTAGTGCTGCTCAGCGTAAACATTCTCGCAACGCCCCGCCAGAGGCGCAACGGCAGGAGGATGGAACATTGCTCGTGGATGGTCGTATCTGGATTCCTACTGAAGATAGTGCTTTACTACAACGTGTCTTCGTGGTGAGCCACTGTGGCGTGCAAGGCCATCGCGGGTTAGACCCGATGGTGTTGACAATTGAGGAAGTGTTCTGGATTAACGGATTGGCTAGACTGTGTCGCCAATTCCTTAGCCGCTGCCTGCTATGCAAGCACGTCAAGGGTGGTAACATCATTACGCGGCCATGGGGGCCTACATACGATCCTGTGCAGCCCAACGAGCTTTTGCATTGGGACTTTCTCTCAATGGGCGAGAACGCAGGCCAGTGCAAGTACGTGTTAGTTCTGAAAGATGGGCTATCGCATTATTGCGAGTTAGTTGCATGCGATTCGCCAACTAGCACTGTTGCGGCAACAGCTCTCGTGGATTGGTGGAAGCGGTTCGGAGCACCATCGATGCTGATCTCTGACCAAGGTAGCCACTTTAAAAACAGCGTTATCAGCCAGCTCTGCAAGCAGTTGCAGGTGCAACAGGAGCTCGTTGTGGCTTACTCGCCATGGATCAATGGAACAGTCGAAAGGCTCAATCGCGACATACTGCAAGTTATGCGCGTCTTGTTGATGGAACTCAAGCTGGACACCCGCGAGTGGACTTACGTGCTTCCATTAGTCCAGGGAAACCTGAACCATACGCCCGTGGCTTCACTTGGTGGTCGATCGCCCGCAGAATTGTTTACTGGGCTTCCTCGACCCTCTCCGTTTGAGCCTATTGTTGTCGAGATAAATGGCAAGCCAGTGGTGCTATCGGATGGCTTTGAGCTTCCAGAAGATCGTCTGACTCGTCTTCGAACGGCGTTAGCTGCAATGCACCGCGAAGTAGTGGACGAACGCGAGAAGCGTCGACTACAGAACATGCGAGGGGCGAAGGGGTCGCCTTGCAATTTCTCCATTGGCGATTTCGTTTTATGGTCGCGAATTGACCAGCGCCTGGCTGCTGACAAGCTATTGGCACGATGGGTTGGTCCTTTTGAGGTAATCGACGCTCGCCCACATTCATTCGTCATCCGTCATCTGGTGACTAACCAGAACTTCGAAGTCCACGGTTCCCGTCTCAAGTTCTACAGCGACAAGTACCTGGACGTTAATGAGGAGTTAATTGCGCATGTCGGCAACCAAGGGATGCTTCTTGGGGTAGAGTCCTTCAAAGGACATCGCAAGGAGCGTGGTAACTGGCAGTTGTTAGTGTCATGGGTTGGGCTACAAGAGGAAGAGGACTCGTGGGAGTCGATGATTGAGATGAATGACCAAGTTCCGGCCAAGGTGGCGCAGTACGTTCTCGCGGCTGATGCAGCTGCACTATCGACTGCCTACAAGGGGATTACTCGTGCCTAGCTTTTGACGACAAAGAGGCCTACACGTATGCATTTGGATTGGACAAGCTTTAGAGTCCTTGGAGGGTAGTGTGGTGATATTCAGGACTCTGGCTACATGGATGAACTCTGGCAGCAGATCCCCTTTGGTTTCCGCGGTGTGGAGACGCACGATGCTTGGAGGAGGCTTACTCATGAGCACTGGACAGCATTTACTGGAACATGAACGGCAGGACGTTAGGTGTAGTAGAAACTACATCTATGCTATGGACAAGCAGTAGAGTTTAGATCTTGGGATAGTCAATGGAGGAAACCCTCCATGAGCAGCTAGCGAAGGACTCTGAAGAGCTTAACTGATCAATACTCACTTTTGCATTTACCTGCAAGCAAGCAACGCAGTACAAGTACTTCGCAAGCGCGACACGGCACACAGCCCTTCTCGGTGGTCGTTCCTTCACTGCCGCGGAAGTCGAAAGTCTTGTTGAGAACAATGACCAGCGGGTCATTGGAGGCGAGATACGACACCAGTTCAGCGTTGGACGTCGGGGTTACGGTCTTGCCATCAGCTCCACCAGTAGTTCCGGCAGCCAGACCTTCCGGCGAGCCAATGGTGAAAGCGTTGGCACACTGGGCGATGAAAGCCAAAGCAGCAGCGAAAGCGAGGTGGACGCGAACCATCGTAGAGGTTGGGGAGTGCTTGTAGTGCTGTTTGAGGTGCTCGATGCGAGGCAAATTTGAGAATGACTCTGCTAACAACAAGCTGAGACGAGCACATAGTTGCCCCTTGCAGCAACGGCAAGATATAACTTGCCACTTGGTTGGCATACGAAGATACAAGATCGAATATTCTGAGCGGGGCGGCGACTGCTGTAGTTGGAGTCAGGCTGCTTCAAGTTATTCCTCACTGTGTTCAAAAATATAGGACAACCTGATGCTAATTCAGAAGCCGCAAGCCGACGCATTTGTCGTTGGTACTTACGTCCTGCACCTTTACTTTATAACTACATGATACTAGTGATGCTAGTTTCGCTTGAGTCAGCACTGTTGGCTAAGCACCGGTCACTCAAATATCAGCATCAGCTCAATCTCAAACACGTCCTGTAAGTCAATTGTAGGCGAGCGGGATTACTAGGTCTCCGTACACAACCCCCAAGCTACAAGCCTTGTAAAAGTACACATACGTGTATATTCACTGAACCGAAGGCACTAATTAACTTGGGGAGCTACTTTAGAAACGATAGAGTACCAGCACATGAATTCGCTGGACGACGGTTGTTGCGCCGTCACATCTTATAGCTTCGGTTGCCGTGTCGAGCGACTTCTTGGCAACAAGCCACGCGAGGTCAACGCAAGATTTGAAGCTTGGTTGTCAGCCACAAATGACGAGCAGCGAAAACAGAAGAATATTAACTATGAGATCAAGTTATCCGTTCTCATAATTAATTTTCTTGAAGCCAACTCTCGAAATACGGCTGGAGAAGATATGGCAACCTTGGTATTCGAAAGAAACAACGAGCTTTAAATTAAAGCCTTTAATGCAGCGCGTCGTGTCATACCTACCGTATATGTACGATTCCGGCACCTTACTAACGGTAGACTACATGAAGAGCATCCCCGTCGAGGCCGTTCAACACTGTATGGTGAGAACTCAGGCCTAAAGGTGTGGAACTAGCAAATTATCTGACTCACCAAACGTATCTTGTCATCTCGAAAAGAGCACTCCACATTTCTTGTTTGCTATGACTTTACGTTTCTACTTATGATATAAAACCAACTCCGTCGAACACCAGAAGCCTTCAGAGCTGGCCATACGAACGGGGTCGTATGGCCAGCCGTAAAGCTATACGGTAGCTGTTCGTTGCTTTCAACTAACTGCCTGTAACAAAATCCGAATCGTCAGAGACCCAGTGGAAATCTGACCCACAAGTTTGTCGTGCTAGAGATTGACGTCTGTCAGAGAAGAATGAAGCTCGATGAGTCCTCGAAAGCTGGCTCGCCCTCACGTAACTTGAGACGAGGGCGTGCAGTTGTAGCAGTCCTTGTTGATGCTGTTGATGTTGTTGATGCGGTGTTGGAAATGTTGCTCAACAATTCTGAGGGGACACCCGAGGCATATCAACCTGTTGAACTCAAGACAACGCCCTGCTCAGCAGTTATTGACGAACGTCCACTCTCAAATTCGCCTTGCCTTGAGCACTAAACCGTCAAGACTTCTCCCCTACTACAGAATGGGACGTGTCCAACTCGCTATCGCCGCTGCATTGGTTCTCGTCTCCAAGAGCACAAGCGCCTTGACTATCGGATCTGCTCAAGGTCTTGCTGCTGGAACCACGGGTGGAGGCAACGGAACTATCGTGTACCCTACCACGAACCAGGAGTTGATCTCCTACCTCAACTCCTCGGAGCCCCTGGTAGTTGTGCTGAACAAGACCTTCGACTTCCGTGGAACCGAAGGTACGACTACTGAAAAGGGTTGCCGACCGGACTACACTCGTGCGTGTATGGCCAAGAACAACGGCTTTAAAAGCCAAGATGTTATCCTCCAAAGCGGGGGTATGAACAACACAGGCGGTTGTACTGGTGGCACGGAGGTAACCGTGACGTATGACAACGCACCGCTCAAGCGCATGAACGTCAAGAGCAACAAGACCATTCGCGGTATCGGCAAGAGCGGAGTCATCGCTGGTAAGGGGCTGACGCTGGTCGGAGACAACATTATCGTCCAGAATGTCCACATCACGGAGCTCAATCGACACCTCGTTTGGGGTGGAGACGCCATTTACATGCAGGGTCTAGACCATGGCAAGACCACGATGAAGAACATTTGGCTCGACCACATCAAGATCTCCCATGTCGGTCGCCAATTCCTGACGACGAACCTAGCCAGTACCGACTCGATGACTATCAGTAACTCAGACTTCGACGGCAACACGGACTACTCCGCTTCGTGCGATGGCCACCACTACTGGTCGTTCATCTTCTACGGCGTCACTAAGTTCAGCATGTTGAACAACTACGTACACGGTACTTCCGGTCGTTCTCCAAAGATCGGAGGTGAAGCTGAAGCTCACGTTGTCGCTCACGTCGCCAACAATTACTGGGGCAACAATTCGGGTCACTCGTTCGAGATCGGTGCGAATGCGTGGGTTCTGGCCGAGAATAACTACTTCAGCAACACACGGATGCCTCTGTTCAACAAGACCAACGACGGCGCTCTGTACGCCGCGGACAATCAAGACGAGTGCGCTAAATATTTGGGTCGCGCTTGCAAGGCGAACGTTCTGGTGGACAGCGGCATCTTCCCGTCTCGGAACGGCGAGACTGCTCTTGAAACGATCAAGACAATCCCCACCTTTGTCAACTACGCCGCCGGGTCCTCTCAGTCCGGCGACTCGGACCAGCAGCAAACGCAGCAGTCCGTTGCTGGTACAGTGAAGCCTTTGACCGAGACAAGTCAGTCGGCGATTCAGTCGAGCGATGTGGAGAACGTCTGGGTCTCGACGACCAGCAACTTTGGTGTCGGTAAGCTGGACTAACTGGAAGTGGATGCAGCTCCTAGAGCCGAGAATTGCATATTTCAACGTAAAACCAAATGAATGTCATAGAGATTGCAAAAAAGTCACAGGTTTCCGTTTACTTGGAGAAAATCTTGTCGCTCGAGTCACCAAACTTGCCATCGAAGAAGACCTCCGTCGGGTCCAGCCTCACGGAGGGCTTCTCGGGCTTTGCATCTGGGTTTGCGTGGCCAAGAGCGATCACCACAGGCACGCCGTAGCGGTCCGGGATGTCCAGCACGTTCCTCACGCGGATCTGGTCGAACCCTTCCATCGGGCACGTCGCCAGGCCGTGCACTTGAGCTGCATACAGGAACGTCGCAGCAGCGAACGTCGCCTGCTTGAACGCCCACGCTTCAGTGGGCACGTTGGAAGGAGCGGGTTGCAACGGGGATACGGCGGTCGCAATGGCCGCTCGGAGGCCGCTCGCCACCACACCTTCGCCCGAAAACAGACGCACCACATGCGGCATATTGCTCACGAAGTCCGCTGGGGCACCGTTGTCGTGCGCCAGCTTCTGCAGTCTCGGTACACGCTTGCTGGGCTCGCAATCGGCTGCAAAGACAGCCACCACTGGAGCTTCCTTGACCTTACGGACGTTGCTGTCCATCATGGCCTCCGCTAGTTTCTCGCGGTCTTTCTGCTCGCGAACCAGCACGCAAGCGTAGGGCTGCACATTGAACCCGGTTGGACTGCGCTGTGTCAGTCGGAGGATCTCCTTGAGCGTCTCGTCGGGCACGGGAGTGGGCAGGAAGGCCTTGCACGCGTAACGCTCCTCAATGGCAACGCCCAGTTTCTTCTGCGCAGTGCTGAGGCGACGAGTCTGTGCTACAGTCGAGGAAAGCAGTCGGGAGGAGCAGCGTAGCGCCATGGCGAGGACAATAACGACGTGATACCTTTGTCTCGAGTCGAGGAATGGCGGATCGGCTGCAGTGATGATGCGAGTGACGCACTCATCAGCGTACTTAAGGGGAGTGTGAGCAGCTATGCTCGTCTTAATAGATACCCTTTTGAATTTGTTGCAATAACGCTGTCAATAAACATTGTTTCGTCTTTTATCATTTTGATTTACCTGCTAGATTCAATACGATAATCAAGAACGAAATACGAATAGGGTACTGTAAGTGATACGCAATCTGGTAATCGGACCGCTTAGTCTCAGCGCCGTGCAAGTCATGCCAGGGTCGTTTTGATTCTGTTAGAGGCGATTCGTTGCTGCTGTGCATGCTTGAAGTAAATGCCATTCATTCAACGACCGTATTCCAACGCTATCTCCTGTAGAATTACAAGGCATTTTAGTTCTCGGTGAACAGTTTCTCGGTGGACTTGCCGAACTTGCCGTCGAAAAACACTTCAGTCGGAGCGAAGCGCACAGACGGTTTGGTTGGCTTGGCAGCGGGGTTCGCATGGCCCAGCGCCACCACTACGGGGATACTGTAGCGGTCGCTGGGGATATTCAGCACCTTCTTGACGCTCGCTTGGTCCATTCCTTCCATCGGGCACGTGGCGAGACCGTGGATCTGGGCGGCGTACAGGAAGGTGGCAGCGGCGAATGTGGCTTGCTTGTATGCCCACGCCTCAGTCGACACGTTCGGGTCGTGCTCACCCGAAAAAAGCTCCACGAGCGGGGGGATGCCGTTCACGAAGTCGTCCGGGGCACCGTTGTCGCGGTTCAGCTGCTGCATGCGTACGACGTTCTTGCTGGGCTCGCAGTCAGCCGCGAAGACGACCACAACGGGCGCCTCGTTGACCTTGCGGCCATTCTTGTCCATCATAGCATTCGCCAGTGCTGCACGGTCCTCCGCACTACGCAGCACAATAGCAACCCAACTCTGAGTGTTGAATCCACTGGGACTCCGCTATAGTAGCAAATCCGATTCAGTTCATATTCCTCACAGCCTCGTTAGTATTGCAACGTGTTTCTCACCTGGGTGAGCTTAAGGATCTCTCGGAGAGTCTCGTCCAGCACAGGATCAGGTAGGAACGCCTTGCAGGCGTAGCGTTTACGGATCGCGGCTCCTAGTTGCTCGGCCATCTTGATGTACTTGCTTGTGAGTGAATTGCGAATTCAAAAGTGACGTACGTGAAAGCGAAGAAGCAGGTCCAGCGCTTTCTTCAACGTGTTTCCGCAATCCGAGTCCCATGTGTCCCAAGCAGCGTGCGATGTGTGGATGGATTCCTGGTCATGATGACGAGTCCCGCTCTAAGCTGTGGCCTGTGAAAGTTATACATGTACATGCATTCCAAGTGTTCACGCGGCTACATGGAACTGCAATACCAGACGTCAGCCACTCAGGTCCAATACTGAGGACATGTAGCTCTGGCAGACCATTCAACGCAATCGCGGCAATCCTCGACACGTTATCAGTCGATGACTAACCGATCATTCTTGTTACATGTCTTCAGACACATACAGCGCACCTAGGGCCTCCTGCTTTGTGGTACGTTGACCAGTGGACCACCAGGAGTCCACCAGGAGTCCTGGTGGTCCACTGGTCAACGTACCACAAAGCTGGCAGATGATAAGAAATGATTAGCATTCAATATCCCATTCAAGAGGGCCTCCTGGTGGTCCACTGGTGTTCGCACC
Organism: Phytophthora colocasiae; assembly: GCA_018806915.1. Classification (NCBI taxonomy): domain Eukaryota; phylum Oomycota; class Peronosporomycetes; order Peronosporales; family Peronosporaceae; genus Phytophthora; species Phytophthora colocasiae. The sequence goes on along the minus strand of JAGKQI010000026.1, from coordinate 447,608 downwards.
ACAAAGCTACGCACTTGGCAGCCTCCGGGGACTTTCCAGATGATAAGATTAGCATTCGAAAATTCAATATCCCATTCAAACAAATTCACAATCACAATCAAACCTTCAGAATTCAATAGCCAAGCCAAGTAGTAGCAACCAGGAATAACCAACTTCAATTTCCTTCCTTCAATATCCCATTCAAACAATTCACATAACCAACGAGAAATGACCGAGTGGCAAAGCCGAACTCTGCATTGAACCTACTAGCTCATAGAGAACAGAAGAAAATGATCCACAGCTTCGATGCCGACGAACACAAGCTTCTGCTATCATACAGACACCTGGATATTCCCCTGAGAAGCAGCGCAGTAAGGAGTCAAGTGAACTGCATAAAAAAACGCTTCAACTTTCGTTGGAGAGCTTTAACAAGACTGTTGGATGCCATGCGACGTACACCGTGTAGACAACCAGTACTACAAGATATGGAGAAATTTTTCGCGTTGGCTAGAGAGTTGGAGGCTCTTAATTCCCTCGGAACGTGTCATCTCTCTCGATCGCAATTTACGCTGTTAATTACCAGAGAATTCCCATTGTGTGACTTAAAATACGTCAAACGCTTGTTCTCGTCGTACGACAGGGAGATCCGAGTTTCGGTGGATACTCGAATTTTTCTTGGTACTTCATGGGCGATGCGAGTGCAGCAAGGAGAACCAGCGGAGCTCATTTGCGCTTGCTTCCCTGAGGGATTTTAACGGGTTGGATTCAAGCAGTAAAGATGACGATAAAACTGTCGTTTCGGAAGGTGAAAGTCTGGTTAAAGCATTGTCATTATGCTGCAGTAGTGATGAAGAGGAGAAGGAAATGGAGACGAGAGCGTTGGATATTTGGACGAAGATTTTATCCTGGCAACGTCAAATTCTCTCGCGTCGATTGCACGGAGGACCGGTACACAACATGTGGAATATGAAATCTGGAGCTTCAAGTGTTGCCAGTGGAGTTTCACGCGCAACAAGTGCCGACGAGGGTGAACATTAAAACCGAAGATAATGAAGACACGGAGAATAATACAGAAGATACCACGGATCTCATGCGACTGGTTGACGAATATCGAGTACCTGCGCGTCGTATTCGGGTGGCACTGAAACGAGAACGAGAGACGTTGGAGATTTTCATACAGCAACTGCTACAACGTCGACACGAATGCTTAGTAGGGGCTAGTGAGGCCTCCCCAAGGAAAATCTAGATAAGTTTTGTCAGATTTATCTCTCTTACAAGAGACTGCTGCACCTGGCGAGTGTTTTTCTACGGCATTTGGTTGGACATCTTCAAGTAGTACAGGTAGTACTGGTTGCTGTTGACCACGTCAGGTTTCGCCCTGTGTATTCCTAGAAACTCCTTCACGTACCCTTTGCGTATTTTCGCTTCCGCCCAAAACTGTGCCCTCACGAATTTTTCCACTGGCGAGGCCTTCTTGTCGATGAAGTAGGTATCCCGATAATACCCCGAGCCGAAATTCGCTAGACGATGCTGATCGAATTCTTTGGCGTATCGTTTGTAGATCCGGAACGGCTCCGTGCCTTCCAGTTTCTTGATCTCCGCAGCGACATCTTTGAAAGTCATACCACTCCGAAGAGTGATCATTCTATCCAGTCCCTCGTCTTGCCAGAATTTGTACGTGGAGTATCTCCTCCTGGCCAACTTCCACAAGTGATTCGCTTCACGGGTGTCGACGTAGTCCAGATACAGCGGATAGTTCTTGTGGTTTTTGAGAGCCACATCGTCGAGGTTGTCTAAGCCCAGTTTGGTCTTGACGTACGAGTTTGGCTTGTTCTTAAACTCCCGCCACCAGAACAGCTTCACTTTCGTTGGGATAGTGAAACCCCTCTCTTCGGGATTAATCCCATCTGCCTCTTTGTTGCCTCTCAACGACCTCCCAGTCTTGACTTGATTCTGGTTCACACTGGAATGATCCAAGTCCGACAGTAGCTTGGTGCTCGCAGTCGACGTGAGAGCACTGGCACTAGCGAAGAGTGTAGCCACCACCGCCAACAGAACGTAAACGTAGTATAGTCTCATGGTGGAAGGAAGGCTGTGGCTTCTCTGGTGAAAGTCAAAATGTTGTCGCGGGACGATGGGAGTGCCATAAACTAAGTCAAGTACAAATATTAGACCTTATGCACTGCGTTCTTGAAACCCCAGGTGGTGGTAAGGAGAGCAGCTCGTGATGAGACCTCAGATATTTTTTTCAAGTATAATGCTGGTGGCAAGCATTGTTTACCCGGTTTCATCAAACTATCCGGTACATGTATTCAAGTATGACGACAGGCCCACATATGGCAGTTTAAACACGTGAACACAATGGCGTGATGCGGCGATTCATGCTACTTGGCGGCTACGCAGAGACGGAAACACTACGGTATGGTGAAGAGTGATTTTCAGGGAATGGGTTTCGATCCACCCAACCCCGGATGTAATTCCTCTGCTTATTACGGCCACCTGCGTATAACGGTCAGCCATAGTCAAGAAAGTGTCCTGTGGGTGCGGTACCCCAAAAAAATTGGCACAGCTCGTGGAGTTCCAAAAGTAACGGAACCCGCCGTTACTTTGCGATTACATCATTGTAGTGTGAGCGCTACATGTGCGTCTCCACAACGAAAGTAGCATGGTGTGTTCGCTAGCATGTCTTGTATATATCTAGCAAGTCTCGTCGTCGGATTCGCACTTGCAGGCGCGCAGGCTGGTTTCGGAAATCCACGAAAGTAACTTCTTGGACAAAACGCTTGCAGGGTCAACCACTGTAGAGTACATGTAACCTATTACAGACTTGTGTACCACACACCATTCACCGACGATTCTAGACCATTCTATATTAGAACCCGTCAAAGCAAAGCCAATCACCGCAAGCTTTTCACACAATTCAATCAGCTCAAAGTTACAGACAACCATGGCGGACCAGGCAAAGTGGCAGGCGCTTATGAAGTGGACGATGAAGCACACCGACGGTACGACGCCGACGGAGGCCACGCCCATCTCCGAGGACAAGCGGCGGTTCCTGGAGATGGTCATGAACGAAGGCGTCATCGACGAGAACGAGCGCGTCAAGGACATTCTGCGCATTTTGGAAGGCGAGGACCCGCGGCTCGTGTTCGCCGCAGAGGACGGCTCCATCGCCGACGAAGGTAGTGAGCCATCGCCCGAGGAACTGGCGCAGTACAAGGACACGCTGCTGGACGAGCTGCTGACGCGTATCGACCAGATCGACAACGCGCAGAACTTCGTCAAGATGGGCGGCCTGCGCGTCATGATCAACGTCATCCAAAAGTACCCGCAGGCGTCGTCCCGCGCGCTGGCAGCTGAAGTCTGCTCCGTCGTGGTGCAGAACAACCCTTTCTGTCAGGACGCAGCCGTGGACAGCGGTCTGCTCGAGGTCGTGTGCAGCTTGGCGCGCGAGGACAAGGACGTCACCTGCCGCGTGAAGGCGCTGCTGGCCATTTCGTGTCTGGTGCGTCACCACGCCGCGGCAGAGCAAAGGTTCCTAGGTGAAAGCTGCAAGGGTCTTGAAATTCTGCGTCAGAACCTCGAGAGCGCAACGGACATCCGACTGCAGCGCAAGTCCCTGTTCTTCCTACGGTATCTGATCCGCAACACTCGCGCGACGGCCGATCTGGTGCTGCAGAAGAACTTTTACATCGAGTCAGCTGCGGCATTCATTACCCACGAGGACGTGGACTTGTGTGAGAGCTCGGCGGAGGGACTGGCGGAGTTCGCCATGATCGGTCCCGACTTCATGGCAGCATGCAAAAAGCCGGAGTATGATCTCGTGGCCAAGTGCAACCAGCGTATGAAGCAGATTGATGCACTGGAAGGTGAAGACAAAGAATATGCACAGGAAACGAAGGCTCGTGTCGAGTACCTGAAGAAGGTGCTGACCGTCTAAGCAATTGTTGATAATAGATCCGGTAGACCACTTTGAATACGCTTTTCCACTTCACCACGTTACGTTAGCCAATCTTTCATCATTATTGTCTTGAACTCTTGAAGTACGTGCGCTTCAGCTTTTGAGCGACGTAGATGATGGACTTGACCCCACCAGCAGTGGCGATACCCTTGATGCTTTGAGAGCGACTTGAGCGGAATACGATCGACGCGATCACGCGCTGCAGCTGCTTCTTAGTGACAGCCTGGGGGTCAAACATGCCGGTTGCATGCGATTTGGTGGCAAGGCGCTGGAGCACATTGGACGGAAGCGCCTCCACAATTCTTTGCCGCACTTTGAGGTCGTTGCTGTTGGCCACTAGCATGTCACTGTCGGAGATCGAACGTGACATAAAGGAGGAGTTCTAAGTGCAGCAAAAGCAACAATTCATTAGCCAGACACAAAAGTCACCCCAACCAGCAAAGACTTTACCTGAATCTTGTGCTGGTAGAGCTCCCGGAACGCCTTGAGATTACCGTCCACAATGTTGCGCACTTTCTTTGGGTTCTCGCCAAATGTCATCCGGAAGTCGCCCAGGTACGAGATCCCTGCGATCTTCTGCTCAAAAGAAAACGAGAAAGTTTAGGCTCATGACCCACCAATTCAACGTCAATAAAGCTCACCATGAAGAGATCGTGTTCTGAGAACTTCTCCGGCAAACACAGCAGTGCGTAATTGAGTGCATGTGATAGGTTTGTCGCGCTCGCCGCTTGAATCTCTTCATTTGTAGTCAGGATGCTGACCTGCATCAGCCAAAAAATAGCGGTTTTAAGCATATCCATACCATCTTTCATCTCCCATAATCACGAACGTACAGGTTTGTGCATCCTGCCACTAAGATAAAGCGTGTTCCAAGCCGACAGGTCGTCACACAGAGTCTGGGTGCTCACAACGCCATATTTGATGAGTCGTGTCCCGAGCAATTTACCAGTAAGTGGAACCTGCACCAATTCAGTTCGTAAGCACCAACATGTAACAGTAAATTCACAACACCAAGTATACCAGGGTATTATAATACACGCCTGCACCAAAGTTCTCCTGGAAGGCGGCGACGTTGGCAGCTCCCAGATACTTCAAAATCGAATAGTGCTGCGGATTGCGCGCAATATTCTGCTCGTGCCAGGCCTGCGGGTCGTCGACGGCGAAGACCAAGTCCACCATGGAGGCGCTGGCGTCGTGGTTCTTCTGCTGGAACACGCCAGACCCGTACGCCATCGTGAAGGACACGCGCGGGAACGACACGTCCAGCGCCTGCGTCAGCGCCGCCGCCAAGGTCATCTTCAGCCGTTGATTGGGATGTGCGTAAACAATAGCTGATGTGGTGGACACAAACGTCGAACTACACCGCGTCGACTACGTTCGCTGCGGCACAGATCGACTTTGTAGACTGCAGCTCTAAAGTCGTGAGGGTGATCACTACCAGAACTGTCGATTGCTGGACCTCATCTAATGACTACAAAATCGTTCTTGTGGTTTGCAGGTCTGCAGCAAATGGCAAACTATCAAGTTTACACAATTTCTCCTTCTCAGACTCCGTCATGACGCTAAATCTCTCAAATAACCCCATCGCAAGTATCGGCGGCGTCATCTTCCCGAGCTCTTTAAAGGCGATGACCATCACGTCAAGCGTGAAGCTGGTCGAGTTCGAGGTCCGGCAGTCAGATGCCACGAGTTTCGCTAGTCTGCAAACGTTCAACGTCTCAATAACCACAAGTCTGATGTGCTACGACAGTGACGCACTGTATCGCTACGTGCAGGACACGCTGCTCTGCGTGCTTCCAGACGACGTCTTCAACGCTAAGTACGGTAAACAAAGCTCCAGCAGCTCAAGTGGATCCGTCGACGTTGCTGTAATCACAGTCGCTCCTGAGCTCCAGGAGGCCAACAATACACGCCGCTCCAAGTATCTTGTTTTCGCAGCCGTCTCGCTGTCATTGGTCTGTGTCGGGCTCTTGTGCACTCTAGCACCACGCACACTGTACGAGCGCTACCAGAAGAAAAAGTACCAAAACCTCAAGAAGAAGCAGCAGCAACAGCAACAGCAACATCAATTGCCTCCTGTCGTACAACCTACAATCCTGCCAGTGAAGAACGACTCACAGCGTGACCCCAACGTCACATACTGGGATCTCTGAAAAAGCAACGTCTGCGACGTGTGAGAATTTTCACACGTCACAGATCGCACTTAGTTCTACCAGTATAGGATACGGTAGTCAAAGCGTCCCGTGATCGGATTGGCTAAAAATGGGCGATGTGTGTTGCTTCTCAGTCGGATCCGCGCATTCGATAACGTGGCAGCCCCTTCCACGCATCAGCTTAAGCAGGTATCCAGCCCTTGTGCGCACGCGAGGCAGTGCCCTGCAAACGCGTCACAAGCTGCTTCAATCGGTTCTCAATATATCTACCTAGTTTTAGCACTGAGCTCGCTCTGCGTGGAGTGTGGTAGCTTTGCACGGATCCGCGCAAAGGGCCATTCCTAGCTATCTACTCTCAAAGTTATCTAAATACAACAAGTCTGTAGCGATTATAAGTTTGAGTGAAGTTTAACGACGAGTAGAGCTACAGTACACGCCTTGTGTAGCGGTTGCTCCACAGACGAGTCTACTCTGAAAGGAGAAGATGGCGGAAGTCGAGCTGGAGTGCGCGGTGTACGGCGAAGGGAGCGTTTTCTCCGTCGAGATCAAGAGCAATGATGATGTGGAGGCGCTTCAGAAGAAGATCGCTGGCATCTTCGCGAAGAAGCGATACAGCGAGCTGTTCCTTCACGGTTGTTGACGCTGTACGTGGCGCGGAAGGACGGCGCGTGGCTCAAGAGCGACCCCACACTCAAGCCTTTTTTGAAACAAGGACGACAAGAGGACAGTGATTATGCGGAGATGATTCCCGACTGGACTCTCGACGAAGAAGACTACCTTGGCGCGAACTTTAAGCCTGGTCGCAAGGAGATTCACATACTGGTGGAACTCCCACCACTGCAGGTTGGTGATGGAAAGGCAAGGGAATCACCGAACAAGAAGCGAAGAGTGGAGGGAAATCGCATCCCATTCACAGGACCATTGCACCGGGATGAGTGCGCTGTTCCGTTCGATACAATAGACGCCTTTCGACAGATCAAGGAAGGATTATCAAGAAAAGAGGCTATCGGTCATCCATTGTTCCTGTTGTACGGTCCCCGTCAATTTGGGAAAACGACAATTGCGTATCGCATCATGGACTGGATTGCCAGTGATTCCAGTGTTGCGGATGTCAAGTGCGTCTTTTTTGAAATGCATGAATCGGATGTGGCTGCAGAGGGGACGTTCTGGAATCGATTAGGGAGGTGCGTTGATAATCGAAATGCGGGCTGCGATTATAATTCGTTTATGCAGTTGGTGGAGGATTGCGCTACTCAAGACCGGAAGCAGTTGTGCCTGGTTGTGGATGGAATGGATCATCTCTTTTCCAACAAAGAGTTGGCTATCAAGTTTCTGCTGGCACTTCGAAAGTGGAAAGCAGCACCGTATTTCCGTGGTTTTCTTGGGATCGGAAGTCATGAATTGGTGCACCATCACGAAATTTTTCGTGGGGACGACAAGACAAGCCCTTTCAACGTTGGCAACATGATCAAGATGGTGCCATTTTCAGTGGAACAAATGAGTGCATTTTTCAAGCTTATTGAGCCACGCTATTCGTTTCCTCAGTCGCTTCAATGTGGGATTATGAAGTATTCCAGTGGAGCGCCCGGTGTATTTGGATCATTGATTCGATTTACGGTTGACCACGACAAGTGGACTCTGGAGTGGCAAGAATGGGAACCGTGGTTCAAAATGGGAGCATTTTCCGTGTACTTGACGCAGTACAACAGCACCTATCACCGCATACAAGGCGATCTGCGCAGCTTGACTGAGTTGGAGTGGGAGGCACTCAAATACATACTTGAAGACAATGGGAGTTTGACGGCTAGCACTGTCGAGGGGTACTGTGGCATTGCAGTCAGGGGCGATCAGCAAAGGCGACTCGTTGACCCATTATTGAGAATGGGGATTGTGGTTCAAGGAAGCAGTGGTGAATTGGCCATTGTATCTGAGATGATGTGTCGAGTTTGTGTCGAAGCCCTCCCAGAGCGGGAAATTCATCAAGCTGCTAATACCGATGACCCAGTGGTGCTCTTTGTCTGTTGCGCTTGGTCAAGTGCACCCCAAAACCATTTCGAATCATCTTGTGAGGAATCGACAAGCACTCAGTGAGTCGGCATTTCATCACGAGCTGTACTCGACAATTCGGGATATCTTGAAGAAGGGACCACTGACCAGGGGTATTTATGCTGAAGTAAACACTCCAGGCAGCCGAAGGAGAGCCGATATTCTAATCACCAATGGTGTCCGAGTCGCGTACGAGTTGAAGTCAAATCAATTACGGGAATCAGAGATCGAAGCTGCCGCAGAACAAGCAGACAAGTACAGACGACAGTTCAACGTCGACCGGATGCTCGTTGTCAACTTCGTTCCCATTGGGCACACGTTGGACGAAGTGTATCAATTCACGCGGTTTCGGCGTGTTGAGATCGTTCATGTTCGGTTTGCCGATTCCTGTGATCAATTTTCAGTTCAATTCCTGGGAGAGGATAAGAAAGTCAAGAGCTTCCCGGTCAAGTGCCGTGTGCGGTAGCTAATTCATTGAGTTCCGAGGTTCCGAGTTCCGACCGGTTCCAAAACGATGTCGTACTCATTTCAAACCAAGTCAAGTGGTCGGCTACTGAAGCGCTCATCAGTCGCCTAAAATTAAGTCCACAATGAAGCGAGCAGTATGGGTGATGTGCATGGCTGGTATTGCTGCTGATGGCGTTTTCCAGTCTGGCTGAAGCTGCTACAGCGTGCTCGATTACTGCTCCAACGGTGTCGAACTACACCGCGTCGAATACGTTCGCTGCGGCACAGATCGACTTTGTAGACTGCAGCTCCAAAGTCGTGAGGGTGATCACTACCAGCGATGGAACCACGCAGTTGGACTTAAGCAACAATAAAATCGTCTACGTGAAGAGTTTACCTTCCGTCATGCAGCTGTACGTAGGTAGGTTGTTGTTGGGAATAAGGTTTTGTCACTGATGCTGTTTCTTCATTACAGAAACCTCAAGAACAACAGTCTTTCATCACTGCAGAATGTTTCTATCCCATCAACTGTTAAGACGCTGTACGTTCGGTGATGCTGCAGTCTTAGACTTATCAAACTTACTGACGAGTAACTTACCTGTTGATTCAGTGACCTGTCCAAAAACTCCTTTTCCTCTTTTCAAAACTTCTCATTTCCTAGTGGCCTCACGAAGTTGTAAGTACCAGAACTGTCGATTGCTGGACCTCATCTAATGACTACAAAATCGTTCTTGTGGTTTGCAGGTCTGCAGCAAATGGCAAACTATCAAGTTTACACAATTTCTCCTTCCCAGACTCCGTTGTGACGCTAAATCTCTCAAATAACCCCATCGCAAGTATCGGCGGCGTCATCTTCCCGAGCTCTTTAAAGGCGATGACCATCACGTCAAGCGTGAAACTTGTCGAGTTCGAGGTTCGGCAGTCAGATGCCACGAGTTTCGCTAGTCTGCAAACGTTCAACGTCTCAATAACCACAAGTCTGATGTGCTCCGACAGTGGCGCACTGTATCGCTACGTGCAGGACACGCTGCTCTGCGTGCTTCCAGACGACGTCTTCAACGCTAAGTACGGTAAACAAAACTCCAGCAGCTCAAGTGGATCCGTCGACTTTGCTGCAATCACAGTCGCTCCTGAGCTCCAGGAGGCCAACAATACACGCCGCTCCAAGTACCTGGTTTTCGCAGCCGTCTCGCTGTCATTGGCCTGTGTCGGGCTCTTGTGCACTCTAGCGCCACGCACACTGTACGAGCGCTACCAGAAGAAAAAGTACCAAAACCTCAAGAAGAAGAAGCAGCAGCAGCAGCAACAGCAATTGCCTCCTGTCGTACAACCTACAATCCTGCCAGTGAAGAACGACTCACAGCGTGACCCCAACATCACATACTGGGATCTCTGAAAAAGCAACGTCTGCGACGTGTGAGAATTCGCACACGTCACAGATCGTACTTAGTTCTAGATGATACGGTAGTCAAAGCGTCCCCCTCCTCTGTGATCGGATTGGCTAAAAATGGGCGATGTGTGTTGCTTCTCAGTCGGATCCGCGCATTCGATAACGTGGCAGCCCCTTCCACGCATCAGCTTAAGCAGGTATCCAGCCCTTGTGCGCACGCGAGGCAGTGCCCTGCAAACGCGTCACAAGCTGCTTCAATCGGTTCTCAATATATCTACCTAGTTTTAGCACTGAGCTCGCTCTGCGTGGAGTGTGGTAGCTTTGCACGGATCCGCGCAAAGGGCCATTCCTAGCTATCTACTCTCAAAGTTATCTAAATACAACAAGTCTGTAGCGATTATAAGTTTGAGTGAAGTTTAACGACGAGTAGAGCTACAGTACACGCCTTGTGTAGCGGTTGCTCCACAGACGAGTCTACTCTGAAAGGAGAAGATGGTGGAAGTCGAGCTGGAGTGCGCGGTGTACGGCGAAGGGAGCGTTTTCTCCGTCGAGATCAAGAGCAATGATGATGTGGAGGCGCTTCAGAAGAAGATCGCTGGCATCTTCGCGAAGAAGCCGATACAGCACGCGTTATCCTTTGCACGCAAGTTGACTTGACGCTGTACTTGGCGCGGAAGGAAGGGAAACCGTGTGGCTCAAGAGCGACCCCACACTCAAGCCTTTTTTGAAACAAGGACGACAAGAGGACAGTGATTATGAGGAGATGCGTCCGTCGTGGAAACTCGACGAAAACTACTTTGGGAAGAATTTTCAGCCTGGTCGCAAGGAGATTCACGTACTGGTGGAACTCCCACCACTGCAGGTTGGTGATGGAAAGGCAAGGGAATCACCGAACAAGAAGCGAAGAGTGGAGGGAAATCGCATCCCATTCACAGGACCATTGCACCGGGATGAGTGCGCTGTTCCGTTCGATACAATAGACGCCTTTCGACAGATCAAGGAAGGATTATCAAGAAAAGAGGCTATCGGTCATCCATTGTTCCTGTTGTACGGTCCCCGTCAATTTGGGAAAACGACAATTGCGTATCGCATCATGGACTGGATTGCCAGTGATTCCAGTGTTGCGGATGTCAAGTGCGTCTTTTTTGAAATGCATGAATCGGATGTGGCTGCAGAGGGGACGTTCTGGAATCGATTAGGGAGGTGCGTTGATAATCGAAATGCGGGCTGCGATTATAATTCGTTTATGCAGTTGGTGGAGGATTGCGCTACTCAAGACCGGAAGCAGTTGTGCCTGGTTGTGGATGGAATGGATCATCTCTTTTCCAACAAAGAGTTGGCTATCAAGTTTCTGCTGGCACTTCGAAAGTGGAAAGCAGCACCGTATTTCCGTGGTTTTCTTGGGATCGGAAGTCATGAATTGGTGCACCATCACGAAATTTTTCGTGGGGACAAGACAAGCCCTTTCAACGTTGGCAATATGATCAAGATGGTGCCATTTTCAGTGGAACAAATGAGTGCATTTTTCAAGCTTATTGAGCCACGCTATTCGTTTCCTCAGTCGCTTCAATGTGGGATTATGAAGTATTCCAGTGGAGCGCCCGGTGTATTTGGATCATTGATTCGATTTACGGTTGACCACGACAAGTGGACTCTGGAGTGGCAAGAATGGGAACCGTGGTTCAAAATGGGAGCATTTTCCGGGTACTTGACGCAGTACAACAACACCTATCACCGCATACAAGGCGATCTGCGCAGCTTGACTGAGTTGGAGTGGGAGGCACTCAAATACATACTTGAAGACAATGGGAGTTTGACGGCTAGCACTGTCGAGGGGTACTGTGGCATTGCAGTCAGGGGCGATCAGCAAAGGCGACTCGTTGACCCATTATTGAGAATGGGGATTGTGGTTCAAGGAAGCAGTGGTGAATTGGCCATTGTATCTGAGATGATGTGTCGAGTTTGTGTCGAAGCCCTCCCAGAGCGGGAAATTCATCAAGCTGCTAATACCGATGACCCAGTGGTGCTCTTGTCTGTTGCGCTTGGTCAAGTGTACCCCAAAACTATTTCGAATCATCTTGTGAGGAATCGACAAGCACTCAGTGAGTTTGTATTTCATCACGAGCTGTACTCGACATTTCGGGATATCTTGAAGAAGGGACCACTGACCAGGGGTATTTATGCTGAAGTAAACACTCCAGGCAGCCGAAGGAGAGCCGATATTCTAATCACCAATGGTGTCCGAGTCGCGTACGAGTTGAAGTCAAATCAATTACGGGAATCAGAGATCGAAGCTGCCGCAGAACAAGCAGACAAGTACAGACGACAGTTCAAAGTCGACCGGATGCTCGTTGTCAACTTCGTTCCCATTGGGCACACGTTGGACGAAGTGTATCAATTTCCGCAGTATCGGCGTGTTCAGATCGTTCATGTTCGGTTTGCCGATTCCTGTGATCAATTTTCACTTCAATTCCTGGGAGAGGATAAGGAAGTCAAGAGCTCCTCGGTCAAGTGCCGTGTGCGGTAGTCAATTCATCCGAGGTTCCGAACCGGTTCCAAAACGATGTCGTACTTATTCAAACCAAGTCAAGTGGTCGGCTACTGGAGTCGCCTAAAATTAAGTCCACAATGAAGCGAGCAGTATGGGTGATGTGCATGGCTGGTATTGCTGCTGGTAGTGTTTTCAGTCTGGCTGAAGCTGCTACAGCGTGCTCTATTACTGCTCCAACGGTGTCGAACTACACCGCGTCGACTACGTTCGCTGCGGCACAGATCGACTTTGTAGACTGCAGCTCCAAAGTCGTGAGGGTGATCACTACCAGCGATGGAACCACGCAGTTGGACTTAAGCAACAATAAAATCGTCTACGTGAAGAGTTTACCTTCCGTCATGCAGCTGTACGTAGGTAGATTGTTGTTGGGAATAAGGTTTTGTCACTGATGCTGTTTCTTCATTACAGAAACCTCAAGAACAACAGTCTTTCATCACTGCAGAATGTTTCTATCCCATCAACTGTTAAGACGCTGTACGTTCGATGCTGCAGTCTTAGACTTATCAAACTTACTGACGAGTAACTTACCTGTTGATTCAGTGACCTGTCCAAAAACTCCTTTTCCTCTTTTCAAAACTTCTCATTTCCTAGTGGCCTCACGAAGTTGTAAGTATCAGAACTGTCGATTGCTGGACCTCATCTAATGACTACAAAATCGTTCTTGTGGTTTGCAGGTCTGCAGCAAATGGCAAACTATCAAGTTTACACAATTTCTCCTTCCCAGACTCGGTCGTGACGCTAAATCTCTCAAATAACCCCATCGCAAGTATCGGCGGCGTCATCTTCCCGAGCTCTTTAAAGGCGATGACCATCACGTCAAGCGTGAAGCTGGTCGAGTTCGAGGTCCGGCAGTCAGATGCCACGAGTTTCGCTAGTCTGCAAACGTTCAACGTCTCAATAACCACAAGTCTGACGTGCTCCGACAGTGACGCACTGTATCGCTACGTGCAGGACACGCTGCTCTGCGTGCTTCCAGACGACGTCTTCAACGCTAAGTACGGTAAACAAAGCTCCAGCAGCTCAAGTGGATCCGTCGACGTTGCTGCAATCACAGTCGCTCCTGAGCTCCAGGAGGCCAACAATACACGCCGCTCCAAGTACCTGGTTTTCGCAGCCGTCTCGCTGTCATTGGCCTGTGTCGGGCTCTTGTGCACTCTAGCGCCACGCACACTGTACGAGCGCTACCAGAAGAAAAAGTACCAAAACCTCAAGAAGAAGCAGCAGCAGCAGCAACAGCAATTGCCTCCTGTCGTACAACCTACAGTCCTGCCAGTGAAGAACGACTCACAGCGTGACCCCAACGTCACATACTGGGATCTCTGAAAAAGCAACGTCTGCGACGTGTGAGAATTTTCACACGTCACAGATCGCACTTAGTTCTACCAGTATAGGATACGGTAGTCAAAGCGTCCCGTGATCGGATTGGCTAAAAATGGGCGATGTGTGTTGCTTCTCAGTCGGATCCGCGCATGATAACGTGGCAGCCCCTTCCACACATCAGCTTAAGCAGGTATCCAGCCCTTGTGCGTCGATGCACGCGAGGCAGTGCCCTGCCCTGCAAACGCGTCACAAGCTGCTTCAATCGGTTCTCAATATATCTACCTAGTTTTAGCACTGAGCTCGCTCTGCGTGGAGTGTGGTAGCTTTGCGCGGATCCGCGCAAAGGGCCATACCTCTATAACAAGCTATCTACTCTCAAAGTATCTGTCTGTAGCGATTACTAGTATAAGTTTGAGTGAAGTTTAACGACGAGTAGAGCTACACGCCTTGTGTAGCGGTTGCTCCACAGACGAGTCTACTCTGAAAGGAGAAGATGGTGGAAGTCGAGCTGGAGTGCGCGGTGTACGGCGAAGGGAGCGTTTTCTCCGTCAAAATCAAGAGCAATGATGATGTGGAGGCGCTTCAGAAGAAGATCGCTGGCATCTTGAGCACCGAGCAGCACGCTGTTCCTTCACGGTTGTTGACGCTGTACGTGGCGCGGAAGGACGGCGCGTGGCTCAAGAGCGACCCCACACTCAAGCCTTTTTTGAAACAAGGACGACAAGAGGACAGTGATTATGAGGAGATGCGTCCGTCGTGGAAACTCGACGAAAACTACTTTGGGAAGAATTTTCAGCCTGGTCGCAAGGAGATTCACGTACTGGTGGAACTCCCACCACTGCAGGTTGGTGATGGAAAGGCAAGGGAATCACCGAACAAGAAGCGAAGAGTGGAGGGAAATCGCATCCCATTCACAGGACCATTGCACCGGGATGAGTGCGCTGTTCCGTTCGATACAATAGACGCCTTTCGACAGATCAAGGAAGGATTATCAAGAAAAGAGGCTATCGGTCATCCATTGTTCCTGTTGTACGGTCCCCGTCAATTTGGGAAAACGACAATTGCGTATCGCATCATGGACTGGATTGCCAGTGATTCCAGTGTTGCGGATGTCAAGTGCGTCTTTTTTGAAATGCATGAATCGGATGTGGCTACAGAGGGAACGTTCTGGAATCGATTAGGGAGGTGCATTGATAATCGAAATGCGGGCTGCGAAGCAGTCTGCGATTATGATTCGTTTATGCAGTTGGTGAAGGATTGCGCTACTCAAGACCGGAAGCAGTTGTGCCTGATTGTGGATGGAATGGATCATCTCTTTTCCAACAAAGAGTTGGCTATCAAGTTTCTGCTGGCACTTCGAAAGTGGAAAGCAGCACCGTATTTCCGTGGTTTTCTTGGGATCGGAAGTCATGAATTGGTGCACCATCACGAAATTTTTCGTGGGGACAAGACAAGCCCTTTCAACGTTGGCAACATGATCAAGATGGTGCCATTTTCAGTGGAACAAATGAGTGCATTTTTCAAGCTTATTGAGCCACGCTATTCGTTTCCTCAGTCTCTTCAATGTGGGATTATGAAGTATTCCAGTGGAGCGCCCGGTGTATTTGGATCATTGATTCGATTTACGGTTGACCACGACAAGTGGACTCTGGAGTGGCAAGAATGGGAACCGTGGTTCAAAATGGGAGCATTTTCCGGGTACTTGACGCAGTACAATCATCGCATACAAGGCGATCTGCGCAGCTTGACTGAGTTGGAGTGGGAGGCACTCAAATACATACTTGAAGATAATGGGAGTTTGACGGCTAGCACTGTCGAGGGGTACTGTGGCATTGCAGTCAGGGGCGATCAGCAAAGGCGACTCGTTGACCCATTATTGAGAATGGGGATTGTGGTTCAAGGAAGCAGTGGTGAATTGGCCATTGTATCTGAGATGATGTGTCGAGTTTGTGTCGAAGCCCTCCCAGAGCGGGAAATTCATCAAGCTGCTAATACCGATGACCCAGTGGTGCTCTTGTCTGTTGCGCTTGGTCAAGTGTACCCCAAAACCATTTCGAATCATCTTGTGAGGAATCGACAAGCACTCAGTGAGTTTGTATTTCATCACGAGCTGTACTCGACATTTCGGGATATCTTGAAGAAGGGACCACTGACCAGGGGTATTTATGCTGAAGTAAACACTCCAGGCAGCCGAAGGAGAGCCGATATTCTAATCACCAATGGTGTCCGAGTCGCGTACGAGTTGAAGTCAAATCAATTACGGGAATCAGAGATCGAAGCTGCCGCAGAACAAGCAGACAAGTACAGACGACAGTTTAAAGTCGACCGGATGCTCGTTGTCAACTTCGTTCCCATTGGGCACACGCTGGACGAAGTGTATCAATTTCCGCAGTATCGGAGTGTTCAGATCGTTCATGTTCGGTTTGCCGATTCCTGTGATCAATTTTCACTTCAATTCCTGGGAGAGGATAAGGAAGTCAAGAGCTCCTCGGTCAAGTGCCGTGTGCGGTAGTTAATTCATCCGAGGTTCCGAACCGGTTCCAAAACGATGTCGTACTTATTCAAACCAAGTCAAGTGGTCGGCTACTGAAGTCGCCTAAAATTAAGTCCACAATGAAGCGAGCAGTATGGGTGATGTGCATGGCTGGTATTGCTGCTGATAGTGTTTTCAGTCTGGCTGAAGCTGCTACAGCGTGCTCTATTACTGCTCCAACGGTGTCGAACTACACCGCGTCGACTACGTTCGCTGCGGCACAGATCGACTTTGTAGACTGCAGCTCCAAAGTCGTGAGGGTGATCACTACCAGCTATGGAACCACGCAGTTGGACTTAAGCAACAATAAAATCGTCTACGTGAAGAGTTTACCTTCCGTCATGCAGCTGTACGTAGGTAGATTATTGTTGGGAATAAGGTTTTGTCACTGCTGCTGTTTCTTCATTACAGAAACCTCAAGAACAACAGTCTTTCATCACTGCAGAATGTTTCTATCCCATCAACTGTTAAGACGCTGTACGTTCGATGCTGCAGTCTTAGACTTATCAAACTTACTGACGAGTAACTTACCTGTTGATTCAGTGACCTGTCCAAAAACTCCTTTTCCTCTTTTCAAAACTTCTCATTTCCTAGTGGCCTCACGAAGTTGTAAGTATCAGAACTGTCAATTGCTGGACCTCATCTAATGACTACAAAATCGTTCTTGTTGTTTGCAGGTCTGCAGCAAATGGCAAACTATCAAGTTTACACAATTTCTCCTTCCCAGACTCGGTCGTGACGCTAAATCTCTCAAATAACCCCATCGCAAGTATCGGCGGCGTCATCTTCCCGAGCTCTTTAAAGGCGATGACCATCACGTCAAGCGTGAAGCTGGTCGAGTTCGAGGTCCGGCAGTCAGATGCCACGAGTTTCGCTAGTCTGCAAACGTTCAACGTCTCAATAACCACAAGTCTGATGTGCTCCGACAGTGACGCACTGTATCGCTACGTGCAGGACACGCTGCTCTGCGTGCTTCCAGACGACGTCTTCAACGCTAAGTACGGTAAACAAAGCTCCAGCAGCTCAAGTGGATCCGTCGACGTTGCTGCAATCACAGTCGCTCCTGAGCTCCAGGAGGCCAACAATACACGCCGCTCCAAGTGGTTTTCGCAGCCGTCTCGCTATCATTGGCCTGTGTCGGGCTCTTGTGCACTCTAGCACCACGCACACTGTACGAGCGCTACCAGAAGAAAAAGTACCAAAACCTCAAGAAGAAGAAGCAGCAGCAGCAGCAACATCAATTGCCTCCTGTCGTACAACCTACAATCCTGCCAGTGAAGAACGACTCACAGCGTGACCCCAACGTCACATACTGGGATCTCTGAAAGCAACGTCTGCGACGTGTGAGAATTCTCACACGTCACAGATTTTCATATCTAATACGGTACTTGCTTTTGATACGTGGAATTCCCCTCCCTCCTCGGTGGTCTGATTGGTTAAAAATGCAACAGTGAATGACAAGGAACGCTCTAGTGGGACGACCGATTCAAGTGCCAGCCTGAATGAAGGGTTGAGTTGCTCGGCGACCACGAGGATGAACGTGCATGAATATTTCGTGCCTGGTGTCATCACGGGTGACGACGGACGACTTCGCGTGACACCAGCGCCTGCATAGGAACAAGGTTCGTAAGTTAGTCGTAGGGAGAGACAACTTCGAGCATGCTAACTTTCAATTCACTTTCAGATTTACTTTTCATCAACAACGTCTTCTCCTCGGTCGCCCAGAACTTTTCCGAGAGAAGCATGGCGGAGGAAAAGAGCATGGAGGCGGATGTGAAGCTGCGCTGCGGTGTGTACGGCGAAGGGAGCGTTTTCTCCGTCGAGATCAAGAGCAATGCAGATGTGGAGGCGCTTCAGGAGGCCATCTTCGCGAAGAAGCGATACAGCGAGCGTTATCAGTTTGCCGCAAGCGACTTGACGCTGTACTTGGCGCGGAAGGAAGGGGAAACCGTGTGGCTCAAGAGCGACCCCACACTCAAGCCTTTTTTGAAACAAGGACGACAAGAGGACAGTGATTATGCGGAGATGATTCCCGACTGGACTCTCGACGAAGAAGACTACCTTGGCGCGAACTTTAAGCCTGGTCGCAAGGAGATTCACGTACTGGTGGAACTCCCATCACTGCAGGTTGGTGATGGAAAGGCAAGGGAATCACCGAACAAGAAGCGAAGAGTGGAGGGAAATCGCATCCCATTCACAGGACCATTGCACCGGGATGAGTGCGCTGTCCCGTTCGATACAATAGACGCCTTTCGACAGATCAAGGAAGGATTATCAAGAAAAGAGGCTATCGGTCATCCATTGTTCCTGTTGTACGGTCCCCGTCAATTTGGGAAAACGACAATTGCGTATCGCATCATGGACTGGATTGCCAGTGATTCCAGTGTTGCGGATGTCAAGTGCGTCTTTTTTGAAATGCATGAATCGGATGTGGCTGCAGAGGGAACGTTCTGGAATCGATTAGGGAGGTGCGTTGATAATCGAAATGCGGGCTGCGAAGCAGTCTGCGATTATGATTCGTTTATGCAGTTGGTGAAGGATTGCGCTACTCAAGACCGGAAGCAGTTGTGCCTGATTGTGGATGAAATGGATCATCTCTTTTCCAACAACGAGTTGGCTATCAAGTTTCTGGTGGCACTTCGAAAGTGGAAAGCAGCACCGTATTTCCGTGGTTTTCTTGGGATCGGAAGTCATGAATTGGTGCACCATCACGAAATTTTTCGTGGGGACGACAAGACAAGCCCTTTCAACGTTGGCAACATGATCAAGATGGTGCCATTTTCAGTGGAACAAATGAGTGCATTTTTCAAGCTTATTGAGCCACGCTATTCGTTTCCTCAGTCGCTTCAATGTGGGATTATGAACTATTCCAGTGGAGCGCCCGGTGTATTTGGATCATTGATTCGATTTACGGTTGACCACGACAAGTGGACTCTGGAGTGGCGTGAATGGGAACCGTGGTTCAAAATGGGAGCATTTTCCGTGTACTTGACGCAGTACAACAGCACCTATCACCGCATACAAGGCGATCTGCGCAGCTTGACTGAGTTGGAGTGGGAGGCACTCAAATACATACTTCAAGACAATGGGAGTTTGACGGCTAGCACTGTCGAGGGGTACTGTGGCATTGCAGTCAGGGGCGATCAGCAAAGGCGACTCGTTGACCCATTATTGAGAATGGGGATTGTGGTTCAAGGAAGCAGTGGTGAATTGGCCATTGTATCTGAGATGATGTGTCGAGTTTGTGTCGAAGCCCTCCCAGAGCGGGAAATTCATCGAGCTGCTAATACCGATGACCCAGTGGTGCTCTTGTCTGTTGCGCTTGGTCAAGTGCACCCCAAAACCATTTCGAATCATCTTGTGAGGAATCGACAAGCACCGAGTGAGTCGGCATTTCATCACGAGCTGTACTCGACAATTCGGGATATCTTGAAGAAGGGAGCACTGACCAGGGGTATTTATGCTGAAGTAAAAACTCCAGGCAGCCGAAGGAGAGCCGATATTCTAATCGCCAATGGTGTCCGAGTCGCGTACGAGTTGAAGTCAAATCAATTACGGGAATCAGAGATCGAAGCTGCCGCAGAACAAGCAGACAACTACAGACGACAGTTCAAAGTCGACCGGATGCTCGTTGTCAACTTCGTTCCCATTGGGCACACGTTGGACGAAAAGTATGAATTCACGCGGTTTCAGAGTGTTGAGATCGTTCATGTTCGGTTTGCCGATTCCTGTGATCAATTTTCAGTTCAATTCCTGGGAGAGGATAAGAAAGTCGAGAGCTTCCCGGTCAAGTGCCTTGTGCGGTAGCTAATTCATTGAGTTCCGAGGTTCCGAGTTCCGACCGGTTCCAAAACGATGTCGTACTCATTCAAACCAAGTCAAGTGGTCGGCTACTGAAGCGCAGTCGCCTAAAATTAAGTCCACAATGAAGCGAGCATTATGGGTGATGTGCATGGCTGGTATTGCTGCTGATGGCGTTTTCAGTCTGGCTGAAGCTGCTACAGCGTGCTCTATTACTGCTCCAACAGTGTCGAACTACACCGCGTCGAATACGTTCGCTGCGGCACAGATCGACTTTGTAGACTGCAGCTCCAAAGTCGTGAGGGTGATCACTACCAGCGATGGAACCACGCAGTTGGACTTAAGCAACAATAAAATCGTCTACGTGAAGAGTTTACCTTCCGTCATGCAGCTGTACGTAGGTAGGTTGTTGTTGGGAATAAGGTTTTGTCACTGATGCTGTTTCTTCATTACAGAAACCTCAAGAACAACAGTCTTTCATCACTGCAGAATGTTTCTATCCCATCAACTGTTAAGACGCTGTACGTTCGGTGATGCTGCAGTCTTAGACTTATCAAACTTACTGACGAGTAACTTACCTGTTGATTCAGTGACCTGTCCAAAAACTCCTTTTCCTCTTTTCAAAACTTCTCATTTCCTAGTGGCCTCACAAAGTTGTAAGTATCAGAACTGTCGATTGCTGGACCTCATCTAATGGCTACAAAATCGTTCTTGTGGTTTGCAGGACTGCAGCAAATGGCAAACTATCAAGTTTACATAATTTCTCCTTCCCAGACTCCGTCGTGACGCTAAATCTCTCAAATAACCCCATCGCAAGTATCGGCGGCGTCATCTTCCCGAGCTCTTTAAAGGCGATGACCATCACGTCAAGCGTGAAGCTGGTCGAGTTCGAGGTCCGGCAGTCCGATGCCACGAGTTTCACTAGTCTGCAAACGTTCAACGTCTCAATAACCACAAGTCTGACGTGCTCCGACAGTGACGCACTGTATCGCTACGTGCAGGACACGCTGCTCTGCGTGCTTCCAGACGACGTCTTCAACGCTAAGTACGGTAAACAAAGCTCCAGCAGCTCAAGTGGATCCGTCGACGTTGCTGCAATCACAGTCGCTCCTGAGCTCCAGGAGGCCAACAATACACGCCGCTCCAAGTGGTTTTCGCAGCCGTCTCGCTGTCATTGGCCTGTGTCGGGCTCTTGTGCACTCTAGCGCCACGCACACTGTACGAGCGCTACCAGAAGAAAAAGTACCAAAACCTCAAGAAGAAGCAGCAGCAGCAGCAGCAACATCAATTGCCTCCTGTCGTACAACCTACAATCCTGCCAGTGAAGAACGACTCACAGCGTGACCCCAACGTCACATACTGGGATCTCTGAAAGCAACGTCTGCGACGTGTGAGAATTCTCACACGTCACAGATCGTACTTAGTTCTATATGATACGGTAGTCGCGTCCCCTCCTCGGTGGTCTGATTGGCTAAAAATGGGCGATGTGTGTTGCTTCGCGCATTCGATAACGTGGCAGCCCCTTCCACACATCAGCTTAAGCAGGTATCCAGCCCTTGTGCGTCGTGCACGCGAGGCAGTGCCCTGCAAACGCGTCACAAGCTGCTTCAATCGGTTCTCAATATATCTACCTAGTTTTAGCACTGAGCTCGCTCTGCGTGGAGTGTGGTAGCTTTGCACGGATCCGCGCAAAGGGCCATTCCTAGCTATCTACTCTCAAAGTTATCTAAATACAACAAGTCTGTAGCGATTATAAGTTTGAGTGAAGTTTAACGACGAGTAGAGCTACAGTACACGCCTTGTGTAGCGGTTGCTCCACAGACGAGTCTACTCTGAAAGGAGAAGATGGTGGAAGTCGAGCTGGAGTGCGCGGTGTACGGCGAAGGGAGCGTTTTCTCCGTCGAGATCAAGAGCAATGATGATGTGGAGGCGCTTCAGAAGAAGATCGCTGGCATCTTCGCGAAGAAGCGATACAGCGAGCGTTATCAGTTTGCCGCAAGCGACTTGACGCTGTACTTGGCGCGGAAGGAAGGGGAAACCGTGTGGCTCAAGAGCGACCCCACACTCAAGCCTTTTGAAACAAGGACGACAAGAGGACAGTGATTATGCGGAGATGATTCCGTCTGGACTCTCGACGAAGAGACTACCTTGGCGCGAACTTTCAGCCTGGTCGCAAGGAGATTCACGTACTGGTGGAACTCCCATCACTGCAGGTTGGTGATGGAAAGGCAAGGGAATCACCGAACAAGAAGCGAAGAGTGGAGGGAAATCGCATCCCATTCACAGGACCATTGCACCGGGATGAGTGCGCTGTCCCGTTCGATACAATAGACGCCTTTCGACAGATCAAGGAAGGATTATCAAGAAAAGAGGCTATCGGTCATCCATTGTTCCTGTTGTACGGTCCCCGTCAATTTGGGAAAACGACAATTGCGTATCGCATCATGGACTGGATTGCCAGTGATTCCAGTGTTGCGGATGTCAAGTGCGTCTTTTGAAATGCATGAATCGGATGTGGCTGCAGAGGAACGTTCTGGAATCGATTAGGAGGTGCGTTGATAATCGAAATGCGGGTTGCGAAGCAGCCTGCGATTATGATTCGTTTATGCAGTTGGTGGAGGATTGCGCTACTCAAGACCGGAAGCAGTTGTGCCTGGTTGTGGATGGAATGGATCATCTCTTTTCCAACAAAGAGTTGGCTATCAAGTTTCTGCTGGCACTTCGAAAGTGGAAAGCAGCACCGTATTTCCGTGGTTTTCTTGGGATCGGAAGTCATGAATTGGTGCACCATCACGAAATTTTTCGTGGGGACAAGACAAGCCCTTTCAACGTTGGCAATATGATCAAGATGGTGCCATTTTCAGTGGAACAAATGAGTGCATTTTTCAAGCTTATTGAGCCACGCTATTCGTTTCCTCAGTCGCTTCAATGTGGGATTATGAAGTATTCCAGTGGAGCGCCCGGTGTATTTGGATCATTGATTCGATTTACGGTTGACCACGACAAGTGGACTCTGGAGTGGCAAGAATGGGAACCGTGGTTCAAAATGGGAGCATTTTCCGGGTACTTGACGCAGTACAACAACACCTATCACCGCATACAAGGCGATCTGCGCAGCTTGACTGAGTTGGAGTGGGAGGCACTCAAATACATACTTGAAGACAATGGGAGTTTGACGGCTAGCACTGTCGAGGGGTACTGTGGCATTGCAGTCAGGGGCGATCAGCAAAGGCGACTCGTTGACCCATTATTGAGAATGGGGATTGTGGTTCAAGGAAGCAGTGGTGAATTGGCCATTGTATCTGAGATGATGTGTCGAGTTTGTGTCGAAGCCCTCCCAGAGCGGGAAATTCATCAAGCTGCTAATACCGATGACCCAGTGGTGCTCTTGTCTGTTGCGCTTGGTCAAGTGTACCCCAAAACTATTTCGAATCATCTTGTGAGGAATCGACAAGCACTCAGTGAGTTTGTATTTCATCACGAGCTGTACTCGACATTTCGGGATATCTTGAAGAAGGGACCACTGACCAGGGGTATTTATGCTGAAGTAAACACTCCAGGCAGCCGAAGGAGAGCCGATATTCTAATCACCAATGGTGTCCGAGTCGCGTACGAGTTGAAGTCAAATCAATTACGGGAATCAGAGATCGAAGCTGCCGCAGAACAAGCAGACAAGTACAGACGACAGTTCAAAGTCGACCGGATGCTCGTTGTCAACTTCGTTCCCATTGGGCACACGTTGGACGAAGTGTATCAATTTCCGCAGTATCGGCGTGTTCAGATCGTTCATGTTCGGTTTGCCGATTCCTGTGATCAATTTTCACTTCAATTCCTGGGAGAGGATAAGGAAGTCAAGAGCTCCTCGGTCAAGTGCCGTGTGCGGTAGTCAATTCATCCGAGGTTCCGAACCGGTTCCAAAACGATGTCGTACTTATTCAAACCAAGTCAAGTGGTCGGCTACTGGAGTCGCCTAAAATTAAGTCCACAATGAAGCGAGCAGTATGGGTGATGTGCATGGCTGGTATTGCTGCTGGTAGTGTTTTCAGTCTGGCTGAAGCTGCTACAGCGTGCTCGATTACTGCTCCAACGGTGTCGAACTACACCGCGTCGACTACGTTCGCTGCGGCACAGATCGACTTTGTAGACTGCAGCTCCAAAGTCGTGAGGGTGATCACTACCAGCGATGGAACCACGCAGTTGGACTTAAGCAACAATAAAATCGTCTACGTGAAGAGTTTACCTTCCGTCATGCAGCTGTACGTAGGTAGATTGTTGTTGGAAATAAGGTTTTGTCACTGCTGCTGTTTCTTCATTACAGAAACCTTAAGAACAACAGTCTTTCATCACTGCAGAATGTTTCTATCCCATCAACTGTTAAGACGTTGTACGTTCGATGCTGCAGTCTTAGACTTATCAAACTTACTGACGAGTAACTTACCTGTTGATTCAGTGACCTGTCCAAAAACTCCTTTTCCTCTTTTCAAAACTTCTCATTTCCTAGTGGCCTCACGAAGTTGTAAGTATCAGAACTGTCGATTGCTGGACCTCATCTAATGACTACAAAATCGTTCTTGTGGTTTGCAGGTCTGCAGCAAATGGCAAACTATCAAGTTTACACAATTTCTCCTTCCCAGACTCCGTTGTGACGCTAAATCTCTCAAATAACCCCATCGCAAGTATCGGCGGCGTCATCTTCCCGAGCTCTTTAAAGGCGATGACCATCACGTCAAGCGTGAAGCTGGTCGAGTTCGAGGTCCGGCAGTCAGATGCCACGAGTTTCGCTAGTCTGCAAACGTTCAACGTCTCAATAACCACAAGTCTGACGTGCTCCGACAGTGACGCACTGTATCGCTACGTGCAGGACACGCTGCTCTGCGTGCTTCCAGACGACGTCTTCAACGCTAAGTACGGTAAACAAAGCTCCAGCAGCTCAAGTGGATCCGTCGACGTTGCTGCAATCACAGTCGCTCCTGAGCTCCAGGAGGCCAACAATACACGCCGCTCCAAGTACCTGGTTTCGCAGCCGTCTCGCTATCATTGGCCTGTGTCGGGCTCTTGTGCACTCTAGCGCCACGCACACTGTACGAGCGCTACCAGAAGAAAAAGTACCAAAACCTCAAGAAGAAGCAGCAGCAGCAGCAACATCAATTGCCTCTGTCGTACAACCTACAATCCTGCCAGTGAAGAACGACTCACAGCGTGACCCCAACGTCACATACTGGGATCTCTGAAAGCAACGTCTGCGACGTGTGAGAATTCTCACACGTCACAGATTTTCATAGTTCTAATACGGTACTTGGATACGTGCCCCTCCTCCTCGGTGATCGGATTGGCTAAAAATGGGCGATGTGTGTTGCTTCTCAGTCGGATCCGCGCATGATAACGTGGCAGCCCCTTCCACACATCAGCTTAAGCAGGTATCCAGCCCTTGTGCGTCGATGCACGCGAGGCAGTGCCCTGCCCTGCAAACGCGTCACAAGCTGCTTCAATCGGTTCTCAATATATCTACCTAGTTTTAGCACTGAGCTCGCTCTGCGTGGAGTGTGGTAGCTTTGCGCGGATCCGCGCAAAGGGCCATACCTCTATAACAAGCTATCTACTCTCAAAGTATCTGTCTGTAGCGATTACTAGTATAAGTTTGAGTGAAGTTTAACGACGAGTAGAGCTACACGCCTTGTGTAGCGGTTGCTCCACAGACGAGTCTACTCTGAAAGGAGAAGATGGTGGAAGTCGAGCTGGAGTGCGCGGTGTACGGCGAAGGGAGCGTTTTCTCCGTCAAAATCAAGAGCAATGATGATGTGGAGGCGCTTCAGAAGAAGATCGCTGGCATCTTGAGCACCGAGCAGCACGCTGTTCCTTCACGGTTGTTGACGCTGTACGTGGCGCGGAAGGACGGCGCGTGGCTCAAGAGCGACCCCACACTCAAGCCTTTTTTGAAACAAGGACGACAAGAGGACAGTGATTATGAGGAGATGCGTCCGTCGTGGATTCTCGACGAAAACTACTTTGGGAAGAATTTTCAACCTGGTCGCAAGGAGATTCACATACTGGTGGAACTCCCACCACTGCAGGTTGGTGATGGAAAGGCAAGGGAATCACCGAACAAGAAGCGAAGAGTGGAGGGAAATCGCATCCCATTCACAGGACCATTGCACCGGGATGAGTGCGCTGTTCCGTTCGATACAATAGACGCCTTTCGACAGATCAAGGAAGGATTATCAAGAAAAGAGGCTATCGGTCATCCATTGTTCCTGTTGTACGGTCCCCGTCAATTTGGGAAAACGACAATTGCGTATCGCATCATGGACTGGATTGCCAGTGATTCCAGTGTTGCGGATGTCAAGTGCGTCTTTTTTGAAATGCATGAATCGGATGTGGCTACAGAGGGAACGTTCTGGAATCGATTAGGGAGGTGCATTGATAATCGAAATGCGGGCTGCGAAGCAGTCTGCGATTATGATTCGTTTATGCAGTTGGTGAAGGATTGCGCTACTCAAGACCGGAAGCAGTTGTGCCTGATTGTGGATGGAATGGATCATCTCTTTTCCAACAAAGAGTTGGCTATCAAGTTTCTGCTGGCACTTCGAAAGTGGAAAGCAGCACCGTATTTCCGTGGTTTTCTTGGGATCGGAAGTCATGAATTGGTGCACCATCACGAAATTTTTCGTGGGGACAAGACAAGCCCTTTCAACGTTGGCAACATGATCAAGATGGTGCCATTTTCAGTGGAACAAATGAGTGCATTTTTCAAGCTTATTGAGCCACGCTATTCGTTTCCTCAGTCTCTTCAATGTGGGATTATGAAGTATTCCAGTGGAGCGCCCGGTGTATTTGGATCATTGATTCGATTTACGGTTGACCACGACAAGTGGACTCTGGAGTGGCAAGAATGGGAACCGTGGTTCAAAATGGGAGCATTTTCCGGGTACTTGACGCAGTACAACAACACCTATCACCGCATACAAGGCGATCTGCGCAGCTTGACTGAGTTGGAGTGGGAGGCACTCAAATACATACTTGAAGACAATGGGAGTTTGACGGCTAGCACTGTCGAGGGGTACTGTGGCATTGCAGTCAGGGGCGATCAGCAAAGGCGACTCGTTGACCCATTATTGAGAATGGGGATTGTGGTTCAAGGAAGCAGTGGTGAATTGGCCATTGTATCTGAGATGATGTGTCGAGTTTGTGTCGAAGCCCTCCCAGAGCGGGAAATTCATCAAGCTGCTAATACCGATGACCCAGTGGTGCTCTTGTCTGTTGCGCTTGGTCAAGTGTACCCCAAAACCATTTCGAATCATCTTGTGAGGAATCGACAAGCACTCAGTGAGTTTGTATTTCATCACGAGCTGTACTCGACATTTCGGGATATCTTGAAGAAGGGACCACTGACCAGCGGTATTTATGCTGAAGTTAAAACTCCAGGCAGCCGAAGTATTCTAATCACCAATGGTGTCCGAGTCGCGTACGAGTTGAAGTCAAATCAATTACGGGAATCAGAGATCGAAGCTGCCGCAGAACAAGCAGACAAGTACAGACGACAGTTTAAAGTCGACCGGATGCTCGTTGTCAACTTCGTTCCCATTGGGCACACGCTGGACGAAGTGTATCAATTTCCGCAGTATCGGAGTGTTCAGATCGTTCATGTTCGGTTTGCCGATTCCTGTGATCAATTTTCACTTCAATTCCTGGGAGAGGATAAGGAAGTCAAGAGCTTCCCGGTCAAGTGCCTTGTGCGGTAGCTAATTCATTGAGTTCCGAGGTTCCGAGTTCCGACCGGTTCCAAAACGATGTCGTACTCATTCAAACCAAGTCAAGTGGTCGGCTACTGAAGTCGCCTAAAATTAAGTCCACAATGAAGCGAGCAGTATGGGTGATGTGCATGGCTGGTATTGCTGCTGATAGTGTTTTCAGTCTGGCTGAAGCTGCTACAGCGTGCTCTATTACTGCTCCAACAGTGTCGAACTACACCGCGTCGAATACGTTCGCTGCGGCACAGATCGACTTTGTAGACTGCAGCTCCAAAGTCGTGAGGGTGATCACTACCAGCGATGGAACCACGCAGTTGGACTTAAGCAACAATAAAATCGTCTACGTGAAGAGTTTACCTTCCGTCATGCAGCTGTACGTAGGTAGATTGTTGTTGGGAATAAGGTTTTGTCACTGATGCTGTTTCTTCATTACAGAAACCTCAAGAACAACAGTCTTTCATCACTGCAGAATGTTTCTATCCCATCAACTGTTAAGACGCTGTACGTTCGGTGATGCTGCAGTCTTAGACTTATCAAACTTACTGACGAGTAACTTACCTGTTGATTCAGTGACCTGTCCAAAAACTCCTTTTCCTCTTTTCAAAACTTCTCATTTCCTAGTGGCCTCACAAAGTTGTAAGTATCAGAACTGTCGATTGCTGGACCTCATCTAATGGCTACAAAATCGTTCTTGTGGTTTGCAGGTCTGCAGCAAATGGCAAACTATCAAGTTTACACAATTTCTCCTTCCCAGACTCCGTCGTGACGCTAAATCTCTCAAATAACCCCATCGCAAGTATCGGCGGCGTCATCTTCCCGAGCTCTTTAAAGGCGATGACCATCACGTCAAGCGTGAAGCTGGTCGAGTTCGAGGTCCGGCAGTCCGATGCCACGAGTTTCACTAGTCTGCAAACGTTCAACGTCTCAATAACCACAAGTCTGACGTGCTCCGACAGTGACGCACTGTATCGCTACGTGCAGGACACGCTGCTCTGCGTGCTTCCAGACGACGTCTTCAACGCTAAGTACGGTAAACAAAGCTCCAGCAGCTCAAGTGGATCCGTCGACGTTGCTGCAATCACAGTCGCTCCTGAGCTCCAGGAGGCCAACAATACACGCCGCTCCAAGTGGTTTTCGCAGCCGTCTCGCTGTCATTGGCCTGTGTCGGGCTCTTGTGCACTCTAGCACCACGCACACTGTACGAGCGCTACCAGAAGAAAAAGTACCAAAACCTCAAGAAGAAGAAGCAGCAGCAGCAGCAACATCAATTGTCTCCTGTCGTACAACCTACAATCCTGCCAGTGAAGAACGACTCACAGCGTGACCCCAACATCACATACTGGGATCTCTGAAAGCAACGTCTGCGACGTGTGAGAATTCTCACACGTCACAGATTGTCGCATCGTACTTAGTTCTATATGATACGGTACTTGCTTTTGATACGTCCCCTCCCTCCTCGGTGGTCTGATTGGTTAAAAATGCAACAGTGAATGACAAGGAACGCTCTAGTGGGACGACCGATTCAAGTGCCAGCCTGAATGAAGGGTTGAGTTGCTCGGCGACCACGAGGATGAACGTGCATGAATATTTCGTGCCTGGTGTCATCACGGGTGACGACGGACGACTTCGCGTGACACCAGCGCCTGCATAGGAACAAGGTTCGTAAGTTAGTCGTAGGGAGAGACAACTTCGAGCATGCTAACTTTCAATTCACTTTCAGATTTACTTTTCATCAACAACGTCTTCTCCTCGGTCGCCCAGAACTTTTCCGAGAGAAGCATGGCGGAGGAAAAGAGCATGGAGGCGGATGTGAAGCTGCGCTGCGGTGTGTACGGCGAAGGGAGCGTTTTCTCCGTCGAGATCAAGAGCAATGCAGATGTGGAGGCGCTTCAGGAGGCCATCTTCGCGAAGAAGCGATACAGCGAGCGTTATCAGTTTGCCGCAAGCGACTTGACGCTGTACTTGGCGCGGAAGGAAGGGGAAACCGTGTGGCTCAAGAGCGACCCCACACTCAAGCCTTTTTTGAAACAAGGACGACAAGAGGACAGTGATTATGCGGAGATGATTCCCGACTGGACTCTCGACGAAGAAGACTACCTTGGCGCGAACTTTAAGCCTGGTCGCAAGGAGATTCACGTACTGGTGGAACTCCCATCACTGCAGGTTGGTGATGGAAAGGCAAGGGAATCACCGAACAAGAAGCGAAGAGTGGAGGGAAATCGCATCCCATTCACAGGACCATTGCACCGGGATGAGTGCGCTGTCCCGTTCGATACAATAGACGCCTTTCGACAGATCAAGGAAGGATTATCAAGAAAAGAGGCTATCGGTCATCCATTGTTCCTGTTGTACGGTCCCCGTCAATTTGGGAAAACGACAATTGCGTATCGCATCATGGACTGGATTGCCAGTGATTCCAGTGTTGCGGATGTCAAGTGCGTCTTTTTTGAAATGCATGAATCGGATGTGGCTGCAGAGGGAACGTTCTGGAATCGATTAGGAGGTGCGTTGATAATCGAAATGCGGGCTGCGAAGCAGTCTGCGATTATGATTCGTTTATGCAGTTGGTGAAGGATTGCGCTACTCAAGACCGGAAGCAGTTGTGCCTGATTGTGGATGAAATGGATCATCTCTTTTCCAACAACGAGTTGGCTATCAAGTTTCTGGTGGCACTTCGAAAGTGGAAAGCAGCACCGTATTTCCGTGGTTTTCTTGGGATCGGAAGTCATGAATTGGTGCACCATCACGAAATTTTTCGTGGGGACGACAAGACAAGCCCTTTCAACGTTGGCAACATGATCAAGATGGTGCCATTTTCAGTGGAACAAATGAGTGCATTTTTCAAGCTTATTGAGCCACGCTATTCGTTTCCTCAGTCGCTTCAATGTGGGATTATGAACTATTCCAGTGGAGCGCCCGGTGTATTTGGATCATTGATTCGATTTACGGTTGACCACGACAAGTGGACTCTGGAGTGGCGTGAATGGGAACCGTGGTTCAAAATGGGAGCATTTTCCGTGTACTTGACGCAGTACAACAGCACCTATCACCGCATACAAGGCGATCTGCGCAGCTTGACTGAGTTGGAGTGGGAGGCACTCAAATACATACTTCAAGACAATGGGAGTTTGACGGCTAGCACTGTCGAGGGGTACTGTGGCATTGCAGTCAGGGGCGATCAGCAAAGGCGACTCGTTGACCCATTATTGAGAATGGGGATTGTGGTTCAAGGAAGCAGTGGTGGATTGGCCATTGTATCTGAGATGATGTGTCGAGTTTGTGTCGAAGCCCTCCCAGAGCGGGAAATTCATCGAGCTGCTAATACCGATGACCCAGTGGTGCTCTTGTCTGTTGCGCTTGGTCAAGTGCACCCCAAAACCATTTCGAATCATCTTGTGAGGAATCGACAAGCACCGAGTGAGTCGGCATTTCATCACGAGCTGTACTCGACAATTCGGGATATCTTGAAGAAGGGAGCACTGACCAGGGGTATTTATGCTGAAGTAAAAACTCCAGGCAGCCGAAGGAGAGCCGATATTCTAATCGCCAATGGTGTCCGAGTCGCGTACGAGTTGAAGTCAAATCAATTACGGGAATCAGAGATCGAAGCTGCCGCAGAACAAGCAGACAACTACAGACGACAGTTCAAAGTCGACCGGATGCTCGTTGTCAACTTCGTTCCCATTGGGCACACGTTGGACGAAAAGTATGAATTCACGCGGTTTCAGAGTGTTGAGATCGTTCATGTTCGGTTTGCCGATTCCTGTGATCAATTTTCAGTTCAATTCCTGGGAGAGGATAAGAAAGTCGAGAGCTTCCCGGTCAAGTGCCTTGTGCGGTAGCTAATTCATTGAGTTCCGAGGTTCCGAGTTCCGACCGGTTCCAAAACGATGTCGTACTCATTCAAACCAAGTCAAGTGGTCGGCTACTGAAGCGCTCATCAGTCGCCTAAAATTAAGTCCACAATGAAGCGAGCATTATGGGTGATGTGCATGGCTGGTATTGCTGCTGATGGCGTTTTCAGTCTGGCTGGAAGCTGCTACAGCGTGCTCTATTACTGCTCCAACAGTGTCGAACTACACCGCGTCGAATACGTTCGCTGCGGCACAGATCGACTTTGTAGACTGCAGCTCCAAAGTCGTGAGGGTGATCACTACCAGCGATGGAACCACGCAGTTGGACTTAAGCAACAATAAAATCGTCTACGTGAAGAGTTTACCTTCCGTCATGCAGCTGTACGTAGGTAGGTTGTTGTTGGGAATAAGGTTTTGTCACTGATGCTGTTTCTTCATTACAGAAACCTCAAGAACAACAGTCTTTCATCACTGCAGAATGTTTCTATCCCATCAACTGTTAAGACGCTGTACGTTCGGTGATGCTGCAGTCTTAGACTTATCAAACTTACTGACGAGTAACTTACCTGTTGATTCAGTGACCTGTCCAAAAACTCCTTTTCCTCTTTTCAAAACTTCTCATTTCCTAGTGGCCTCACAAAGTTGTAAGTATCAGAACTGTCGATTGCTGGACCTCATCTAATGGCTACAAAATCGTTCTTGTGGTTTGCAGGACTGCAGC
Organism: Phytophthora colocasiae; assembly: GCA_018806915.1. Lineage (NCBI taxonomy): Eukaryota > Oomycota > Peronosporomycetes > Peronosporales > Peronosporaceae > Phytophthora > Phytophthora colocasiae. The sequence goes on along the minus strand of JAGKQI010000026.1, from coordinate 415,104 downwards.
AAATGGCAAACTATCAAGTTTACATAATTTCTCCTTCCCAGACTCCGTCGTGACGCTAAATCTCTCAAATAACCCCATCGCAAGTATCGGCGGCGTCATCTTCCCGAGCTCTTTAAAGGCGATGACCATCACGTCAAGCGTGAAGCTGGTCGAGTTCGAGGTCCGGCAGTCCGATGCCACGAGTTTCACTAGTCTGCAAACGTTCAACGTCTCAATAACCACAAGTCTGACGTGCTCCGACAGTGACGCACTGTATCGCTACGTGCAGGACACGCTGCTCTGCGTGCTTCCAGACGACGTCTTCAACGCTAAGTACGGTAAACAAAGCTCCAGCAGCTCAAGTGGATCCGTCGACGTTGCTGCAATCATAGTCGCTCCTGAGCTCCAGGAGGCCAACAATACACGCCGCTCCAAGTGGTTTTCGCAGCCGTCTCGCTGTCATTGGCCTGTGTCGGGCTCTTGTGCACTCTAGCGCCACGCACACTGTACGAGCGCTACCAGAAGAAAAAGTACCAAAACCTCAAGAAGAAGCAGCAGCAGCAGCAGCAGCAACATCAATTGTCTCCTGTCGTACAACCTACAATCCTGCCAGTGAAGAACGACTCACAGCGTGACCCCAACATCACATACTGGGATCTCTGAAAGCAACGTCTGCGACGTGTGAGAATTCTCACACGTCACAGATTGTCGCATCGTACTTAGTTCTATATGATACGGTACTTGCTTTTGATACGTCCCCTCCCTCCTCGGTGGTCTGATTGGCTAAAAAGCAGCAGTGAATGTGTGCCGCTCTCGGTCGCCCAGAACTTCGAGAGAAGCATGGCGGAGGAAAAGAGCATGGAGGCGGATGTGAAGCTGCGCTGCGGTGTGTACGGCGAAGGGAGCGTTTTCTCCGTCGAGATCAAGAGCAATGCAGATGTGGAGGCGCTTCAGGAGGCCATCTTCGCGAAGAAGCGATACAGCGAGCGTTATCAGTTTGCCGCAAGCGACTTGACGCTGTACTTGGCGCGGAAGGAAGGGGAAACCGTGTGGCTCAAGAGCGACCCCACACTCAAGCCTTTTTTGAAACAAGGACGACAAGAGGACAGTGATTATGCGGAGATGATTCCCGACTGGACTCTCGACGAAGAAGACTACCTTGGCGCGAACTTTAAGCCTGGTCGCAAGGAGATTCACGTACTGGTGGAACTCCCATCACTGCAGGTTGGTGATGGAAAGGCAAGGGAATCACCGAACAAGAAGCGAAGAGTGGAGGGAAATCGCATCCCATTCACAGGACCATTGCACCGGGATGAGTGCGCTGTCCCGTTCGATACAATAGACGCCTTTCGACAGATCAAGGAAGGATTATCAAGAAAAGAGGCTATCGGACATCCATTGTTCCTGTTGTACGGCCCCCGTCAATTTGGGAAAACGTCAATTGCGTATCGCATCATGGACTGGATTGCCAGTGATTCCAGTGTTGCGGATGTCAAGTGCGTCTTTTTTGAAATGCATGAATCGGATGTGGCTGCAGAGGGAACGTTCTGGAATCGATTAGGGAGGTGCATTGATAATCGAAATGCGGGTTGCGAAGCAGCCTGCGATTATGATTCGTTTATGCAGTTGGTGAAGGATTGCGCTACTCAAGACCGGAAGCAGTTGTGCCTGATTGTGGATGAAATGGATCATCTCTTTTCCAACAAAGAGTTGGCTATCAAGTTTCTGCTGGCACTTCGAAAGTGGAAAGCAGCACCGTATTTCCGTGGTTTTCTTGGGATCGGAAGTCATGAATTGGTGCACCATCACGAAATTTTTCGTGGGGACGACAAGACAAGCCCTTTCAACGTTGGCAACATGATCAAGATGGTGCCATTTTCAGTGGAACAAATGAGTGCATTTTTCAAGCTTATTGAGCCACGCTATTCGTTTCCTCAGTCTCTTCAATGTGGGATTATGAAGTATTCCAGTGGAGCGCCCGGTGTATTTGGATCATTGATTCGATTTACGGTTGACCACGACAAGTGGACTCTGGAGTGGCAAGAATGGGAACCGTGGTTCAAAATGGGAGCATTTTCCGTGTACTTGACGCAGTACAACAGCACCTATCACCGCATACAAGGCGATCTGCGCAGCTTGACTGAGTTGGAGTGGGAGGCACTCAAATACATACTTCAAGACAATGGGAGTTTGACGGCTAGCACTGTCGAGGGGTACTGTGGCATTGCAGTCAGGGGCGATCAGCAAAGGCGACTCGTTGACCCATTATTGAGAATGGGGATTGTGGTTCAAGGAAGCAGTGGTGAATTGGCCATTGTATCTGAGATGATGTGTCGAGTTTGTGTCGAAGCCCTCCCAGAGCGGGAAATTCATCGAGCTGCTAATACCGATGACCCAGTGGTGCTCTTGTCTGTTGCGCTTGGTCAAGTGCACCCCAAAACCATTTCGAATCATCTTGTGAGGAATCGACAAGCACCGAGTGAGTCGGCATTTCATCACGAGCTGTACTCGACAATTCGGGATATCTTGAAGAAGGGAGCACTGACCAGGGGTATTTATGCTGAAGTAAAAACTCCAGGCAGCCGAAGGAGAGCCGATATTCTAATCGCCAATGGTGTCCGAGTCGCGTACGAGTTGAAGTCAAATCAATTACGGGAATCAGAGATCGAAGCTGCCGCAGAACAAGCAGACAACTACAGACGACAGTTCAAAGTCGACCGGATGCTCGTTGTCAACTTCGTTCCCATTGGGCACACGTTGGACGAAAAGTATGAATTCACGCGGTTTCAGAGTGTTGAGATCGTTCATGTTCGGTTTGCCGATTCCTGTGATCAATTTTCAGTTCAATTCCTGGGAGAGGATAAGAAAGTCGAGAGCTTCCCGGTCAAGTGCCTTGTGCGGTAGCTAATTCATTGAGTTCCGAGGTTCCGAGTTCCGACCGGTTCCAAAACGATGTCGTACTCATTCAAACCAAGTCAAGTGGTCGGCTACTGAAGCGCTCATCAGTCGCCTAAAATTAAGTCCACAATGAAGCGAGCATTATGGGTGATGTGCATGGCTGGTATTGCTGCTGATGGCGTTTTCAGTCTGGCTGAAGCTGCTACAGCGTGCTCTATTACTGCTCCAACAGTGTCGAACTACACCGCGTCGAATACGTTCGCTGCGGCACAGATCGACTTTGTAGACTGCAGCTCCAAAGTCGTGAGGGTGATCACTACCAGCGATGGAACCACGCAGTTGGACTTAAGCAACAATAAAATCGTCTACGTGAAGAGTTTACCTTCCGTCATGCAGCTGTACGTAGGTAGGTTGTTGTTGGGAATAAGGTTTTGTCACTGATGCTGTTTCTTCATTACAGAAACCTCAAGAACAACAGTCTTTCATCACTGCAGAATGTTTCTATCCCATCAACTGTTAAGACGCTGTACGTTCGGTGATGCTGCAGTCTTAGACTTATCAAACTTACTGACGAGTAACTTACCTGTTGATTCAGTGACCTGTCCAAAAACTCCTTTTCCTCTTTTCAAAACTTCTCATTTCCTAGTGGCCTCACAAAGTTGTAAGTATCAGAACTGTCGATTGCTGGACCTCATCTAATGGCTACAAAATCGTTCTTGTGGTTTGCAGGACTGCAGCAAATGGCAAACTATCAAGTTTACATAATTTCTCCTTCCCAGACTCCGTCGTGACGCTAAATCTCTCAAATAACCCCATCGCAAGTATCGGCGGCGTCATCTTCCCGAGCTCTTTAAAGGCGATGACCATCACGTCAAGCGTGAAGCTGGTCGAGTTCGAGGTCCGGCAGTCCGATGCCACGAGTTTCACTAGTCTGCAAACGTTCAACGTCTCAATAACCACAAGTCTGACGTGCTCCGACAGTGACGCACTGTATCGCTACGTGCAGGACACGCTGCTCTGCGTGCTTCCAGACGACGTCTTCAACGCTAAGTACGGTAAACAAAGCTCCAGCAGCTCAAGTGGATCCGTCGACGTTGCTGCAATCACAGTCGCTCCTGAGCTCCAGGAGGCCAACAATACACGCCGCTCCAAGTGGTTTTCGCAGCCGTCTCGCTATCATTGGCCTGTGTCGGGCTCTTGTGCACTCTAGCACCACGCACACTGTACGAGCGCTACCAGAAGAAAAAGTACCAAAACCTCAAAAAGAAGCAGCAGCAGCAGCAGCAACATCAATTGCCTCCTGTCGTACAACCTACAATCCTGCCAGTGAAGAACGACTCACAGCGTGACCCCAACGTCACATACTGGGATCTCTGAAAGCAACGTCTGCGACGTGTGAGAATTCTCACACGTCACAGATTTTCATACTATCGCACAATATGCCCCCTCCTCCGTGATCGGATTGGCTAAAAATGGGCGATGTGTGTTGCTTCGCGCATTCGATAACGTGGCAGCCCCTTCCACACATCAGCTTAAGCAGGTATCCAGCCCTTGTGCGTCGATGCACGCGAGGCAGTGCCCTGCCCTGCAAACGCGTCACAAGCTGCTTCAATCGGTTCTCAATATATCTACCTAGTTTTAGCACTGAGCTCGCTCTGCGTGGAGTGTGGTAGCTTTGCGCGGATCCGCGCAAAGGGCCATACCTCTATAACAAGCTATCTACTCTCAAAGTATCTGTCTGTAGCGATTACTAGTATAAGTTTGAGTGAAGTTTAACGACGAGTAGAGCTACACGCCTTGTGTAGCGGTTGCTCCACAGACGAGTCTACTCTGAAAGGAGAAGATGGTGGAAGTCGAGCTGGAGTGCGCGGTGTACGGCGAAGGGAGCGTTTTCTCCGTCAAAATCAAGAGCAATGATGATGTGGAGGCGCTTCAGAAGAAGATCGCTGGCATCTTGAGCACCGAGCAGCACGCTGTTCCTTCACGGTTGTTGACGCTGTACGTGGCGCGGAAGGACGGCGCGTGGCTCAAGAGCGACCCCACACTCAAGCCTTTTTTGAAACAAGGACGACAAGAGGACAGTGATTATGAGGAGATGCGTCCGTCGTGGATTCTCGACGAAAACTACTTTGGCGCGAATTTTAAGCCTGGTCGCAAGGAGATTCACATACTGGTGGAACTCCCACCACTGCAGGTTGGTGATGGAAAGGCAAGGGAATCACCGAACAAGAAGCGAAGAGTGGAGGGAAATCGCATCCCATTCACAGGACCATTGCACCGGGATGAGTGCGCTGTTCCGTTCGATACAATAGACGCCTTTCGACAGATCAAGGAAGGATTATCAAGAAAAGAGGCTATCGGTCATCCATTGTTCCTGTTGTACGGTCCCCGTCAATTTGGGAAAACGACAATTGCGTATCGCATCATGGACTGGATTGCCAGTGATTCAAGTGCGTCTTTTTTGAAATGCATGAATCGGATGTGGCTGCAGAGGGAACGTTCTGGAATCGATTAGGGAGGTGCGTTGATAATCGAAATGCGGGTTGCGAAGCAGCCTGCGATTATGATTCGTTTATGCAGTTGGTGGAGGATTGCGCTACTCAAGACCGGAAGCAGTTGTGCCTGATTGTGGATGAAATGGATCATCTCTTTTCCAACAAAGAGTTGGCTATCAAGTTTCTGCTGGCACTTCGAAAGTGGAAAGCAGCACCGTATTTCCGTGGTTTTCTTGGGATCGGAAGTCATGAATTGGTGCACCATCACGAAATTTTTCGTGGGGACAAGACAAGCCCTTTCAACGTTGGCAATATGATCAAGATGGTGCCATTTTCAGTGGAACAAATGAGTGCATTTTTCAAGCTTATTGAGCCACGCTATTCGTTTCCTCAGTCTCTTCAATGTGGGATTATGAAGTATTCCAGTGGAGCGCCCGGTGTATTTGGATCATTGATTCGATTTACGGTTGACCACGACAAGTGGACTCTGGAGTGGCAAGAATGGGAACCGTGGTTCAAAATGGGAGCATTTTCCGGGTACTTGACGCAGTACAATCATCGCATACAAGGCGATCTGCGCAGCTTGACTGAGTTGGAGTGGGAGGCACTCAAATACATACTTGAAGATAATGGGAGTTTGACGGCTAGCACTGTCGAGGGGTACTGTGGCATTGCAGTCAGGGGCGATCAGCAAAGGCGACTCGTTGACCCATTATTGAGAATGGGGATTGTGGTTCAAGGAAGCAGTGGTGAATTGGCCATTGTATCTGAGATGATGTGTCGAGTTTGTGTCGAAGCCCTCCCAGAGCGGGAAATTCATCAAGCTGCTAATACCGATGACCCAGTGGTGCTCTTGTCTGTTGCGCTTGGTCAAGTGTACCCCAAAACTATTTCGAATCATCTTGTGAGGAATCGACAAGCACTCAGTGAGTTTGTATTTCATCACGAGCTGTACTCGACATTTCGGGATATCTTGAAGAAGGGACCACTGACCAGGGGTATTTATGCTGAAGTAAACACTCCAGGCAGCCGAAGGAGAGCCGATATTCTAATCACCAATGGTGTCCGAGTCGCGTACGAGTTGAAGTCAAATCAATTACGGGAATCAGAGATCGAAGCTGCCGCAGAACAAGCAGACAAGTACAGACGACAGTTCAAAGTCGACCGGATGCTCGTTGTCAACTTCGTTCCCATTGGGCACACGTTGGACGAAGTGTATCAATTTCCGCAGTATCGGCGTGTTCAGATCGTTCATGTTCGGTTTGCCGATTCCTGTGATCAATTTTCACTTCAATTCCTGGGAGAGGATAAGGAAGTCAAGAGCTCCTCGGTCAAGTGCCGTGTGCGGTAGTTAATTCATCCGAGGTTCCGAACCGGTTCCAAAACGATGTCGTACTTATTCAAACCAAGTCAAGTGGTCGGCTACTGAAGTCGCCTAAAATTAAGTCCACAATGAAGCGAGCAGTATGGGTGATGTACATGGCTGGTATTGCTGCTGGTAGTGTTTTCAGTCTGGCTGAAGCTGCTACAGCGTGCTCGATTACTGCTCCAACGGTGTCGAACTACACCGCGTCGACTACGTTCGCTGCGGCACAGATCGACTTTGTAGACTGCAGCTCCAAAGTCGTGAGGGTGATCACTACCAGCGATGGAACCACGCAGTTGGACTTAAGCAACAATAAAATCGTCTACGTGAAGAGTTTACCTTCCGTCATGCAGCTGTACGTAGGTAGATTGTTGTTGGAAATAAGGTTTTGTCACTGCTGCTGTTTCTTCACAGAAACCTCAAGAACAACAGTCTTTCATCACTGCAGAATGTTTCTATCCCATCAACTGTTAAGACGTTGTACGTTCGATGCTGCAGTCTTAGACTTATCAAACTTACTGACGAGTAACTTACCTGTTGATTCAGTGACCTGTCCAAAAACTCCTTTTCCTCTTTTCAAAACTTCTCATTTCCTAGTGGCCTCACGAAGTTGTAAGTATCAGAACTGTCGATTGCTGGACCTCATCTAATGACTTCAAAATCGTTCTTGTGGTTTGCAGGTCTGCAGCAAATGGCAAACTATCAAGTTTACACAATTTCTCCTTCCCAGACTCCGTCGTGACGCTAAATCTCTCAAATAACCCCATCGCAAGTATCGGCGGCGTCATCTTCCCGAGCTCTTTAAAGGCGATGACCATCACGTCAAGCGCGAAGCTGGCCGAGTTCGAGGTTCGGCAGTCAGATGCCACGAGTTTCGCTAGTCTGCAAACGTTCAACGTCTCAATAACCACAAGTCTGACGTGCTCCGACAGTGACGCACTGTATCGCTACGTGCAGGACACGCTGCTCTGCGTGCTTCCAGACGACGTCTTCAACGCTAAGTACGGTAAACAAAGCTCCAGCAGCTCAAGTGGATCCGTCGACGTTGCTGCAATCACAGTCGCTCCTGAGCTCCAGGAGGCCAACAATACACGCCGCTCCAAGTACCTGGTTTTCGCAGCCGTCTCGCTGTCATTGGCCTGTGTCGGGCTCTTGTGCACTCTAGCGCCACGCACACTGTACGAGCGCTACCAGAAGAAAAAGTACCAAAACCTCAAGAAGAAGCAGCAGCAGCAGCAACATCAATTGCCTCCTGTCGTACAACCTACAATCCTGCCAGTGAAGAACGACTCACAGCGTGACCCCAACATCACATACTGGGATCTCTAAAAAAACAATGTCTGCGACGTGTGAGAATTCGCACACGTCACAGATTGTCATATCGTAGATTCGCACTTAGCTTTTTATGATACGGTACTTGGTTTTGATACGTGGCAAGCCTCCCTCCTCTTTGGATCGAAACTACCCCACACAATCAAACAGAAGGACCAGCAGCTACACAAGACATTTAAACGATGGTGACGTGGATTAAATACGTCCTTAGTCGTCTACAGAGCTTTCTTCTAATATGCAACACTTTGTTTGTTCTCTTTGTTAAATGATTATTTGCAGGCTACGAACGGAGCTCTGTCAGGCAAGAAGCCCGCCCCGACCGCCTCTGCTGAAGGAGCGGCCGCCAGCGGCCTGCGCAACCGACGTCCGGTGGCTGCAGCCCGTTCTGGACAGAACACGGGACGTGGTATGGGCGGCAGCACCGCTGGTATCCTGCGCTTCTACACGGACGACTCCCCCGGCCTGAAGATCGGCCCCACGACGGTGTTGGTGAGCTGCCTCATGTTCGTGGGCTTTGTGGTGCTGCTGCACGTGTGGGGCAAGTTCCGCGGCTAAGAAGCGACTCCATAGACGACAGGACAGCACTTTTAACATACCCGTCCGAAGCTGACCAGACCCTGATCCATTGAGCTCATGACCCAAGGCAAGACCTGACCAGAAGCTGATCGACGGTGTAGTTTTTTTTAGTATAGTTAGCTTGTGTTACTCGCTTTTGTGTCAACAGTTAACAACGCAACAAGGAGAGGATGCAAGTCAACAAAGGGGGAAAAAGCTCTAGGTATCTATAATAGGTGGGGGGTTATGACGCTGCACGTTGACTACTGCAGGAAGGTTGACGCGGTTTGGGCCTCACCCCCAAGTGGTAAGCGACTGACGACTTTCTTACTCCTCAGCAATGGAGCGTTTGCGCTTCTTCTTCTGTTTGTCCTTGGGGCTTTTACCCTTGCTCTTCTTCTTGGTCTTTTTAGGCTGCTCCTCTTCGTGTTCGGGCATGAGCTCGTCCTCGTCTTCAGTTGGAGTCTTCTTGTCTGTCTTCACGCCATTAGCAGCGACTTGTGGAATGCCAGCAGCTTCAGAGACCTGCTTCAACATACCCTTGACGACTGGAGACTTGGAATCCACGGCCTGCACAGCTGCAACAACCGCACGGGCGTCTTCTGTTGCCTTCTTGTCCTTGGCCGAGTGCCAGAACTTGACCAGCTGCAGCGCGAACATGAGCACGACCTTCATTCGCTTGGCCTTGAGCTGCTGCACACTCTCGGGGGCCAGTTGCTGGACCAACGCCGTCTTCAGAGACTCCTGCACACGCTTGAACGCAGTTTGCTGGGTCTTGGACAGCTCTCCGCTCTGCTGCAACTTGCTGCTGCCACGAAGCAGCACAGTCAGCAGTCGGAACACCTCACACTTGGAGAATTCGTCCACAGCTGCGTCTTCCTTCTCCGTAGCAGCGGCAACAGCAGCAAGAGGCTCGAGAAGCACGCGAGCACCAACAGCAGGAGACTTGGTCAGCAGTTCATCGAACGACGCTCGAGGGAAGCGCGTGTGCTTCTTTGTGAACGCATCCAGCACCGAAGAGCGGATGATCTTCTGCACTTCCTCGTCGCTCGAAGCTTCGCCGGTGCAGATCACGCGGACGAGATACACAACTGCAGCAGACGCGACCTTGCCGCCGTGGTCCTTGTCCATAGGCGTCGTGCGGATCAGCTCCATAATCTGTCGAAGAGCGTCCAGCGCCTCATTCACTGCAGCTTCACCAGACGGAAGTTTGTCCTTGGATCGAAGCACCTTGTGGAGAAGAACAGCCTGCACGCGGTCCCGAAGCACACGCTTCTCAGAGTCAGCAGACTGCACACGGGCAAGCACTCGGAATAGCGGAGCCACCAACGACAGCATCAACGCGTTGTGCTTAGCTGTAGCGGAATCCGTTGGCTCGGGACGTTGAGTGACAAACACCTGCAGCAGATCCAGAACGCGCAGCTGGAAGTGCATCGTCTGCAAACGAGCACGCTTCAAGTCCTTCTTGCGCTGCGAGCGCACCTTCACTTGACCAACAATAGCAGCTAGTGCCAAGTCCTCCTGGTGCAGCGCTGCCAGTTTCTTGTCGTTACGCAGTGCATCCGACACAGCGTCCGCCGATGACAGAACCACTTCCTCCTCCTCTTCTTCCTCCTCGTCTTCTTCCTCATTCTGCGTGATAGGAGCAAACTCGTCGTCCTCTTCATCTGCAGCAGTCTCAGCATCAGTCGACGGCTGGAGAACGTTCACCATCGTGGTCAGACAATCAGCGTTGAGCAGAGGCAGCAGCGACCGGAAGACTTGAGACACGATCTCACGCAGAGCACTTGAGTCCTGTGACAGCAGACTCAGCAGCAGATCCGTGAGCACCACCACCGACTCCTCCGAGTCCTCAGTTTCAGCCTCCTTCTTGTTCTTCTTGCTCTTCTTCTTCGAGGGTTTGGCCTCGCGTGCAACAAGCTGGGCATAACACTTGTCAAGATCGGCAAGCACCACGGCCGCATCCTCACGCTGCTCGCTGTCCAGAAGCTGAAGTCCAGCGCTCATGAACAGCAGCAGGAACGTCTCGCTCAGGGGTCGGCTCTTGTTTTTCTTGTCCTCGTCCTGCTCTGCCTCCTTGCTTCGAAGAGTGTCAACGTGACCGACCAAAGCAGTAAATTGAGCCGCCACTTCCTCGTTAAGAGGCTCACGTAGAACAGCAGAAGTACTGGTGGTCTGCATGTCCTGAGCAATCGTAAAAATGCGGCTCAGCACACTGGCACTGGCACGGGCGCCATCCGCACCCGCCAAACCCAGACTCAGCAGAGCAAACAGACGCGTCTTGGCGTAGTTCGCCACGTTCTCCGATAGAGCTGGCGTGGCAGCTACTGCCTCTTGAACCACTTCATCAGCATCCGAAGTCTTGGATTTCTTAGCCTTCTTCGCCTTCTTACTCTTCTTAGGGGTCGATTTCACCTCCGACGGAGTAAAAAACGAGTGGAACACGAAGAATCGGAGCACGCTGTTCTGCAAGTTCTTCGTGTCTTCATCCACCTCGGTCTTGACACTTAGCATCTCTGTAATAGCAGCCACCATGGTCTCCAAAGCCCACACGCGGGCACGATCCGTCCGACGCACCATCGCTTCCTCCCGTTCCTTTTTCTCTTCCAACTCCACGAGCGCATCGAAGCCGCCAGAACTCAACTTCTGCTTCTTCTTGGGCGTCTCTTCTTCTTCATTGTCGCTGTCGGCTGAAGTAGACGTCACTAGGATGGATAGAGGCGACGCAAACTGTTTGCGGAAGAAGTGGAAGAACTCGACCGGTGCACATGTGGCGAACGACTTCAAGCAGTGACGTGCAGCCTCGTGCAGGTAGTTCCTTTTGGCTACTCCATTGTTATACAGACACTTGACGAAACGAGGCGTAAGGATGGCACGCAGGACCGGCGCAGGGAGTTTCGGAGCGATGAGCTCGAACAGTTTTAACGCCAGTCCCTGTCGCTCGTGGCTAGTAGGAGCATTATCTTCTGCGCTGCTACCCACCAGTGAGTTTTCCACTAGAACAGTCCAAGCTTCCTGTACCAACTCGCCATCAACAGCAGCGTCCGACGGGTTCAAAACATGGCCAAACACTCCGAACCAAGCCGAATGCACGCGCGGGTAGCATCCTGACGACCCACGCAGCGGACGTGCAAGCTTGTGCACGTTGTGGCGCTGCAGAGCGTTCATAGCTGCAAAATTCTCCGGCAACTGCTTCATCTGTTCTTCATTCTGGTCAAATCCTGAGGCGTGGAGGTACCTCTGCACGCCAACAGCTAACAAAACCTGATCAGCATTCCAAGCTTCCACTCCGTCTTCTTCATTGCCCTTGGACGGCTGGATCTGCAGCGAATTATGGATTGGAGTAGCTAATTCAGCCAGAAAAAGATCTGCCGGGACATCAACCAGCAGAGTCAACGCTGCTTCATAGCACGTCTCGCGGAACCAGCGCTTGAACGCAGCCATCTCCAATAGCTCCTTGACTACCGCCACAAGAAGCGGCAAGTCGGCACTCAATCTACCACTGCGGTGGAGCGCTAACAGACCAAAGAGACGACCGAACATGTGCTCACGCTGTTCCATGGGTTTCATGGACGAATGCACCTCCATGGCATCACGAACAAGTTCGTGTGTGCTTTGCAGTGTAAGTTGCTTAGGAAATGTAGCCAAAAGTCCGCTCAACGCCGTGCTGAAGCCCTGGCGAGCAGCGTCACGTGACGACGCCAGACCGCGCACCAAACGCTTCAGTGTGTACTGCACCTCTTGGTCCTGCTTGGCGCTGGTCTTCAGGTGGTCGAGCAACTGCGCCGCCGCCTGCGTGCGCACATCGCGCTCACTCTCCGCCAGCGTCCAGAAGAGCTTGAGGAAGTCACTCTTCTGCGGTGACGACGGCTCGCCATCCTGCTGCTGCTTGGCGCCCATGACTACAGAGCAATTATGATAAAGGTTGACTGGTGGTCGCTGTTGGAACGAGGAGAGGTGACGCGAAGGTAACTGACTATTGAAATGTTGCACGAAGTGGAAACCTTTCATATGGAATTCGCATACAAAAAGTAGTTGACATGGCTACATTAGGTGGACGTTTTGAATGTTTTGTCATTTAGGACGTTTTGAACGTTTGTCATTTAGGACGAGTTGGCAGCCGTCTCGAGAGCCTTAATGAACTCATCTACTCGCGAGGCGTTCACCTTGAGGAGGAATTGAGTCATCTCACCACCTTCGACCTGCAACGACAGGGTCACACCAGTCTTCTTGCCCTTCGCCTCATGTGGATGCACTGTCAGGCCCTTGTACAACGCAGAGTTCAACACGATCTTGCCAATCTGGTTGCGGACCAGGATACGTGCACTCTTGGTTTCCTTACTGACGAGCACTTTGAGTGGATGTACGCCCTTGTCTGCCCAGCGCTTCTCGTCTTTCTTGAACTCGAAAATCTTGGCCTTGTCAGCTTCGAACGTGCAGTCATCGTCCGGAGAATCAGCCTTGATAATGACAGTCGCTTCTTCGCGTCCAATGTTCTCCTCGTCCTCATCACCAGCAGCAGCAGTAGCAGGCGTGGTGCTCTTGGGGGCTGTCGCATTACCGAACAAGAAGCCACCGGTAGCAGGAGTAGAGGAAGTTGCTGGCTTGGGCAGAGCTCCGAACGAGAATGCTGGTGTAGTCTTCTCCTCTGAATCCGAAGGCTTGGAAGAGAACAGTGAGCTGCCACCGAAAGAAAAACCTCCTGCAACAGGTTTCACAGGAGACTTGGCAGTGTCATCTTTTTTGGCAGAGCCACCAAATGAAAACCCACCCGTGGTGGGAGGCTTCGCAGGTTCGTCGCTCTTCTTCGCAGCTCCACCGAACGAAAATTTACTGGCTGGTGGCTTTGCCGTTTCCTCGGTCTTCTTGGCAGCGCTTCCACCAAAAGAGAAAGCCGAGCTCGAGGATGGAGGAGCAGGTGAAGAAGTTGCGGTAGCAGCCGGGGTCGAGCCAAATGAAAACGGTGCTGCATGCTTGGATTCGTTGATGGCAACGGGCTTGGTAGATGCGTGCGTAGAGGCGATCTCACCCGCGTACTTTAAGTAGTCCTGTAAAACCACACAACTCACTCATTAGTCTTCACCCTGCAAGTCATATCCAGCTATGACTAGACACCTGAACTGCCGCCTCCCAGCTCGCGCTCGGGTTCTTTTGCGATTGGCCGTTCACGAATGCCAAGAAGGACTTGTTCAGCCCCTCTATCGCCTGTTGGTACGAGCCAGAGCTCACAGCATCCGATCCAGTACTAGCCACAGTAGTTTTCTCAGCAGGCTCGGTCGTGCCCGTAAGACCTGAAAAGCCCGCAAACGGGTTGGACGAAGCAGCAGGCTTAGCAGTCGTGAGTCCCTAAATATTTAACAAAATAGATGAATGATAAGTCCCAACATTAACCACAGCACTTTAACCACATGAATAACCGTACCTGAAAGCCTCCGAACGGATTACTCTTCGCCCCGTTGTCTTCTGCTGCAGTTGCTGGAGTCGTTGGCTTGGGTGGACGACTGCCAACACGCGCTTTGACGATCTTGCGCTTGCGGATGGACTCCTCGCTGGCCCTCTGAAAGCCGATTTCGAACGAGTCAGCACTCACATCGTTGTCTGCCGCCTCGTACTCTTCGCGGCGCATCTGGCCGGTCTCGCTACGTCGCTTCGCCATGGTCCGTCTCGAGGTCCTAAGCTCTTGGTTGATAGTGCCGTGGTTTTAGCTCACAAGGTTTTAGGTCTGAATTGTAAATCTGACCTAAAATCACGTTATAATTGAGAGTTGGTTGCTTTTTATTGACAACTACGCTACCAAACTTCTTCCGAATGCGCTGGAACTTGACGCAATTGGGCTCTACGTCTTAAAAATACGACTTGATCTTAGCAGCGATATCGTCCACGCGAGCAGCTTGCGTGAAGAAGTCGAGGAATTCACCGTCAGGACCAACCAGGTACATCACGATGGAGTGGTCCACCAGGTAGTCGTCGTCGTCGTCTTCATTCTCATCGGCCTTGGAGAAGTACACGCGATAGGCTTTCGTGATGTCTGCCACCTGGTCACGCGTGCCCGTAAGCATCTTGAATTTCGGGTGGAAGTCAGCCTTGTACGCCTGCATCTGGGCGATAGTATCGCGCCTTGGGTCCACAGTCACGAATAGCGGCACAACTTCGGGGCAATTCTCCGCCTCTAATTTGTCCAGCACGTCACCAATGCGCACCAACTCGTTGGGACAGATATCAGGACAGTGAGTGAAGCCGAAGTACAGCAGTGAGTATTTGCCACGGAACGATGCGTCCGTCACAGCCCGTCTCGTGTCACAATCCACAAGCGTCCAGGGTCCACCCAGCAACGGTTTGCCGATCGATGTCACCTTGGACGTAGCTGTCAGCAGCAGTAACAGTAGTGAGTTTCATGTCAAACGAACAGGCAGATCCACTACGGAAACGTACATTGAGTCTGCAGACGGTCCTTCTCCGAGTAGTAGTAGTACACGACGCCACTGCCCACGACACCAGCCAGAGCCAAACCGCTCCATGTAACCGGCTAACAAATACATAAAGTACGTTAAAAGGTTAGCAAATGTATCAATCGCCTGTATCCAACCCTACAGCAGTAACTACCCACCCCAAACTTGTCAGAACGTGTACTTGGTGCTGGTGCATCTGAAAACATGCGACGCGCTCCCTGCAAGCCCTTCTGGCTGCGACGCAGCGCCTTCATCGCCATTGCCATTCGACTCGCCATGATGTTCCGCTTTTCAATAGTGTTGCAAGCTCACGCAACAAAAAATTGTGAGGCGAAGAGAGTAAATAGCACTGATTGGCTGTTAATCACCAAATATCCTGATTTTAATATCTGCCAATCAGCATAAAGGGGACCTCAGCAGCTCATTACTGGATCCGCTCAAGCATCAACATGTCGGACGCGCGACTCATGGCGCGCTACGTGCGGCCCATATACGAGGCCATCGACAATCGACAGTACAAGAACGCCATCAAGTTATGTGTGCATAAGCGCGTGGCGCATTTAGACATCGTGCAGGTGCTCAAGGCGCACTGTTTGGAGCGTACGGGCCGCGTGGAGGAGGCGCTGGACATCTGCCGTCGCATCCAGTTAAAGCAGCCTACGGATGACACACTGCTCAATACCATGAACCTGGTCTTCAAACTGGGCGGATGCGAGCATGAGATGCTGCCAACTTACGAACACGCGTGTGCTGTGAGCTCTCCGCCCAATGAGGAGCTGTACCAGTCGCTGTTTGTGGCCTACGCACGTCGCGGTGCTTTCCTTAAGCAGCAGCAGACAGCACTTAAAATGTTTAAAGCCTTTGGTAACATCAAGTACGTGTGCTGGGCGGCGCTTAGTATGATGCTGCAGGTGGAGCACGGCGGAACCCCTGCCCGAATGCTCGCTTTGGCTGAGAAGATGCTGCTCAAGACACTGCGAGAGTCTGGAGCGGATGACGGTGAAGCGCTGCAACTGACTGTGCTAATCATGCAACTGCAAGACAACCACCAAGGTGCATTGGACGCTTTCGACGAGTTTGTCAAGGTGGATGACGGCAAGAACAAGCAGAAGAAAAAGAAGGTGGCGCTGGGACGAGCTGCAGAAGGTGAAGGAGCGTACGACGAGGAGATCGAGCTCGGTCCCATGCAGGCTATTGACAGGGTGTCGCTGGAGGCAACGCTGGCGAAGAATGTGACGAATTGGACACGCTGTGCGGCTGCGAACCGCAAGTTATTAGAGGAGTATAACTCGGACGACTGGACGTTTTTGAAGGAGTACATTGCTGCTCGATTCGAAGAGAAGGGGGACTGTAAAACGGAGGAGTTGCTGGCTCTTGGCCAGGAGATTACGGAGTTTTTGAATGACCTGCAGTCTCGCCCGGATAACGAGCGGATTCGAGGTCCTGCTCTGGCGTTGATCCACGTCAGCAACGAGATTTTATGTCGGTTGAAATCAGGAGATGCGGCTGTATCGCAAGTGGAAACGAAGCTTCAGGAGTTGATTGTTGCCTACGCGAATCGGTTTTACTCCAAGACGTGCTGCTTTACTGATTTGAAGCAGTACTTTACTCTCTACCTCAAGGAGAGTATGTCTGTATCGGCTTCCGCGAAGACTAAGTTGACCCAACACTTTGTTGATTTGTCAAAGGAGTCTTCGGGCTTGATGAAGAGCAAGCCAACGAGTGATAATGTCGATGAACGGGTCCGCAAAGAAGGCCAAGGAAACCTGAGCAAGCGTTTGCTTGCGCTGAAAACGCTTCGCTTGCTGGGGTACTACGAGAATACGGAAAACTTCTCCGTTGAGGCTTTGGAGCAGTTGGTGGACGAGCTGGAGGACGAGTATGAAGCTACGAACTGGCTCAACGTGGGTAGTGCTGGCGGTCAGCGCGAGGTGCAGCTCACAGATGACTTGCTGCTGCTTGCGACGCACTTTTTGCTCGATATTTATCAGCGCTCGAGCGGTCATCGTGAATATCTGGAGCGTGCTGCAGGACTGCTTGAGTACGGTCTGGAAAAGAGCGCATACAACTTCCAAATGAAGCTTCTTCTGTCGCGTGTGTACGGCTATTTGGGTGCTGCAGAGGCCATGCTGAGTCGCCACGCGGAGCTGGATGTCAAGTACGTGCAATTAGACTCTTTGTCGTTCTTGGTGCTGGATAAAATGCTGGATCTGTGTCAGTATCAGGAGGCACGAAAGTTGACGAACCGGATCGCAGCACTTCACCGCAGCACTGCGAATGACACACCTGAGTACATCGCTCGTGCGTACCGTCTTGGCGTCTACTCGAAGGTGGTGGACATGTCTTCATTCCTACATAAGCGCATGAAGAAGTCACATACCCTGGCCATCAGCAAAGGAGAGACTCTGCGCTTCGAGCTGCTGGATGCTCTAGCTCTGGGACCCGCTAAGCTCCACGAGTTCGTGACTTCCTCCAGCTTTGATGCACAGATCACTGGCCTAGAGAACATGCTGGTGTCGGATGGAGCTGAGTTGTCGCACAACCAGCACCGAGAGGTTATTGTGGACTGGACTTCTCAGCAGCAGATCCCGACTGGCGACGTGTTTGCACAGGATGTTGAGCCTCTTGTGGAGTGCGATCGTTCAGCCAATGCATCTTCGTCTCTGTTGTGGCTGAAGCTCCGTGTGTTAGTTCCGAAACTGCTCAAGAGTCTCGCTGTGGATGACCATACGGCCATGGTGAATCTCACCAAGGAATATGACGACATTGTAGCGCAACTGCACCTCACAGGCTCTGATTCTAGCAAGCCTCAGCTTCGTGAGAAGCTCTGGAACTGGAGTTCGAAGGCTATTGCCATGTCAGTGCATGCTGTGGATGTTGTGAACGGCCAGAGTGATGCCGAGAAGAGTCTATCCACTACGATCTCCCAGCTTCAAGACGACTTCACTGGTATCACGGAACAGCTTCGTGCTGGCCTCGTATTTACTTCGGATTCTACCAGCGAGGTGGCGCTGTCTCCATACGCAGTGTCCACGTTGTCGTCTTTGCTGCTGGACTCAGGTCTCTCGTCTGTGAGTGCATTGGCTCTAGCACAGCGTGCACTAAGCAAGAAGAAGAGTAAGAAGAGCGAAGAATTGTCGGCCGCATCCACTGCGCTTCGCAATCTCCTCAAGCACATGCAAGAGTCATTAGCAGCGTTGGAGATGCACGTTACGAAGCTTCAGTTCACCTCTCACACAGAGACCTCCACGTCGCCACGGGCCCAGGCCTCGCACAAGGCACATGCAAACGTGGTGAAGTCGTATGAATCACTGCAAACGCGTCTAGCAGAGCTGTTGGGCGAACGTTGCGCCAGCATCCGTAGTATTCTGCAGAAGTAGAGCCTCAACTTTAGAGTGCAAGTTGCAGTCAATGCCATGTCATTCAACCGAGATAAAGTAGTGACGTATTAGTGTAGCCCCTGACATGCGGCGTCGGCATCACAGCTCACAGGCTGCCCGTGGAGCTCCTAACGGGCAACAGGCGAGTCGCTCCCCTCACTCTGTATCTGCTGGTTCACCAGACGTGTTGTCCAGTGCTTCTCCGGCTTCAGGGGGCTCTGTATCGACCGCTGGAGTGAACAACGTCAATGTACATCTGGACCTGAATGCCAGCGCTCTTAGTGTGGACGCCACGGGCTCCGTAGCTGTATTGGCTGGCCGCAAAGGCCTTCACCTTGTGGATTTAGAGACGCCATTCCTCCCTCCAGCTACACTGCACCACCAGACGAAGCTGGAAGTGACTGTAGTTAAATGTAACCCGCACGCACTGTTCAAGAGCCACGTCGCGTCTTCCAGCAACCGAAACACGCTCATTTGGGACATTGTAGACATTGGAGTGGGCTCAGGGGCTTCAGCCTCAATTGGAGCAGGCCAGGGCGCGTCTGGGGCTTATAAACATGGCCATAGTGGTGGAAGAGGAGGTGGGGGCAGCTCTGGGTCGCAGGTGACTACGCAACCACTTGTGGCGACGCTAAGAGCTCATACAAGACCGGTCAGTGATGTGGCGTGGTCTCCGATGGAACCTTCGCTACTAGCGACGTGCTCGGCTGATGCGAAGACGCTGCTGTGGGATATGAGGTCGCCGCAGAGGCCCGTGCAAACTTTAAACGCCTTCAACACGAGTGTGATACAGGTGGAGTGGAATCGAGTCGACGCGACGTCACTGGCTACTGCTCACGATGGAGAAGTGAGAGTTTGGGATCTACGTGCAGCTGGAGAGAGAACTGTTGCCCCAGCGGTACAGATTACCGCACACATGCAGAAGATCTACGGTCTCGACTGGCACCCGCAGCGCATGTATGAACTAGTGACGTGCTCTGAAGACAAGACAGTCAAGTTCTGGGATGTGATGCAGCCGAGGGTGTGTCAGGGAACGCTGACTACAGGGGCTCCAGTGTGGAGAGCGCAGTATACACCCTTTGGAGATGGTTTGGTGACAATTTCGCAGCGGATGGATAACACGATTCGCCTTTGGGCACTTTCACATGGTGACGGAGATAATGAGGCTAATGGAGATGCGGGAGGTGTGGACATTTCGGGTATTAATGCAGGAGCTTCTGTCTCAGCTGAATTGGTGCACTCGTTTGTGGGTCATGGAGATTTGGTGAAGGGAATGGCGTGGCGAGTCCGTCCTCAAACAAGCGTGTACCAGCTCGTGTCGTGGTCAAAAGACCAAGATTTGCGTATGTGGCACGTGGATGTTCCCCAACTTGAGGCGTGTGGATATGATACAGCCTCGTACCTTGCTGATGTGGCTCCGTCAGAGGGTAATAACACTGGCGCCCACCAGCAGTCGGACGCTCGGCGTATGCTGCATGCAGAGTTTGCCGAAATGCACGCTCAACTCTCGAAGTACAGCCTTTCAGCTTTGAAAACGGATTTTGTGCCACTCGTAGTACCCAAGTCAGCAGTGCCGTTGGGCACGGACGAGTACACGCTGGAAGGCAATGACAGCTCACTGCAGGCTCTCTTGGCACTTGAAGAAGAACTGATTAAAGGTGGAGAATCCTCCCAGACCATGTCTGGTGAGGAGGATGGTCCAGTGTCGGGTACTGAAGACAAGGATGATGCTCGCTCGGATGATTCAAGTACGAAAGAAAGAGCTGCAAGTACTAGTACTGCAAGAGCTCTGCCATGTCCTCGCATTTCTGGTGCTGCCTTCAGCGGTCCCAACATGCTATTGGTTTTCGATTCACGTGTGGCAATAGGTCAATCTCGAAGTTCTGTAGTCCCTTCTGCAGTTGCTGCTGGCAAGGAGAGCAAGCAACAGGCGCCTCCGAATAAATTACCTCGCACATACGAAGAATTGCTAGACTTACGAGACTCCCGCTTTGCGACCAAGAAGAACAAGAAGCCACCTGTCAAGCTTCTATCATCAACCAACATGCTGGGCTCTATGGACGTTGGTACCAACGACTGGGCTGGCCAACAGCAACAACCGCAAGAGCTGATAGACGGCGGTGTTGT
Source organism: Phytophthora colocasiae (assembly GCA_018806915.1). Classification (NCBI taxonomy): domain Eukaryota; phylum Oomycota; class Peronosporomycetes; order Peronosporales; family Peronosporaceae; genus Phytophthora; species Phytophthora colocasiae. Next base: position 394,523 of record JAGKQI010000026.1, on the reverse strand, counting down.
TGTGGGTGTTTTCGGTGAAGACGATCCTGTATCGCATGGTTATCGCCATGCATCGATGTACTACTCATCTGGCAGTGGAGGTACAGGTGGAAACGATGATCTTTTGAGTGGGGTGAACGAGATGGAGCCTTCTATTCACGCTGGATCCGATTATTTGAACACGTACTTCTCAAGCGCTGAATACCATTTACCTGTAAACAACCCGGAGCATCTTCTATCGATGCCGACAAGTACTACGGCTGGCCTTCAGCTCTCTCCACGCTCATCCGCCCGGAATACAGCAGAGCGTCTAAAGCGTGTGGAACAACCTGCTCCAGCTCTGAATCTGGATCTGAGTATTAGTGTTACGATTCTCGATCTGTCCAAGCTCTGTGGTGTATCGTCAATCTTAACGTACCAGACTGACCTTGTACCACGCGGTATTACTCCTGCAGTATCGCCCAAGACGAAGCGGAAGAAGAACCAGCTTGGGTCTGTCAACCGCTCAATGATTTCCTGGATGTTGCGAGCGGCAGAAGACATGCCCAGCAAGCGTGGAGTTTCATCAAAGAATAATCTCGCCCATGTTCTCCAGGGTTTATTAACCGAAAATGCTGGGACTAAGGACCAGAAACTAGACACTGACGCCCCTGTGGACGAATTAGCGACTGTCTGCGCACAAAATGCACGAACGGCAAGGCTAGCAGGGCGGAGCGACTTGCAGCAGATTTGGTCTTTACTGGAGATTTCAGTGGCTCCTGAAGTAGAGCTCCCCATTTACAAGAAGAATGTGACTTCTGCGACATCGCTGTGTCTACGGACAGCCCACCCGTGGAGCGCCCACCCACTTGGAAAGCGTCTCGTACACAAAATGCTGGACATGTACGAGCAGGCTGGAGATGTTCAAGCACTGGCGTCGATTGTGTGTGCGTTAAAACCAAACGAGCGTAAAGAGCCGGACGAGAATCGCAAGTCCATGGCACTCTCAGCTATGACGATGGAAGACCAGCTCCCAGTAGTGCGAGAGGACAGACGCTCAAGTCTCGAGGATGTGGGGAGCATGTTGGGACCAACCGCAACAGGGACGACCACAAGCACCAGCAATGGACTGAGGCCGAGACGTTTATCGTCCAACTCACTCTCACAGTTGATGATCGACCCTGATGCTCCTCCTGCTATGAGGGGGGCTCGACGTTCAAGCAGCCATAGTGAGGCGCGCTCTCAAGGTCTGCCACTTGAAAAAGACGCCGCATCGCGGTCCTCGAAAGACTGGCCACTTGTGAACAGCGGTACGAACAGTGCCGCATCGAGTCGACAAGCAAGTCCAAGTCGGGATCACACGGTGTCGTCCACAGCTAGTAACTCTTCTACCATCGGCCGTGACGGGAAGCTGCCAAACACCAGCCGGAAAGTAGACTTTGAACGCTTGGAGAATCCTTTCAAGACGTGGAGTGGGAACTCCGGGAAGGAGACACCCCCTCCTCGTCTAACTGCCGACACCTTCCAGTCTCCAATCCGAGCAGTTAATGGCAAGTCGCCAGCGCCTTCTATGACTGTGACGGCGTCTCCGAGAGTCGATCCTGTGACGCCTTCTCCTCTGCATGGAGGACTCGGTGCCACCAATAAAGAAGAGGAAGTAGACGCGAACGATCGAGTGCTACTGGAGTTGAGTTTCCGCTCTGTGGATGACGACAGATCTCTGCTGTCGACGCTACCTGAAGACGAAGCCCGGTACGACGTCTACAAGGAAGCGTACGCTGATGTTCTGTATCGCTATGGAGCTATGAATCTACGTACCGAAGTGCTGAAAGCCAAGTCGCATGGTGTGCAAGACCCACGGGGAATCTCAATGGGTCTGATCTGTGGCACCTGCAACACGGTAGGCATCCAGTCTCTTGTGTTGATATATCTGCGTGATCTAACACTCTTTTACTATGCAGAAAACGATCGACCCAGTGTGCTCAAGCTGTCGGGAGTTTGCAGTGCGCTGCTCCGTGTGTCAACTGGTGGTGCGAGGCCAGTCGATGTTCTGCATGACCTGTGGCCATGGCGGCCATGCCGCGCATCTCCGCGAATGGTTCGAAGTGGAGACGGCGTGTCCAACTGGATGTGGCTGTTGGTGCAAACAGGCTACAGCTACGATGCCAGCATACCAGCTAGAGCAGCAGGAAGGAGATCACACGGTGCCACCGTCCAGGTCACACTCGTTCTAAGTTGAAGTTGACCTGAAATGGCTACATTTGGTGTACACAAACATCATATTCTTTTCAGCCAATTGTGGAGCAGCTATTGATTGGAAGCCAGAAGCGGAACAAGTGAATATGCGAGGAAGCGGCTTGAGTATCGAACGCTTCATCAAGGGCAAGGCGCAGCGGTCCAAGAGCGATGCCAAGAGCAAGAAGAAGGCGATTATTCATAAGGCACAGCGTCGTCGCCAGTACGAGAAGGTGAAGAAGCGTGAGGAGAGCGCAGATGCGGATACTGGTGGGTCGTCGTTTTACGATCGGTTCTTCAGCGAACTCAAGAGCGGCAAAGTGGACGAAGACGCTGAAGAGGTGCGAAAACTGTTTGTGGAGATGATGAATGACTGTTTTTATTGATGCCGATTGTATTGGTAGGTGGAAGCTCGTGTCGATAGAAAGCAGGAGCAACAGGAGAAAAAGCACGTGAAACCGGACCCTTTCTTCAAGGCCAAGAAGAAAGCAGCTATCACTAAGATGGAGAAACAGAAGGCTCGAGAGGAGAAACACAAGCGGGTCGCAACTGCAGAGAAGAAAGTGACGCAACGTAAGAAGCGCCACGTGAAACTGAGTCAGCGTACGGCAACTGGGCAACCCGTGGTAAAGAACCACATCAACGACATTTTGTCGCGATTGCAGGCGGAGAAGAAGAGGGAAGGCAAGTAAACTGGCGAGCACAGTTACAGTCACACTACTCCTGCTACCACAACGTCTACCAGTACCTATCCAGAGCGGAACCAGCAAATTATTTAGCAAGCCAACCATGTTAATAGCAAGTAGTGAAACGAGTTCACTGTACGTTGGAGCCCGTCAATTCTGATGCCGGAAGTGTTAAACGGATTGTGACGACGATCATCCAAGCTCCAACCACTCTCCAATGTCGTTCAGTCTCACATTCTAACCGTAGTACTCAAGACATGAAACTCTTTTTTATCAATGCTTTTGTTTTGTGTTTCGTTAATGATGGCTAAGTGTTTCATGCGCGAGTGACCGCGACGCCACACCAAACCAGCCTCCTCACCGTGGAGACCCAACTCGAACCTGTATCTTTCTCGTCGTGAAGCGGCGGGGGACTGTCTTTATGGTCTTGCTGTGTCTGCTCGTAGGGAGCTTCACAGCACTACAACACACGCTACAGACTTGCAGCAGCATGTATATCACTTGTGAACAGCATTTTACTTGGCCATAGGGTGGGCAGCGATGTAGTCGATGACCTGCGCAGGGGTCAGCAGCTTCTCCGACTCGTTGTCCGGGATCTCAATGGTGAATTCCTCCTCCATGGCCATGACAACCTCCACGACGTCGAGTGAGTCCAGGCCCAGGTCCTCCTGGAACTTGGCAGCCTCCTTGACAGCGTCCGCGTCCACCTTTTCGAAGTTCTTGACAACGCCCAGCACGCGCTCGCTCACCTCGTTGCGGTCCAGGAACGTCTGAGCGCTGAAGAAGCGCACGGGAGCAGCGCGGGCAGCGAACTGCGGGCGGGCGACAGCACGCGACAGAGGGCGGAGGGCGGCGACGAAGCGGTTCATTCTGGGGGTCTGGAGACTTGAGGCTGGCGAGTGAGCGAGTGACTTGCAACCACAAACGAGGGGAGGTCTATCTTCACTGCTGCAACATTAGATTTTCACTTGATGTTTGTATGAAGGGAGTCAGATGTTGCATGACATGTGCACCACATGAACTACTGTAGGTTTTTATCATTTCAACACACTGTTTAAACGTATTTTCACTCTAAAGAGATGCAGTCGGATACGACGGCGCAAGATGAGGCGCAGACTGCGCGTGACTGGTGGGGCGCACGAGAACTGGAGGTGGAACGCGAGTTGGCTACGAGTCTGCAGCGTCGCATGGAGGCGCAACGTGCGCAATTGTATGCGTTCAAGACGGAGCAGAGCAAGTGGGAGCATGAGTTGCAGCTGCGCATCTCCAAGTACGCACACGACCGAAAATTACTGAGTGAACACAATGTGGAACTGCAGGAGAAGCTCACGGCAATGGAGGAACAAATTGCACAGAATCAGCACGAAATGGACCAGCAGGTACAGCGCGTTATTGAGCTCGAAGGAATGTTGCACGAGAATCAGATTGATGAGCAGCAGATGCGCGAGCTGAGAAGCAGGAACGACGAGTTACAACAGGTGAAGATATGGCAGCGGTGAGGAACTACTTGAGATAGTATGGCTGATAGTGCTTTTTGTTGTTGGAACTATGTAGCAATTACGACGATGGGAGAGGTTTTATCGAGAGGAGAAGGTGGTTGTAGCAAAAGAACACAAAACACAGCAAGAGGAGCTGCTGACAGAGTTGGAGAGGCTTTTGAGTCTATCAGAGGACGAACTAGCGCAGCGACAACAGATTGGAACATCTAACGATAGAGAATTAGGAAATCGAAATGCACGAGTATGGCGGAAGCGTGACGCCGAGGATGACCCACTTGTAACAAGGATTAAGGAGCTTGAAGCGGCCTGCAAGCAAAAGGTACGTTCTAGCGATGTAGTAAGAAATCAAGTGAATGGAAGTATTCATTCGTAAGGTGCTATTCGTACAGGACCAAGCGATCTATTCGCTGAAAACGGTGGTGGAGCAACAAGAGACGTCATTCGATGAGAAGTTGAAGATCTTGACAGCCAAATACGACCAGATCAAGACTATCAACATGGCGTTGCAGGTATCATCGTTGTGATCTGTGGTGGCTGTCATCGTATAACAACTAACTTGCCACTATCGCGTAGAAACGACTCATGCACGCGTTAACCGAGGGGACTGGCAAATCCTAAACTGAATAAAAATCAACCAACCTGTACCAGTATTTCATCAAAAGAAACCAAGTTGCAACCAACTCGACTGCTGCAGTAGGATAAATAGTCCTTCGTGTTCTTCAATGGACTACGAACGCACGCATCCGTCGCAAAATCTATCCTTGCGACAACGTTCCTGCCTCTTACTGCTGCACCTGGATGTTGTACTTCCGCTGCCACTCATCTGCCGTCTTCTCCTTCTGCTTGATACTGTCATTCAGCTGCGAAAGAACCTGAGCGATACCGTCGCGATTGGCCGTCACAGCGGGGAGAACCTCCTGCACCGTGCGCTCCACCAGCACTCCTCCCACCATGCGGTAGGCCTTGCGGTCGTTGGGCAGTTCATTGAGCGTCTGGATGACGCGGTCGTGCTCCGTCGTCTCCACCTCCAGCTCTGCGATCTTCTCAGCCATCTGCCGCACTTCAGCGCGCAGACTCTTGTACGTGGCCACCACCTGCTGCTCCGTGATCTGCTCCGACATTTTAGCGTAAGTTACTGTAGCTCCTCGAGTGGATTGGGGAATGCTATTCCTGTGTATGCCACATGATATTGTATCAGATTCAAGAGGAACGGGCAGAGAGGAAAAATACCTTGATGTTTGTATGAACGACCGGTAACGTACAGTCAGGGCCATTGGTTTTGGGGAGCTCCACGCAAAATCTCAACCTGGTAAAGCTTTTATTGAGGAATTCAACTGACTCTAGACAAGTAACCATGCAGAACGAGGCCGGCCAGTCGATCGACATCTACATCCCGCGCAAGTGGTGCGTACTGAGTTTAATGCAATAGATTATATGCCAGTGCTGAAGTGCTGACTTTTTTTCGCTGGTTTATTGCCAACAGCTCGTGGACCAACCGCATCCTTGCGGCCAAGGACCACGCTTCGGTGCAGATCAACGTCGCCCGCGTGAACGCCAATGGCGTCTTCACCGGCGAGTCGGACACCTTCGCTCTGGCTGGATACATCCGTCACCACGGTGAGGGCGACATGGCCATCACCGAGCTGGCCCGCCAGGCGGACGCCAAGAACTAAGCGGACCAACGCGTCATGTCCAACGTCTAGCTGACAGTTCAAGAGCTGGTTCTTTCGAGGAATGTCGACAGATATGCCTTGTGAGGGCTGACAGGAATTGCAGTTGCGTCGCTTATGGAGTCGGTTGCTTGCGGGTTCGACCTCGCCTTCGCCTTGGTCGGTCGTAGTCTCACTATTTAACGCTGGTCAACGAACGAGCAAGAACAAAGCAGTTCAACCCCGTCATTCATACGTTTTCCGATCTTATGTCTGTATAAGAGAAATAACGTTAAGGTCGTTGTGTATTGAGGCGCTGCGTTCCCTCTAAAGGGAACTATAAGCTCGTGTCTCGCTATATCTACAACCTTACTTCCTTGCTCTCAGTCGGCTTGACGCTGACAACATTCGAATAACCTGTTGTTTATCCGCGCTGTGCCATGCTCTCCGAGACCACCTTCATGGTGTCGATGTATCTGTTGATGCACAGAGCGAGGCAGTTCTGCTGCTTGCCGTCCAGCTTGCCGTTGGGGCGCGTGATGCACTTGTCAAAGCACTTCTCCTGCAGGTTCTGCGTCAGATCCTGCAGCGCCTGCTGCTGCACTTCCGAGCGCACCTGTCAATAATGGAGATCGTCAGAGTCTTTGTCTCGTGAACCTCTTCGTTACACAGCAGCAGACTCATCGATTGATGTGCGTCTGCGCAGGGGTAGATACAGAATTACTTCAGCAGCTTAAACTTACTCGGTTAATGAGCTCGGCCTTCTGCTGGGGGGTGAAGTTGGCGCCGTCCATCGCGATTCCTACTTTGCTGCTGGTTGGTGCGCGCTTGCTATGAGGCTATGAAAGCACAATACAAGTTAAGTTGCTAGAGAATGTTATGTTGCAATGGTGTGCAACACATAAAAATGCAACATAGATCCATCTGTGACAAAACAGGGTAATCGCGGCATATCTTTTGCAAAACACGATGCATTCGGATCAAACGTCGTTCACGGTACTACCTGACTCGTGTTGTGGGTGTCGCTCACGGTACTACCTAATTTCTGTGTAATTTAATCTGTCGCTCACGGTACTACCTGACTCGGAAACTGATAACGTGGCAGCTGTTCTTAAAGAGGATATCCTGGTGGTGTGTGTCGTACAGGGTAGGTAGCGCCTTGCAAATTCTTCACATGTTGTAGCAAATTGTTCTCCATGCTTGTACCATGTTTCATCTGCGCAAGTAGTCTGTGTGGAGCGCTAGGGCGCTTCATCCCGTGCTGAAAGCTTCTGCACAGTGAGTGACGTATTAATACGTATCCACATTAATATATGTCGCTCCCTGTAGTGTACGACACACGTTGATGTAGCATAGACGAGCACTTTGTGCCTGACCCACCATTAAACTGTCAGAGTCCATCTCGACCTCAAGCTGAAGCTCCTCCAGCATGCACACGCCACTCGACCGTCCGCATCCTGATTGCCAGGAAGTATGTGCTGCAACTGGACGGTTTTAACTGCGATATGACGTGTGGTTATTATACTGACAGACAATTAATTGATTGAGCAGCAAATCAAGGCGCTGCTCGAGTGCCACGAGGAGAACCCGTACGCCAAGTTCTTCGGCGCCTGTGGCAACGTGAAGACGGCCTTGGACTGGTGCTTTAGAGAAGAGAAGACCCGAATCCGCTCGGAGAATTTCCAGCACGCCAAGGCCTCAGACGCCTACGTGAGGCAGAAAATGCAGGAACGTCGCGATCGTGTGGCCGCGGAGGAGAAGGCCAAAGCGGAATCCAAGGCAGCAGCTGCCAATTAGACAATATTGACGCTAAGAACCGGCCGAGATTGCGACCGGTTCATAGCGTCAATTTGTCTAATGAGATTTTTTTGGATGTATTGAATGCTGTGACGGAAAGATATAATGCAACACAGCAGAAACAGTTAGAAGCACTTCCGGTGTATGAATTTACTCTCTATCGATGGATTCACTGGTCGGTACACTCCTACGTTTACTGCTGCTCCTCCCCTTCGTGGAGTTTGTCGCCCGTCGGTTGGTCCCACACGGAGTATCTCGTTGTCAAGTTCCAGTAGTAGAGCTTGCCACGGTTGTCGAGAGCCGATCGCCAATTACCAAAGCGCTGTCCGATAAGCACCACATTGTCATCGTCGTCTGGGTGCGCCTCCTTCACGTGGGTCTCCGGCAACGGAGTCCATGGAATCGTTCCTTCCGTGATGTACTTGGCGTCCACCTTCTCCAGGTTCTTGAGCTCGCGCTTCATATAATCAGCCACGATGCTAGCGATACGCAGACCTTCAGTTCCCTCGTTCTCTAGTAGATGCTTGGCCACAGCACTCTGGAGGGCGTTGGGGCCGTTCTTCAAGCCTTGATCATAGGCGATGCAAGCGTTGAAGCACACCTGCTGCACCTGAGCTAGATGCTTGTTCACCGTGAGCTCAGAGATGTCCAGGTAGCGGATCCGCACGACGGTTTCTTCCCACAGACGGTCGAACATCAGTTCCTGCATGATCTTGCCTTGGTCGCCTTCCAGCGCCAAGCGGCGGTGCACCATCCACACGTGCATCATGAGCAGCGCCTGCTGCGCACGGAACGTACGTGGCAACCCCAGCGCTTGGTAATACTCCGGTCTGGCCGTGTGGTTCATGCAGCTCTGGAACACAGCCGTCGAGTGGCGGAACAAGCGGTCGTCTTCGTTCAAGAAGCCCAGCATCTTCCAGAGCCAATGCCAGCGTTGAATAGGGTTCTGACTCTTGGTCACATCCACATTAGCAGAGCGGCCAATGACACCGCGACCTGGAGAAGGCGGCGCGATGTCCGTCTCGGCCCATGAGAACTTGTGCGTGTCTTCGCGAGGCTGTGACGCATTAGCAAAGGATCTCGTCACTTGCAGCTGCGTCTGCTTTGCAACATGTTGCGAGCGGATCGAGGAAGCTCCTAGGCCTTTGGCCACCAGTGCAGAGCCATTGCGTTGGCCGTAATAGGACGTCGCAGCTCTGGTCGCTCGCCCAACTGTAGCTGCTCGCATTTCAATTCCCCAATGTCAGGACCACAAAAGCTCCACTTAAATGGTGTAAAGACACATGAAATAGTACAGAAACGTTGCAATAGGTGCCAGCCAGTCAAAGAGCTTTCCGGCCAGCCAAAACGACAGTAAGAAATGGGACGCAAGGCGAGGCACTCGGCTCGCACGGGCGACGGCGGCGCGGAGTTGCGTCTACGTAAGCAGCGATTGAAAGAAGCGCAGAAGGAGCAGGAGGAGGCGGAGCTGACGTTCTACGATGATCCGTCCGAGAATGAGAGCGACAGCGAACAGGTGGAGTCTGAAGACGACGAATTGGCAGGACAAGAAGTGCTGGAGCTCGGTGGAGACGAAGACGATGAAGAGGAAGAAGAAGATGATGATGACGAAAACATGTATGATGCTGACGCTGAGCGCAAAAAAGCGATGCAGATGGAAGGTAAATGGGGCAAAAACCGCAAGACTTTCTATTCGGCTGATACAGCTGAGTACGAACTCGAGTCGGATGAAGAAATTGCCAAAGATGAAGAAGAAGCAGCTCTAGAGTTGCAACGCAAACAGGCAGAGATGATGGACGACGAGGACTTTGGTATTGATGAACCAGAAGCGGATGAAGAGGAGGAAGAAGAAGAGGAGAATGAAGCTGCACCGGTGGATGATGAGGAACTCGTCGGTGAACAACTCGCAGATATCGCTACACTGGCTGATAATGGCGCTGGAGGAGCTGAAACTATGGAGCAGGTGCATAAAGACTTTTCCAAGATGTCCAAGAAGGACAAGCTGCAGATTGTCAACCAGTCTGCTCCTGAGCTTCTGGGATTGATGTCGGAGCTTGAAGCGACTACGAAAGAGCTGGAGGAGGTCGTAACTCCAGCTGTGCTCAAACTTCGACCTGTTCGTAGGAAATCGCGTCAATTGCAAATGGGCCTGCGCTATCTTATGACTCGACAGAATCTGCTTCTGAACTACTCGGCGAACATTTCCTTCTATCTGCTGCTGCGTGCGGAGGGCAAGAGCGTGTCGGATCACCCTGTGCTCATGCATTTGCTATTGCTGAAGAAGCAGCTGAACAAGCTCCAGTCTTTAGATGAAGTATTGGACAGCCAATTGCAAGATTTGCTCACGAAAGAACTGCCAGCTGAGAGGGAACCGAAGACTGACGATGGACTGGATAAGTTCTTTTCCAAGGCGGACCGCAAGCGCAGTGCCGATGGCGAGAAGGTTTCGACCAAAAAGCAGAAGAAACAGAAGAAGACGGCGGAAGTATCAGCCGAGGAATTGGCCGAGGCAGAGCTCTTCTACGAGCAGACCGCACGCGATCACGCGGAGCTCAAGAAGGCAAAGAAGGACTTCTACACGCACGAGACCCCTGCAGCTTTGGCGTCGAGCGACGAAGACAGCGACTTGGAGGGCGAGGGCGGCAAGCGTGGTGCTTCGTACCAGATCATGAAGAACAAGGGCTTGAAGGCGCACAAGAGCAAGCTGAACCGCAACCCACGCGTCAAGAAGCGCATGCAGTACCGCAAGGCTGTTATCAGAAGGAAGGGCCAGGTGCGCGACGTCCGTGTTGGCGAGGCTGGCAAGTACGGAGGCGAAACCACGGGTATCAAGTCGAACCTGTCTCGCAGTCGCAAGATCCGCAACTAATCTGGTCAAACCTGTGTGCACCGGTAGAGAAATACATAGACCCTTTTGCATCATTCGTACGTCTAGTCTGCTTCTGGATGCTGTTTTGTAGCTGTGTATTTAATTGCAAGGCCTTTTGTCGATGACGCTGCTAGCTGCTGCACTGAACGCTTAGTTGGCAGCCTCAACGGGGCTCTCCCACAGCTTGTGCTCTGTAAAACAACATATCCTGAGTCAGAAACTCCACTGTCAGAAGAAAAAAAAACGTCTGTACTACCCACCAAGGTACACGGGGATGACGCTCAACTCGTCCTCAGCCTGCTCAATCAGCTCCTCCAGCTGTCCGCAGTTGATCTTGCGCTCAATGACGTCCTCCTACAGCCAAAAAGACCACATCAGAATCCCTACTGTACCACCAGAATGCAGTACTTCATCCATTTCTCTTACCTCCTCGTTCTGCTCCACCACATTCAGACGGAAGTTGGTGATCTGCTCCACAGCATTGCGGTAGTTCTTAGCCTGAGGTGGCAGAACCTACAGAAATTGACAAGAAACAAAAGTCAGGTTTAACTCTTACGTAGCTCCTCAGTTTAAATCGAACCTTGACTTCCTCCAGCGTCCGGCGGTAGATCTTGATGAGGTCCTGGCGGGCGTTCGGGTTCACCTTGAGACCCACGAGACCCGTGGAGGTCTTGGTCACCGCCATCCGCAGCACACGCGACGCAAACATGATCAATTAGAGGAAGGTGATGTGGTGCTGAGCGATTATCTGCCTGCCAACGAGGAAGGATCACCGCAAATCAAGGTCGAATTATGACTGGTTGAAATTCAAAATATATTTAACATCATTTCACCCAATCGTATAAACCAAACTCAAAACAAGCAGACAAGAAGCTAGATTTACAGCAGAAGGCAACATGAGCGGCGTCTTCCCAGGCAACAGCAGCCTTATCCAGCAGCTAGACAGTGCGTAGTTGGAAGTTATGTGTATTGCAGTCCTGGTGGTGGCTTTTTTGCGGCGTTTGGTGCCGAATTAGCCTCGGTACGTGGGATCAACTGACACAAACTCATGATGCTGAGCAGAACAAGTGTTGATGGTCCTGCGGGACGGCCGCCACCTCGTTGGATACCTGCGAAGCTTCGACCAATATTGTACGTTGTTTGCTGTGTAGTTTTTCTCTAGAATTCGGCTCGTAGAAGGTGTGATTTGCTGTATTGAGGAGGATTGACTCAACCTGGTTATTTTCTTTGGTGTTATTTCTTGAAATTGACTCGTGCAGCGAATATCATTCTTGAAGACACGTTTGAACGTCACGTGGCTGGAGGATTGTTCTGTGATATCGAGCTTGGTCTTAACATTATCCGGTAAGGGGGTTGTTCAGAATAACTAGCAGTCTCATAAGGCTGCTAGAAGGTAGCCGTTATGGTGTTGAAGATCTAATATTGATGTCTGTGTGTTGTTCATATTTCTCTGGCTGTTTTTGTGCAGTGGTGACAATATTGTTCTCCTTGGCGAGCTGGTACGGATGCGCTTTGTTGCGGTTTTAATTGGTCACAGAACTATTTGATCCACTAACTCGATGCTTTACCCTTTTTTGCTGCAACTGGTACTGCAGGACAGCGATAAGGAACGCGATGAACCCCACATGAAGCGTGTGGAGCTAGAAGAGGTTCTGGAAGCCGAAGAGCGACTGAACGAGGAAGGCAACACTAGCGTGCGTCAGCAATGGGACTTCGAGCAGCAGCATTAAGCGCTTCAGACAACGTGTCAATCGTCATCTTCTCCTTGTAGTGCAGCAATGGCAATCCTACACGTTACAGTCTCCATTATAGAAGTCTTAACTCTTAAACGCTTCCATCATGGCTACACTTTTTTAAACTATGTTTCTTACACCAATGTTATGTATCACACACAAATCCATTATAGCCGCTCGTTTGTGAGGGTTTTGGTGGTGAGACTCTGGAACGGGACCCAAGCTCAAGTACAGCCATGGCCGAGGAGCGCAAGACCGTCAAGCTGCCGGACACGGACAACACGAGCCTCACGTGCGCCGCGCGCATCCTGGCGCATGAATGCGCGGACGCCAACCTGGAGTTCATGCGCTGTAAGCAGCGCGACGCCAACCCGCGCGCTTGCCTCGTGCAGGGCGAGAAGGTCACGGCCTCCGTGCTCAAGACGTGCGTATATTACATATTCCGAATTTAAAAGAATGATTTTCTTATTTTTTGGATTTATTTTCATAGACTGCGTGAAGTGGAGAACCACTGCGGTGAGACGTACTCGGCGTACAAGAAGGCGCTGAAGAAGAACTGGCACCGGATCGACGAGACGCGGAAGGAGCAGGCTGCGCTGGAGGAGTGCTGGCGACAGTACAAGGGCTACAACCAGACGCAGGAGGAGAACTAGACCATTTGGGCATAAAGTCTAGCTATCTGGAAGCAGGGAGGAGCTCTCCTCGAGCTTTAGATCAAGGAAGTTCCGAGTGGAGAAGCCAATGTAAGGCGTCAGAAAACCCTCGCTGCATCCAACCTGTCAGCAATTAAGCAAGAAAACAGAAACAAAACACGAGGGAAGGAAGTTACAATGCAGTCATCATCAAATTGCGCCCCAGACTTCAGCAAGACTATGGCTGTGTGACTTTTATTTTGTGCAGGACCTGTTAACCCATTCATGTATGTTTGAAGGGACCACCACCCACTCCAGCGTCAAGACAAGCTTCAGTTGTATCCGCAGCAGACGAGAGGTTCGTCGTTTGGGCAGGGGTGGACGTGGGTTCAGACGTTGACGAGCCTTCGAAGCGTCCGCGGTAAGCCCACAGACCCAGAGCGGGGTTCGAAATGAAGAAGAAGCGTTCGCCGTCAGCGTCCACGTTCCAACCATCCTGGAGTTTATCCACAGGGTACTTGGCACCCATTTCCTTTAAATCTCCATAGCCAAAGCCCACAGATTCCACCTCCTCCTTAGTAAGATGACCAGGACAGTAAGTGATACGGAAACGACCTTCCGAAGACCCGTGGATCAAATGTGCTGCTGCACTCAGGTTCTTCATCAAGTCACGGTTGGCGTTCAGGTGAGCCAGCACTTCCTGGAAAGCAACAACGTCAGTAAAATAGCACAATCACCTCATTGAAAAGATCGTACCGGAGTCGTGCGGTATCCGTATTTGCGAATGAGCTCGTCAATTCGCTTGTCCTCTCCGAAACGAGCCACTCCGGGGGCGAGAACGATGAGTTCTCCGTCGTCTGCAATGACCATGCGAGTACGGTAGATGGACTTGTTGCCGAGCCACGTGGACTTGAACTCCTCCGGGTCCAAATACACCACCACCTTGTCAATTGGCGCATCCAGAAGCTCGAAATTCACCTCTAGTGAGAGCTCAGCAGCCTTCATAAAGCACTCCTCATCGTCTCCAATGAAGACTCCGCGCGTCACGAGGTCACCGTTTTCTCTACGTCGCCAAAGAGTTAGAGATGCACTTTATCTAAACCAGCAGGAGATATTGGAAAACGTACCCGCGTCCAATCACTGTCTGGATGTAAATGAGAGGCAACTTTGTCAGGAAGTTGGTGGAAGCGTAATTGAGGATACGACGCAGCGGGTTGTCCGCACGCCCCATCATGCGCTCCATGCCGTACACGGCACCGATGAAGTGCGAGAAGTTGATCCCTTCGCTTCCACCAGTTCCAACGAAGATGTTCTTGTTGAAGTTGGCCATTCCCATGACTTCATGGGGGACAACTTGGCCGATGGAAAGCACTAAGTCGTGGCCACCTTCCCACAGCTATAACCCACCAAATGTCAACAAATGCAAACAACAACAGCGCCACTCCAAGAACCGGAAACGTACCAGCTTGTTGATCTGCGCCGGCCATGGTTCATTAACTTTGCCATCACTAGCCTTCAGAATGAGTTCTGCAGGCACTTGACCAATCGTCACCACGTCGTTTCTGCATTAAAATCAAGGAAGATCAGTCTTCTCGCCACTTCTCAGCATCAGAGAACGGCAGAATGCACCTCCAGTCGTGTACACGGAATAAATCCTTGGGGATATCCCCAAACATCTACAATACCCAGCAGTACGAACAAGTCCGTGAATCGTCCCAACTCCCGTTCAACCAGATCTTCTGTTCACCTTGCTGATCTCTTCATCCGTCATTGCGTCATGCGTCCCCAGAGCTGGTAGTACATCCGTCACCTTGTCCTGCAGGTACTCGTACGCATACTGCGATAAAATCCCCGACTTCCTACAGTATCCACCGCATAAAATAACGTTAAATAGTCGAAGATCTTCCCTCTCGTTGCAGCTGACAAACACGTACGAGTGGAACCGAGTGAAATCTGGAGGAACGATCACCGCCTTCTGGAACTTGGAGCCACGTTGCGTCTCGAGCTGTTGCAGCGTCTCGTGCACAATCTCGCGCAGTCTTGCGTCCGATAACTCCGTCGTCTTGGATCCTTCAGCGAACAGCAGCGTCATATTGATCTCTTGGTGTTACAGTAGTAACTCTGGAAATGACGTCAATCATTTAGATCGGAGGTCAAAATGCATAAAAAGGACAACTACATTGTTAAAACCTGCTTGTGGTTGATGTGAACTGTGTCAATTCATGACATGGACTGTGTTCGTAGAGTTTTCTCCATACTCTGCACTGCTCGTCCAGGCCTGCAACTGTTGAGTACAAACCCAGTGAGTTCTTGCACCAATTCGCTTTGGGCACATTGGGAAATGTCGGGAGTAACAGTTTGCCACGTGTGAACAACTGCTTCCCTCTCTCCATTGTCTTTTGGTTCGATCACGAGCGCGCCCTTCTCGTCGTACACAACGTCGCTCAGAGTCTCCGTCTTGAATCTCTCTGGGCTTAGAATTGCGCTCCAAGCAATCACCACACGTCCACCACAGTCGTAACGTCGAACGATCTGCTTGACTTTGATGTCAAGCAAGACGTGGCCGAAGCGATGCTCCTCCCCGAAGATTTCAATCACTGTGTCATCCCTCACAAGACCAGTAGCTTCGTGTGCGTCTCTGTGGTAGTAAAACCTCGTCGTGGGGCGTCGGAAGGAATGCGCAAAGAACTGCCAAGCTGCATCGCCAACTGAATCAACGTCATACGGCAGGATTTTATCCGCGAAAGCTCGGCAATGAGCCTTCCCAGTCGTAGAAAACTCAGTTCTACCTTCTTGCTCTCGACTGTACACTTGAAGCACTTGCCGATGCACCAAGTCGACGCTTTCAGACATTTTACGGAAGACGTTACCATCTCGAGAGTCCATTGGCAGTGCGTACATGCGTCGGTACGGCCAAGGCCAAGGTTCCGGCCTCGGGTCGGCCTTGTACGGACACACTTCGACCGCTCCCTCTCTGGTTTGTAGCACCTGCAACACGTTTTGGTTGGTTGCGTTGGCATTCTCGCACACCAGTTCACGTAGTCGACGGTTCTCGTCCTCTGCGTTTTCTTTCGACTTTCGCTCGTGCAAAGCCAATTTCATCCACATTTCCTTGATTGTTGGTACGGAAACCTTTTGTTTCAAGGCCTGGAGCTGCTCCTGAAGCTGCGGAACCTGCTCGCGAAGAGCCTGCAACTCCTTCTGTTGCGACTCCCGCGCGCGGTTCGGATTGTAGCTGCGCGTCCGGCGCTTCTTCTTGCTCGGCATCACATCTCTGTCGTCGCCATCGGGTTGTTCCAGGAGTGACAGCGCGGCTTCGAGCACCTGGTCGTCGTCCACAAGATGCAGGGTCATGTTAGGCGTAGGTTGAAAACTACCAAATGGCATACGGCTACGAAGGACTTGCTCACACAACTTCGATGACTTCGAAGCATCAATGGTATCCGATAGTGACGAAGAAGGCCCCGTACGAATTCCAACACAAGTGTTACATACTACAAGCCTAGCATGGCAAGTTGTTGATGCCAAGAGACTCAGCACCAGAAGAGGAGACACTGGTCTCACTATTGTCTCCGTACGCTTCAACTTGGCACGAGGAGGAACTACCCATCTCTTCTGATCGCCACTGGCGATTCGCCAGTATTTCTCTTTCACATGAAAGCGGTGTGGCAACAAAGCTGGATGTTAGTTCATAGCCATACTAGCTTACAATACCAGTGCGAAGCTTCCAGGTGAAACAGGTCCGCTGTAATGCTGTGCTGCCTCCATGACGATCTCTCTCTCAACGTAGCGATCTCACTGCACGTCTTGTTCACCAAGTTGAAAGCAGCCACAAGCGGACGATCGACCGTATCATGTCGAAGTGAACTCTACCCTCGTCATTCACTATTCAAACATTAACCAAGCGCACAAGTATGGTCTTTGCCTTCTGGATTGCGGTGGCTTGCAGCTGCAGGGTGTTAGTTCGGCTACACGACAGTGAACCAGCGAAGGACTCTCAGATTGACCTTCGTCTTGGTAAAACGCTGGTAGCTTTTGGCTCGAGTGATTCACCAGACTTCCAGCAGAAAGAGATCAAGGCTGCATTCAGCGGACATGCTGGTGTCGGAGCACACGTTGCAAACCGCACCCCACCTGGAGGCTACGTCAATATGGTCGTGATGGAAGACCTCGACCCTAACGGCTCCACCCTCAGCGGCACCATCGCCATGGTTGAAATCGAGGATGTTGTGGACGTTAACTTCAACAAAGAGACACACAAGTCAAAGCGGAACCGCTGCGAGATGGACGTCAAGCTTAGCACCTTGAACCTCAATGCCAGGGTCCCGTTGCTACCTGATGTAGGTCAAAAGGAGGGATCGTTGTCCTCCCAGCAAGCGGTTGAAGTGTTCAAGCGTGATCTGCGACTTCGCCTCCTCCTACGTCGATGTGTGTCGCGACCACGAACCAACCCAGTGTTGGAAAATGCACTTGATACCCTACGTCGCATCAACTTTGTTGGAATGGAGAGTGCGAGTGCCACCCTCCAGAAGCTCACGAGCAACTCCCGTGAATGCTGCGCTCGCTGTATCGAGGAACCAACGTCACTGCTCATCCACAATGTGCTCGTCCGAATGAGCACTCAGCCATCGGACCCTGCTGTTCTGGGCAATTTACTGCTCACCCTTCGCAATTTGACTAGATACCGTCGTTGGAAGCAGCAAATGCGGCAGCCAGTTACTCGCTTCGACCGATCAGGCACTCGACGAGAGCTCGATTCGCGCTTGATTGAGTTGTTGGGCGAGGTTCTACTCGTTTTAAGTGGCGACCTCCAACCCACACAGCAGCAAGATTGGATTCTTTTCACTATCACTGCCGATACATTATGGGATCTCGTGCTGCTGATGAAATCTGACACTGGATCGCCTTCGGACGAGTCCTGGACTGGAACCCGCCAACGCTTGCTTGACCTGCACGACCGTCTGTTTGATCAAAGCAAGCAGCGGATATCAAACCCATCAGGAAATCTACTAACACAGTACTTGCTGCATGCCTGTGCGATCCTGACACAGCTCGCGAGCGCAATGCAAGCTTGAAGCTGTCGTCGTTTCAGTATTCATTTAGATAGGTTTTATGTATAAAATGCTACAGGTTTATGTGCACCACATTTTCAACTGTTTCCTCCCCCAGTATCGAATCGTCAGACTGAAGACGATGATGACGATGTCGACTACGCGGCTGTGGGCTTTGTTGGCGCTGCTGGCGACATGTGCACAGGCCTGGGAGATCAGTGGCACTGTATACCCTCAGGGCTCTGTGACGGAGAAGGTGGAGCCTCTCAAAGTGCAGCTGAACGGCGGAGAGCAGACGACTTTCGTGCGTTCTGACGGTTCATTCGTGTTCCGAGACTTGGAGCCTGGTCGTTATGTGGTGGACATCCCATCCACTCAGTTCCTCTTCAGCCAGTACAAGGTGGATGTGGCAGCTGATGGACTCATCCGAGCACTGGAATACAAGTACGCGGGGGCCCCCAAGATGCGCGCGGACTATCCGCTGAACGTGGAGCCTGTGAAGCAGCTCGACTACTTCGAGCAGCGGGAGAAGTTTAACTTGCTTGGGCTTATTATGAACCCGTCCTTCCTGACGATTGTGGTGCCTATTGGTTTGCTGTATCTGCTGCCAAAATTGCAGGAAGGAATGGGTAAGTACTTGTTATGTTATTGTAGCAAAAGAAGAGGATGTTCTGGTTGTTAACGCTGGTGATTGATGTTGTATAGATCCTGAAGAGATGAAGAAAGCTCAGGAGGAGATGGGAGCAACAGATCCGTCGTCTCTACTGGCGGGTATGCTTGGTGGAGGCCAGAACAACGCTGATGATAGTGATGACGACTAGGTAGACGGAGCTCAAGAAGGCACTGTCTGCTTGGTGCGTAACTGCTATATAGACTAGCTTGTCTTTCTCTCTCTCTCTCTTGTCCTCAAAGGAACATGGTGATGTTGGGGTTCCAGCGGTGGTTATCGACCGTATCTGTAGTCACTTGATGAGCTTCCAGAGCCAAGCCACGCTCTTCATCCACGTCCTCGACGCTCGTAGCTTTTGCCCCCCAGTCGTTAATAGGTTTCCCTTGACGTAATGCCGTCACCAGTCCTTCCATTCACTCAGGGTCTCCTCTTAGCGTCATTCGAACGAGGTTCCTGTCCTGACGGTCGTTGGTGGCGCCTCCCTCCAGCCCGCGTTTCTGCATGGCGCGGATCACCGTTTGACGGAACATCATTCTGCACCTTCCCGCGCACCTCCTCCATTGCCTTGCTTCTTCTTCTTCTTCTTCTTAGTTTTTCTCAATTCACTTGAGCTTCACAAAAAGTTTTCTATACTGAGCCGAAGCGTTTGAAGATACCTGTGAAAGTGAATGCAATTGTGATGACAACTTCAACGCGGAACTGGAATGAAAGGCAAATGTTAAAGTTACTAGAGTCACGCACGCGTGACCGCTCTCAAGATGAAACAATAAAGAGCGAGGAGGGGCAAGACAAGCGACCAGCCGACTCAGCTACAGTTCAACAACCAGGAAGAGCTTGTGATCACCTGCATCCCGGAGCATCTATTCCTCGCTTTTTTTCTTCTTGTGCTTCTTAGCCTTCTTGTCCTTCTTCTCCTTCTTGACCTTAGGCTCTTCCTCCTCCTCGGCGTCCTCCTCAGCAACCTTCTTCTTGTGCTTCCTCGCCTTTTTCTCCTTCTTCTCCTTCTTGACCTTGGGCTCTTCCTCCTCAGCATCGTCCTCAGCCTTACGCTTCTTGCTCGACACAGTCATGTCAGCGTCAGCATTGTACGATTTGCTCGTCTCCGTCTTAACGTACTTCTTAGTCTCGTTCTTGGTCTTGCCGTTCGAGTTGGGCACTCCAGAGAAGCCGTTCTCCAGCTGCCGCACGCGAGCCTCCACCTTGGCACGATTATCGAAGCCAATGGTGGCCTCCGTGGCGTCACCAAGAGCATCCACACGCACAGCCAGCGCCGTCTTGGCAGCCAGCACGCGCGAGATCTTACCCTTGTGCTTGGGGGCGGTCTGGCCGATCAGCGAAGCGTGGTAGATCAGACCGTACTTGGGGGTGTCGTGTTTAGTCTTCAGGGCACGGAACAGAGCCTTCTCAGCACCAAGGATCTGAACAGTAGAAGCCGGGTGCTTGGCCAGGTTCATCAGGGAACCAGCGTGAGCGATGAGACGGGCACCGACCAGTTCGCCTACCATGACAGTGAGGTTGGGAGCAATGGCATTCATGCGGTTCTTCAGGTAGTCGAAGAGCTGAGCGCGGTACTCCGTAAGAGAGATAACCTGCTCACACAGAGCAGAGATGTTGGTGACATCCTCCTCGGAGATGTCCGTACCCATGGACACCTCGCAGACCTCGCGCATGGAGGCTTCCACGTCCTCCGACAAGATGTCCGAGAAGTCGAGGTTCTTAACGTGCGAGCGCACACCCATCTTCAACACGCACTTGGCGTACTGCAGGTTGTCCGTGACGATCTTGCCCATCTCAGGGAAGTGCCAGCCGAACCACTCACGCACACGCATGGAGTACGTGTTGATTTCCTTGTCCAGCTCATCCAGCAGACCAATAGCCTGCACGATCATCGTGTCCACCTTGTCGGCGCTAAACTTGAGTTTGTAGCGCGAGAGCGAGTGCGACAGACCGAGCGTCATGGCCTTCAGGTCGTCGTCCTCCAGACCCGTAATGAGCGTGTCCATGTTGGCACGGATACCACGCATGACCTCGTTGACAGCTGAGTCGTTAACACAGGAGATGCTGAGCTTCTCCTTAATGAGCGATCCGAGTGCCTTGTCCGACACAGCCAACTTGTCCTTGAGTCCAGCATCCACCACGTTCTTCTTCAAAAATTTCTTGAGCGTCTTGCCCATCTTTCCGTCCACCATGTCGGTGGCAGCAGCCACAGCCTCCGTCGTGTCCTTGAAGGCATTGAAGCCCTTTAGCTTCAGCACTTTGGCGGCCTTCTCGGGCGTCGAGAAGTGCTTGAACACGTCATCGGCGCTGGCCAGCTTGGCCTCATCCTGCACCTTGAACAGCGCGTGACCCGCGGCAGTCTCAAATAGAACCAACATCGTTAAACAGGGGCTGCACTTAGCTCTAGTGTCCTATATTCCCGACTGATCCCGACGTCGAACCGGTGCGCGCTGGCCAGCCAATGGAGCAGTTCAAAACCTATGTTACAGACTCGAAACTTTGATCTCGCATATTTGCGATTAAATCCGAAGTTGTGCATGAGTGGCTGCAGAGTCATTTTAACCATTTCAACCAATCGAAATAAGTAAGAGTTGCTTTTAAGATCTTCTATTGGTTGAAAATTGTATGTAGCTTTTCACTGGTGGTGGCGCTTCGAACACTTTGGCGACCACATCCAGAGCTCTCCCATTTGTTGCAAAGTTCCTCTCCTAACAAGTAAGTGGCTGTGTATAACTATTTGGTAGTGTGGGGCCGCTCGGTGTGCGATGCGTAGTGGGGGGACGGTCTGTTTGTATCTCTGTGGCCGCTTTTCCCCCTCATTCGTACCGCCTCGCGACTGTAAAATTCGTGAGAGTTTTGGGTGACGCGTTATAATGACGATGTTTCTTAAGACCGAGACTGTCCTGCTCGACCGACGAGGACTCAATGCCAATGCGCTGAGAGTTTCGCCTGGGAGTGCGGTGGTACAGACGTGTTCTTAACCCTCTCTGTCCCCTGTACACTATAACAGAACTCCAACATGGCTGACTACGACGAGGAAGAAGTGACGCGCGGTGTGACGGTCCGTGACGTGAAGCCCGCTGACTTCATCAAGGCTTACGCCGAGCACCTGAAGCGTTCGGGCAAGATCGAGCTCCCCGCCTGGTGGGACGTGGTCAAGACGGCCTCGTTCAAGGAGTACTCGCCCGCTGACCCTGACTGGTACTACATCCGTGCTGCCTCGATCGCGCGTAAGGTGTACCTGCGCCAGTACACTGGTGTGGGCTCGCTCAAAAAGGTGTACGGTGGTGCCGCCCGCAAGGGTGTGCACCGTCAGCACTTCCAGCAGGCTTCGGGCGGTCTCATCCGTCACATCCTGCAGCAGCTGGAGGAGATGAAGGTCGTTGAGAAGTGCCCCGAGGGCGTGAACAAGGGCGGCCGTAAGATCTCCAGCCACGGCCAGCAGGACCTTGACCGCATTGCCGGCCAGGTTGTGCGCGCTTAAGTTCAGAGGCTTTTTGCAGCCAAGACTTAATCGGACGAATGAACCAGAGAGCTATTTTGCAATGAAAGCTAGTTTCAACACGCTCAGTCGCGTCGGCTTCCTCAATCACGTGTGCCTTGTTTTATTGCTTTATCGGTCGATTGATCCACTTTTCCCGCCAAATTTACAAGTACCTTCGCGCCAATGTCTTCACCCGCGCATCAAACACCTCAGAAGAGATCGGCGTGTCGTATTCGTAGAAGGGATTCATCAGCAACTGAAAGCACACAGTTAGATCCATATTGCTGCGATATCACTTCATATTCTCTCCTCACCTTCACGTAGAGCTCGTGCACCTCGTGGAAAAAAGCTTTGACGGTGTCGTCATTGCGAGTCTCGTGCAGTAGCAGGAACTTGACGCCTGAAGCCGTCACGAACGCAGAAACGAGCTGGTCGTTGAATCGATCCACGACCTTGAGCGCCATGGCTGGCGTCGTCCACATGAGCTCGTCCACCAGGTCCAACGCTGCGTGCAGCACGAACTCGTCCACGTGCGCGCTCTCTTCACGCCGCGCACGCATCTCCATCTTGTACAGAGGCTCCTTGGAGCCCACCACAACGAACATCCTGACTCCTTCTTCCTGCGCTTATAATGAGTGACAAAAAAAGTAGTTAAATACTTAATTTTTTGACAAAAGATGTAGTTTACATGCTTTAAATTTGCTGAAAAACAAATCCGTAAATCAACGACATCGCTTACCCCATTTCGCAGATTCCCGACTACGGCGTTGGCGTTAGCCCAATCGCTGCACAACTGGTCATACATGACATTACAGGCCCCCAACGTGACATTGCAACCAATTATCGCAGGAAAAGTAGCCCCTGCATAACCGGAATTGCATGCCGCCTGGCACATTCCGAAGACAACCAGATCACCTGGACACTCGATAAGCTGGCGAGTCCCAGCACCATGAGCGCAACAACTACACCATTGCACGGCGTTATTCACAAAGTGCGCACTGGAAATCAAACAATGCGCACTCAAATTCACAAAGCGCGCGCTGAAAATCAAAAACACCTGCACGAATTTATACTCATCAAATTGTAAGTTATAAAGTAGATTTATTGACTGGGCTCGGCACGTTTGGCGCAAAACTCTCCCTCTGGCGACACTTGATTCTCAATTTTGGCGCGATGCCAACTAGCTACAAGAGATACCCCCTCCACATTCGGGCAGCAGTATTGCGTGTAGCCAAGGGCGAAGGCAACTGGAAGGAAACTGCAGAACTGTACGATATTGGTGAGCGCACAGCATGGGGGTGGATAAAGGCTGCTAAGAGTCTGGCGACTGGGTGGCAAGCAGAAAAAGCGTGGTGGATCGGAGAAAAGATACTTCCTGGGGGATTGCTTACCAAGAGTCGCGGTTTGGCTCCTTCACTGCCGACCTAGCCAACGAGTTCATCCGGCGCTTCTTGCGTCACATCAGAGTGACACATTCGCTGGACAATGTGGTGGTGGTGCTCGACAATGCGCCGTGTCACGCTCGCGCCGATGCCGTTTTCGATGAAGAAGAATTCGAGGGTGCAGAAATGCTAAAACTTGGGCCTTACTCGCCAATGTTGAACCCAATTGAGAACGTTTTCCGTCTACAAAAGTGCAGTCAAGCGTTTTCTTGCACGGCAACGACCTGCCATCATACGTGTACCGGCAGGAACAACGATTACAGAGCACCGCTCTGAATTTCTTAAGATGGCTGCTGACCCTCTCTTTGCGGAGGTGGTAACACCAGAGCTGTGCAACCGCGCCTGTTGCCACTCACTGGTTCATCATCAACGTGCATTAGGCATGCTTGACATGGAAGTTGGTACATAATAATTCCAATTAGATTTGACAATCAATGTTCTTTAAAAGGTATAAAGTATAACAGGTGTTTTTGATTTTCAGCGCGCGCTTTGTGAATTTGAGTGCGCATTGTTTGATTTCCAGTGCGCACTTTGTGAATAACGCCGTGCAATGGTGTAACTTTTTAGACACCTCAAAATCCTTGTCACTTGAGACCGAAGTAGCAAAATTGACACAGAGGAACGACAGCCTAGATACTTTCACTGCTCTGACACCTTTTGACGTCGTGAAGGAGTACCGCTTTTCTTCTTTTGTCGTTAGAGTTTGTCAACCAATACACTGGTAGTTGAGATACTTTCTTGGTGCTCGCTACGGCAGTTGGTTGAGCTCGTTGTTACGCACCTCACTTTCAATTCTGCTCAAGAGCCTAACGATCAACAAGATGTTGAAGAAATTAGCTGCCGCGATCGTGGTCCTGGGACTCGCTGCTACCCCTGAAGTGAACGCCGGCCCCCTGGCGTATGGTATATGCCAAAGCGGGTGCAACGCTGTAGCTGTGGCTTGCTACGCCGGGGCTGGGGCTGTCTTCGGCACGGTGACCGCCGGACTGGGGGCAGCTCCCGCTATCCTGGGGTGCAATATCGGGCTGGGGACGTGCATGGCTGCCTGCGTCGTGGCAGGCTGCTTACCCACGCCATAGATGGCCCCTTCAAGACCCCCCACACGATTCGAACGAAAACAGTTCCATGCGTTTACCCGTTCATTCGTTTTAAGCGAAAGCAAGTCGCTTGTACGCCGTCAAGCGAATGAACCCGTACGATCAAGCAAGTGAAGCTGCTATCTTCGTTCTGATGCGCATCCAGAAGTTGGTAGTAGTAGAAAACCCTCCTAACTACTACGAATACAATCTATCGTCTTGAACTCGAACTGGAGTTGTCGTTGGCTTATTTGTGCTAGCTTTCGTATGAGCGATACACTGAAGTACAACGACGTAGCATACAATCTGACCCTAACAATTTGTTAAACAAGTATCCACCGATCAAGAGACGATTGAACACGGCAAATACAGTCGTCACATCGAGCTGTCGCCCACCGACAATAACGACGTTCGCTTCCTAATGTGCTCGGCGGTTTGAGCTCAAATTGAGCTCCCGTCTGGCAGCAGCAAGATCGTTTTACATGTAAGTTAGTCCAAGTTCACCAACTGGTAATCCATGCAGTCCAAAGCTTGGGTCCAAGCAGCAAGTTGAAGTGAACGTGGCAATCACCAAAACGATCTGCAGGTCGTCATTCGACGATCGAGCTCCTGGCCCACGTTCACCGCCACGTCACAGACCTTTGACGTCGCCCACAGCCACAAAACCCTTCCTTGGTGACGAGTCCTTGCGGCTCTGCTCAGGATTTTGGGCATCACCAAGCCAAAAAGCTCCACAGCAATGGAGGGTGACGGTCGCTTTTGCATTTAATCTTAGTTTTTGTATGTGCTGCCCATCTCCCCCACCACGTCACACATTGCACAAACCAGGCCAGTGCTTTTCCAGCGCCTTCGAGCAGCTACGCTCGACTTCGGCCCCAGTGGACAGACGTCCAGACGCTTCCAGTAGCCTCCAACCTCCCCACCGTCCACTTGCTCTTTTCCTGCATCGAAACTCAATGGCGGAGACCTCCAGTGACCACCCCCAGGGCCCCGTAAAGCTCGCCAAGCAGCTCGTAGTCGACACAGCCGCCGCCATGGCTGCATCGCTCGGAGTGGCGCCCTTCATCACCATTGTGGACCGCGCTATCATCGAGAACGCTAGTGGCGCTCGTCCGCTGGGTCGCGGCCTTAAGGAGCTCAGTATCGACTTCCTCAAGCACCCGCTGAGGTTCGTGGGCAAGCGCGAGTTCCACCTCATCTTTGGTCTGTACACGGCCACGTACGTCACCGCCAACGCCGTGGACTCCGTGTGTGAATACGCCGAGACGGACAACCAGATGCCCAAGTTCATCAGCACCACAGCCGTCAATATGTCGCTCTGCATTGCCAAAGATCGCGCCTTCGCTCAAATGTTCGGCGTCATCGCACCCGCCGCCTTCCCGCTCACGTCCATTGGCCTCTTTGCTGTGCGCGACTCCATGACGTGCGCTGCGTCGTTCAACGCCCCCAAAGTATTGGCCAAGAAGCTCGAGGACAATGGAGTGATGGAGAAGAAGGGGGCCAGTACCTTCGCACAGCTCTTCTGCCCCGCAGCCGTGCAGTTCCTGTCCACGCCGCTGCATCTGCTGGGTCTGGACCTGTACAACAACAAGGGACACGCGGTGGCGCAGCGTGTGGGTTTCGTGAAGCGCGAGTACGTCAAGTCTGTCTTAGCCCGCGTGGGTCGTATCGGACCTGCTTTCGGTATCGGCGGAGTGGGCAACACGTACTTCCGCAATTCTCTGCGTGCCAAACTGGAGTAGAGTTTTTTTTGGCGGAGGAAGCAGCAGCCAGACTGAGTTTTAGAAGACAAGTCACCAAGCACTCCAAGAGCGTCACAGATTGTAGATACTCCCACCTGACGCGTTGGCGTGAATATACTGTATATTGTATGGCCAGACCTCGGCATGCTGCAACGAATGTTGGTTGCTCTTTCCAATTAGGCGTCTCGATTGTACTGTAGATCATCGCTTCGAGGTTGATGCAGGTCCTCCTACTGTTCTGCTTTCCTCTGGCAAAGCTTCTAGTCCTCCGCAGTATCGTCGTCGTCGTCATCTTCACCATCGTCTTCCTCCTCCTCCTCTTCTTCTTCCTCCTCCTTTAGAGCGAGAGCTTGCACCTCTTTAATCTCTCGCTCCAACTCAGCAAACTGCTTCAGCACCTTCCGTACACTTCGGTCCGCCTTGTCAGGGTCAATACGAGATGCTGCTGATCGCTGTTTCTTCAGCTCCTTCATAAGAGGAGTGTCTGGCCCCTGATCAACAACATAGACAATATTCAAACGTCAACTATAACGTTGATGACACGCCCTCTTCAATAACGAACCTCGTGCTCAGCCAGCACCTCCATCTGCTTGTCGTAAGCTTGAAGAAGCAGTTTTAGCAATTCCTCCGAGGACATGGCGAAGAAGTGCAGGAACGACGGCTTCCCGACGGACAAACGGGTATCTATGATTGATCCTAAGTCGTCACCCTGTAGATTTAAAATCCACGTAAGCAACCTTCTACACGTCAAAACAGAAGCAGAACTCACCTTAACGCGGATGAAAGCACCAGGAAATCCGTCCAGCTCCTGAACGCCATGCAATTTCTACACAACAAGGGCAACAACATTAGTAAACTGCAGTAATAACTCACCCATCGACTTCTCGTCACCTACCGATGCAGATTTCTTTACTGGCGGCCATTCCATTGCATACCACCAGCGACACAGCAGTTCCTGTGCCAGTTGACCCTTGAGCGTCTCGTAAAGTTCCTCCGTGCACTCCTGCTGTCTGATCTTAATCTACGACCCCAACAATCAGTACCTATCGTCGAAAAAAAACTACTTCTCCAGACGCCAGACGCACCTTTATTACCCTTTTCTTGGTCTTTCGCGGTGTAGAACGGGAACTGGGCGTGGTGACAGGCTTCTTCTCCGTCTTCACCTTCGTGTCCACCTTCAGCTTCTTGCGTTTGGCCAGGCCACTAATCGGGATATCGTCGTCGCTGTCACTGTCGACTGCTGGTCGCTTGCCATTGCTCGCTCCGTTGGTTACTTCAGGCTTTACTTCAGTCTTCACCTCTGTCTTCACCTCCTGCTTAACCACTGGGACTTTAGCACGCAATGCTGAGAGCGGAACGTCATCGCTGTCGCTATCACTGAGAGAAGAAGAAAATGCGTGAGATCTTCCGACTTTCCCCACGGCCTACCGCTCATTCCGACCCCCGACACTATAAGAACATGGACCATGACGCCTCCTCTATCCATCTACCTACTGAACGGTCCATTGTACCTGTCGATGACGCGAGGGATCGAGCTCATACTCGGCAGCTACAAGATAAAGTGTCCGTCCGCCAATTAGGTCAGCTGTGTGGTCCTTTTACAGAATCCACCAATCACAGTATTTCATCAAAATGTTTCAATTTCCTATTGGCTGAGTCTTAAGGTATGTCATCTATATTTTAAGTACACCCAAAAAGCCATTGGACGATAGACAGCTATGATCAAGCAGGTGGCCATGGACGACGACCCCGTAGTGCGCGAGATCCCCGTGCATCTTTCCGATGAGCTGCGTCGCAATCTGTACGTCTATTGCTGTTGTATATGTCTGCGTTGTAGCTCTCTGTAACACGTTGAACTGATTGAATGGCTGGCCGAAACGTGGCTGGTGAACAGCTACATGGTGCAGTTCCCACTGCGACCGACGTACCGCCCAATGCTGGAGCCACCTCGTCGTGCGCGCATCAAGCCAAATAACCAGCTGATGCAGTTGGACTTTGCTGTGGACCAACGCAGTGAGCACTTCGACCAGGACGCAGAGGACTACCTAAAGCAGAAATACCTGCGACTGCAGTCGTCCAATGTGCCGGCGCTGTCCAATTACGCTGTGGGCGTCTTCCGCCAGGGACAACTGCACCTCACTCCATTGACGTGTGTCATGCAGATGCGTCCCAGTCTGTCGCACATTGACGATGCTGTGAATGAAGAGGAGGAGGACATGGAAGTGGAGGAGAAGGTGGAACCTCCTCCTGCAGAGATGAAGGAGGTGCAGTTCCAGTTCAAGAAGAAGCAGTCAGAACGCGCTCTATCGGCTATTCAGAACTCGTACGCGTACAAGAAACAACAGATCGACGCGGAAAATTGGATCGAGCTCCAGGTGCAGGACAAAAGCGTACGTTGAGGAATTTTGAGCTTGAAAGGTGGTTGAGGTGGTGTCTAACATGTCTTTTATGGATACAGAGCGCAGGTGCTGATGATGAGTTTGAAAATCTGTTTAGTGAGAAGGAAGAGGAGGTGGTATCCACTATGACACCGGATGAATATATCAAGGCGATGCAGTACCGTGCAATGGCAACAGTGCAGAAGCCTGCACCTCCAACTAACCCTGCGCAGTACGTGCTGTTTCTCGAATGATTTTTACTGCACCGAAGTAGGAGATAATTTAACTTTTCTATCGTGATAAACAGGACCAATGAAGAGGACGAAGAGCAGAAGGATGAGACGATGGAGCCTGTAACCGGACGTTTGCTTGATGGCATCGATGTTAAATACGCAGATGTACTTCGGCTACTTGCCACCGATCAGATCATGCACTTCGACTCGCTTGCAAAGCTTCTTCCAGCTCGCAGTGAGGAGGAGCTGCTGGATGCCCTTACACACGTGGCTGTGAACGTGCGAGGACGTCTGCTTCCTGCCAGGTAAGCTCTTGAGTGAATTGTTGACAACTGAATTGCTGTGGCTAAGCGTGTTTTGTCTGTTGAATGGACTGATGCAGTGCCTTGGTTTGTCGCGGAGAGACTACGGTGCGCGCTCGCAACGATATTATCAAGGCAGTACGTTTGCTTTTCCGTTTGTGATCTACCTACCAGTAAAAACTTACAGGTGTGGATTACTTGTGTGCTTTTTAGTTGACCAAGACACCCACCGGTGTATCGCGGATGGAGCTGGTAGAGAAATTCTCGTTGGATGCTGACGTCGCTAAGACTATCCTGACTGGTAAGACACGCACGTCTGATGATTTTTGTGGATCCTAGCTCTAACTATTTGAATTCTGTGCAGAGTTTGCTGTTCTTGACTCGACTACACGCAAATGGAGCTTCCGTTTGGGCCCCGACGACTCGTTCACAAAGCGGTTCCCTACTGCTGCAAAGGCTACCAAACTTTAGTCAGGATGCGATGGGAGAAATAGAGACAAAGCTGCACTCATACAGTAGTAGTAGGTTTTTGTCGCTTGGAGGTATATATCATCGGTTTCCTGCCTTCGCTAGGTCGCGACTGTGAGTTGATCTTCACCTGCCTTCGCAGTCTTCTCCTGCTGCTTCTTGTTCCGCATGAACTCAAGTGCGTTTGCTCTCCACTCGGCGTATTCCTCTGGAGCGGCAGCCATCACGCTCTTCCTAGCTTCCCCAGGGCTTTGCGCTGTTGCTACGCCTGTACGAGCTGCTAACAATTTTTGCAGGACTCGTTGTTGGGCTGCAGTCTTGAGTGGGGAGGCCATTCGGCTCATCTTCACTCGCTCCTCCTCCTCACGCTGTTCGAGACGATGCGCCTCTGTTAGTTTCATACTAGCTCGCTCTCCTGCCAACGCCCGACGCCTCTTCCGATCCATGATAGCTCCACTCAACGACGCCTTGCATTGCGACTATTTCATCGAGCGAGCGTAAGTATTGACCCCGTTAACTAATAACCACTCGTACACACCTCAATTGAAGACACAACAGCATCGAAAGCCTTTGCATTGCCACATACAGCCTCAAGCAGCTTCGCCTGATTCACATTCATCTACAAACAGCACCACCACAATGTCAACAGCTCTTCAAGATCCAAATCCCCACGTTTCCACTCACCTTAGCCTGCTTACTAGCTGCAAATAAGCACGCAGCTACGAACATTGGGTCTTTTACGTTCATCGTAGATACAATCGGCCCAAGCGGGTGCTTGCTGCGTTTCCTCTTGTTTGCAGCAGCTACTTGAGCCAGATACGCAGAATATTCGTCCAGTACGCGGTGTACAATGTCCGTTAACGCCTCACAACCAAACTTAATGCACAGTGCAGCTGGAGATGTCTTGATCACTGTGCTTACGCCCACAGCGTCCACTACTTTGCGTACTGTGGGTTCTACCAGGCGGCTATTGGCACCTGCACATTTGGCCAATCGCTTCTTGTCCACAGTCTCCTCCAGCGCACGCGCCGCCACGACGATACACGCCACAGGGCCAGCAAATGGGTCCAAGCCCGTCGACTTCTTAGCACTCGTCACGCGCCAGTTCTCCTGCGCGCGAGCCACCACACGCGCCGGCAAGCCGCCATACCTGTCCGCAATGGTCTTGACGTCCATGTTAGAAATGGCTACAGTATTGGTTTCTAAAGACAATAGTACCACAATATCGGTACAATAGTGTACAACACACCATGTTTGTTGGTGTGTCGATTGTGTACGGAATTGAAGAGGAGGCCACGTTGATAGCCCGCAATGGAAGCCGCAGATGCACCATCGAGTGTTGAAGGTAAGAGGACAAAGGGGGACTGTACGCAGGCGTTTGAGGCTACGTGTATGCTGTTTCAGAGTGTTTCTAACCTCCGTATGACGCTGTGGTTAGACTCGCAGATAGAAGAGCCGGCCGAGACATCAACTCAATCGGAACCTCAACAACCTTCCCCACCTCGTTCCAATGGCGGAACAGACGTCATGATGCAGCTAAAAGCTTGGAAGGAACGCGGTGCACGTATTGAGCAGTTATTGGCTAAAAAGAATGCCAAGATGCAGGAGATGGAGGAGACAGTGAGCTGTCTGCAGTTTCTAGAAAGTCTGGACAATTGGAGATTGACTGGATGTTGACTGTGTGTGTAGGAGAACAAGCTGAAGCGGCTGCTGGCTATGGCTAAGAGGAGTATTGACAATAGCAAACAGGAGCTGACGGAGAAAGATGAGACCATTCAGAAACTACGCGAAGAGCTGAGTACGAGCCAACAGACCCAACACTCGTGGTTTGTAGACGCCTCCACGCGGGATCCGAGGCAGCTGCTGCATAAAGTGGCGCATGGGAATTTGCTCTGGTGTCTGGTCGAGTACGTGAACGAGAATGAGTTCGACGAATCCACAGAAGTCGCTTGGCATTGCTTCCGTAATGAGGAGGAGATCCAGGCGTATGCGAACCGCGCTTCAGGAGAACCGTTGACCTTGCCTGACTTTTCAATGACACCGTTCGAAGTGGAGCGTGTGGTAGGTCTTTGCAATTACTTGTGGGTGTTCTGTATTAATGCTAATTCGTTTGTGTATTGTAGAAAAAGAGTTTGAAGGAAGAAATTGACCGTGTGCAGGAGGAATTCCGGCGCTATCGTGTTCGATCGGAGATCACGAGGAAGCAGAAGGACGCTGAAATCAGAAAGGTTCGTCGCTTTGTCGTGGGTTTGAACAGCGCGGGCATTTAACGTGGTGCTTTGTAGATGAGCGCAAATGTGATGGCGAAGCAGACCGAGCAAATATCAGAGACCGACCTGTCTGGAGAGCTGCAGACGTCAAAGGCTCAAATTCGCCGACTTACGAAGGCCCAAATGGAAGCCGAGGAACGGGTACGTTGCTTTCCCTTCCTTACGTGTTTATTCCGTGCTGATGCTGTTGTTTTAGGAATCCGATTGGCGACGAAAGTTTGAGAAGTTGATGAAGGATTACGAGAAGCTCAGCGGTACCATGGGCGAAACGGTTCTCGCAATGGAATGGAGAGAGAGGTGCGCTCATTCGAGGTAGTCTCGTATGGGGGGCGACTGATTAATCTCCTGTTTGTTAATTGCAGATACGAGCAGTCCGTTCGTGAGAAGCAAGAGCTCGAGAAGAAGGTGGAGGAGCTAAAGCTGATGACCAGTAGCGCTTTTGGCAACGGTAGCGATAGTAGCAACGGCGATCTGCAGTCTCTGCGACAGGAGTTTGCTCAGTATCGAAAGCGCGCCTTGAATGCTGTCGAACAGAAGGAGAAGGAACTAAGTGATATCCAAGCGCAGTACAACGAAAATGGCGGTGGAAGCAGCAACGCGAGCCGAACAAGCAGTTTCAAGGAGGTGCGCGTTCGTCGGATGAGCGTGGAGTCCAATAGCAGCCTGTCAGGGTTCGAGACACCAAACGCAACCAAGACGAACGAGTATTTGAAGAATATTGTGTACAAGTACATGTCTTCGGACCAAGACGAGGTGCGTGAAAGAAGGAAGGAGAAGCTGCTGTTAGGATTTTACTAATGTTTTTCTTGTGTACAAGGCCAAGGAGCATATGGAGAAGGCCATTGCGACCGTCCTCAACTTTACACCAGCGGAGATCACTGCAATTCAGGTCCGTGTAGCGCTTGTGTTGTCTTTACTTTTGTTTGTTCTGAATCATGCCACCTCTCTTGTGTGTTGTAGGAAAAACGTAAGCAGCAACAAGGCTGGTTTTGGTAACTAAGCGCCTTCAGTATCTGAGTACAACCAGAGTTATTCATGATTTCTGCTACTTGTGAGCAGAGCAGTTTGGGCTCGACTTATTATTGCTGTAAAGCATTTAGATATTTCCTACGTTGTTGGGGCTAGTTTAGCTCGTCGATCGTTACTGGATTCGAGCTGTCGGAGGTGGCGTACGTATCCCTCCATTCATACAGAGATGACCGCCTCCGCTTCAATTCGTCACGAGCAACGTCGACAGCGTTCACACTGAAAGCATTTTCCTGACAACCGCAGCAAAGTGCTATTTGTTGCTGCACTAGACGATGATCGGGAAGGATGAAAGTCAATTTGTGCAGACTCCGACAGTCCGGACACACGTAGCGGTCGCAGAGTTTACACCGACGTCTCCAGCGGAAGTTCCCGACGGTCATCCGATTGGCAGTAGCAGAGAGGAAAATGGAGACAGAGGAGCGTTTCTTTCCACAGGTAACACAAGGACTGTCAGCTGTGGAGTTTTGGCTCTCGACTGAAGCAGATTGATGTCGTTGTCGGATAACCCATTTGATCTTCTTCATCTGGCAGCAGTAGACGTATCTGGAGACGGACAGCAGCGCTCGAGCGATGGAACGCGTGATGATGGCGTTCTCCAGCCCTGTCACAGGATTGAGGAAGCCCTTGACGTACACATCCGTTTCGTCGCTGTTTTTCTGGCGGTAGAAAGCGCAAATCGACATGTTTCCGCGTTTAGCGGACGAGCGAACCGGTGTCTCTGCGAACTGCACTGAGTGGAGGATCTGGTACCCGACTCGCTCTCCGTTGCGGAGGAAATCCACACCCGTAGCCTCCAGATACACGTAGTCGCGGTTCTTGAGCATAGCTCGAGCGTGTGGTGCTTGACCTTTCTCCATCCACTTGATAGCCACCGAAGTGAACGGATCCTCCACTGAAGGCGACACCAGAGTAGCCAAGACACTGCCACGCGCCAGTCCGTCCTGCACGTACGACGTCTTGACGCGCATCTGGTCCAGTGTGGGGCACATGAAGCCGTACATGACATCGTCCAGTTGCCCTTCCACCGCTCCAACGACGATAATCGATGGCACATCCGTCGTCGACGTCTGTGTGAACACTGGCGCTCGTCGGTCCAAATGTCCCGCCGCCGCGCCCATGGCCGCTCCAAAGCCGAACGAAGGCTTGGTACTTCTCTCAGCGTACGACTGCAGTCCGTCCTGTTTGTACATTGGTTTCCACCGAGACTTGTCCACTCCGTCACCGTTGCTGCTGTCCTGCAGATACCGTTCGAAGGCTTCAATGCCTCGACCTATTAGGGTTTGTGTCAGTAATTCAAGTTCCGCCACTGCTTCGGCTGAAAGAGACAGAGGCGCAAATGGGTTCGTGAAGCGGTCACTAACGCGAGAAGCCTCGCTGCTGGCCTCTGCACCTCGAAGGCGCATGCTCAGCAGCACTCGGAAATCGACAATGGAGGACTTGTGCCACGTTGGTCTCACTCAAGGCGTGGACATCGTCGAGCGTAAAACAGTGAGATCAGCTGCTGCTTCTGGCTACATGTGCCGCGGTCACTTTTGACATGGAGTATAAATATGTAGTTTCAAAGGGATATGAATTTTCAAGATTGAATTTTGTTAAAAGGATTAGATTTTTAAATTAATTGGTATAACTAAATAGAGGGAATAATACTTTGTAGTTGATAAAGGCAACATCTCGGTGGGCTGTGTGGTTGGAAACTGCTTCATCTGCCAGAAGAAGACAAGACCGAGGACAGTGGCAAAGCACAGCACAACAAGAAGCATCGAGTACTACATGTACATGTATCGTTTTACTACAGGTAGTTGTTCTCGTATCGGCAGCCAAAATTCCAGGCACGATCTTAGGAAAAGTTTGCAAAAAGTAGCCATGTCTGACGAACCCACCCCGTCGGACTCCACGGCGTTGCTTCTCCATCATCACCAATAACAATTCATCACTTACCGTACATGGTGCAGCCGAAGATGAAGCTGCACTGTACTGTAGTACTATCGACCTTCGGTATATGTAGCCATTTTACGACCGTATGAGTATCTGATCCCTTGTCGACTCAGATTTCAACACCACCCATTGGTCAAAAATTCCCAGCCATTGACTCGAGTCAACTTGTCATCGTCGGATTCAACTTCCGGCCGCCACCTTCGACCATGAGCGACCCCGTGCGCGACCAGCGCTTCCAGAAAGTGCACAATGACCCGGTACGTATTTGAACTCTACTGTACTACAATTCTCCAGTTTAAACTGACGTTTTGGTGGCAATTCCATGGTTATCAACAGAGATTCGCCCGCAACTCGAAGCGCAAAAACAAATTGCAGATCGACCGGCGTTTCGCTGGAGCTCTCAAAGACGAGCGATTCCAGAGTGTACAGGGAAAATACGACAAGTATGGACGTCGAATTGAGAAGAAGGACAACGAGTTGAAGAAATTTTACCATTTGGAGGACGAAGAGACTGGCAGTGGTGAAGAGGAGCAAGAAGAGGAAGAAGCCAAGGCGAAGGCTCCGTCTACCACCAGTTCTGATGATGACAATGAAGATGCAGATGCTACCGTCGCCAAGAACAACGAGAAGCTCTCGCGACTCGACTATCTGAACAGGATGGCACGCGGTGAGCTCGAGTCGGGATCAGATAGCTCCGATTCCGACTCGGAGGACAGTGACGATGAAGAAGTGGAGGCTGTAGCTCAAGAGGAGCAGGAGGAGGATATCCCTATGGGCGAAGAGACGAAGCGCTTCGCTGTGCTCAACTGCGACTGGACGCGGATCCGCGCTGTAGACCTGTTCGCACTTTGTCAGTCGTTCGCTCCTGCTACAGGTGCAGTGCAGAACGTCACCATTTACCCGTCGGACTTCGGTCTCCAGAAGATGGTGCGTACTGGTAGTTTTGTTTCGTTGAATGGAGCGAATTGCTAACATTTTAGCTGTAATGTTGTAGAAAGAGGAGGAGCAGCACGGCCCCCAAGGTCTCTGGGACGAGGAGGACAAGAAGGAATATGAGGACGAGGAGAAGCCTGAGGCTGTTGAGAATGATGAAGAGGACGAGGAGAAAACAGAGGAGACTGCCAGTGATGCCGCCAGCGACGCAGAAGGCGAGGAGGGATATGACTCGGACGACCCGCTAGGCGTGAAGAAGAGCGTGACGCTGGAAGGCGAGTCAGACGGCTTCGACCGTGAAAAACTGCGCAAGTACGAGCTGCAGAAGCTGCGCTACTATTACGCCGTCGTGACGTGCGACTCGGTGAAGACAGCCAGCACCATCTTCGACCAGTGCGACCAGCTCGAGTACGAGACCTCGTCGAACGTGCTTGACCTCCGCTACGTGCCAGACGACACGGCGTTCACCAACACGCCTAAGGACTCGTGCGACAGTGTACCCGACCGCTACAAGCCGGCCATCTTCGCCACGTTGGCACTGCAGCAGACGGACGTGAAACTCACATGGGAGGAGGATGACGAGCAGCGTCTGGAGCTGCTGACGCGTCCTGCGGACTGGAAAGATGCTCACGATGATGATTTCAAGGCGTATCTCGCGTCGGACGTGTCGGATGCGTCTGAAGCGGAGAACGACAGCGACAGTGATAGTGACGAGGAGGAAGCTGGTGACAAGGCGGAAGCTGTTCCTGATAGCAAGAAGAAGGCCAAAAAGGAAGCCAAGATCAAGAAGCTACGGAACCGCTACCGTTCCATGCTGCTGGGGAGTGATGCAGAGGATGAGGACGATGCTGACGCTCCCGAAGGCGGCTTGGTAGCCAGCAGCGACGAGGAAGACGGAGCTGACGCTGATGGCGACATGGAGCTGTCGTTTACTCCAGGAGCTGGCGATGTGCTGAAGGCCAAGCGACAGAAGGAGCTAGAGGCGAATGAGACGCCGTTCGAGCGATACACGCGCGAGAAGAAGCAGGAGAAGAACCGCAAGTTGCACGAGAAGCGCACGCGACAGAAACAGCTAGAGCGGGAGCAGCGCGAGGTGCTCAAGAAGAAGGGACGTGGCGCCAAGGAGGCCAATCTACTGCGTGAAGCCATTAACGGCGGCGACAGCGAGGACGGCGATGACAGCGACCAGGACGAGCGCAACTTCGACATGAAGAAGATCGCTAAGCAGGAGAAGGCCAAGTCTCTCAAGGGCAAGCGCCGTGCTAAGGAGATGAAGAAATTGGCCAAGCAGAAGGCGAGCGGGGGACTTCAGGAAGGTTTCGAGTTCGATGCAGCTGATCCTCGTTTCGGTGCGCTGTATGCTAAGGGCTCGCAGTTCCAGCTGGACCCGACAGACCCTAAGTTTAAGAAGACGGAGGCTACGCAGGCCATTTTCAAGGAGCGAAGACAACGGTACGACCAGGACGGGGCTTCTACTGAGACGAAGCCTGAGTCGGACTCGACTAGCAATGACGATAATGGCAAGCACACGCTCAACGCTATGGTGGAAAACCTCAAACGGAAGTCGCAGCAGCAGGACAAGAAGAAGGCCAAGAAGCACAAGAAGAGCAAGGCATAAGCGATAGCGAATATATAGACCAAAGTTTTGCCAGTTTTCAGTTGAGAAGTCACTTGGTAGAGATCTCGTCCAGTCGCACAGCATGCAGGTAAAACATGGAAGAGATGCTGAGTAGAGATGATCGCTGAATCAACAACCTTTTTGCCTTGCTCTGTAGCGTGTCCAGATCCAGGAAGTCCTCCCGAAAGCTGGACTTGTGTACTCGGAGCGTGGTAATCTGACTGAAGTGTTGTGTAAGCCGAAGATTATGCCGATCAAGTCGGCGACGTTGTTGAGGATCGAGGAGATCGAGAAGCAGGCACGAGCTCTGGCCAAACCTGCTACTGCCAGCTCACCCGACTATTACCGTCCTGGAACGTCGAGGAAATGAGAACCCTTGAAGACAGTAGAAGGCTACAAGAATTAGCGGAACAACCAGTCAACACATTTGCCTTCAGTCTCCATGGGATACGCTTTTGTTGGAAGTCACAGGTTGCCTTCTAGTGCTAGCAATCCATAGAGGTCTCTACATGCCGCCTGAAAACATATCGAGCAGAGAACTCAGTCCCGACCGTGGAGGTTGCAGTCCATAGAACTTCTGACCGATGATGCTTAAATACTGCATCAACCACAGCATAGACGTTAGCGAACGTTCAACACAGAACCGTCAGGCAGGTACGTACGCTCTTGAGACTGCTGTCACGAGCAAGTGCCGGACTGTAACGTTCCTGGAGCATTTGGAAGAGGGGAAGTGCATCACGCTAGCAAAACATTCACAAAACCAGTCAGAGATCACTTCAATTGGCAAGATCCTCTTCACTCTGCCTCACCTCCAGCGTCAGCAGTAGGAACCTAGAGAAGTTGAACAGCGGCAGATCCACAGGACGTCCAGCGCTCTGACACTTGGCCACGTAAATCTCGTAGACCTTGTTGGCGTCGCGCAGGTTCTCCAGACTCAACAGTCTACAAAAACACACAACAACTCATCAGCTACAGCTTTTCACCTCATAAACCCACCCAATTTCTCTTACTGGAGCACAGCTCGAGCAAGATACAGGTCGGATTCGCTTGGATATCCCTTCAAAGACCACTCGAACAGCGCTTCGGCCAGTTCCTGTGGGTTTTCAGCATGTAAAAAGTGCTTCAGCGCATGCGTGAAGTCTCCTGCAGTATGGTACGCTCGAGCCAGCAGTAGCTGCAGCTCCGGGTCTCCACGCTTGCGGGCGCCTTCAGTAGCCGACCACTTGACTGCAGTCTTGAGAAACACAGCCAAATCGCTGCTGAACTGCGGCTTTGGCTCGAACGCAGCGCTGATTTGGCGGATCCGCTGCTTGTGCGCATCGTCCACCGGGTGGTGGAAGTCCGCGAACACGGAGACCATGAGGTTCGCCATCTCGGTGGCTGCAGTGTTCTGGTCGTGCTGGATCAGCTGCAGCGCGGCCTCAAGTGCCAGAGCCGCCGCCTTCTCCTGTTGCTCGGCGCTGGGCTCGTCCCCCTTGAGGAATCGCATGAACAGCGTCTTGTACATCTGCAACGCGCCGTAGAAGTCGCCTGCCGCCAGCTGCAGCTCCAGTTTCTTGCTGACATTCTCCACGCCGATGTTCTCGGTGCTGGAGCTGCTCGGGGCCGCCGTCTTGGCGCCTGCCGCTTTCCGTGCCAATGCCCTGCGGTTCATTGTCGATGGGCGGATACGTCTAGTATGCCGTCGAAAATGAACCATTTGTTTAAACAACATTAAGCGAAATTAAACATTTTGAGCCCATTTGTTTAAACATTAAAACAAATCACCATAGGTTTAGGGGACCGCTCCGATTGGCCAGTGTAATGCAAATTTTCGCTAAAGGGTTTTGTGTCGGTATTGGCCCGTCTCACCCAAATAGTCTGGACCCAGTTTTCACCTTTTGGTTGAGACAGGGAGCATTTTTTAATTAAGAGTAAATCAAGCGTAAAAAAGGGTGTGGACCCAGTGTAAAAAACCGGTTGAGACGAGGCCAGCTGACAACGGTGCCCGGCTCATGGCTGGTAGAGCAATATACCGGTACTCCAGCGGTCCGAAGATCGTGGTTGGCTCGAATGAGAATGGCGTGTGCCTGTACTTGTGGCGTCTGCACTTCGACCAGCGCCACCGCAGCCTCGTGATCATCCCGAAGCCGTCGTAGTTCCTCCATTGGGTCTTCACCTCGTCGGACCAGCAAACGGACGATCGTTCCCGTTTCCGAGGGCATGCCATCGTATGAGGATATCTGGATCGGGTAGACCGCTGTGGAAACAAACAAGATCAGTACATTGTTTCAATTGGAATTCATCAACAGGTAACGTACGCTGTGAGCATGCGTTGACTCAGCAGGTCTTCGTTGATATCGTCCACGGATGTCTCGCCGCTAGCAACTTCCGTAGCGATTTTCCTTAGCTAAACTTGGTGCAGTTCTGCAGGTTGAGGCTAAACTTGGTGCAGTTCTGCGTCTTCGTCTCGACGTCCTCAATCGCCTCCACAATATACTCCGGCAGCTGACACCAGCACGCGCACTCGTAACATCTCTCTTCAGCGCTTCCGGAACGATCTCGTGCATGAACTGGTTGAACAGGTTCATGAGTGCGTTATCTCCGATTGCTCACGGTTCCAGTTCTCTGCGAATAGCGACTATCGTCAGTATCAGCACCTTCACACGTGTACAGCATGCAACCCATTTACCTGTCGAGAAGGCAAATACCGTGAGAGCCTGGATCCCAGCTTCGATGCACCACTGTAAAGTTGACAAGTGTACTGCTACCGTCTGAGTGTCCCTTTCACTCCAGCTCCATACCTGCTCTTTCCATAGCGTCTATTGCCGTCCATGATAACTGCGATAAGACGTGGGATCTTCATCTCACCAGCGTCGCGGCCCTAGCTGTCTTCTTCTCCAGAGCTTCAAAATCAGCACTCAATAGTCCACTCAATTCTGGTATTGCTTCATTCAGTTGAATGCTTCATTCCCTCAAGTCGCTGCAGCTTACATCTAATACAGATCGTGATTCTACGATCGATAGACCTAGGTAAGTAAGACGGAGCGCCAACAACTTTCAACACATTTACAGGTCGCTGTGGCAGAATGCTGAACTCGAGGCCTTGCAATATTTGGTAAAGCAACTCGACGCCTGTAAAGCGTTGATGTCTCTCTAGCTCACAGATCGCGGTACTCAGCCTGGTCGGGTCCGTCGTCCTTGGGCGGCGACTTCTTGTTCATGGCGTCGTGCAGACGCTGGTCCTTGCTGGAATTCGCCAGCATCAAGTAGTTGCTCAATCCGCGGACGGCACTGCAGACAAGAAATTAATAGCTCCAGTAAATCAGCTGAAGTGTTGCAACAGGAGACAAACGATGGACGTACTTGGCCTTCAGCGCCTCAATCTTCTCCGGGTCCGTCTCGCTCCGGCCCTTGTCAAACTCCCGTCGTACCAGGTCCTTGATAGCCTGGCCCTTTTTGCTCTGCATATATTTAAAGCCAGAGCACCAAACACACGATATACAGCATAGCACGTCAGCACCGATATCCCATCAACTCCAACCTGAAACAACTCCACGTACGTTTCCACCGATGTGCTTGGCCAGACGCAGACAGTCGCGGTACAGCTGCAGCATAGCAATAAGTAATACGTTATATTATACCTACATCCAACAGCACAGCAGCACGAGACGCACCTGGATCGTAGTGCGCGTGACTTGGTTCGCGGCCGACATTGTAGCCGAGAGGTATACTGTACTACGCACGTGTGGCTCTCGAATTAAGCGAGTGCAATAACCTTTCCTACAGCATCAATCCTTCTATACAGCATATCGGCCGTCTGTAATCCAAGCACAAAAACCGTTGGAAAGACGCGAGGACGATGCAGGCGGTTTGACCACTTGTACTCTTCGTCCTTCGGCCTCGGTGAAGGCTGCTACACCCGTCGTTAACGTTACAATGGGCGCTTGCACCTCTAGAGACGCTAATAAATCTCCTCGTCGCCTCAACAATTGGAAAGTGGACGAGGAGACGCCAACTGTCGTCGACGGGACCGCTTCAACTCCAACTGGCGTGGATGACCAAGCTGCACCTGCTGCAGTCGACCAGGAGAGCGACTTGGCACTGAATTGCGTCGCGTACAGCTCGTTCTTGGGTGACCATTGCCTTTCAGGCTGGGAGGACGGATCTATCCACCGCACGAGCTGGCGCACAAGTAGTACTTCCGCACCTGTCAACATCTGGAAGCCGCATTCTCGAGCAGTGAACCGTATTGTTATTGGAGAGAAACTGCAGATGATCTACTCGTGCTCTAGGGACACGACGGTAGCTATCACGCCAATCACTGATAAACCTGCGTCCGAGACGGCGACTGTACTTCGTGGCCACCAACTGAACGTGTCGACAGTGGCGGTGGACGATGCTGAGCAGATGCTGTGCTCCGGAGGAAGAGATACTCAAACCATTTTCTGGGACTTGACAACGAGCCACATCGCAGCGAAGAATACGACTCCGCAGAACGTCGTTACATGCTCAACATGGCTCCCGGGAGAAGCTCTAGTCGCACAAGGCAGTGAGGATTTGAGTGTCAAGCTTTGGGACCCGAGAACGCCTCTACGCGTGCCTGCCCAGTCGCTACGAGGATTTGTGTACTTCCCTCTAAGCATCGCGGCGCATGGCAACGGGGATAACACGTATCTGCTCACTTCAAGCAAAGGTTTCAACGGCGTCGGCTGCGAGGCGCGAGTTTGGGATCGACGCACGGGCAAGCAGATACTGGAGTTCTTAGGACACCAACAGGATGCGACAGCGTGCTGTTTCGTGCCCCGATCCGCGGATAATAACGACATTGAGATGGAGCCTGCAGCTCTTCCAATGCTCCCGGTGACTGCATCAAAGGACGGAACGGTGAAGGTGTGGGATGCAACTACACTCTCCCCTCTAGCTGAAGCCCATGCAGAAGGAGCCAAGGGAATGTTCACGAGTCTGTGCAGAATGGACAACCGTACACTTCTAGCAAGCACTTTTGGAGGCCAGGTCCTCGCATATTCCCTAGATCTTGAGAAGCAAACACTAGTATTAAATTCTCGGTAGATAAACTTAAGAAGAAGCTCCTTCTTGTCAAGTGAAGATCCTTCACATGTAGCCATTTCACTTAATCTCAGTAAGATCACACATTTATTTTGGACCATAACTGAATACTTGCACTAGTCGGTCCATCAAATTGAGCTGCTCAGAATGCACCAACGTAATGCTCTATTCCTAGTGCTCTTGTTGGTACTGACTGTCTGTCACTGGCCTCAGTTGTGTGTGGCAGTAGACGTTGGAGAAACGGAGGGGAGTGGAGCCGCGTCCTGTCCGAATGTCACGACGGTCTCCGTCTACGGGAGCTCCTCCAATTCCTCCAAAGCGTCCACGTCCAGTAGTAATCGAGTACAAGTCACAGACGCATCCTGTACATCTAGTGTAGTAAAGGTCACTGCAACTGCAGGGGTGAGCGCATTGGACCTCCGACACCGAGACATCGCCGCAGTCTCGAGTCTACCAGCAGTCGACACTGTGTAAGGTGGAAAAAAAGGTTGGAGAATTGAGCTGCAGGAACTTACTAGTGTTATTTTGTGATAGACGGCTGGACAACAATGAACTACGCGTCTTCACTGCTAGCAACAACATTTCAGAGCTGTAAGTATCGAGTTTCATGGCTGGAGAAACAGCTCGTGTGCTTATTACGGTGCTTTCCTTTGTAGATACCTGTCCAACAACAGCATTCCAACGATAGACGAGTTCAAGTTCCCCACAACACTCACACTTTTGTACGTGAAATTTAAGAAAAGGTTTCGTATCTTGTTGTACTAATAGCATTGTAATTATGACCAGGGGTCTCTCGAATAACGCTCTAGGGGATCTTGATGGCGCTACACTCCCGTCGTCGCTGCAGTATCTGTACGTTGTTCCTTGCCAGCGGTTAATGTTTTTATCTAATCCTTAAATCTCTGTCTTGAACAGAAATTTGTCTGGCAACCCCATCGGTTCTCTGTCGAATGTGTCCTTCCCGTCCAGTTTACTACGCTTGTGGGTATTTAGCTTTCTATTGAAAGCTTCAACTCTCAAGTTCTCATTTGTTGGCGTTGTGTAGGGATGTGAACGATGCCAGTGTCGCTTCCTTGGAAAAGTTTTCCTTCCCGAGCTCCATCAAGACGCTAAACTTCTCGGGTAACCCTATCACGACGATCAAAGGCGTCATTTTCCCGGATTCCCTCACGGATTTCACTCTTGTCGCCACGTCCAACGTAGTCACAACAGCAACAGATTCAGTTATTACCCCAGACGAAGCTCGTAAGCTGCAAACCACAGTTGAAAACGCTAAAGCACAAACCGTCAGCATCTTAAAGGAGTTCGAGGTGCGTCAAAGCGATGCTGAAAGGTTTGAGACGTTGACGTTGTGGGACGTTTCCACAACGTCAACACTCAGCTGCTCCGACTCAAACGCAAAACCTCGCTACGTCCAGGACACAATGCTGTGTGTGCTATCGGACAGTGAATTCGCTAGCAAGTACGAGAGCGTGGTAATCGCAGCAACAAGTGGGTCCATGTCAAGCTCCAAATGG
The DNA here is from genome assembly GCA_018806915.1 of Phytophthora colocasiae. Classification (NCBI taxonomy): domain Eukaryota; phylum Oomycota; class Peronosporomycetes; order Peronosporales; family Peronosporaceae; genus Phytophthora; species Phytophthora colocasiae. The sequence continues at coordinate 350,271 of JAGKQI010000026.1, read as the reverse complement.
GGAACCGAAGCCTCTTCCAGTCAAGAAGCGGAACGGATTGCGTTGAAGGAAACGATGGACCAGAGACGTTCGTGGTTTCTCATTGGAGCAGCAGCTTTACTGGCAGCTTTCACTGCTCTGCTGTTCATCAACGGTCTTTGCTTGTGTCTGGGGCGTAAAGTACGTCGTGCCTCGAAAGGAAAAGTGGAGAAACCGACTTTGGCAAGAGCAGGAACCTCCAGACTCAACAATTTCTGGAAGGAAAGCGCAAGTATGGAGCAGGACGACGAGGTTCGCCAATTACTGTCGACTACAGATGGAGATTCATCGCAGCCTGAGCCTGAAATTGAGGAAAGAGATGCAAGAGACCCAATTATCCGCCTCCGTCAAGAGCTTCCACGATGGGAAATGGACGGAGCTTTACTCACGAGCAGAGAACTGCTATCGGCTACAGCGCTTGGCCAGAGTGACACTGAAGGGAATGGAGAAAGCTCGTCACCTTTTATCTACTTCAAAGCTGCATTCCACCTTAAGTCAGTCGTGTTGAAATCACGTAGTGTCTCTGAGGATAACGGATCATCGGCAGAGTTGTGGGGCTTTGTGGAGGAAATTCGCTTGAGCTCGACACTGTCACACCCACAGATCGTTGTATTTTATGGCTTCGTCCGGATGACACGCGTTACTGAGCAGATTGAGGACGAAGGAGTTGCGCTCGTGATGGAATACATGGACAAGGGGGACTTGAATTCTTTCATCCAGCATCACAAGCACAATCTACACAATAGCCAAGCCAACAACGAGGATCTCCTTCAATCGGAAATTGAGCTCTCTAGTGACGCTGAAAGGTGGAGTTGGCGTCGGTCGTCTGCTGTCTACAAGAGCAAGCTCTCTATTGCCATTGAGGTCGTCCAAGCTCTACAGTATCTGCATTCATTCTCTCAACCGCTTTTCCACGGCAACCTCAGTTCGCGGAAGGTTTTCCTGGATAGCGATTGGAACGTGAAGCTTGGAGACCTAACTTGTTGCAGTGCTCTCCGACGTTGGTCGTCCTCTCACAAGCACACTGAAGCCCTCTCTACCGGATCTGCAAGATTTTCCGGTCGTAGCAACTGCAGTTCCCAACAAGGGGAAGAAATTCCAATGGATATGACGATCTGGACAGCTCCCGAAGTGCTCGACGGCCGCCAGTACACGCAGAAAGCTGACATTTACTCGTTTGGAGTGTTACTCTCTCAATTGGCAACGTACGAGTGCTCTTCGCCTGAACATTCGGTAATGGACGACACTGAAGTCCCAATGCTGAATAACAACGACAAGGACAATTCAACAGGAGACAGTGACGCACCGACACCAATTCGACTGCTAATTTTCAGATGCCAAGCCTTCCAGCCAGAGATTCGACCAACAGCCGACGAATTACTACAGGAACTACATCAGATTGAGAATGAACTCATGGAGAAAACGTGAAATTAAGCAGATAATATAAGCGAGGTTCAAGAACACAACCTAAGACTACCATTGATCTAGGTTAAAGTAGAGATCGGCAGGAAGTTTAATCCACAAACGATTCTTGACGTCCACAAAATCGTCTACGCTGCTTGGGGTCTTAACAATACTCTCGCTCCACTTCTGCTGGGGGTTAATTTCACAACTACTCGATCGCTCCTATACTTCATCTAGGGGGAGATCCGTCTCGATGACAGTGCGATGGGTCTCCGTCCAGTGCAGCAGCTTTTGCAGCTGGTCGAAAGAGCACGCATCGCGGAAGTAGCGCTCCAGCGTTGGTGACAAGATATTGAGTCGCAGAGCTTCGTTACGGAGCGCGAAGAAGATCTTGAACAGCTTCGTAAGCTCCACCACTTGTTCGTTGAACATTTGCTGTGCGTGGCACTGCAGCTGCAGTTTCTGGTCCGCTGAAAGCTTCAACTCCGCGTCCAACTCCATCGCCAACGGGTTCTGCGAGAACGTTCGCAGCATTTGCACTTGAAGCACACGAGTGCGCATGAATGCGAGTTGTCGCCCAACAAATACGAAGCACTTCCACACTGCACGCTCGCGCTCTTCGTGCTGCATGGCGAGCGTGCGACGCTGTCGGTTGAGTCGCATGAGAGCTTGGAAGTTCGCGGGGTTCTGAATGCTTGAAAAAGCCTCCGTGTGTCCTGTCACTACCTCGACGCGATTCTTCCAGTCAAACATTTGAGGGGAGTTCGGGCATGGCAGGGGACCGAAACCTGGACCACTGACACCCCATCGGTACGAACGGACAAGGTCGCGGTTGATCTGCAAGCGCTTGATGCCGTTCTCTAGCGTCTCCACGTATGTCTGCTGCTTCTTCCGACTTTCTCGGGCGGAGTCTCGGTTGCGCTCCAGTTTCTTTTCTTTCTTCTTCGCTTCTTCGTCCATGAGAGACTTGAGAATACTGCTAACTTCGGGCTCTTCCGGTTTACGCGCGATACTCACAAAACCTGGTCCACCACGAGCACCCTTTGGCTGCAATGCTCTAGCAGGTTTCAGCGCTTGGCCGCCAGTAGGAGGGGCTCCCATGGGGAAAGCTGGAGTCATCTCAACGTCATTTGCCTGTCCACTCTGCGGGTTAACTGGTTGCTGCATATTCATATTCATAGGTATCTGCATGTTCATGCCCATGGGCATACCAGGAAGCCCCATGGGCATCTGCATCCCATTCATCCCCATTCCGTTCATTTGTGCCATCTGAGCCATTTGCATCTGAAGTTGCAACTGCAACTGCATCTGCATCGGTAGGGGCATTCCATTCATCCCGTTCATAACGTTCATATTACTCGTTCCATTTCCTGTACCATTCATCCCATTGCCAGTGTTCATTCCGTTCATCCCCATGGGCATCTGCATCGGCATCCCCATCATGTTCATCCCTTGCGCACCCATCATCGAGTACATCAAGAAGGGGTTCATCATCATTCCTTGCTGTCCGAAGGCGTTGGCTTGTTGTGACGGGTCATTCATATTGGTGTCGGTGTTGCTAGGAGCTGCGTCTGCACTGCTAGCCTGGTTAGGACCACCTGAAGCCTCGATTTGAGCTCCAGGGTTCTCCTTCGAGCTGGTAGTGTGCTTTGGGCCAGAAGACACATCGGACGGAAGCGGCGACGATGTAGTCGGGGTTGCTGGAGGACGAGACGCCGGGCACTTTGCAACTAGCGAAGCAGCCCCTTCTGCGACGGCGATCTCCAAAGTCGACGGGTTTGTAGGATTTGACAGTTGGCGGTGAGCGGACGGGTTGCTGGGTTTACCAGAAGCCGGCGCGTTCGTGGTTGCAGAGGTCTGGGTACCACCACCGAAGTTGTTCATCCAGTTGGAGTTGTTGGGACCTGACGTCTGCTGGAACTGCTGCTGTTGCTGGTACTGCTGCTGCTGCATTTGCATGTGCATTTGTTGTTGCTGGAACTGCTGCATGTGATTCGGGAGCGCTTGTTGCTGCTGCTGCTGGAATCCCATCACGTTCTGGGGGTTAAACATCATCACATTATGCATAGGCGAGTGCGCACTCCCTCGCTGATCCGTCTCCATGTGCTTCGAGAACGAGGCTTCATTGTTCTCGTCCAACATGTTAACGATGTCCTCACTGAGCGACCGCTGGACATTCGCCCGTGGCTTCTGCTGTTCCTCCATTGTGGGCGTCGCGGGGCCGACATGTCCATGCGCGTGCATCGTGTTGGGGGACGCGTTCTGCTGCTGCTCGTAGCCCACAGAGTTGAGACTGGACACGTGCATGCTCGGGTTTGGACTGGCCGTGGAGCTGGCGGTGCTAGCTGTGCTGACTTCATCCGTGAACATGTCGAACTTCATGCCGAAGTTGGCGTCGTTCTCGTTCCAGTCGTCCCACAAGTTTCGGCTCATATTAGACGACAGGCCGCTGTACACATCAGTACCAGAAGAGGGTCAGTACATAATACATTACCCAGTCTAAGCTTTAATACGTTAAACGTAGGCGTACGAGAGCACGGGGTCTAAATGCATCGGAAGGTCCGTCATACCCAGGTCCATGGACGGCTCATCGCCCTCGCTGGACTGCGCGCCCAGAGCCTGGTACGGCTGATAGTGGAGTGCGGCCTTCTTGGCCTTAGGTGCCTTGGACATACTGAGGTGCGACGAGTGGTGTCCTTCGGTGCCAGCGATTCGGCGTCTACCGCCCGGACGAGAGGAGGTAACAGGGCTATGCTTGCAGGGTTAGATGTCATACCAGACACTGGTTGAAACGTAATCATGTCGATTTTGATTGAGTGAAAAGAAAGGAATATTAATCACTGATTGGAAGAAAAGGAGACAAGGAAGAGTATGAAATAGGGGATTCCATACGGTGGGCATTTCACTAGAAGTTGACACTGAGCGAAAATGGTATGCTAGTGGCGGGACCTGTGTCCAATCACATGGCGTTTTTTGTACAGAGTAGATCAGCACTAAAATGGAGTATTTTGTGTACACACAACGTTGTTAAACTGCCGAGGTTTAGCCATAGATGGGCACAGTGTACCAGCCACGGTTTCTAGTAAACCTTGTCAGATCCCAGTTGAAGCCACAGATGAGCGAGCTCAGGGCTTTCAAGCCCCTTTGACCATCGTCGTGACCAGCGGAACTACGTCCAAGAATCCGACAATCATCTTGGCTGTGTGGGCTACTGACATGATGTTATTTCCGATTTTCGAGCGACAGGTGGATATTACGTTACGATGCAACTGGTTTTATTATGGGTTACGAGAGAGAGGGATTTGGGACGCGGCCGCACCCGTGCAACATCTGTGGAAGAGTGTGGATAAACCTTCACCTGACTGTAAAGGGGTCCAAAGGACCAGAAGTGTACTTCAGAGTGTGCACAACTCTGAAGGTCAACTAACGGAAATTCCCGATTAACCCACCGGCGACCGCTGTTATCCCAGCTTTGCTGGGATAAGTTTTATATAGAAATTTGTATGCTATGGGGGTAGGGAAATCAATGTTCCCATCGGTCTGGAGTGTCACCACCTGCTTTCGCTTACTTTTTGCTTATTGGTCAGTAGTATCCAATCAGAGTTGAGATAAGCTTCTAATAGTGAGGTCTGTCAATGGACTTGGCGAAAAAACCTTGTCGTAATTCGGAGTAGCCGCCCAAAATCACGAAAATAATCTCTACTTTTAGACTATCTATTACAAAAATTTATCCTCGGCATCTATCCCCGCCCACTGGGCGGCGCCCAGTATGAGCACGCTGAGGAACATCTTCTCGCTGGAAAAGCGCAAGAAAATACGGCTGAGCCCCTGCGCTGTTTGAAGGCCGTGGACGACGTTCACTGACGCTGGATGGAACAGACGCTCAAGGTCGCTATGACGACGGCAATGAAGAACTTGAGACGTCACGGAGCGAAGAAGAAGACGAGGACAATGATGTGCAGTCCACGGAGGAGAAGAACACTCGTACCGACGTGGACGACAAGCTATTCCTATGGATTCACCAGGTGATGATCTACGTGGAGACCATTTGATGCTGGACGGGGAGGAGGACGGAGATTTGGCCAGACGCATGGCTGGAATTGGTGTGCAGAGATTGCGACGTTTAAGAGGGAGAAGAGGCTTCTTCCATTCAGATGCAGATACTCGCATCTTCCGATACAGATCTAGGGGATTCTGCAGATAATTACACTGAGAAGACACAAAGAGAGGACCATGATGTGTTCTGGACGGCGATTGGAGTATTGACGCTGCTGAGCTTCTTACTCATGAGCAGCATTACGATCTACTTGACGCAGACGGATTTCTTCGAGTCGCATCAGAACGATCTCTTTGGAACGACGGTGGATAATAGATTTACAGTTGTGGCGGAGGATGACGCACAGATCTTCTTGAAGAGTGGTAAGACGTACGTAGTGGAGAGTTGTTTTGCGGCATCAATTAATGTTGTGTGTTGTGACGCCCAGGATACTCTAATACCGCCTACTCGGAGGGAATGATCGCATTTGATGATGGAGAGTTGAAAATCGGACGTCGTGCATTGGATTCCGGAGACCAGCAGACATTTTATGGGGTGACTTTCTTCTCCAATGGCACTGTGACGTTCACAAACAGGGTGGATTGTAAGTGCACATGACATTTTCTTGTGTGCGTATTGCTTTGCTAACAGTTTGGTGTTACATCAGCTCCCATGATTGAGGCGGATTATTTGAGTGCCAGAAAGGGGGTTGTTTTCGATGATGGCACGATGATGACCACAGCTGCGAACAGTTCGGGCGGTGTGAAGGAGCAGGGCGACCTGAATCTCGTATCAAAAGCAGGAACTGTCATCACGAGCGCTGGTGGAAACTCCCTGCTTTTCGTCGATCCTGCTGGAACGGTGACAGTGGCCAACACCATCGCGGACGATCCTACAGCGGCCGGCATTACGCTTGACGGCACGCGCGGACTTATCAGCATTGGAGATGGAATGACGCTAAAGAACGACGGTAACGCAACGAGTTTGTCTTCTTCCCAGGACCTTTACCTGGATACGAGCACAATCTTCGTAGGTTCTGCTGGCGGCGGAAAAGTGCGGGTTTCGGTACCTAGTGGTGACACTACTGGAGATGATGGTGCACGAGCACTTGAGTCTGCGCAAGAAAGTGAGCGTCGGGTACAATCCTCGACGCTATTTGTCGTGTCAAGCTGGAGCGACGGTGAACATCTCTACAGTAGTCTCTGCCCAAGAGCGAACAGACAAAGAATATAAGAGAGGACGAACGCTTTTACGTCCTGCTCGAGCGAAAAAAACCACTACATCAACGTTGACAAGGAAACGTTGGCTCGGAGTGGAGAAACTAATGCTGCACCGGTTTCCTGTGGTGAGTGCAGTAGTAACGAGAAAATTTTGCTGTCAAGGGGTGGAGAATATGGCAGATCTATCTTAAAGCACACAGCGCTCTTTCATTGAGAGAAGACCCGGATAAGGAGGCTTTATCGAAGGCACGATTGAAAGCCCTAGTGTTGGATATCTGGCTGGAGTTTCTCAAGGAAAGAGTCAGATAGATGCTCATCAGAGCTACCTTTGTTGCTGGATCTCAAGCAGCAACGCAACCTGACAGCGAGGTTCTTGCATGCGAGCGCGTCTCTCTTCACAATTTAAGCTTTTGAGTCGAGGTCGTACTTGCTCGAGTTGGAGATCGTAGAGGAGGAATGTAGAGCGCAGTCGGAGATAGACCTATAGCGACGGAGCAGCAGAGAAAAACATATAAAAAAGCGAAACACAACGACCTGCTTATTTATCCTTTAACTTTGAGATGACACGAACGTTGAGCATTAATCTACATGTATTTCTACTATCCTAGGTAAGTATATTGCACGAGATCAGTTCACTATACTCGAGTCGGTAAACGCCAACCATAACACGTGCGTAGTACATCGTACGTCTCCACATATTCTTCCGTGACCTATTGTCTTAAATCTCACGTGACCTCAACTGTCGCAGGGTGCATCAGGTAGCTGTACTCGTCCATCGGCAACGGAATGGGATGCCAAGGCGTACCCGCCGCAGGTGCTCGTCGACTGCACCAGTTTGCCAATTTACCGAAAAGCGATGGAGGCTCCACTTGTGAAATTGCCCTTGCTGAGTGACAGCAACGCCTACCACAACTCCAGCCAATAATCCAGCCACAAACTGCATCGGCCCGAAGAAATATCCGTCTTTATAATTCCAGAGTGAATAGTGAAGTGTAGGCAACGTCAATTGCTCAACGTAGCGCTTGTGACGATTCATAGAAGCGTTGAAGTTGTTCACCACATCTTTAGTCTTCCAGACTAGAATTGGAAGCCACAGAAGAGCTTACAGACGTAGAATCATCCAAGCCATTGGACTCCACTGCGATCTAGTGACAAAAATCTGTATAAGTATAATTTTAAATGATAAAAGACAACTTGACTTCAAAACTAGTACAGTAGGATAAACGGTATTTCTGAGAATTGGCCGAGACGTTTGAGAGACTTTGAGAGACCTCCGAAATAAGGAAAGAACATGACTACGTCTGAAAGAATTGGGGATGCCACTTTCATTTTTTCCTGCATTGGTCCAACTACAACCGAGGTATGGATTGGAGCTGGCGCGTGGAGGACGTGGCATTGTCCATCGTTCACGACTTTATTGACAACAAAACATGGTCCTATGGGTCGTGTGTTGTCGTGCTACGTGGGTTGCCTGGAAGCGGGAAGACAAAGTTCGCCGAGATGCTTCGACGTGCGTTTGTAAATGCATTCGCAGAGGACACCGTGAGCAATGCACGGATCGTGCGTATATTCACCCCTCAGCAAGATGAATGGGGTGCATGGTGGTGTGATAGGAACATGCACGGCGTATTTAGAGCTGAGCTTCAAAGCGCCGAAGTGGTGATCGTTGACAGTTCGCACATTTCTCAAGTGGAATGGGAGTTCGTGGAGAGAATGGCAAATTCGTGTTGGAGCGATTGTGGACTTGAAGGGAAGACTTACGTGGTGAGTTTTCTTTGCGATGATTTCGAGCACGCGAAAAAATTAAATCAACGCGCGGATGACCCGCTACCAGATGAGTTGTTGTGCAACCTTTACCGTGATTTTCAAGCGGCGGAACCTGAGGTGGCTGAAGTAGCACATTTCTACACTGTTGTTCCTCAATAGCGTTGGAGACACGCAGTGCAACAATCTCCGGAAGTACGGCAATGTACTGGCTATCAAGGTTTTTTTTTTACGTTTTATTGTTAGCAATACAGTTGACAACATTAATTTACATCGATGGCAGAACAACATTGACATTAAAAGACGTATTTATATTGAGTTTAGTAATGACGATGTCAACTCTTCACATAGCGTATTTGCATACAAGACTTTATACTCTAACGCGTAGAGATATAGGCGTGAGCACACCACGTCAACTTGGTACGTCTATATGCCAGATTTAGTGCATGACGACTTGTGCTTGGACGACTTCTTCGCATGCCTCAACCTTGGTCTGACCAGCCGTCGTGGACGCCACTATGTTGTGCCTTTGGACGATGCGCCCTCGGCCCTGCAGGTATCGTCGCCATCTCGAATGACACCGTTGTCTTGCTGTTGACAGTTTGAAGCACAAAAAGTAGCATAAAATTCTAAAACCTACCTTGCGAAAGTAAACACAGCATAAAATCTGCTTAAAAGGACGCGTTTAGTGACGATGTTGATCCGCCATCGATTCAAATATTTTTGTTGTCGTGCCGAAAGAAAGTAGATCCTTTCAACGCTCGCCATTGAATGACTGCCCGATCTAAATGTTTTGCCTGTACATCTACGATTTATCTTTGGACCTTCCAACACCATGTCGATGATGTTTTACCATTGACCTATCCAATACTACAGTAGTACTAAACTCGAGATATATAATAAGCACTGACGCCGTCACGCGGTGTTCTTCCCTGAGCTTCTCCTTCTCCAGATCGAGCAGGTGGCTCATGGGCGGCTTGTCGTAGCTGCTTCTCTTCTTCGTTCTTGGCCTCCAGCCCAATAGCAATGCGGTGCAAACGCACATCTTGCTCGAACCGACAAAACCGAATCTTGTCGACGTTTGCCACATGCTCCCCAGACTTGTACGCACGTTCCAAGTGCTGTCGCTGAGAGGTCTCTCGCTGGCGTAGTTCCAGTAAGTGATTCTTCAGTGAGAGTTTATACCGGAGATACTGAGCTTGAGCCTTCGATGTTGCCTCGTGCTGCCTCGTTTTGGGAAGTAGAGGATAGAGAGACTTGGATGTATCACGTCGGGTGGTACGAGAAAAGGATGCTCGCTCAGGAGCGTGAGGATCCTCTCGTGCAACCTTCTTTTACTGGGTGTCAATTCATTGTCTTCTTCAGCCTCCTGGTGGTTGGCACTCTTTCGAGGAGTAACAGGCTTCTGGGCGGGAATGTTCTCGCTTGGTCGAGAATTCTCGCGATCTCCGACATCTTCAGCCGCAGCTTCGTCTTCTTTGTGCTCGGGAACAACTTATCATTGACCTCTCAAATACTACTACTGTAGTACTAAACTCAAGGTAAGCACTACACCTCGAGCTGATCAGCTGACAGGGAATCGAAGCCGTCAGCAGCCACAAAAACTTTCCCTAGCGCAACTACACAGCAGAACGCCGGGCAGCGTAGCAGGTTAAAGCAGCATTGTGATGGTGTAGCGTAAGGGTTGCGTAGCAGAACGTCGAGCAGCGTACCAGGTAGAACAGCCTAGTAGGTAGGGCAGCGTAGCAGGTTATAGCAGCATTGTGACCAGTAGGGCTCCAGCAACGTAACGGGTAGCGTAGCAGATCGTCGATCAGCGTACCAGGTAGAACAGCCTAGTAGGTAGGGCAGCGTAGCAGGTTATAGCAGCATTGTGACCAGTAGGGCTCCAGCAACGTAACGGGTAGCGTAGCAGATCGTCGACCAGCGTACCAGGTAGAACAGCCTAGTAGGTAGGGCAGCGTAGCAGGTTATAGCAGCATTGCGACCAGGTTCGAGTAGCGTAGCAGGTTATAGCAGCATTGTGACCAGTAGGGCTCAAGCAGCGTAACGGGTAGCGTAGCAGCCAGTAGAACGTCGAGTAGCGTAGCAGCCAGCAAAGGTCGAGCAGCGTAGTCAGCAATTTCGTGTAGTGCACGTCGAGCAGGGCGTCAGGACATTGGGTAATGGGGGACTTGAGGGGGGCTTGGTGAAATTGAAAATGAGGCTCCGCTTTGCGATTCTTACCGCGAGGATCGCGCACATGAGGTAGGCTAGAGCTTCAACTTGCTGGCCAATTAGCACTCGTCATTTTTACGCTAGCGTCTCTTGTTGGCGGAATCGTCAGAGCGAACCCGCCGGGGAAAAGCTTGGCTTGGAAAAGCGCGCGGAAACACGTATAGTGGGCCTTGCGACCGCGTAGGAATCATGTTGGCTTCAAGTTCAACCTCAACATATGATTACTATAATACTCACACTATACTATTGATATTACTATACGTGGCGAAGAGTGCGTTTGTACTTGCGATAGTATGAACCCTGACAATAAAATGTCAACTGCGAAGAAACGTCGACTTGAGATTTCAATTATCAGCGATGGTCTGCATTTCACTCACTTTCTGTAGTCCGCCATGGGGACGATGATTAAACGCAGTTGCAGTAGTTAGTGGTAGTTCACGGGTGGCACGACCGTGCAGAAGCCGCCCGGAAAAATTGACCGTTTTGAAGTTGTTGCTAGAACTTCACAGCCGGCTACGAAAGCGCATTCAGGGACGTGGGCACCCACGTTGAAGCTCCCAGTCCGGCTCGGCGTGGCTTTAGTGTCATAGACCTCTATCGATGATACCGCAGCCAAGACTGCTGCCTCATGTTGTGAGGATGTTTAACTTTATCGATGGACGCCCTGTCCAGTCTGCAGAGTGCGTCGTATGAATTTCATTAGTAGTGCTGGTACAGAAAGACAACATGCCGCTGAAGATCTTCTGCTTTTAAACCAGCTTATACCATATTAATCATAGTCCGGAATCTACCACAGAGAAGAAGAGAGAAGTTGATTAACTTTTAGCGGGGACGTAATCATCCTTGCGTTTTAGTCGCGTTCTCCACGTTGAATCAAGGTTTGTGTATTCTCGTGACGTTCACGAGAATACAAAATTTGTAAGTGGATGTGTATGCTAAAGATGGTGAAAGGTTTTGATGCTGTGCTGTGGGTCAATGACTAAACTGCACGCTGGCCCAAACAACTATGATAACGAGGGTTCGCCACGTGCATGCAGTTTTAGGCTAACAGCGTTGGGTTTTCGATGCCCAATGTCCCAATATGACTTTGGATGCGCATTCATCTATCTAACGCGCTAGTGTTGGAAATGTCGTTTCATTTTTTTCAGCAACGGCTCGCGAACCAGTGGTAGATTCAGGGATATGATGAGTAGAATGTAGCCGGTCACTCAGCGAGGCAGATTGCGAGCCTGCTGGAGGTTGTAGTTGCGTCAAATGTTTTTGTAAGGCTTTGTGTTCTTGGAGAAATATAAGACTAGACTGTCACAACTGAGTATTTGGGGTTACCGAACTACTCTTGATCTTAAGAGTCGAGGACGACATCTTGTCACTAGACGTATCCTTACCAGTGGAAGTGGAAGCTGGCTTGGTAGCAGCATGTTACCCGCAAGTCCTGCGTCAGCCACCGAGTACTAGCTCTCCGAGCTTACGTCCTTAAAAAAAAACCGCCTAGCTCCACTAGGTCCGGGACTGTATTTATACCAGTGTTGGGTTTCATGGAACCACGTCGAAAATGGTTCCAGAGCCAACCTCTCGCAGTGCTAGGGCTTTCGATACCCAAACGAACGATAATGACACAGAGCATACGTTCAAATTGCGAGTACTGACACTGAAGGTCAGCGAACACAGACAGCGTACGCAAGCGACGCCGAAGGCCGCCGGGTCATCATCTGATACACTGAGACGTCCGAGAGGCTTTGGTAACAGCGCAGCAGATCCTCCGGCCATCTTAAGCCTTCGGTGTAATGGGTCTACCTAGACCTATTAGATGGCGTACACGTGCGCTTACGTGTATGAGGAAGCGTGCAATTAGAATAGACTTAATTTAAGTATACTTATTTAAATAAGTATACTTAAATCAAATATAACTAAATTAATACTGCAAATACCGTAAAAATGAGAACTGTTATTGAATTTGGCATAAGCCAATTATGGACCTCCTAAAACTGTTTGTTATCTATTTCTAAAGGGTCTGCCAACGTGTGGTTGGCAGAAACTCTGCTCAGTGATTGGTAGAAATCCGTTACTTTCTACCAATAATATGCACAAACCATCCAATAATGTGGTTCGCCCATGTATCCTTTGGTGTGTACAGCACACCAAGGTTTGAGGCCCATTTCCAACCTCTAACAGTTATCCTAACTGTTAGAGTTACAAGTGGTACAACCACTTGTACGTGTAACCCCGTTACACCATCCCCCCGTTAAGATTCGACGTATCGGTCTCGATACGTCAATCAACAGAACTTGACAAGACCGTCAAGTTCCCAAGAGAAATCCGAGTTCATTTCGCAATGGACTCGCCAACGCCCACGTCTCCGTCCGCTACTGCGGACGCTGCCAAGCACCCTCACCTGCTGCCTATGCAGCAGGAACAACGACCTCAGCAGTGCCCACTAGCACTGCTGCTTCCAGCGGTCCGACAGAGAAGCTCTCTGTCACCAAGTACCATGCTCTCCATAAGGAGAAGCATGAGAAGAAGAAGAAGTCTTCTTCTCTAGCAGAGATTAAGAATCCTGCTGTCCCTCTCAAAGAACTCTTTGGAGAGGACTACGAAGACATCCTCGACTACGAGGAGGATGTCGAGGAGGGGGAGGTTGATGTCAAGGCTCCCGCTCCCGTGTCTTCGTCCGAAGACACGTCAGACCCACCTGTGGGATCTCGACGACCTCGTGATGAGGCCTCGGACGCTTCAAGCTCGAAGCGTCCGCGCAGTGATGATGAAGCGTCCCCCATGTCGAGGGCGCTCACTGCCCCGCGCACTGATCCGCCAGTGCGCACGCCATGGATGCCTACTGAGGCGGAGATCCATGACCGGTTCGGTGCTAGTTCACCACCGAACCCGATACTGTTGTACTCATGCAACAGTATCAACGACGACGACGTAGCCGCTAAGGTTGTCTTTGAGTCCGAGACTCAAAGACGCGACTACTATATCGGGCTCTTCCATGAGCTCCGATACTATGCAGCGAAGAAGACTTCGCGCAAGAGTAAAGTGCCCGAGTGGCAGGCACTTTGTCAGTCGTGGAACGCCTATGTTAAAAACTTCAACAAAGACCCGAAGGCATATCGCGAGCGCGTTGCTGCGGCTCGCGATCGCTACTACACTTACACTACGCGTGGTAAGTGTGAACGCCTCCATGATCAGTCCATGGAAGCGGGGATCCCATGTGCCGTTCCCTTTGGCACACCCTGTCCGTGTTGCCCACCCTTGGCAACACGCCTCACCGAAAGTGATCTCCTGGGGTACACGGTCGTCCGTGTACCCGATCACATCAAGGAACTCCGTGGTCGTATTGTGCCACGCGAAGCTCCGAGTGCTGTGGCTGACCGCAGCACTCCTCGTGCAGGGTTTAACCCTGCAAGTTATGGTGGGCTTCGTACGCCCTCACCATTTCCGGAACGTCCTCCATCAGGACGTTCCGCGGCTCTATGTATCTCGATGGGGAGGAAATCCTCTCCAACGAATACGAAAACGAACCCCTTGAGAGTTCGTTCTCTTATGAGCCACGATCCGCTCCACAATCCAGCGGATCGCTCCACGCGCGTCGCGCAACGGCGGGGGAGGGGGTGGGAACACTCCCTCTGCATGGTCAACGCTATGACCATGACGATCGTGCCCTGCACGATCGAGTTGCTGCGCTGGAGCAGACACAGAGCGCTGAGATAGCGGCTCTGAAGCAGGAGATTCGTGTCCTCCGTGCTGAGGTCTGCGAGGCAGCTCAGACTGCCTCGAACCTCTCGTCCGGTCTTGGGACGAGAGTGAACCGGTTGATCGACCGTGTCGACGGTCTCGAGAAGGCCTTCCAGGCCTCTCGCACTCCTCAGTCGGACTACCAGCCCTAGGTAGTCCGTGCTGCACGTACGGCTTCAACCGCCCGACGTAGAAGGTCGGGTGGAGCCTCATGCTGGACGGTATGTCCAGCCGGTACGCGTTACCATGCCGTTCAAGTACTTTGAACGGTCCAATGAATCTTGGAGCAAGCTTGCTTGCTCCAAAGTCAGACACTGCATGTTTAGGCAGGTTTTGTGTAGCTAACAAAACTAATGAACCCACTTTAAATTCATTTATGTTGCCCCTACCAACATTATCAGCGTTCAGCTTCTGTCGATCGACAGAAGCTGCGATAGCATCCTGGACAAACCGTATGACGGCTTGTCTTCGCTGGACAAAGTCTAGCGCACCCGAGCTGAATCCTTTCAGCTTGTCGCCCTTGTCAGCAGCAGGCCCTGCCTGCTCGCTATCATCTCTCATGTCTGTGCCCGGCACAGACATCGCGCGCTCGTTCCTGCTCGAACGAGACGTCGCACGCGTCACCGCAGCTGATAGTGTGCTGCTATCAGTTGCATTCTGCGGTTGTTCGGACGCAACCGTAGATCCTCCCCCACTTAAGGAGGAAGCTACCCTGCCGAGCATGCTCGGCAATCGTGGATGCCTCATGGCGTTCACGTAGAACGGTGTATGCCCTGTCGAGGCATGCACCGAGTTGTTGATGGCAAACTCTGCCATCGGCAAACACTCGCTCCAATGCGGGAACGAGTGAGCGTAGCTCTTCAACGTGTCACCCAGTACACGGTTGACACGTTCGGTCTGTCCGTCCGTCTGCGGATGATCCGCAGTCGACATTGATAACTGTGAACCAAGAAGTGTAAACACTTCTTGCCAGAACCGCGCTGTGAAGCGTGGATCACGGTCCGATACAATGTCGAGCGGCATGCCATGGTGTTTGAACACCATGTCAACAAACAGTCGCGCAGTCTGCGCGGCTGTAACAGTAGCCGGGACGGCAGCAAGATGAACCATCTTGCTGAATCGGTCCACAAAGACAACGATGCCCGTCCTCCGCTTGCTGTCAGGCGGAAGACCGAAGACAAAGTCCATGGACATGGACTGCCAACACTCCGACGGAGTCGGTAGTGATTGAAGAGGAGCCTGCGAGAACTGCGCAGGCTTCACGCGTTGACAAACCTCGCAAGCATGTACGTACTTGCGCACCCACTTGTACTGGTGGTGCCAGTAGAAGTCACGCGTGAGAAGAGTGTATGTCTTCTCACGACCCGGATGCCCTGCCGTGGGGGCATCGTGATACTCGAACATGATCCTCAACCGGAGGTCATGATCATTCGGAACGACAATGCGATCCGCATTGTCGTCTACTGCACTGTACAACAGTAGGCCTTCGTGTACACGATAGCGGTGTACACGAGCTCGAAGATGAGGGGTTAGCTTCCGACGTGCCACGTCGGAAGGTGCTGCGAGGAACTCCAGCAGCCCCTTCGCGTCTGCATCCCTTGCATACGCGTTCTTCACGTCGTCAATCAACGTTGACGACGGCACACTGTCCTCACGACGCCAACAGCGTTGGCGTCGACCGTCTCCGCATAGTCAGGTCGACGCGATAACGCGTCGGCCACTACATTGAGTCTTCCGGGTTTGTACTCCACCCGGAAGTTGTACTCCGCGAAGAAGGACAACCATCTCGCCATACGTTGCGAGATGTGCGGCGACTCAATCGCCGTACGCAATGATGCGTGGTCTGTATAGACCACGAACGGTCTACTCCCAAGTAGATACACTCGGAACTTTGCGAGTGCATACTTCATGGCAAGGAGCTCCTTGTCATGTACGGGATAGTTACGCTCAGCTGGCTTCAGCTGACGCGATTGATAGTAGACTACACGATCACGCCCTTCGTGATCGTGTTGCATCAATGCACATCCGATTGCAAAGTCGGATGCATCGCACACTACGTGGAATGGACGATCTTGGTCCGCCACGGCCAAGATCGGCGCTTCAGTCAAGCCCTGCTTGACTGCACCGAATGCCTCCTCGCACTCGGTCGTCCAAATCCACTCAGCTTCTTTCTTAAGAAGCTGTGACCACGGGCGACTCTTGCCCGCATAGTTCTCGACGTACTTGCACAAGTACGTGGCAAGCCCAAGGAACTGCCTCAGTTCCTTCACATTGGATGGCGTGGGCCATTCATTGATCACTCTGACCTTCTCTGGGTCAGGGCGCACGCCGTCTTTCCCCACGAGACACCCCAGCACGGGTATCTCGCTCGCCCCGAAGATACACTTCTTCAGGTTCGCATAGAGCTTATGTTTCCTCATAAGCTCTAGCTTTCCGGAGATGCACCTTGTGCATCTCAATGTCCATCTTCCCGTTCACAGCCCGGCTGTGGACGAACACGTCGTCGAAGTAGCTCGGTGCGAAGTCGCGCACCGAGCGCAATAGATGTGTCACGCATCTATTGAACGTCGCAGGGGCGTTCTTAAGCCCCTGTGGCATGACGAGCCACTCCCAAAGCATACCGCTTGGAGTGCTTACCGCTGTGAGAGGGATGTCCCTCTCACGCATGAGGATCTGATAGAATCCATCACGCAGATCTAGAGCACTGAAGATAGTGCTCAAGGCCATCGAATCGATGATAACATCTTTTCGCGGTATCGGCGTCTGCGCCGGTATCGTCGCATCGTTCAACTTGTTGTACGCATGAACGATGCGCCAGCCGCCCTGTGGTTTCTTAACACAGAACGTTGGAGCACTGTGCGGGGACTTCGATTCCCGCACTTGACCTGCAAGACGACGACTTTCAAAGAAGTCGTCGATCGCTTGCACTTGTTCACGCGGCAGTGGCCACTGCCGTGTAACACAGTACTTAGTGCCCGGCACGAGATCAATCTCGTGCTGTACGCCCTTGTCCTTCGGAAGCTCCGAAGGAATCTCGTCCGGGAGTACATCCTTGTACTCCCGCAGAACTTCGTAGTAGGGACTCGACCTCAACGAGTCCCAACTCTGCTCTTCGAAGCGCTGCTTCTTAGTCTTCGCACTGAGGGAGTCATCACCCTCAGTGATCCCATCGACGACGAGCTGCTTCAGATCTTCGGCCTCGCGCTCCACTCTCTCGATATCCGAGAGAATGCAAATTTGTTCGATGCGTCCATCGTACAAGTCTCGTGCGAAGCGCTTCCAACTCATCGTTGGAAGTGCGGTCAACGCCGACGCACTCGTCGGCGGATTCTCCAACCGCATCCTCTGGTACTGTAACCCAGTACCAGTACGTGTCAAGACGTTCAACGTCTCGACACTCGGTGTCTGCACTGCAGATACACCCGTCTCAGTCCCGGACTGAGACTCGCGCAGCTCCCTGAGCTTGCGCCGCGAAGATCTACCATGGAGCCCGGCTCCAGGTGCTCCACGTCCAAGGCATCGCACCTTGGGCGGGACGTTATCGCAATCGTCAGCGGATTCCTTCCGCTGACTCGCACTATCAAGCCCGGCTTGAGTGCCGCTCATCGCGTGCAGCGCTGCTGCACGTGAGCACGCAGGTTGTTCGGGTGCTGGGCGTTTGCAACCGCCAGCACCTCCTGCCGCGCAGTCGGTTCCCTGAACTGCTGCGCCTCCATTCGCTCCCGGAGCGGATGAAGCAACCGCATCGTCGACTCCCGGAGTCGACGTGCTCTCGCTAGCTTCCTGCGCTAGCGAGTGTTCGCTTGTACACATATCATCCGTTCCCAGAGCGGGTGTACGATCGCTAGTTCCCGGAACTAGCAGCGACTGTTCGCCTATACACGTCTCATCAGCTCCCGGAGCTGATGACCGATCGCTAGTTCCCGGAACTAGCAGCGAAGCGCCAGTGGCGTCAGCTCCCAGAGCTGACGCACGTCTTTCGGTTCCCCGAATTTTATTTTCTTCGTCAACTCCCAGAGTTGACGCGACGTCGTCGGCGCGACCCTTGGGGGCTTGAAGTACCTCCAAGGATACCGGTAATACCGGTATAATACCTTCTCTCAGGTGAATCTCATTCACCTGACCATCACTCATGTGACAAACATCATTCAGATGTTTACGCGTCAGGTGATTCACATTCACCTGACCATCACTCACGTGACCGCGACCCTTCGGCTCAGATTTCTGAGTCGACACACATTTTCTCCCAACGACTCCCTGAGTCGCTGGCGGTCGCCGGCGGCGATCGGAGGCAGCGGCGGCCGCTGCTGCCTCAACTGGGGATCCACATGCACCGGCCGGTGCATGTGCAGCACTGACAGGGCCATCGCTCTCTGTCGCGCATGTGTTGTTGAAGCGTACGAGCGTACGCGTCTCCCCGTTGCTCACCGGGTCATGCCGTGCAAGCCACGGCATGCCTAATATCGTAATAAGTCGAACTTATCGTCTAGATCCAAGACGATAAGATCTTCTACAAACGTCCTTCGTTTGTAAGAGAAGCGCACACGGACTACGCGCTTCTCAGTCCTCACGGTGGCACCCGTTGCCAACCGCACCTCCAACACGCTGCGAGGCGTGTCGGCCTCTTCGAAGTCAAGTCTTCGAAGACTTCCCTGTCGAACAAAGTTGTTCGACGCGCCCGAGTCCACTAGGGCACGAAGAGAGTTCACTCTCTTCGACATCACGTTCAGGATGACAAGGTTTGGCTTGTCATCTTGCAGCTACAGCGAGAAACTTTCTCGCTGGGGCAGCAGTCCTCATCGTCGCGTGTCCAAGCTCGACACGCGAGACTGCATCACCAGTAGGACGCCCCACGCCTACTGGTCCTTGGCGTTGTTTGAACGCCCGCCCGCTGTGCACTCGCGTGCATAGTGCCCGATGTGACTACACTTGTAACATCGAACGCTTGCTGTTCCTACGCTGCTGTTGACCAGCAGTCGTAGCACTCGAGAGGTCCATAGGTTCCGGACCTCCCGTCTTCACAACAGGACGCGCCGGCTTCGGCGCGTTCGCATGGAGTTTAGCTTGACGTCGGCTAAACTCCTCTTGCATCGCAAGGCTGATCGCCTCTTCGAGAGTATTCGGATATTCTCGGAAGAGATATGTTTTGACGGGACCATCTCTTAGTCCCTTCATGAACGTGACGACCTTGGTCGCCTCGTCGATCGGGTTGGCCACTATGTTCGATACCAAGTATCGAGCACGCTGGGCAAAGGTGTGAACATCATCCTTGCCCTGCTGCAGATCGAGAAACTCCGCTCTCGATCTGAACTCGTTCTTCGGGGGCTCAAACGCAAGCTTGAGCTCCTCTTTGAACACCTCGTACGTGCCGAAGCACGTAGGATCCGAGAGTCGGCGCCCATAGGCCCAACTCCTCGCACGTCCGCCAAGACATGACATGGCGAACGCGACCTTCGATATCGGATCGACGATACGTCGAGCCGCAACGGCTGTGTCAAGTTCGACAAGCCAACGAAGGAGGGTCTCGTCCTCCTTCCCCGTGTAGGTACTCACGTGGAGTTTCAACGACTCCACGCGTGGCTTAGGGGAAGCCACCGAGGCAGCAACATCTCGTTGCTCCTTAACAATGTACCCCAGAGCAACACCGTGTTGCTCTGTCGGCGATAGCGTACGAAGCATCGTCGCTACCGCTGCCTCTCCAATGACTTGTGAAAGTCTTTGGAGAGCTTCCCACTCTGGATCTGACAGGTGGGCACAGTCCGTGCGCGTCACGGACATGTGAGGGGTCCCAGCGGATCCCTCATCCATTGGAGAGTTCTCTACCCCGCGTTCGTATGACTCCATACGAACGAACAGCAGTCGGTCGTGGGACGGACTACAAAGTGCTACCAGGTGTAATGGGTCTACCTAGACCTATTAGATGGCGTACACGTGCGCTTACGTGTATGAGGAAGCGTGCAATTAGAATAGACTTAATTTAAGTATACTTATTTAAATAAGTATACTTAAATCAAATATAACTAAATTAATACTGCAAATACCGTAAAAATGAGAACTGTTATTGAATTTGGCATAAGCCAATTATGGACCTCCTAAAACTGTTTGTTATCTATTTCTATAGGGTCTGCCAACGTGTGGTTGGCAGAAACTCTGCTCAGTGATTGGTAGAAATCCGTTACTTTCTAATAATATGCACAAATGCACACGAACCATCCAATAATGTGGTTCGCCCATGTATCCTTTGGTGTGTACAGCACACCAAGGTTTGAGGCCCATTTCCAACCTCTAACAGTTATCCTAACTGTTAGAGTTACAAGTGGTACAACCACTTGTACGTGTAACCCCGTTACATTCGGCGAATGCACGAAGGTCCGTATCGTCGTAGTCGTAGTCGTAGTCGCTGTCGCTATTTCGTTGTAGAGTTTGTCCTGGATCTCCCCGGTCGGAAATTAGACGGCTCGGCCATCCAAGGTTGGACTTGTACCGGTCCTTAGACCAGTCTAGGTCTGTAGGACTCTTTGGAAGTAACTCAATATACCTCATCACGTCTAGGTGTTGCCATGGTCATAACGCTGTCGTTGTGTCACATTGCGAATTGTCTTTGTCTTAGTCGATGTCGTAGTTGAATTGCGCCTCTATTCTCTGCGGTATTCTCTGTGGCAACAGCGATATTGCCAGAGGCCGGAGAGAAGATCACGAGATCTTGTTGATACACTGGAAAAATACACACTGCGACCACGCAACGTGGAGGCTGCACAACGACATTTACTTCGGCGAAACAAGCGGTGGCGCCAAGTATCCCGAATATGCAGGCTTCCTTTTGAAGCCATTATCATGTCTTGTTTCGACACTCATCGGATTGGAACATTGACGGCGAAGCGGTTAATCAAGTGCTTACGTGTTTGGGTTTTGAGCCCGAACGCAAACCTTCGAAGACAACGCATATGGATTTCCGCGAAGTTAGAATTGATACAAACGTAGTAGCATAGGTGCAAGGCGACTGTGTATGAACATCGATAAAGTTAAACATCCTCACAACATGAGGCAGCAGTCTTGGCTGCGGTATCATCGATAGAGGTCTATGACACTAAAGCCACGCCGAGCCGGACTGGGAGCTTCAACGTGGGTGCCCACGTCCCTGAATGCGCTTTCGTAGCCGGCTGTGAAGTTCTAGCAACAACTTCAAAACGGTCAATTTTTCCGGGCGGCTTCTGCACGGTCGTGCCACCCGTGAGCTACCACTAACTACTGCAACTGCGTTTAATCATCGTCCCCATGGCGGACTACAGAAAGTGAGTGAAATGCAGACCATCGCTGATAATTGAAATCTCAAGTCGACGTTTCTTCGCAGTTGACATTTTATTGTCAGGGTTCATACTATCGCAAGTACAAACGCACTCTTCGCCACGTATAGTAATATCAATAGTATAGTGTGAGTATTATAGTAATCATATGTTGAGGTTGAACTTGAAGCCAACATGATTCCTACGCGGTCGCAAGGCCCACTATACGTGTTTCCGCGCGCTTTTCCAAGCCAAGCTTTTCCCCGGCGGGTTCGCTCTGACGATTCCGCCAATAAGAGGCGCTAGCGTAAAAATGACGAGTGCTAATTGGCACAGCAAGTTGAAGCTCTAGCCTACCTCATGTGCGCGATCCTCGCGGTAAGAATCGCAAAGCGGAGCCTCATTTCAATTTCACCAAGCCCCCCTCAAGTCCCCCATTACCCAATGTCCTGACGCCCTGCTCGACGTGCACTACACGAAATTGCTGACTACGCTGCTCGACCTTTGCTGGCTGCTACGCTACTCGACGTTCTACTGGCTGCTACGCTACCCGTTACGCTGCTTGAGCCCTACTGGTCACAATGCTGCTATAACCTGCTACGCTACTCGAACCTGGTCGCAATGCTGCTATAACCTGCTACGCTGCCCTACCTACTAGGCTGTTCTACCTGGTACGCTGCGACGATCTGCTACGCTACCCTTGCTGGAGCCCTACTTGGTGCCGGATCAAACGCCACAAGAAAAGTTCTTCCAGACTTTCGTCGATGGGGATTTGAGGATTCTGTACCCCAAGCCGAACCTTCAGTTTTTCTTGGGTTTTAAGAGCTTTGGACGTTAGAATTGGTGGAGGAAGTTGTACTCTTGGAGTGCAGAGGAACAGGAGGTTTTGGACGAGGAGCAAGTCGATGGAACTTCTGAGGAATGGAAATACACTCACAGTCTTGTGTCTTTTCAGTACAACGCTACCCGTTACGCCGCTTGAGCCCTACTGGTCACAACGCTGATATTACCTGCTATGCTGCTCGACGTTAGCAGTGGTAACTTTTCCTTGTCAGCGACTGGTAACTGTTGTGTTTACCATGAGTTTAGTATTTTACAGGTTAATGATAAACTTTCTTGAGTACTGAGTATTGGCCAGGTCAATGGTAAACCATCGTTGACATTTGTAGTTGGTAGAGGCGTTAGCACAGACAGTACTGACACAGGCTGCGTCTGACTTGTGCCTGACGGTGAGCCCACGGTCAGTATCTTTCGAAAAAGTGAGTGGCACTTCGAGCAGCTGCCAAAATCTTTAGCATGGGACGCCTTTCATTCTTCGTTTTGCTGTTGAGGAGCCATGCGTGACTTTCGGCCGAAAGCAGAGCAGTTTGAAGTATGCACTCACTTCAATTTGCATAATCTGCAATTGGGTAACCCTGGTATCATTTGTTGCTGTCGACAGATAGAAGACCCATCAAGATCCTTTGCTTCTGATGGCAAGCGCCTGTACAACTTCCGCGAAAAGGACGAGTTTAGAACCGAGGTAAATTGTACATATTCAGCTTTTAAAGCATTTATCTAACTTGTTTTGAAACGATAGGCTCTTTCGTTCTTTAGTAGCACCGACGAGATCTCGTTCGACGCGTTGTATCCTGTTTACTTCAAGGAACCTGCCGAAGGACGTGTACGTGCATGATTGGAGACGTTAATGTTATCGCTGTTTTGGTAACGCTTTGTCTGCTAAAGAGGCACACACCTCCAGCGACATCGACGACTTCGTTACTTCATTGCCCGTCAAGCAAATGTATGATGTGTATGTTGGGGTATGGAACTTGTACGCATTCGACGAGCATGATTACCTTTGGATGCTGCAGTGGTTGGACACATCAATGAGTTTGTCGAAGGTATTCCCTGTATGTTCTTACAATTTGACGGTTTACTAACTACTGAATGAAAAAAAATAGATAACTCGAGAGCAGATTAAAACTCGGTTGAGGTTTCTAAACGACTATATCGACCAAGAAAGACAGGAACTCGACGCTCATGTCGAGCATTATATTCGCATGCAGGCAGACATTTTCGTGGATGCAGAAGAGATTGATGAACATCGCCGGGAGGGACGTCAGCTGGAGAGAGAACACAATTTGATTTGTTTCTTGATGGAAGCTATGAACGTTGTGGATATCATCGCATACGAGCTATCAAAAGCCGAGTTCCAAGGGCTGTGCAAATGCGAAAAGTGCAAGAACTTCCCAACGCAAGATTACCCGACGGAGTCAGTGTGGCACGAATTGCCTCCCAAGACCTTTTATTGCGAGGACAGTGGCGAGATTTGCATCGGGGAGAACTATAGGCGCTATGACTAGTTACAGCTCGTCGCTTGAATCGTACTAGTATCGCACATGGATTGCAGCTACGTAGTAGTTTTATTGTTGCAGATTGTAGCCGACATATAAACTTTTACATTTATGGACGGCCACGACCTATAGTGAAACTAGTATATTCACCTCTCTCAAAGAGTCCACGTCGATAGAGGTAAATATACTAGTTTCACTATTGGATTGTTTTCTTTAGTGAAACTAGTATATTTGCCTCTAATGCTGACGTCGATTACTGGTATACCAGTATAGTTACGCCGTATCCGGATATTTTGGATCTCATTACGTGATTGTAAGAGTAAGTGCAAAAAAACTGTCCGGATACCACTTGCATTCAATTCAGGATTCTAAGGTGGTCATGCCGCGCAAGCGCAAGGAGAGAGAAGATCCCCAGTCGTCTCGCACGAGCCGGCGGAGAGCTACTCGGCCCGATGAAATATCTGGTACGCAGACACAACTCTTGCGTCGTTGGCAGTTCTAATCGAATGCTTGTTCGTAGATGAAGAGTACGAAGTGGAACGTATTATCGATATGAAAATCGTGTCGGGAAAGCCAAAGTATCATGTAAAATGGAAGGGTTACAATGACACTACATGGGAGCCGGAATCCAATCTTACGTGCCCCAGGCTTCTGCAACAATTTAACGAAGAGCAGCTAAAACGTGCCCGTGCTTTCAAGAAGAAAGCTGCGAGCCCGAAAGCGACAGCAAGCTCCGAGAGCTCCGTGAAACGGAAAGCGTCAAAAGGTAGCTAATGATATTGTCTTCGAGTGCATTATTCTCTGACTGAACTGTTGGTCATCGGTGATAATGTACAGGTACTTCTCAGGAGAAAGAGTACGAAGTGGAAGCAATCCTTCGAGAGAGATTTCGTTTTGGATTACCTCATTACCTAGTCAAATGGAAAGGGTATACGGAGTCCAGTTGGATCGCTGGATCAAACATGAACTGTCCCGAAGTCCTGGCGGCATTCCGACGTCGTCAACAGAAAGCTCATCCAGCGGCAAGTATACAGGTTTCTGTTGCCAATGTCACAGAAAACCACAGTACAACCAATTCTACAACTGTCCCGGTGGCCACCCCAACTGATATAAACCAAGACGCACGGACATTAGATCCCTCTCCAAACAGAATCGACAGATCTCAACGGATTGTCAGCAATGCAGACGAATTACGGGGAGTTCAAGAAAACTCGAACCCCAATTATGAATTTGATTTTCCTGATTATCGGGAGGAAAACACCAACGACGAGGAGACCAAGGTAGACGAAGAAGCGAGGAGTGAAACTAATTCGAGCAACCTTTTTCGGAAGAAAAGACCAACGGTCAGCCACAGTAGGCCGAAATCGCTGTTGAAGGCGCCACGGACCCGTCCATTTCGTATCGATGTAGCAAATGAAGGCCTTGACGACGAACATGAGTTTTTAGCCTCTGATTATTGCGCTAGTGAGAGTGATGACGGTTCTGACGAAGAAACCACAGAAAATATCATCGTCAACGAGGAAGATGACGAAGATGAATTTTCTGTTGAGACTGCTGAGGAGATTCGTGCTGTCGCAGGACCTCAAGATTATATAACAGATGAAATGCTGCGGTCTATGTCTATAAACGGTTGGGAGGAGCTGAATGTCGGCGATGGTGTGGACGATACCAATACGGATGGCATGTGTGATGTTATGAACGATCCTCCCCATTTACAACAATCAGCAATTGATGCAGCTCGAACGATGAAGCCAACGGATTTATTTTTTTATTTTATGCCGAAACGCCTCTGGAGAGATATCGCGCATGAAACCAATTTGTACGAGCGCCAAACACGCGCTCAACGGTTACAAGCCGCGTCGCTGGTCATAAATGCCAAGACGAATGATCAAGCTTTGCGAAGCAAGTTGTACCGAGAGAAAGAACGAGCCCTGGATTCGTTCAAGGAGATTTCCGCAGCGGAAATAACGCATTTCTTGGCGTTGATCATTTCGAGAGCTGTTTGCCCTATTAAAGCCCGTATGGAAGATCATTGGAAAACCCAGGCGCGTGGGGCAATTCCCGCCGGGACATGGTCACCATTCATGCCTCGACTGCGTTTTAAGGAGATTAACAGGTACGAACGTGCGCTCAGAACTGGATTATGAATTGCCGGTATAAATGATGAGACAACGTTGACATTTTACCTGGTACTGTACTAATAGAGACGTGTTGGTAGGTTCATCCACTTCACAGACAACGAGGACCCACGAGCAAAATCCGATCGGGCATGGAAAATTAGAAGTGTAATTGATACTCTCCAAGATACGTTTAAGGGTGCGATGGAGCTAGGGCGTTGGGTTGCGTTCGATGAAATGGTTATCCCGTCAAGGAGTTCGCGGAATACAATTCGTGTTTTTCTGAAGAATAAGCCGCACAAGTACGGGACAAAGCTGTTCGCAGTTTGCTGTGGCGAAACCCACTACTGCTCCAGGTACATAATGATACTGTTTAGGTGTATGTCAAGCAGATGTCATTTACTTAGATCTTTTGTGCGTCTTTATCACAGATTCGAAGTCTATTGTGGCAAGAAGCAAGATAGTCAATTTGTTGACACGAGAAGTGGGCCAATGGCTGTCGTCCGTAACTTGAAGGCCCTGTGGGAACAGCGTCGAGTAGATCGCTCGAAGAAAAGAATCGTTGTTACGGACCGAGAATACTCATCAGTATCGCTTAGTTTTCGCCTGATGGACATGAGGTATTACAATATCGGAACAGTGTCCACGAGCCGGCTTTGTTTTGTGGAGAATTTCAAGACAAAAAAAAGAGCCAATCACGCAATATGCCTCGAGGGTCCTACAAGCTTGCAAGAAACACCACAAACGGAGTATTGTACGCATCAAGGTGGGTAGACTCAAAAATTTGGTATTTTCTGGCCACTGGAGTCTCGGCGAAAAGGTCGTCTGTACAACGAAAGCAAAGGGACGGTACGTACGCTACTATTCCGTGTCCGGAGTTTGTTGTGAATTACAACAAGTACATGGGTGGCGTTGATAATCACGACCAATTACGCCTGCAACGGTGAGTTTAATGTAGAGCAGTGCTTATTTCATTTTTACTGACATGAGGTACTGTATGTGGTTGGTTTAGTTACTCTGTTCAAATGGTCATGCGCGCCAAAAAGTACTACAAGAATCTTTTTTACGGGCTTCTTGACATTGCGATCATCAACGCATTCATTGTACACCGTCTATACGCAAAGTCCATCGAAGAGAAACCGCTTTCACACTTGAACTTCCTGATCCAACTCCACGAGGAGCTCCTAGGTCTCCAAGACCAAGATTTCTTGGAAACTGAACACATTACTGAAGAAGTTGTTGCAGTGGATGACTCAAGGGACCGGTCGGCTTCGATTGCTACTGCCTACGCTATTGCTAGCTCGAGTCATCGAGTGTTGGTGTCAACAGATAAAACTGCGGGTGGGAAATTCAAGTTTCGCGTCTGCAAAGTTTGTTCCATCATGTGCCGTACAACTTCAGATGGAAGGCGTCGATTGGCAGGAACAACGCGCCATTACTGTCAGCAGTGTTCCTCCGATCGCGGGAGACTGTTTTTATGTTCAAAAGCACGGCATGTGACTGATGGAAATTCGGTGTCTTGCTTTAATATTTGGCATTCGAACTGGAAGAATGGAAGGAATATTCCGCAACTGGAGAAGAGAGGGAGTATTCGAATTCGCCGTTCGACAGAGGAGTTACCAAACGATTCAATTGCTGCCACGGTTGAGCCACCCGAGGTAAGCTCGCGACGGAGGAATTTGAGCTTTCAGGAGCTTCTCTTGGGTGAGACTCCAGTTGTTGGAAGTCCAGCCCATTTTCAAAGTACAGAGGCACAGCAAATTCAAGTTTCATCAAGTCACGATGATCAGCTCGGAGCCGATAGGGACGGCCTGGTTGGTAGGAGTCACGATGCCCCAGAAGGAGCTGACGGGGGTCCTGACAATTACGATCAAGAATTTTACGACAATGATGGGGCGCAAGCTCCAGAAGGCGTGGGGGCTGACAACATGGACAACCTAGCTAGTGAAAACAACTAGTTGCCATTGCATGGAATATCCGCGTGCTCGACCTCGATCATTTAGGATTTTTCTCCGTTTCGCTGAAGACTCTTAAAGTCTCCCCCCTTACCTCAAGATGAGCGCCCTGACCCAGTCGCCACTTCGGAAAAGAAGAGCGGCGCCGTTTCGTTCTTCATGGACCTGGCTGCCGGCGGTATCTCCAAGACCGTCGTGGCCTCCATCGAGCGTGTCAAGCTGCTTCTGCAGTGCTTCGTCGCAGATTAACCGAACAAGGGCATCGTGGACTGCTTCGTGCGTGTGTCCAAGGAGCAGGGCACCCAGGCCCTGAACTTTGCCTTAAAGGACAAGTTCATAAGCTCTTCATTACGGTGTAACCAAGGACCAGTTCTGGCGTTTCTTCAAGGGCAACCTGGCTTCGCGGTGCCCGCTCGCCGCTCTTCGTGTACCCGCTTGACTTTGCCCGTACCCGTCTCGTAGCTCTTGAGGTTTAGTCAATGGTGGCGCAATATTGAGTTGTGAGATAAATAATTCGTACTTAGTGAGTAAATGATGTCAAATTCTTTAATATGTTTTTTGTTGCGTGTGATTTCCATTGAAAGACGATGGTGAAGACGCGTGCGGGGAAAAGGAAAACCAAGGTCGCTCTGGTTACGCGGGTGAAGGATGGGCAAACCGAGAGAACTGCGCATACGAGGCAGTTACTGTCGGTGGCAGCACAAACGAATTCGTTAGTCGTCCCGGCCAAAACGCAGGAGAATCAGTCGGCCAAGAGCAAGTCGTCAACCAAGGGCAAGCCTTCATCTAAGAAACGAAAGGGGAATATTACTGAGTCCTCGGATGGATCTAGCAAGCGACCAAAACCGACAAGCCAAGATACTGAAGTTTCTGTACAGGATGTTGATGCTGCTAAACCGGAGGAGGCAGAAGGCCAAGAGGTTCCCATCAAATTCCTGAAGGAAGCTTGCGATGAAATGAGGAGAGCTTGCAACGAGGAGTACCAAGGAGATAAGCGGCAATGCGAGCGGCGCACGAAAGCGCAGCCGTACACTTTGGCAAACTATCAGAAGCGCTTGTGGGTAGAACGGTATCTCGCCGCACGAAATAGATGCGAAAAGGTGGATTACAATGATTTAGCGACCAAAATTCAGTTCAAGGCCTTCAAGAGCGAACCAGCAGAGCTCAAGAAGCACCACCAGTCTCTGCTCAAGGACGTATATGCAGGGTATCTCAAGGTGTTGGAAAATAAGAAAAACAAGGCTAATGCAGATCCCAGCGCAGGCCTAAGAGAACTCGTGGCGTCAAGCAATGCCTCGTTGGTCACGAAGATACAGGAGCTTTTGAGCGAGGGCCACGAAGAAACTAAGAAAGAGCTGAGACGTGCAATTCGGGAGGAAAGAGAGATAAGCCAAGCAGCGAAGCCACTTGCTACTGGAAAGATAGGGAAGGAGTCGAGTTTAGACCAAGTTCAAGCAGTAGCGGCGACTTTACCAACTCTCGTGTGTGACACTGAAGAGGAGAAGCAGACTTTACGGGCGGAGTTTGATTTGATCTACCGCAAGATCTCCGTCTCGCTGTCTGCTGCATCCGACAGGAAGTTGAAGGACTTGGAGACAAGCCACGTATCCAAGTTGGAGGATCTCAAGGCGAGACACTTGGAAGCTGAGGAAAAAATTCAAGAACTAGTGCGGGAACTGGATGAGGAGAAGTTGAACTCCACTACGCTTCGAGAAGAACTAGAGGCTCAGCGCAAGGCTTCCACTGGTCGACGAGGTGACAAAGGTAAGCAGAAAAAATTGGAGGAGGCACTCAGAAGCAAAACAGCCGAATTAGCAGGAGAGAAGGCGATATCAAGCGGCTACCAGAAGAAAGTAAAATATCTGGAGACAGCACTGAATGCGGCGAGAGCGAAGATTGAAGAGCAAGACGAAGAGCTGGAAGCGGCCGTACGGCAAATCAACACGAAAGGCAAGGAAGTGAAATCTGTCAGCAGTACGATAAGAAAGAAGGACAAGAAAGGCAGAGGAAGCATGGGTGAAGTCAAAAGAACTAATGCTAAAGGGGGGGGTAACGAAGAAGTTGCAGGGAACAACTTGTGAAATTTAAAGGAAGAGAATAACGAACAGTCAAACGACTTCAACAACCGTGTTTCATTATGTGTTGAAGTAAACTGTGGTGCAATGTTGGTATGTGTCGGGTGTTCTGGAATTGAGCTCGGGAAGTTTAAGTCCTTGCTAGCTAGCCGCTCTAAGCACTCTTGCACCAGCACCTATTTGTCCTACTGACCCGTTATCAACAGCACGATGCAGCCCTCATTGCCATTGTCGCGAAGTTGCCTCTCCATCTTGTCATGCTTCCACTCGAAGTCCTTGTGGCTTTAAGTTTCTTCGACTGCGACTGGTCTCGCTCGTCTAATGTACAAGTGTAGCTCTCGGAGTGAATTCCCGAATGTCATTTGAACATGAAGTGTTTTCAGAAGCTCCCATCGAAGACATAAGGGCGAGAGCATGAATGTCGATGGCGTGGACATACCAGCGTCGTTAATCCCACCAGGCGAAGATGAGGTAATACCACACACATGTTGATAACCGCCAACACGGCATCTTCTTCAAACACGTGTCATGACAGTACAAAACAGTAGCGGAGTTGATTAGCGAGCCAGGTCGACTTGACGATAATTTTTTTCCAGCGCACACAACAGCTTTGTTGCTTTCCTTAAACCCACGGATGTCTCCGGCGACAACACAGATCTTTTGCAAATGCGGAAGGTCCACAACTGCTGACGCGATTAGTTTCATCCCTTTTGCTACCAAGTTGTCTTGAATCTCAATGCCCACCACGCAAGACGCCCGAGTTTGTAACGCAATCTGGACGAGAACGTTCCCGATACCAGATCCAGCGTCGAGAAACACATCGCCCTCTTGAAAGGCTGCTTCAGTTATAAAACTGGATACTGCTACCATCGTGATCTCCCCAGCATTTAGCTGACGCTTATTGGCACGTACATCGCGCCTAGTCAACACACGAAAAAGTCTTTCTGTGGCGTTGTACGTGTCTTCGGAAGACAACGGTACCATCAATTGCTCTGTAATTCCGGGCGTACTATCCGCTTGTTGGACTCGTTGGCTCTTGCTATTTTGTTGGAGTGACTTCCGAAAGAATCGCGGCGGAAATTGCAACACGTCAGTTCCTAGTCGTCGCTTGAGCGTCTTGATACGTTGCTGAAGCTTCTCTGGACTCCATTTCTGTGGTCTCATCTTTTCTGCCACTAACGACCACTTGACGCGGCGTCCAGCTTTCACGTACGTCGCTGCTAGCTGGACGAGCTGGCGATCTTCTTCATCAGAAAAATCTGCCATTCTCTTTCACAAGTTCACAAGGCCCCGTTTGACTAGAATTTGTATACCATACGATCTGTAGTCATTACTGGCACTTAAGCCAAGGTTTCGCCACAGTTGACCCATTCCATTTCTACATGTATGCTCACTGATGAACCAATATGTATTGAGCTGTTTATCCGTCACTTTGAGCCAGGGAAACTAACCTCGCTGGCGACTAACGCCAGACCTCCAGTAGTCTTGCCACCGGTTGCCCACTTTCTCCTACGCTTTTATAGCTATCGACTTTGTGTCGCGGCTCAGCAGGGGGTCTCGGATTTGGCTTCCGTACTCAAGAAGTACTCGATCAACGGTTTCTACCTCCATAAAATCCTTGATCTGCTGGCAAAACAAGGCAGCATTTGTCTGCAGGTTGCTCATTGCAACTGGTGTCGATACAAATATCTTGGCTCGTACACGCGGCCCTGAACGGTACATCCTTCGGATTGCAGTCCAGCCCGAAGTAGACGTGTGCATCTCGTTCCACTTGCTCCAAGTAAACGTTCCGTAGTCAATTGACACAGCAATTGTCGGGAAAGTGATAATTCCAAACAGCAGAACCGAAAAGATCCAGGGATATCGAGCCATTGGACGCCACCTCCGAGTGTATTGACTACGAGCCGAGTCATTCTGTTCGTCTAACTGCCGTCGACGGCTTCAGATGCCGAAGAACGGCTGTCTTGTACGTGATGCCATCGCAAGATTGGGTATCTGCGTCGTTTCAAAGCTTGTAGATCCCTTTGCCGGGGGCTCTTCACTCTACGCTACACTTGGATTGAGGAGTCGGTCGAACTTTGCCTCTAGCTGCTGCTCAGGAGACAGAATACCCTGCTTCTCAAGCTCTTTTTTGCGTTCCTTCTCCTTGGCATTGAGTGCTGCAATACGCCGTTTGTTACGAGTGCTGAGGTCGTCACGCACTACCCGCTTCATGCGCTTGAAAATCTCTGGCACTGAGTGGGAATGGAGAAAGCGCAGTAGATCACTCTTAGGAGCGTAGTGTTCTCCCAGTACGTTGCGTCCTACATGACAATCAACCATCAATTCAATTCAGACAGTACACTCACACGTAGACGTACCCCATAATTGAGCGATACCATGAGTATCGC
This sequence comes from Phytophthora colocasiae, assembly GCA_018806915.1. NCBI lineage: Eukaryota > Oomycota > Peronosporomycetes > Peronosporales > Peronosporaceae > Phytophthora > Phytophthora colocasiae. Next base: position 317,724 of record JAGKQI010000026.1, on the reverse strand, counting down.
GACGGAATTCCAGTGGATCTTCTTCCAGCGCTGTGATCTGCAGATGTCGAGGCTGGAAAACACCAGTAGTTTCAATAATTTGCTGGACTCGGAGGCTTTCAAGCTGGTCTTCCAGTCTCCTTTTAGTGACAGCGCTTGATGTCGACGATAGAAGCCGCAGTAGATCTGCCTGGACACGAACTGAACTCGTTTGGAGCTTTAACTCTCCATCTTCGTGCGCTTTCTGTCTGCGTTTCAGCGTGAGATTCTTCCGTGTAGAGTTCGTATGCATACTGAAATCGTCTGACGCTTGTAGAAGGCGCTCGAAAGGACTGACATCTCGTTCGTACTGGTATATCTCCCATACATCCTCTGATACTTCGTCAGCCTTCTCCACCGCTACAACCATACACAGCAACGTGTACGGAGCTTCTCGCCCGCCTCCATCACTTGGAATCGCAGCATCTTCCAGATACAAATCCAGGGAGGGAGTGTCCTTGCCAGTCACCAGCCAACGGATGCCTTCTGCTTACTGCTCTTGCCCTGGATAGCTGGTAGTAGAGAACTGTATTATCTAGTTAAGACAGCACGCAAAACGCTTCCGGAAGCATATTTCACAAATTTACCTTGCAATAAAAGGTCGTCAAGCCACTAAAATGTGCCCTGCCAGTTGCACTCCGCTCTAGTAAATCAACGCTTGGCGACCAATGGCGGCAAGGAAGACCTCCCGCCATGCTCATCACCGTTCCAGGGGAGAAATCCGCAAACGACACCTATTGGCTAAAACGACGTGAATATCACTTTAAAGACGAAAGGGCTTCTAACAAGGTTTTTCTCTGAGGTTTTTCTTATCCCAGCAAAGCTGGGATAACGGTCGCCGGTGGGTTAATACCCTCTACCCGAATAGTGCCCTCCGAGGGTAACCCGATAGTAACCTTCAACACAAGTGACCAGCTATTTTGTTGCAGCGCCAGCCATTCACTAGCACTGTCTACAGGTGTGCGTCTGTCCTATACCACCAGCGCTCATTCAGCAAAATGCCATCAAGAATTCCCATGACATTGGCATCTACAAGACGTTCAAGAACCTACTCTACATGGAGATCATTGCGTGGAAGGAGAGCGACAAGGTCGAGCACACTCGCTTCGGCAACCCGCGTATGCCGTCGGTAGCTGTAGTTTATGAGTGGGTAAGAAAGGCATGGCAAGATACTACTGTCATCAACTCCGTCGCTACTGCTGGCTTTACAGACAGCTACCTGGACTGGCATATTGCGAAGCACGACGTCTACGGTGAGCGATTCTGTACAAGCTGGGAAGCCGCTGACGAAGATCACGAGGACCCTGAGAACGTAGGAGACTTTAATCTGGACGAGCTGCACGACGCTGTTGATGATACTGCCCTGATCGACGAGTAACCTTTCGGCAATACAGAGTAACCTTTCGGCAATTCAGAGTAACCTTTTGGATTTTGGGAGGGTACTATTAAATAGTGCCCGGGGTATTAATCGGGAATTTCCGTTACACTCTGTCTGGTCACCGGAATTTCCCCGACGATGAGTGCCTAAGTTCTGGCGGAATGTCTCTCAGAATAACGTATCTCTGAGAGACCTCATCCCGTTACCGTCCAGCGCGACGATTGATGGTTCAAGGATTCACAATATGTACCCGCAGAGACCGAGTATCGCGCGCCGAACGCCGCGCACCCGCGCAACCTTCAAGATCTTCATGTACGTTGAAGCATTGGTGCTCCGTACTCACGTCTTCTCGAAGCCCTTCACGTCCACATGGACGACCAGTTGCTCACACGTTCCGTGTTCAAGAGCACGGAGCTCTTCGGGGCTGAGCCCCAGTGCCTCTCACGCACTGCAGAACTCATTTCTTCCCCAGTAGGCCGCCCCGCGTCTACTGGGAGCCGTCGTTTCCCTGGGCAGAGCCCAAACCCGCGGCAGGGTTGCGGCCATTCTGGCCGGCGCGCTCTTTGCGCAGAGGGCAGTTGGGCCTCAGATGTGTGGGACTACCACACGTGTAGCACCGGCGGGTGCTCATACGCTGCACCACAGCTCGTAGCTCAACTACCTCATCTTCAGCATAGCTGAGGTCCATGGGCTCGGGTCCACCGGACCCTGTGCTGATAGCACCGACCCTCGACAACTTAAAGTTGCGCTCGGTATTCAATGCCACGCTGACAGCGTCTTCGAAGCGGCGGGGGTTCTGACGGAATGCCTCCGTCCTGGCCACGCCAGCTCGCAAGCCTTCCCTGAAGACGGTCACGGCGACCACCTCAGGTAGAGGGTCGGCAGCCATGCCAGCAATAAGCGTGCGCGGCTCTTGGACATGGTCCACCAGATCCTTCTTGCCCTGGCGACAAACAAGGAAGCGTGACCGCACGCGATACGCCTGGAGCAAACACTTGCGTGAGCTTGGCCTTTAGCTCGCCCCATGTGGGGAAGGTCGCTTCCACCGACGTCCCAGTCCATTCTCGTGCTCGTCCTTCGAGCTTAGAGATAGCAAACGCCACGCGTTGCCCCTCCAACTGAAGCATGGCGGCCCCCATGGCCATTTCGACCTCTCGGGTCCACAAAAGGAGGTTCTCTCCTTCGTGCCCGTGGAAGGTCTTCACGCTGAGCGTGACGGGCTTAGCTCTCGGAGCAGGGGAGGCCCCTTTTACATTCCGCTGAATGTGCTCAACGAGAGCGTTCTCGTACGAGGCAAATGCCTCCAGGCGCGCGTTGACGGCCTCCGGCCCCTGAGACGCAAGGTGCGCCATACCTTCAGGGCCCAGCAAGGACGTAAGCTTGTTAAGCGTGTCCCGCTGACTCGGAGTCAAGTGAGCGTACGCTTCTGGCTCCATTCTCACAGAGAAACAGTCTTCAACTCAGGAGTTGGATTGACTACTAGTGCTACCAGATGCAGCAGGGCTGCGTATGTGTACACCGCACAGAGGAAGTTTAGCTGACTCGTAGAGTCCTGCTTGCAAGGCACTAGCCTTCGGTTCTATACAAGAACCAAGTAGTCCACTAAATACGGGACTCACAGAGTCAGTGTCCCTATAACAAAGGACTAACACTAACTATGTAAAATGCAAACTGATTTTTATTGACTTTATTGCCCTAATCCTAAATGTAACGGCTTTAGTATCTAACATACTAAATCCTAATCAAAATGCAACGTGAGGCTCTGAGGCCATCTACGTATCTACTCGTGTGTGCCACACCATTATGTACTCACATAAATGTATCATGAGTGTCACACACTATTATGTACCCACATAAATGTATCCACGTGTGTCACACACCAACGAGAAACATTCGTGTAACATCCCCGTTACACTCTCCCCCACCAAGATTCCGGATACCGTATCCGGAAAGTGTAAACACACGACGCGATTATCGGCCGATGGCCACGGCACCTTGCCTTGCGCGGACGGCGCTGTCTCTCGTGCGTGTTACACGCCTCCGTACGCGATGCCACTTGGTACACACTTGGGCCCAATGCTTACCAAGCATAGGAGCCTACTGGCTCGAGTCAAGGGGCATGGAAAGAAGGCCACAGGTGGCGTATCTATGATACTACTGGATCAGTGATCCACAGGGCAAGCTTTCCAAGCTACCAACGGTTCCACGAACCACAAAGCAGTGGGGCCCACTCGCTTCACTGTTAATGTGACCCTAGGATGAGCACTGTGTGCAGGGCTTGATGCCCAAGTTGTCCTTGAAGCAGGCGCAAGCGCCACTATGTGTCACAGACACTGTGTCTTGTGAATACACGTGCTCAGCACAGTCGTAGACACGACAACGAGCACCAGACAGCTAAGCTGTCGTTCAGGAGGAGCTTACCTACCTCCTACAGCTATGCAGCATGCGGGGTCCAAAGCATTGTCATCCCTGGCATCCACAGTGCCTCATGACATAGTCATACCCATTGAACGCTTCTAGCGTCAGGTGATCGGATAGAATCCGTTTCCATCACCACTTGTCGCTTAGACAGAACGTCATTAAGACGGTTGTTCATCACGAACCATCTTCGCTTCATGATCGCGAAGCTCCGGGCCATAGGCCAGTGTTGTTAAAGGGTCATAGACCCTTGAAACACGCGCGCGAGGCGCATGTAGCTCTACTGCGCTTGAAGTTTGAGCATTCGATGCCATGTCGACGGCACCGACGTGCTCGCTGCAAGTATTGCAGCTACGGGTCATAGCCTGAGCTCAGCAACGACCCTGTGGACTCCCACCTTAGTGGGAGGTGCTTGGCACCCGGCGACTCCGTCGCACCCCCATCGGGCGGTCTGACACCGGGTGTGCCCGATCATACGCGTCAACGACGTCGGGGCAATCCTGCCGTAGTGGCACCTCAAACTCCCACGAGTTCTGTGAGTGAGGGTAACCTCGCCACTTCACCAGATACTGGTTGTGACCTCGGCGACGACGCCGCGCCATTAGGCGATCCACGTGATAGTGAAGCTCACCTTGCTCATCGATCAGAGCGGGAGGAGGACGAGCGGTCGATGGGTTCTCGCGCTGCGAGTGTAGACGCGCTGCATTGCTTGCAGACCCGCGTGGGCTCGGTGAAGGAGCACGACCACCACGTCGGTCATCCGACCCATCGCTTAGCGACTGGTCTCGAGGAGACTTAGAGTCGCGGGGACCGGTCTGAGTCGCCTCTGGTGCTGCATCAGCGGGTCTATGACCTCGAGCATCACGTTGCTCCGGATCGACAAGACCTGTTGGTTCGGATGCCACCTGTGGCTCTGCCACCTGCTGCCGTGCAGCCTTCGTCCGACTCGGCGCCAGCGCCTCAGAACTCACAAGAGCAGGGTCCCGATATGGCTTAAGCAAGCCCACGTAGAACACAGGATGTGTTCGCATACGCTTTGGCAAGCCAAGCGTGTATGCCAGGCCCTTCTTGGCCACGACCGTGAACGGTCCAATGAAGCGCGGCCGCAACTTCGTCTTGAAGACGGCTGACACTGCGTGTGTAGGCAGGTTCTTAGCGTTTAATAAAACGTGGTCACCGACCTTGAACTCCCACATGTTGCTTCTGCCTTTGGCATCAGCTTGTTCCTTTTGAACATCTTGGCTTTCAGCCATTGCGTCACGCACACGGCGTAAGACGCTAAGCCTCATCGAGAGGAAGTCATCGACTTGCTTGCGAACAGCAAGGGGGCTGACATCAGCAAGCTCGGAGTCGAGCGACGGCACAGCCTCTCCCCCACCAAGCCCAAGGCTACCGCGTGGCGGAGTGAGCGGGACGCGCGGATGCGCAAGGCCGTTCACGTAGAACGGGGTGAAGCCTGTTGAGGCATGCACCGCGTTGTTCATTGAGAACTCAACGAGAGGGAGCATAGCGCTCCAACGCTTCGGCGTTTCAGCGCATACGCTGCGGAGGATGTCCTCCAGGACGCGGTTCACGCGTTCAGTCTGACCATCGGTCTGCGGATGATCCGCCGTGGACATGTCCAGTCGAGTGCCAAGCACTTTGAAGACGGACGTCCAGAAGTGACCCGTGAAACGGGGTCTCGATCCGAGACAATGGTCTCTGGCAGTCCATGCTGGCAGAAGACCCGATCGATAAATATCGTCGCTGTACCAGCGCCATCGACGGTGTCCGGCACAGCCGCTAGGTGAGCCATCTTGCTCAGACGGTCAACAAAGACCACAACGCCCGTGTTGCCTGCCGTATCCTTCGGCAGGCCAAACACGAAGTCCATACTCATGGACTGCCAACACCCAGAGGGTACAGGCAAGCTCGCCAAAGGCGCTGCCGCATGCGGCGAGGGTTTAACCCGCTGACACGTCTCGCACGTGTGCACATATGTGCTGACCCACTTGTACATCTTCGGCCACCAGTACATGGAGCTCACCGAGCCGTAGGTCTTCTCGCGACCGAGGTGGCCGCGTGTGGGCGTGTCGTGGGCCTCATAGAGGATACGATACTTCAGGTCCTCATCGTGAGGAACCACCACACGTGGTGGGTCATCCTGACCCGTGCTGTAGTACAGCAGACCGCCTCCCAGGCTATAGCGTTGGAGTCTCGCCTTTAGGCGTCGTGACAGAGTCACCTTTGAGTCCTTAAACTCATCGCTCCCTAGAGCTTGAAGCAGCGCGACACAAGAGTCGTCCTGAGCGTACGCCGCTCGAACCATGTCCGTCACGGACGACGTCACCGAGGTGACATGAGATAACTCATAGTCCGGGCGACGTGATAACGCGTCAGCGAGGACGTTCTGCCTTCCAGGCTTGTACTTCACCTCGAAGTTATACTCCGCAAAGAAGGAGAGCCATCGGGCCATCCTCTGCGAGAGGTGAGGCGACTGCGTCGCTGTGCGTAGTGACGCATGATCCGTGTAGATCACAAACGGCTTGGAGCCGAGCAGGTGAACCCTGAATTTGACGAGAGCGTACTTCATCGCAAGTAGCTCCTTGTCATGAACTGGATAGTTCTTCTCAGCAGCCTTGAGCTGCCGAGACTCAAACGCAATGACGCGCTCGCGCCCGTCGGCGTCCGCTTGTAGCAAAGCACTGCCGATGGCAAAGTCCGAGGCGTCACAGACGACGATGAACGGACGATCGGGGTCTGGCAACGCCAGTATCGGTGCCTGAAGCAGGCTATCCTTGATACGAGTGAACGCACTCTCGTGCTCAGCACGCCATACCCATTCGGCATCCTTCTTAAGGAGATCCGACAGTGGCCGAGCCAACTCAGCGTAGTTCTCGCTGTACTTGTGCAAGTAGTTGGCCAAGCCCAGCCACTTACGCAAGTCCTTCTGGTTCAAGGGAACCGGCCAGTCCACAATGGCCTTGACCTTTGCTGGATCAGCACGAAGGCCATGCTTCCCAATGAAGCACCCTAGGAAAGGGATTTCTTCCGCGCCAAAGACGCACTTGTCCGCGTTGGCGTACAACTTGTTGGTGCGCATGCACTCGAGCACTGCTCTCACGTGTTCCACGTGCACCTCAACGTCAGTCTTGCCGTGTTCGGCCTGACTGTGGACGAACACGTCGTCAAAGTACGTTTGTGCGAAGGCTCGCAGGGGCCTGAACAGCTGCGTCACTAGACGATTGAACGTTGCAGGCGCATTCGACAGCCCTTGGGGCATGACGAGCCACTCCCAGAGCATACCGCTCGGGGTGCTCACCGCTGTAAGCGGAATATCACTGGCTCGCATGAGCAGCTGATAGTAGCCATCGACTAAGTCTAGCGCACTGTACATGGTGCAACCCACCATGTTGTTCTGAAGAACATCCTTCCTAGGAATCGGCGTCTGCGCCGGAATCGTGGCAGCGTTGAGCTTGTTAAAAGCGTGAACGATACGCCACTTGCCATTCGGCTTTCTGACACAGAACGTAGGCGCGGAGTGCGGAGACTTGCTCTCGCGCACGAGACCCGCCGCGTGCTTCGCACGGAAGAAGGCGTCAATGACGTCGCATTGCTCTTTAGGAAGAGGCCACTGCCGGGTCACGCAGTATTTAGTTCCGGGAACTAAGTCGATCTCGTGACGAACGCCTCGGTCAGGAGGCAGGCCACTCGGTGGTTCCTTTGAGACAACGTCTCCATATTCCTTCAGCAAGGAGTAGAAGGGATCCGAGGGATTCTTGAGGATCTCCGATCCACTCCTGGCGCTCAGCGCCTTCTTGACCTCGGCCAAGACGGACTCGTCCACGACGGACGATGAGTTTAACTCCTCTTCAGGTCGAACGATGACCACCTCGGCGAGTTCGCCAGCCTTCAAGGCATCGCCAAAGTCGGCGAACGACATCTCTTCTAGCTCAAAGAGCTTGTCAACACTCGGCAGTCCGTCCAGCAGGACGCTGCCTTCGGCACTGCCGTCCACTCCATCAACCAGAGTGTATAGCTGCCCACAGCCCTCCCGTGCGTTGACAGTTGACGTCACGGACGACTCAGACGCAGAGCGTCTCGCCCATAGGGCCTTACGACGTCGTCGCCTAGCCGACGAACGTCCACTCGACGGAGTACGTGCCGCTGCACAGGTGATGGCCTTGCCCGGCCCAGTGTCAGTGACACTCAGTGACTGACTCGGTTTACTGCCGACGTCACTAGACGGAGTACGTGCCGCTGCACAATCAATGACCGTAACAGGTCCAGTGTCAGAGACATTCAGCGATCGACTTGGTCCACGACCAGTATCGCTCGGCGGAGTACGTGCCGCCCCACAGTTCACGGCCTGGTAAGGCCCGATGCCATCGGCATCCAGTGACGGTCCATGACCGGCGTCACTCGGCGGAGTACGTGCCGCCCCACAGGGGTTACGTGAGCTTTGCCCACACGTTGACTCACTGTCAACCAGCGCTACGCGCTCAACAGGACTGCGGTCCTCGCACTCGGTGCTGTCCACCAACTCGGACACACCGACGTCCAGCATCATAGCCGACTCGGCTCTATGCTCGCGCCAATAGCGCTTCTGCTTCCTAGCAGAGGTGGGTTCATGACTCGCCAAAGCTCCACTAGGAGAGAAGTGCGTAGCACCTAAGGTCTTCGACCTCCAGTCGATCCATGGCTCGTGGCGCTCCAGCCACGCCATGCCCAGGATGAGGTCGTACCTCGAATCCAGGTCCAGGACCAAGCAGCGTTCCACGCTATCGAAGTCCAAGAACTTCAGCCGCAGGTCCATGGGGACCTTGGCCACTGTGACACGGACGCCCGTCGCTAGACGGACTGTGACTGTGTCACCTCTTCGCGCTCGAAGCGCCTCAGCATATTGCTGACTACCTTCAACGGTGGAGCGTCTGACGTAGTTGCCAGACGCCCCCGAATCGATCAACACGATCCACGGCTTCTCAAAGCCCTTCACGTCCACCTGGACGACCAGCAAGCCCTGCTTGCTCACACGTTCCGTGTTCAAGAGCACGGAGCTCTTCGGGGCTGAGCCCCAGTGCCTCTCACGCACTGCAGAACTCAGTTCTTCCCCAGTAGACCGCCCCGCGTCTACTGGGAGCCGGCGTTTCCCTGGGCAGAGCCCAAAGCGGGACCCGCGACAGGGTTGCGGCCATTCTGGCCGGCGCGCTCTTTGCGCAGAGGGCAGTTGGGCCTCAGGTGTGATGGACTGCCGCATGTATAGCACCGGCGGGTGCTCATACGCTGAACCGCAGCTTGTAGCTCAGCTACCTCATCTTCAGCATAGCTGAGGTCCATGGGCTCGGGTCCACCGGACCCTGTGCTGCTAGCACCGACCCTCGACAACTTAAAGTTGTGTTCGGCGTTCAATGCCACGCTGACAGCATCTTCGAAGCTGTGGGGGTTCTGACGGAATGTCTCCGTCCTGGCCACGCCAGCTCGCAAGCCTTCCATGAAGACGGTCACGGCGACCACCTCAGGTAGAGGGTCGGCAGCCATGCTAGCAATGAGCGTGCGCAGCTCTTGGACATAGTCCACCAGATCCTTCTTGCCCTGGCGACAAGCAAGGAATCGTGACCGCACGCGATACGCCTGGTTAGGCGGAGCAAACACTTGCGTGAGCTTGGCCTTTAGCTCGCCCCATGTGGGGAAGGCCGCTTCCACCGACGTCCCAGACGTCAAGGCCCATTCTCGTGCTCGTCCTTCGAGCTTAGAGATGGCAAACGCCACGCGTTGCCCCTCCAACTGGAGCATGGCGGCCCCCATGGCCATTTCGACCTCTCGGGTCCACAAAAGGAGGTTCTCTCCCTCATTCCCGAGGAAGGTCTTCACGCTGAGCGTGACGGGCTTAGCTCTCGGAGCAGGGTTAACCCCTGTTACATTCCGCTGAATGTGCTCGACGAGAGCGTTTTCGTATGAGGCAAATGCCTCGAGGCGCGCGTTGACGGCCTCCGGGCCTTGGGACGCAAGGTGCGCCATACCTTCAGGGCCCAGCAAGGACGTAAGCTTGTTAAGCGTGTCCCGCTGACTCGGAGTCAAGTGAGCGTATGCTTCTGGCTCCATTCTCACAGAGAAACAGTCTTCAACTCAGGAGTTGGATTGACTACTAGTGCTACCAGATGCAGCGGGGCTGCGTATGTGTACACCGCACAGAGGAAGTTTAGCTGACTCGTAGAGTCCTGCTTGCAAGGCACTAGCCTTCGGTTCTATACAAGAACCAAGTAGTCCACTAAATACGGGACTCAAAGAGTCAGTGTCCCTATAACAAAGGACTAACACTAACTATGTAAAATGCAAACTGATTTTTATTTGACTTTATTGCCCTAGTCCTAAATGTAACGGATTTAATATCTAACATACTAAATCCTAATCAAAATGCAACGTGAGGCTCTGAGGCCATCTACGTATCTACTCGTGTGTGCCACACCATTATGTACTCACATAAATGTATCATGAGTGTCACACACTATTATGTACCCACATAAATGTATCCACGTGTGTCACACACCAACGAGAAACATTCGTGTAACATCCCCGTTACACTACTGGCTCCAGTCAAGGGGCTCTACGGGCATGGAAAGAAGGCCACAGGTGGCGTATCTATGATACTACTGGATCATTGATCCACAGGGCAAGCCTTCCAGGCTACCAACGGTTCCACGAACCACAAAGCAGTGGGGCCCACTCGCTTCACTGTTAATGTGACCCTCGGATGAGCACTGTGTGCAGGGCTTGATGCCCAAGTTGTCCTTGAAGCAGGCGCAAGCGCCACTATGCGTCATAAACACTGTGTCTTGTGAATGCACGTGCTCAGCACAGTCGTAGACACGACAACGAGCACCAAACAGCTAAGCTGTCGCTCAGGAGGAGCATACCTACCTCCTTCTGCTATGCAGCATGCGAGGTCCAATGCATTTGCATCCCTGGCATCCACAGTGCCTCATGACATAGTCATACCCATTGAACGCTTCTAGCGTCAGGTGATCGGATAGAATCCGTTTCCATCACCACTTGTCGTTTAGACAGAACGTCATTAAGACGGTTGTTCATCACGAACCATCTTCGCTTCATGATCGCGAAGCTCCGGGCCATAGGCCAGTGTTGTTAAAAGGTCATAGACCCTTGAAACACGCGCGCCAGGCGCATGTAGCTCTACTGCGCTTGCAGTTTTGAGCATTCGATGCCACATCGACGACACCGACGTGCTCGCTGCAAGTATTGCAGCTATTGTTTCGGAGTATTTGTGAATGCACCATTGAGCAATCCATAGTAAACCTACGCCGCCATTGCCTTAAAAGCCTTTCGAGGGGGATTCAAAGGCTCTGTCACCCGGACTTTCGCTTTCTGTTGTTCAGCTTTTATTCTTTCTAGGCCCTTGAACGGTGGGCTAACACTCCAGGTCAACTAGGGACTTGCTACCAGACACCTGGTCTGTCTGGTATCCCTTTACGTTCGCGCACCACCCTCTAGTATAGAGGGGAAATATAAACCAATACAATCGGCTATATATAACAGTCTACCTTGCACTCTGAAAACGACTGTCTAGTTTCCAGAGCCTGTCCAAACGAGCAATATGAAATGGGCTACCGCTAGAGACAAAACAAACGACCCAACTAGGATATGGAATAGGCGGGTCCTTTCAGGTCTCTACGTTACCTGATCTCCACCTAAGGGGATTGAATTTGGTGGAGATCACACGACGTACGTGATGACGCAGTGGCTTGAATACCTCTCAAGCGGACTTGTGCAGTAGCAAGCAAATTGAACTCTGTTTATCGTTTATCTTCCTCATAACTATCATATATCTCTGGTAACTCTCTTCTTCTTGTCGTCTTTTGCGTCCTTTGAGCAGTCAGTCTTCATATCTCAGGTACACTTGGTTCTCGTATGCATCAGGTATCTTGACTTGGCTTCAGTATGCAATCTGTGCAGCCGATCTCGATGGGTTGACAGGTAGAGACGTCATTACGGGGGATGTGCAGGTCAGTAATCACTTGAATGCGTGACTTGAACTTGGGTTCACTTGGTGCCAGTATGGTCTTGGATCTTCGGTGGTTTCAGAGTCTGGTATCCTGGTTTTCAGAGTCTGATATCACTTGGTTTTCAGAGTCTTAGTCACTCAGAGTTAGAGATACCAGAGTTTTGAGTAAGAAACCAGAGTACGGAGCACTAATGCTTCAACGTACACGAAGATCTTGAGGGTTGCGCGGGTGCGCGGCGTCCGGCGCGCGATACTTGGTCTCTGCGGGTATATGTTGTGAATCCTTGAACCATCCATCGTCGCGCTGGACGGTAACGGGATGAGGTCTCTCAGAGATACGTTCTTCTGAGAGACTTTCCGCCAGAACTTAGGCACTCATCGTCGGGGAAAGTCCGGTGACCAGACAGAGTGTAGTTGACCTTCAGAGTTGTGCACACTCTGAAGTACACTTCTGGTCCTTTGGGCCCCTTTACAGTCAGGCGAAGGTTTATCCACAATCTTCCACAGATGTCGCACGGGTGCGGCCGCGTCCCAAAATCCCTTTCGCTTATAACCCATAGTATAACCAATCACATCGTAACGTAATATCCACCTGTCGCTCGAAAATCGGAAATAACATCATGTCAACCGCCCCTCCTGGTCACGATCCATCAGTGCGGAACTTTCTCCAAGCTGTGTATCATGGCCAGGCCTATCAAACATTCTGATAGACGGTTTTCAGAGCGTAGTGTAGCTGCAACTCTTTGCCAGTTGCCCGGTTTTCAGAGTCTCTGGAGTCCCGTCGCACAGTCTGATTCTCTCAGACTCAGAAACTTGAATTTGACTCGCCCAACGGGCGATCATTTTCCAATCTCCGTCCTTTCGCTCATGACTGAGGAAACCAGCGCTTCTCTGAGCTCAAACGCCTCAGCGAGTGGGGTGGCAGGCGACGCCACAGGCAACTGTCCTGCTTCGGCAACTGCCAGTGTAGTGCAGGGTGGAGATGTTGGTTCAGCCACATCGCCAGGCGGCAGCTCTAGCGCCCCAGCCCGTGCGTCCGAGCCTAAGCATTCACAAGTCGATGATCCGGGTGAGAATCTCCCTGGTGGCACTATTGACTCGGCTGGCTCCGGTGATCTTTCGCCAACGGCTGCTTCACATGGGGGTTCCAGTTCCGAATTCTCTGAGGGAACTTCTGGTGTTTTCAGACCGCGAGCTTTCGGCGCCCCACGGCTTTTGTCCACGGAAGAGGTCGATCGGCTGTTTCGTCAGGGTCTGGTGACGTTCACAGGAGACCAAGTCACGGCGTTGGGGGACTCTGATGTTCCCCAGAATTATGTTGCTCCCATCGTCAAACCAGAGGGACGTGCCTTTCTGGTGAGTACTCCTGCACGGCTGAAGACTTCAGAAGAGGGCGTCACATAGCGAACGCGTATGGTGGCCCCTGTGTACTCGTGAGTTACGAGGCACTCACTGACGAAGACCTCCGAGAGCTGGAGCGGGTGATCCCAAGCTTCGAACCTGACGAAGTCGTGTCTCCGTGTGCTCAGACTCCAGACGTGCGTACTCTGGATGCTCTGACGTCGTCTATGGAGGTTCGCCGTGAACTGGGATCTCTGGTTTCTCACGTCTCCCCCACTCGACTTGCCGAGAAAGTTTTTCGGACAGCTGGATGCTTGAAGCTCATGGCCGCTGCTCATCGCCGCCTTCGGGAACGCGTCGGTTCTCAGAACGGCGTCGCTTTGATAGATGCTGCAGCAGCCCGCTCCGAGTGTGAGGAGATCAAGCGCGAGTGGGTACTACACTGTCAATACTGGAAGCACGAGCTTCAGTGTGCCCAGCAAGACGCCGGTGTGGTAGAAGAACGCATGGCTTCGGAGATTCAGGACCTCAAGGCTCATTACCAGGACCAAGTGGAAGCTCTGAAGTCGGACAAGGCAACTCTAAAGTCCCAAGTTGCCGACCTTCAGGCGCAGGTCTCGATCCTGAAGTCGCGTCCTGAAGTGAAGCCCACGGATCCATGGGGATTCTCAGAGTTCTTACAAGAGAACTCTGAAATCTCTGGTAATTGGGATCGGCTTCATGACCTTCTGGTGTCGTATCAAGAGGACACCATCGTCCCTGATAATTGGACGACTGTCATCAGTGTGACAGCCTTGGATGCGCGGAAGAAACCCGTTCCTGATTTCAAGAAACGGCTCTCCGAAGAGCGAGCTCGTCAGGCTGCTGAGAAGGCTGCGACAACCACCAAAGTTCTGGATCTCACTCGTCCAAGTGCTGAAGCCTCAGAGTCCAAGAGTGAGAGTCCACGGTATCTGTCATACCCACCGAAGCCCCAGATTCTGAAGTCATCTCCTAAGCGGCCGTTCAAGTGGGACCTCAAGAATTTGCAACGTCGTCCTTCCGGACACAAGCCTGTCGAAGACTCGGTGCTTTCGGCGAATGCAGGTTCCAAGGTGGCAAAGTCTGAAGTGCACAAGAGGCTCCCTGGTGACGTGGTCTGGAAAGAAGTCCGCCCTGACCTCCGCCAAGCTCTGCTGTCTGGGATCAAGTACGATAAGGCCATGGAGTGGTTAGCGTCGGACAAAGAAGCTCACAGCCTCTTCAGCAGTCCGGTTCTCGTCCAGATGTTCGTGAGTCTGGTGTTTTCTCGTCGTCTGGATTCCACTCCTTGGGCTAAGTATGTCCCTGAGGTCTACTACCAGATGGCTGACGAAGTGGTGGATCGCCATATCTCAGCTGGTACCGAGCCTGCGGCCTGGGGTGACCTGGATGCTCACGTGAATTACCCGGAGAGTGATGTTGAGTCCACTGCCGACGACCCCAAGGACGACCCTGATTATAAAGATTCTGGTGCGGTCGAGTCTGGAGACGAAGATGACGACGGGAGCTCAGATGACGGTGCGTCTGACGATAGCGATTCCGAGAGCGACAAGTCTGAAGACAAGAAGTCTCAAGACAAGAAGTCTGGGAGCAAGAAGTCTGGGGACAAGAAGTCTGACGACCACCCGCGTCCTGGTTCCAAGCGTCCCCGGGACTCTGATGACGACTCGGACTCTGATGATGGACCTATCATCCCCACCAAGAAGTCCAAGAGAAGTATCGCATCCGTAAAGGCACTCCGCGCTCTCCCTGAAGAACCCTTGGACTTTGATCCACTTCCACTGGTGGATTTTGGGCGAGACTTGGGACTGGTATGGGTGGTATCCAAGCCCTACAATTCCCTGACGGTCAAGGAGCTCCAGGCGGTGGAAACACCAGACTGTGAGGCATCCTCCTGGTTGTACTATGGCATCAGAGTACAGCGAGTGAGCTCCACTAGGACCACCACTGGTCAGACATTGGGGTTCCCAGACTACAAGGTACACAAGCACTCATGTGCCATCCTCAAGAAGCGCTGGGACTCTGAGCGGTACTGTGCGGTCATCCGCAAGAAGCGCGCCTTTGGGAAGTCATGTTCGACAACCGATTCTCAGAGTTTTACTTCCACAAGCGGGACGAACTGGGACCCATGGTGTTGGCTGACGTGGAAGACATCGTGTGCAGCATGAAGAAGCACGCTCAAGCCTTCTGGGAGCGAACACATTGTGTGACCATGGACGTCGAAGCTGACGATAAGTCTGTGGAGCTTCACAAGTATCGGGCCATGCGTCGAGGGGCTATGATCCGTCAACACAATGCTCTCATCCGAAAGGTCTGGAAGCACAAGGACTTCCCAGAGTCGATACTCTCAGAGCCCGGCATCTGGGTGGTTCCTGACAAGTCCTGCCCCTGGATCTGGCAAGATCCCAGAGTCGCGGAGCTCGGTGGTCCCAAGTGTCTGAGTCTGGAGCCGCAACTGGGTGACTTGGATGCTGTTGAGCCTGCTCGGATGCAATGGGCCACGGTGAACGTGGACGAAGAGTGGCTCCAGTACGTCCCTGCTGATATCAAGAAGGACTTGCTGACGCCTACGGAGCGCTCTGAAAACCCAATCTCCCGTCGCTATTGAAACTCAGATGTCTGTCACGGCACCCACGGAAAAACTGCAGCCTGAGAAGCCAACTAGTTGTCTGCATTCGTGACGTAAACCCGGCCCCAGCGTAGTCTCCTATCCCTTAACTTTTCAATATCACTTCACGTAATCACACTTCTTCTCTTCATCTCATTGTTCACAACCTCGTATCCTTCAGCACTTAATTCTCCATAAACTCACTTCCATATTCACATTCACACAGTCGTTTTATATAAGCAGTAACATGGTTGATCACATACCCAAGCACACGAATTTCAGAAATAGGCCTCTGAAAAACATGCACTCAGGCTTCTATTCTCTGAAAGTCAGAGTCTGTAATCCTTCAGATATCAGACTTCCAGATGTGTTCTCAGAGTCATTAGACTCTGGGGTGATCGTCTCCAGCCTGCATCGCCTGAAAACGAGCTCGTGCTCGTGCACTCTGGTTGAATTCATAAAGCAGTGCTCCATCGATAATGGTAACCACTCAGTTTCATCGTAACCTTTCCACTTAATCAGATATTCGCGCAGGCGTTTGGACGTCCTGGTACGCTTGTTCCAGCGGGTATCCAGAATCTTCTCCACTTCATACTCGTCGTTTTCAGTATCAGGTTCCCAACTATCTTCTGGTAACAGGGCAGCGTCAAAGTCATCATCTTCTGGGATCTGAAGTTCTGCTGTTGGTCGTCTGGGAAACAGGGCTCTGGGCTTCAGGCGGCTCACGTGCACCCAGGGGTTTACGCGATAGCCGGTATCTTCAACCTTGAGTCGCACTCTGAAATCGTCCAGCATCTCCTCGATCCTGAAGGGTCCGTGCCACATGTGCGCCAGTTTCCTGCTAAATCCCGTTTGTACCTTAGGGATGTAGAGCCATACAGCGTCGCCTATAGCGAAACCTGACTTCAGACGCTCTGATAACTCATTCCACTTTCTGGTTTGTTCTTCAGACCGGTCACGCTTTGCCTTCTTCTGGAGATCCTCGGCACACGTCAGAGCATAACTATAGTCTCGTTGCACCTTCCTTCTCCACTCGTACGCAGTTCGCTCCTGAGTCGTCGACGGCTTGGGTCCAAGCATAGCGGACACCGTCCCGTGAGCATCCCAACCATGTACCAGGTAGAAAGGCGTTTCTAGACGGGTGGCATCGAATGACGTATTCAGGGCGAACATTAGACGTTCAGCATGATCGTCCCAATCACTCTGATCAGCCTCAGAGATATATGCCTTAATCGCGCGCACCACAGTCTGTACTGATCGCTCCTGCTGACCGTTGGCTTGAGGCCGGTATCCCAGAGTAGCTCGTTGTCTGCTACCCAAAAGCTCCCTGAAACACTTGAACACCTCACTCATGAAACGAGGATCTTGATCATGACGAATCAGAGAGCTAGCTCCAAAGTTTCTGAAAACGCGTTCCTCATAAGCCTCTGCTACATCCTGAGCAGTGGTGACACTCATTGGCTTGCACATCACATATCCTGAAAACATATCCTGGAACAGCAAGAGAAATGTGTTTCCACGTGCTGATTTCGGCATGTGGGTCACAAAATCCATAGACACCACTTCAAATGGCCGGCTGGCTCAATATTTTGGGGGTCGCCCCTTGCCACTGGCACAGTCCACACATTCCTTCACAAATCTCTCCACATCGGCATACATACCCAGCCAATAAAACTCCGAACTCAGCTTCTCAAAGGTTCTCCTAATTCCCTGATGTCCACCTTGGTAATCTTCATGAGCATAGTGCAACAAGTCTGGATACAAGTCTCTGGGAACCACCAGTCTGAGTTCGTCAACATTGTCCCGGGGCCGCTCTCGAGTAGCGCGACTCAGACGATAAAGTACATCTCTAGAATCCAGAACGAAGTCCTCAGCAACTTTGGCAAGCTTCCTGACTCGGGGTCGTGGTAAATCTCCCACGTCGCCCTTCAGAAACTTCATGAGCTCAACCAAGTACGGGTCCTGGCTCTGATGCGCCTTAATCCGTCGCCAGCGTTCTGCCTGGAACTCCAAAGGCCCCAAAGATTCTCGTTCGTCATCGTCCTCAGGCGGATTAGTATTAAGCGGAGCTTGGGCACGGGTTACGGCAACCAATATTCTAACCGATCGAGGCAGGGGTGCGGATTCCGGACCAGAAGCATCCTCAGATTCTGGTGACGCATTATGATTTTTAGAGTCTGGTATTTTTGACTCTTGAACTTCCATGTTCTGGACTGAGCGAGGCTTCATCAGTTTCTCGTGAACTTTGGATACCAGTTGCAGGTGCATAAGTTCATCCTCATCTTGTACTCGCCAAGCTTCTCCACGGGTCAAAGTCTTCGAGGTCAGGTAATCCGCCGCTTGGTTGAACTCGCGCTTCACATGCACCAACTTCAGAGTCTGAAACTTGGTTTTCAGAGACTCAAATTCGGCCAACCTCCGTTGCAAGTTAGGCTGATTGCAGTTGATCAGTCCCTGAGCCTGTTGTATCGCGATGCGTGAGTCCCCCACAACCACCAGCTCCTGTATTTCGTGCTCGAGCGCCATCTTCAGACCATAATAGTGTTCAGGCCACAGTACTCTGAATCGTTCACCTCAGTGGGCGTCCAGAACACTCCACCCCGGGAGTTCCCAGAGTATACACCCACAGCTCCCTAGACGAGTAGACGTCTTTGCGGCACCGTCGAAACTCAGAACGTAACCCTGATAATCTGCTTCCAACATTTCCACACTGCTAGGAACTGGCGGCCTGACTCGCCCCTTGACTGGGATCGATTTTCAGAGACTTCGTCCAGATGCTCCCTAGGAGTTATGCCTGCGCCGAGTATAGCTGGGAGTCCGTCTTCATCACGCTGAATCCGGCGAATCTCCAAGTTCCACTGCGACAACTTCAGACCCCACTTGACGTTTCTGCCGTCGGTGGAATTCGATGTTAGCAACCATTTCAGAACAGAGTATCTGGTATAGACCACAATTACTGGACTTGACTCCACCAGGGCTCTGAAGTTCTCCAAAACTCTGAGGATAGCGATCACCTCCTTCTCGGCGATATGATACCTGAGTTCGGCATCATTCAGGACACGACCTGTGAACCGGACCGGGTGAATTATTCCCTCGTATTCTTGTCCCAAAACTGCCGAAGCAGCCCAAGGGTTCGCGTGCGGAATGACAACAAACGGTCTGGTTCGGTGTGGGTGTCTGAGTAGTGGAGTAGAGACTATCTTGCGTTTCAGAATCTCGAATGCCTCTTTGGCACGAGTCAGGTCTCGTCCAGCACGAATCTGCTCGTCCGTCAGCTCATAGAGAGTAGCAGCGATCACCGTCAATAAACTTATTGTAATAATTGAGGCTTCCCATGAAACTCTGAACTCCCTTCAACGTAGACGGAAATGGCAGTTCTTCAACTCCTTTGACGATCTTGGGTGTTGCCCTCAGACCCTCGGCACTGATTTCGTGGGATAGGTACGGTATCGACAACTTCCCGAACTCGCTCTTGGGCAAACTCACAGAAATGTTCCAATAGCGAAGCCTGAAAAGCAGGGCGTTCAAGTCGTCACATAGTTGGTCCCAAGTCGGTGCTCCATATGCGATGTCGTCGATGTTGAACTCCTCCCCAGGACTGGGCCCATGCATGTGGGGACGGGAATATTCCTCTGAAAGACGGTCATCGTACTTGTGAGTGCTGGCATCTCTGAAATCGGGGTATGGTTCTCAGAGTCTGAAAGGTGTTTTTCAGAGTTCTGATGCTGGAGTTGCAGAAATTCCAGAACCTCCGCATCAACTTCAGCTTCTTCTTCCGGTGACAGTCTCACAAATCCCCACAGGCAATTATTCAACATAGCCTGATACACAAGAGGGGCGTTCTTCAGACCAAACGGCATCCTTACTCACTGAAAATACCCAAACGGGCAAATGAAAGCCGATATCAGTCGTGCACGCTCCGTCATCCTGATCGCCCAGAAACCGCTAGCCATATCCAGGCTCATGAACCACATAGCGGCCTCAAAACCGATTAGGAGGTCGTCAATAAGAGGCAGAGGGTAGCGCGACAGTTGAATAGAGCCATTCACAATGCGATAGTCGATGCACATTCGTATGTCAACACCATTCTTCTTGAGAACGATCACAATAGGAGATGCCCACTGGGAGTTGGAGTACTCGATCAAACCAGTTTCCAGAAGTTTCTTGAGAAGCTCGTACACCTTCAGCATGAAATGGGGAGCGACGGACCTCGGACGTTGAGCTACCGGCTTGGCATCTCCCACATCCAGATCACAGACCACGCCCCTTGCTGGTGCGGGCGCCCGTTACCTCTCCCAGGAATATTTTCCTGTGGCGTTTCAGAATGTCACGCAGTCTCTTCTCCAATTCTGGGGTCGTCTTTCCCGGTTCTCCAACATCGGCGCTATCAATATCACACTCTGGTGTCAACTCTTCCAGCTCTGGTAGCATGACCAATTGATCGCGTAATTGAGCGAGGAGTTCCGTGCCTTCTCGCATATACACACCTGGCTCCAGGTCTAATTCTTCGCTCGAAACGTTCATACACCGCTCGTATTCCACTCGTAACTTTTCCATCGGCGTTCCAGGCATCCCCTGAATGGGGATATCCCAAGATTCATCCATTAAGTCGAAATCATCCGCGGGTAACTCAGGAGTCTGAGGGTCACCTAAGAGACACTCAGGCTTTGAGTCAAGGACGTCGTCGTCGATAGCAACGGAGGTGTCACCAGGGTCTGTATACGAGGTACTTTCAGAGAATGTTTCCAATTCTCTGGTATCTGTACTGATGTCCGCACTTCCCGTTGATTCACCGTGACAACTATCCTCCGTCTGGGTGAACGCATCCAGGGCGAAGCGCACTCGCTTTACGGTCGGTGGTGAATCTGGTTTCACGAACTGCACTCGAGCGTTGTCAAACCTTGGACGTTGCAGTATTTCAGTCGGCCATGGGTAGTCTGGGCGATCTACACACGGGGGTTGCGGCATCAGAGCCTCCAACTCCGCCTCTCTCCTCATACGTTTCTTAGTCTCTGGTGACGGGGTGCTTTCCAGAATCAGAACTTTCCAATCACGATAAGCATCGGAACCTGGACGCACGAAACGTCCATGCCTTGGGAAGAAACCATATTCCACGATCCTCGCAACATCGGAAAGTTCATTGACCCACGTGTTCTTATCAGAGATATTTACCACGCGAACGGCCACAGGCCAAGATCGAGCCGCATAGATCAGCTGGGTAACCCAGCGATCACCGCGTCCGGCCCACACGACTTCCCTCTGAGGGTTCGTTGGGCCATAGTCAATTCGGACAATAAAATCCTCACCCGGACTCAGAAGGACAGCCTCGCTTGGTCTAACCGACCTGTTACGACCAATGTGATCACCAGGTTCCCAATTACACATCATCACTACTACCTCGTCTGGTAACGACACCAGACCTTCACGAGCGCTAATTCTCACTCCAGCAGCAAACATAAAACCCATTCCCAGAAGCACGTCAATTCCTTCACCGATATTCGCGACCCAAACATCCACAATATATACCACTCTTGGCCCAAGTGTCAATTTGATCTCAGCGCTGGCACCAATATATGTTGGAACACCACCCATTCCTGACACCTTGGTCTGCTTGTGCGACTTAAGTCTGAGTCCGAGCTTACGCGCAAAGTCGTAACTCAGAATGTTTATGGTCGCACCAGTATCCAAGAGAATCTTGGTCCGATGGTCATTCACAGCACCATACACCATCACCACATCCCTCTTTGACCGATCAGGGTAGTTGTCCTCCCACCAGTCATAACACTCGCCATCCTTCAACCTGAACGACACTGTGTCGTCTGGTGTCTGGTCGGTGTTTTCGGCGATCTCAGGTAACTCGTTCCCTGAGTTTCCAGAAGGTATGGTCGATTCTTGGGCAAAAGTAGTCATGCATTGTTGAATGTTATCTTGAGTCTTTCTCAGCTCTGGTCCTACACACACTAGAACACACAACTCCGGGGTAACGCCATGCCCGGCGCGTTTCGGATCCCCATCCGACGGGCATATTAGTTTAACGGCTTCCCAGAGTCTGCCTCATCACCCAGGAGTTTCTCCCGTAGGTGGTTCGGCATGTCCTTGAGTGCGCCTTGTCGAGCGAGTTGCTTGAGTGCTTCCAGAGTTTTCAGATCTTCACAGGGTTTTCCAGGATGCACTCTTCCACATACTTCACAGGGTGGCATCCGACACATTCGACTCGGGTGTCCCTTCTCCTGACATCGGTCACACGTGACGTCTCTCCACCAATCTTCCTCTGAGTGTCATGAGCGTTGACATTTTTCACAGAACTTGTTCCAGTAGCCACTATTCTCATGACGTCTCTGGTGGAATCCTTGACCTGATGATCCAGACGGGGACTGGGGCGGCGGACGCCATCCCATGTTATCCATCACTCGATATACTTCATTCGTCAGGGTCTGCGTCCAATCTGCACTTAATGGAGCCTTTGAATTGTTCGCAGAGGCTTGCGCAGTACTCTCATCACGGGCAGACTTTGAAGTCGCACTTGGAGGTCTGGAATCACCCGTCTGATCTCTGGTATCCTGATTGGATTTCAGAGATTCCTTATGATTTTCTGAGTTTTCAGAGTCATAGTCTTCAGAATCCACATCTCTTGCGACATAAGTCCGATGCACACGCTTGGGCTTGAACTGTCCTCGCGGAATATTGTCAGCCCGGAAATCTCGAGACTTGGCAGGGGTCATCTCTTGGTCGCCAGTTCGCCACACATCTTCATCTTGCTGCAACGCATATTCCAAGTGTGAAATTCGTCGAAATCTCTGACTTTGCAGCGACGTTTTCAGGCGTGCATCCTTAAGCTTCGTGATGAATCGCAGTACATGCTTCTCAAGACGCTTGGACGACTTCCGGAAATCGATGTCAGCTTTTCCAGAGGCAGAATTAAGTCGGTAGAAAAATTCAAGCGGAGTCTCAGAGTCTTTCATAGCCATAGTGAAGTATCTCTCAGAATACGATGACCGAGCTTTGCAATAACGTTTCTTGAACTCTGAAGACAGCTCTTTCCAGTCACGGGACACACTTTTGGGAAGCTGGTTAAACCAGTCTCGCGCAGACACAGGGAGCTTCAACTTAAGTTCCTGGATGCGCGTCTTAGTCGACCAACCTCCTTGAGAAGCCATATTCGTGAACCGCTCCCACCAGTGGACACGTTCCCTGAGTGTAGCTCTAGGGTCGAATTCTCCAAGGTTGTTGGAGTTCATGAACGGCCTCAGTGTCAGAAGTGTGGTTCCGGCCTGTGCTTGAGTTGCTGCCGTCAGATTCACCACTTCACCTGGCTCCGAGTTTTCTGATGACGAGCTCGCAGAGTCTGAGCTCGAGTTATCAGAGTCTCCGCCAGAGTCTGGTGCTCTACCATGGCGTTTCTCTCTGCGAGACGCTCTTCGATCTCCATTAGGCCGTCTAGCTTCAGTTTTCTGCGGCGGATCTCGTCTCGGAGTAGGCGCACGTCTAGTATCACCCTTGGTCTCTGTCACCGAAGTCGCTTGAGTCACCTGGGTGGCCGTAGCAGTAGTAGCGCCGCCATTCCTCTCGGCCTTCACTCGCTTCGCCCCCGTGCTTCGTGCAGGGGTGCCCTGCTGGAAGGTCGCAACCTCTCGAGATTCCGTCTTGAGGACCGGTGAATGTGACATGGGTTCAACCCCAACCCTACTTGCGTCACTTCTGATTTCCGACCCTGATACTGGATACATAGTTGCAACTTCAGGGTTGCCGGTATGTAACACTTGGTTTGAAGTTGCTGAATCAGGGTGACCGACCCTTCGCGCCTCTTGAACTTGGGATAATGTCGCTCGAAGGTTTCTCAACTGACCGGCTTGGAACCGTTGCATGTTCTGAGAATTTTCTTTCTCCCTGTCGCGCTCGGCTTCCACGTCTTTCATTCGCTGCTGTAAGGCTTCCATTTGATAAATCCAGTCTCGTTTCATCTCGTCAGTCGCACGCGCACGTTCGGCCTCAGTCTCAGCCTCTCTTTGTCGCCAGCGTTCATCAAACTCTGATTCCAGACGTTGGTTTTCAGAGTTCCGAAGTTCCGATTTCAGAGTTTCCAACTCTGCCACGCTGCGATTCCTGAGTTTGCTTTCAGATACCAGACTTCTGCGTTCCTCAGCGTCGTCGGCACGTCTCTCAGCCTCCAGCCTCGCGTTTTCCGACTTCAACAAGCGCTCAGTGAGCGTCAGAATCTCGCGTCTTGCCTCCAAGTCACGTTGCTCTCGACGACGATCGCGTTCCATGGACTCCAAGTGTTCTCGGGCCAAGAACTCCATCTGCGCCTGTTCCATCCGGCTTTGCCACTCCTGCTGTTGCCTCATGACGTTCAACTCGATCTGGGCAGGTCCTGATCTCTGAGAACTTCGAGCTTCAGACTTCGTACGACTCGACGCGATGGAACTCAAGCGTCGGGACGGTGGTCTTGGAAGGTCTTTACTCTTCACACTTTGGCGGTGGCTCTGGTGACTTTCGCCTCGGGTGGAGACAGATACAGGCGGAATCTCCGGAGTCAATTGTCTGAAATCCCGTGAAGAACTTCCGACAGACACCTGGTTTCCAGACTTCGCGTCCGGCACCTCTGGTTTCTCTTCCGGCATGTCGACATCTTCGAACTCTGGTTTCACTGGTAACAGCGTTCGCGTCACTTGGATCCCCATGCCTTCAGAGACTGTTCCTCCCACATCAGCGCCTTGAGCGATTAACGCCAGACTTCCTGTGGACAGCGGCATATGTGATGCCGCCCCTCGACTCATGGACATCAAGGACGAGTCCGTAGAGCTTCCGCGTGAAGTCTGGAATCCCGACGACTGGTCATCTGAGGTCCCAATGACACTGGGAATTGGTACATCCGACATCCGAGTCTGAGAAGTACTGTGATCTTCAGACATTGGAGTTTCAGACTCCGGTCGCGTGTTCTCAGAGCGACTCTCATACTGCGGCAGTGAAGACAGCGATGGCGTCGATAAAGCTGAAGGTGTCGACGGGATTTGTGGGCGCGGCGGTCGCTGCTGTAAGCGCTTGGACCGCGGTGGCTCGTCACTGCTGGAACCATCGGAACTGTGCGTCACTCGGAGTCCGGTCACCCGGAGTCGCATGATCAGTCGTTGTCCTTGTAGGTCAGCATCCTTGTCAGGTAATACACTGTCTGCTTCGTTCTTGCTTGTTGTGTCTTCTTGCTTCATGCTTTCTGGGAGTCGGCAAACTTGTAACCTGGCGGTCACTGTGGCCCACTCAACCAATTCCACTGCGAGTCGACTCTGAAGTTCAGACGCCACAGTGCGTACTTGAGACTCAAAGACAGCTGACGCCTGCGTCTGAGACCAGGTTGGGAGGAGGTTCTGGAATTCAAAACCCGCCTCGTACAACATTGTCTGAAGTATTGCCACACACTCTGGTGCTGTCAACGTGCTCATCGGTATCTCTACGCATGAAAGATCTTGTATCCGGCCAAAACCATGACGCCTCACGTGAAACTCTGAGATCCACATATCCTCAGGGAAGACAGAGGAACATCGCCACTTGATGTAGTCGCCGGTCGCTGCAGCAGCTTTCTGGAAAGCATCAGCACTAGGCTTCATCGTCGGCCACATATATTCGATGCTTGGCAGGATGACCTTGCCTGTGTCCATATCTCTCCAACGGCGGAACTCACGGCGCACATACCTCAGAGTCGTTCCCCGTCAAGCGAATCAGCCCTCCCAGACTCATCAGACGGTGTCTTCAGAGACTCTTCGGACTTGATCGCCGTGTCATCAGACATTGGTGTGTCTTCAGACTTTGGAGACTGCGGAACATGTTCTTCAGAGAGTCCGGATTCTGGTTTCACCTCATCCACGGACTGTCCGGAAGTTGCCGACTCTGAACGCAGATCGATCACCTCCGGGGACTCAATGAAATCGGCGCCTCCCTCAGACGCCTCATCACCACCCTCACGGGCAGTGGTCACCTCGTCACCAGAAACTTCGACTTCTGACGGGCCTTCAGAACCTTGTTCACCAGAGACAACAAATGTCACCTGGGCTTCTGGTTCCGCAGCAGGCTGGTTTTCGACCGCCGGTTCTGGAACGTTCACACTCTCGGCTGCCTTCTTCTCTCGAGCAGCTTTCCTCTTCTCGCGGGCCGCCTTCTGGATAGTATCCAGGTCTGGTTGTTCCTCAGGCGGCAAACCTTGTAGACGCTTGGACTGACGCGTCGGAACACTCCGACCTCGACCACGGCGTCCTCCTCTCGTAGATCCTGGTGTAGCCATCTTGAATATAGACGCTTGACAGGAAACTTTCTCTTCTTGTATTCTCAAATCCGGTGATATCACGATTCAAAAGATCCGGGCACGCGCACCAGTTGCGCGAAGTCGGTGAAACTTTGGTCGCGGAGCAGGGGCGTATAGTGAACCCTAGTTATACGACTACTAAAAAGGGGTTTTCAGAGTCGTACAACGGTAGGTTGGCGTGTGGTACCTTGCGGTATCCTCGTGGGTTCGTTGTCTTCGGAAATATGACCCTCGCCGGAGTCTGAGAATGTGCTGTGAAGAGAAGTAGGGGTTCCCTTGGAGTCTGGTGTCGGTTTTCAGGAAATCCTTCCAGGAGCGTTCGGGAGTCGGAATCTCTGGGAACCAAGATGGGTTCCAGGAAGTCGGCGGTCGAAAAGAGGTTAATATACCAGAGAAAGTCTGAAATCGGTGTCTGAATATCACAAATCCAGAACCGAGATGCCTGACTTTCAGAGATAAACAACCAATATACAGAGTTCGAAAATATACAAATATATACAGCCGTTCTTATTCTTTCTAGGCCCTTGAACGGTGGGCTAACACTCCAGGTCAACTAGGGACTTGCTACCAGACACCTGGTCTGTCTGGTATCCCTTTACGTTCGCGCACCACCCTCTAGTATAGAGGGAAAATATAAACCAATACAATCGGCTATATATAACAGTCTACCTTGCACTCTGAAAACGACTGTCTAGTTTCCAGAGCCTGTCCAAACGAGCAATATGAAATGGGCTACCGCTAGAGACAAAACAAACGACCCAACTAGGATATGGAATAGGCGGGTCCTTTCAGGTCTCTACGTTACCTGATCTCCACCTAAGAGTTGAATTTGGTGGAGATCACACGACGTACGTGATGACGCAGTGGCTTGAATACCTCTCAAGCGGACTTGTGCAGTAGCAAGCAAATTGAACTCTGTTTATCGTTTATCTTCCTCATAACTATCATATATCTCTGGTAACTCTCTTCTTCTTGTCGTCTTTTGCGTCCTTTGAGCAGTCAGTCTTCATATCTCAGGTACACTTGGTTCTCGTATGCATCAGGTATCTTGACTTGGCTTCAGTATGCAATCTGTGCAGCCGATCTCGATGGGTTGACAGGTAGAGACGTCATTACGGGGGATGTGCAGGTCAGTAATCACTTGAATGCGTGACTTGAACTTGGGTTCACTTGGTTCCAGTATGGTCTTGGATCTTCGGTGGTTTCAGAGTCTGGTATCCTGGTTTTCAGAGTCTGATATCACTTGGTTTTCAGAGTCTTAGTCACTCAGAGTTAGAGATACCAGAGTTTTGAGTAAGAAACCAGAGTACGGAGCACTAATGCTTCAACGTACACGAAGATCTTGAGGGTTGCGCGGGTGCGCGGCGTCCGGCGCGCGATACTTGGTCTCTGCGGGTATATGTTGTGAATCCTTGAACCATCCATCGTCGCGCTGGGCGGTAACGGGATGAGGGCTCTCAGAGATACGTTCTTCTGAGAGACTTTCCGCCAGAACTTAGGCACTCATCGTCGGGGAAAGTCCGGTGACCAGACAGAGTGTAGTTGACCTTCAGAGTTGTGCACACTCTGAAGTACACTTCTGGTCCTTTGGGCCCCTTTACAGTCAGGCGAAGGTTTATCCACAATCTTCCACAGATGTCGCACGGGTGCGGCCGCGTCCCAAAATCCCTTTCGCTTATAACCCATAGTATAACCAATCACATCGTAACGTAATATCCACCTGTCGCTCGAAAATCGGAAATAACATCATGTCAAAAGTCCATACTCATGGACTGCCAAAACCCAGAGGGTACAGGCAAGCTCGCCAAAGGCGCTGCCGCATGCGGCGAGGGTTTAACCCGTTGACACGTCTCGCACTTGCGCACATATGACCCACTTGTACAGCTTCGGCCACCAGTACATGGAGCTCACCGAGCCGTAGGTCTTCTCGCGACCGAGGTGGCCGCTCGTGGGCGTGTCGTGGGCCTCATAGAGGATACGATACTTCAGGTCCTCATCGTGAGGAACCACCACGCGTGGTGGGTCATCCTGACCCGTGCTCTCTCGGACGCTACACTCGTGGCAACAGTACCCAGCCACTTTCGAGCCATTGCGTCCGTAGAGCAATTGGTTTATGAAGTCGCCATCTTCATCATCACTGGCCTGAGTTTCGCCTGGAATAACTGGTGAGTGATCACCTGTTAGTTCAGCTGTAGCTGCAACTAAATCATCCATGGCTTCTTGGCGCTCGTCGTCCCTTAAATGAGGCGTCTGTCCAACTATTCTCTGATCAAAAACGCTACCCACTTTGGCTCGCTTATCATTCGGTCGTCGAAGCGGCTGGTAACAAGGAAAGCAATGTTTCTCGGTACCGCTGCATCTCCACTCGTGTTTCGTTTGCATAGCTTTCCTTTCGGAATGGGTGAATAACTTTATCGAAAATCCACCGGTTTCTCAACGTTTTCTCTAGATCACACAGAGATGGTAGAACAAGCGGTAGCGTTGGATACATTTGCCCGCTTAGTTGCTTCGAGACTTCCGTAAATGGCCTAAGCAGTGTGCAGAGGCACTTGAGAGAAACAGGTAAAAATACACGGAGTTAAAGAAGCTCACACAAGAATACCTTAATGCGCATAAAATGTATGGATGGCGCATGTCCCCATGGATAAGCGCATATCGGATGGGAAGTGCATACAAGTGATTGGCCCTGCTGGACATTGCAACCTGACTGGCACACGGAGCAGCTGAGTTACGGACATTGTATTACAGCCAATCCAAAGACCCTGATACCTACTTTACAGCCTATCGTTGCTGCCCATTCAGCGATCTCCTCCCCCGAAGACAAAGCTACCGGAATCGAATCCTTCGCGCGAGCTCGGTATCTACACGGGGACTTCTCAACGGCAGTCGGCTATGGTGTTGCAGTGGACAGTAGTTCACGAATATGTGGACGCTCCTACCGCCGAAGCCGCGCTGGCAAGTTTAAGCAGCACAAGAAGGGGACCAGCCACACAGTTCGTTGCTCGGTTTGTACCGTACCAGCTCCGCATAATATGCGCTACCAGCTTTTGAGCTGCTCATCGCCAAAATGCAAAACCAGCACGAATTCGTCCAAGTGTCAGTGGTGTGGGCGGGTTATGGTGTGCGAGAATACACGGAAAATTACAATTAACCAGTGTGGAACGCACATAAACCCGGAGAAGGATCCCAAACAGAACAAGTTGACCGAAGCTCACAATATTACATCCGCGAAATGGTTGCTAAAGGTCTCCGACCTGCGCACATCAGAAATTCTATGCGGAGAAAGTTTCAGGTTGCTATTGAGGATCTTCCTGAGTTGAAAGTTGTGCAGAACTTCTCGAACTATTTTCGCAAGACTAAAATGATGAACAATGATTTTGTGGACGAGATTGCTGACTACATACACTCCTTGGAGTTCAACGGAAGCGAAGCGGATAGCTCGCCATTTACGTTCGGTTGGCGAAAAGATGAAAACGGGTATATCGACGTAGGCATTGGCTCTGACGAAGTGCCGTTTGTCGTTGGAGTTACGTCTAAGAAACTACTATCGCGGCTGGACCGACCGGTGGATTCATTTGTGGTTCATGTGGATGCTACCTTTAAGGTCGCACAGGTTAAATATCCTGTACTCGTGTGCGGAATGTCAAATCGATGCCGATCATTTCATTTGGTAGCTCTGTTCGTGACTTCTCAGCGTTTTGGAAACTCAGTACACATGAACGTACTACTACATATATCCAAGTGCAAGTGGTTCCATCGAATGAGGATTTTGTTTTTCGAGTTGCTCGCGCTACTGAACGAAGCATTACGGTCGCAAGTGGTTATATCGAATGCTTCGTACGTCACTCCAACCCGAGAATACACGGAATTTATGGTAATGAGCTGCTCACGCCACTGAAAGCACTTTTGCTGTTGGAAAGTGTATCCCTAGGCATTTACATGCATGCATATAAACTTCAATGCACGTAACACAAACGAAAGTTATATTGACGTTGCTCATGGTCATGACGTGTATTGATCGTTACCGGGTATCATATCCTGCATTGCTGTAGTTTGATCTTTACCCTGAATACACGGATTTACTTCCTATCCCGGCAGTTCGCCTCTCCGCAGTGACACTCGAACCAAGGGTCCACGTAGTCCACAGTCACCTCTTCTCCTTCTTTAATGTGACGATTGGCCACCACCATTACAACCACATTGCGGCGGTTGCGCAACTCCACGAAACGACAAGATGCATTGCATGAGTGGTTCATCATGCGAGTCATGCCGCCACACGTTGTAGCATCAATGTAGACGTTCTTGCGCCGGCTGCTTTTTTGCTGTAGTTTCAGCGCGTACTCACTAGTCTGCATCTCATCGGCCTCGAAATCGTGTGTTGTTAGCACTCCTGTGTAGTTGCCGAGAAAAGCTCCTGCGAAAATCGCTGTTGTCGCTCTGACTCCGGTTCCATTTGCCTTGGTTTCAATAAGCTCCAAGTCCTTGCACTCGTTCAAGCTATTCGAGCACTTGCCATGGCGGCGGCAGTTAGCTGCCGTACAGTAGTAACTTGTGCGGGCATTCACACAGACGTCTCGAAAGCAGTCAACCGCACACTCGCACATATCCGTAGCTCCAACATCAGGGAACCGGATCTTCTCGGGGTTGCGCGAAACCATCACCTTGTCGACGCCAACGGGCCACAGAGGTTCGTCACCGTCATCGATAACAATCACTTCAGGCTCACGCGGAGCTTCAGGCTGCTGAACCGCCAACTGGCGTGACGCCACTAGCGCCTCACGGACACCAGGAAGCTGCAGGAAGCTGCTCATGAACATGGACTGCATTTTCCCGACGTTATACACC
Organism: Phytophthora colocasiae; assembly: GCA_018806915.1. Lineage (NCBI taxonomy): Eukaryota > Oomycota > Peronosporomycetes > Peronosporales > Peronosporaceae > Phytophthora > Phytophthora colocasiae. The sequence continues at coordinate 286,802 of JAGKQI010000026.1, read as the reverse complement.
CTGATGGACGTGCGGACAGGCTTCTTGTGGCCGGCATACCGTAATTTTCGCGAGCGTGTATACCCGTACGGATTATTCGACGGTTTAATTCGCTTCCTTTTCTTCTCTCGCTCCTTGTAGGTCAAGATGCCCTTGGCCGCAGTGGTGGCCTCTTCGACGAGCTCCTTCTTCACAGATGCGTCCAGCCCCTTGTCCTCAGCCTCCCCATCCGTGTTGCCTCCGGCGACACCCTCGAGGGGCCCAACTGTACACCAAACCCTAAGAACCACAACAGTGGCTGACAGTACACGCCTGTCACTGGCAGCCGGCAAACTCATATTTGTCCAAAAGTCAGACTTGTGTGTCCATTTTTTATATTTTCTCGGCACTTGACCGTCAAGATATCCTTGTGGGAGGGCATCAGTAAACTCATTTTGTCCACGTACAGTAAGGTAAAAAATCAAATATGGGCCGAGATAAAAGATGCTCGAATTACTCGGCATCTACTTATGCGTTGATAAAAAGTGAGACAGTTTCTGAAACGTCGCAAACCAGAGATTTTTTCTCAATTTTTTGTAGTAGCAGACCAATGAAATTAAGCTCATGCCCGTGGAGAAGAAAAAAATCGACTTAATCAGTTTACGGCCGAATTTAGTCTTGCTTTCAGTATTGAAAGCGCTGAGTGAGTGTCATTTTTGTGACCATTTGAGGTTTGGGTTATTCACCCTCACCTTTTATATTTCCACTTGTGATCAAGTTTCGACGGAAATTAACTTACGGAGGACAAACAGTAAAAGTCAAGTGACTGGCCAACAATAGAAGCCCCTGCCGAAGAAGCCGACAAAGCGTAAACGAGTCGCAGTTGGGGGGAGGCTGTTTACCCATGAAGTGCTCCAGGAACTTGCTGAGGCTGGCATCAAAAACCAAGTCGTCTAAGAAAGCTGTTACTACAACTGCAGGTAAAGGTGTAGAAGAGTACATGTAGCGCATATCACTTGTTCAGCTGTATTCTAAACAACAAAATGTTAGTCGAGTGTCTTGCACAGTGAGGTTGAATAGATGCTTTACTTACCAAATCAGTGCGGAGAATTAACGGGACTTGAACCCGCGACAACCCTGCTCCCATAATGGGCCCTCAATAAGCTCGCCGCCAACCAGGTAGGCGGCTGATCTGTCATCGCCTAGAGCCATGACACCTCGCGCCAAATTTACAAATTTAATTTTTGAAGGTATTCGTATTTAGTGTGTTTTAGCCAATAAAGTACTTGCTCTGTGAAAAACTTCACGTGATTGGCAGTTAAAATACGGCCCTAAATTGGTTGATGGCCCTAAATTGATGATTTACCTTATCCAAATACTGCTTTGCCATCAAAAGGCATGGGTATTTTTTTAACGATTTCAAGGGGTTTCTATAGCAAAGATGTAATCCAATGAAGTTGCGTAAAAAGCACACGTCACTTGTGTGTCCAAAGGCGGTGGTGGTCTCTGTAAGGCCGTCACTTGCAGATTCTTCCGGTCATGGTTCACTTCAGCCTGCGGCTTCGCGACAACTCGGTGGCCGAGTGGCGCGGTGACTACTTGGACTATGACGGTCTGAAGCGGTTACTGCAGCAGCAGCGTCAGATTGACGTGGCATTGGCCTCTGCTGCTTCCTCAGCAACTTCAAGCTCAACGCTGGAGGTGCGTGCGCCAACAGAGGACATGGAGATTAATGCGCTGAGTGGCCAGAAGTGGCAGCCCATGGTCACCGGCAGCAGCTCGCAGCTGACTAAGAAAATTACCAGTAAACTCGCGTTCTTGCGCTTACCAGGGACCCCACCGACGTCCACCGAGTCCGATCAGCTGCAGCTGCTGCTCTCCGCACCCGTCGCGTTTGAGGAGGCGCTTGAGCACGAGTACAATAAGGTAGAATACGCCTATATGCGCCATGCAGCCCAGTTGTCCGAACAACTTGAGCATTTGCAGGCGCAACATCGAGACGACGCACCCGCCACAGCTCAGGAATCGCTCAAGAATTCGCTAGTCGAACTGCATCGCTTGTTGAACCTGTTGCATAATTTCGCACTGTTAAATTACACGGGTTTCGTCAAGATCCTCAAGCGTTACGATAAAATCGCCAGCTTCCCAGCGGATCAGCGTAAGGAACACAAGGCCAAGCTGCAGACGTTCGAGTTTGCCAAGGCTCAGCTTTGCTCGGAGCTGTTGAAGCAGTTGGAGCAGTCGTTTGCCAATTGGTTCTGTGATGGGAACACAACCGTTGCGGTGGCTACACTCATGACGAAGAAAGAGGATTTTGTCAATTGGGGGCACATTTATCTTGGCATCAAGGCTGGATCGTGTCTCATCTTGTTGATCTGGGTGTGCTGGGACTCGCTGGTGGTCCCCACGTTTCACAATGGCCGTGAAAACCACCTCATCGATCTGGTACGCACCCGAGCCTACCCAGTCTATCGTGGTATTGGCTGTCTGCTTCTGCTGCACTGGCTGGTGGGCGTGTCACTCTACGTTTGGCGTGCAGCACGGATCAATTACCGATACATTTTCGAGCTGAACCCGCGCCGAGTGCAGTCTTACCCTCAGGTGTTTAGCGATGCCACCAACATGACGATCGTCTTCTTGGCAAATGTACTGCTCTACTACAAGGTGGTGAATGGCTACTTCCCGGAAGAGCTGCTACACCGTGGCTACTATCCACTGGCGCTGTTTGTGTATACGTTCTACTTCTACGCTATTCGGCCGTGGGGGCAACAACTTGGCATGTTGCGAACGCTGTGGGAGGTTGTGTGGTCGCCCCTGTATCCCGTGTCTTTCTTCCACACTTTCGTGGGCGACTACCTTACAAGTACGGTCAAAGTCACGCAGGATGTTAGCTGGTCGATGTGCTTCTTTGCTACGAAGGAGTTTCTGCGTAAAGACGTCATTCCGCCTGGAGGTGAAGTGGCTGGTGTTCATTTCTTACCGACGGCAATGGATCAAGACGAAACGACCTGCGCTGACAACGTGTACTACGTGAACGTGGTGGTGCCGCTGGTGTGCGCATTGCCGCTGTGGTGGCGCTTTTTGCAGAATCTTCGACGCGTGTACGACACGAAAACATGGTGGCCTCATCTGCCAAACGCTGCGAAATACGCTCTCACTCAAGTGGTTGTGCTTTTTGGGTTGTTCCACCCGTTGCACAACGACAACAATGAGGAAAACGCGTTGCAAGTGAGAATGTTCGTGGTCGTGTGGCTCTTCCTGTTTACTGCGAGTTCGCTCTACACGTGGGTCTGGGATGTGACGATGGACTGGGGGCTTGGTCGGCCGCAGTTTAAGTTCCTGGGTGATTCACAAATGTTTTCGCGCAAGTGGGTTTACTATGCAGCGATTGTGGCCGACCTGTTCCTGCGTTTTGCATGGACTCTTACACTAATTCCACCACGGGGTGCTGCTCGCTGGCTGCCGCTGTACTTGCAGCCGTTCACAATGGTACTGGAGCTGTTCCGTCGAACGTTTTGGAGCTTCTTCCGGCTTGAAAATGAGCATCTGCGCAACACACAGGGCTTCCGACGCGTGGACTTCATTCCTTTGCACTACGACCACGGCGTCGGTGATGTGGATAAGGAAGGTGAGGAAGTGGAGCAACTCGACTTCCGTGTCTTTACGCTCAAGATCTTGGCAGTGCTCTTCACTGTGCTGGGACTCAGCGTCGTTGCCATTGTCATTGAGCGGTAGATACTATTGAAGTCATGAAATAGATATGATTCACCTAGCAACTCGGTGGTTCTAACAATCCTTTTAAGACAAGATGGGGGGTAAGTACATGAAGAGGAGGCATTAATTAGAGTTTAATGCGCGGGGTCAAGAAAAAGAGGCCTTTGGGCTTCTCTCTAGCGCTCGCACGCGCTTAGAACTTGACCTCCTTAAGGCCCCACTTAATGTAGCAGAAGGTGGGAGCAACGGCGCCCTCCGGGTAGTAGGCGTAAGCGAGACCAGCCTCCGAGTCGCACGACTTGAACATGTAGAACTGCAGCTCCTTGAACATGGACACGAGGAACTTGACGATCTCCTGGGCGTCGCTCTTGAACTGAGTCAGCTGCTCGTCGCTGGCACCCGTGGACTTAAGGTGCTTCATGGTCTTACGGAAGTACGACTTGAGGTACGTCTTGAGCTCGGCCTTGGTGTCGAAGCCCGTCTCAACGTAGCCGAAGCCGACCGAGTCATCGATCACGTTGTTCACCGTCTCCACCGAGTCGTCGATCTGCTCGTCGTCGCCGCCGAAAGCGTCACCGCAGCCGATGTCGACGTTGTCGGCGCCCTTGGCCACCGTCTTGGACTCCACCTGGAACATGCCCGACACCTCGTTGCCCTCGAGGTCCTTGCACGGACCGACCTTGTTCGAGTCGGACATGACCTCATCCTCCGTGAAAATGTCCTGCCACACCAACATGTTGCTTCGACTGCTGCTTGATTCTCTTGGGAACGAAAAGCTACTGCGCCGACGGATCAGTTCAAGCGGAAGCGCGAACAAACAGAGCCACCAGTTCCCTAGACGACAGAGGGCTGCTGACGGTATTGAGAGGGAACAGTAGGTCGCCACTGCGTAAGAAGGAAGAATTAGCAAAGAACTCCCCAGCGACATGGTGACCCCGCTAGGGAAAGGGATCGAATTTTGACCAATCTAATCAGTAGATATGCTATTTTTGGAGACAGCGAATGCTAGTATATGATTTTAGTGGAAGTTATGCAGCCATTTCATGCCACCAAGGCCGTCGGGTTTCTTCGGAACAAAGTCCGGGTACTTGGCACGGTTCTCGCGGATAAAAGCGTGGTAGTCGCGCCACAACATGGCGTTCTGCAGAGCCCACAACTTGACTTGGTTCACATCACCAGGCTCATAGTGCGGTGGCTTGGGCAAATTTACAATTGGCATTGGATCCAGCAGTCCGTACCAGAAGTTCTGGTTCTGGAAGTGTGTCAGCGCGAAGGACTCGTTCACTTGACTCGTGAGTTTCTTATGGAGCTTCTTCAAATCATTGAGACTTTGAGAACTCCCGCTAGGCGCTAGAAACGCCCCCAGCGAGTCGCTCAATCCAACAGGAAGCGATGCTCGATCCGCTAGTTGGTGAGCGTTGATTGCCTCTTGAACAGCCTCCGCTAACTTCATCTTGATGTACAGGATAGAGCTAGAGAAAAACACGTTGCCGTCATCTTCCATTGTCGGTAATAGATCCTCTGTCATGTCAGCGTTGTGCACGTCCAGGAACGGCAGATCCATGTTGGCCCAGTCGTAGTCGAAGGCTGTGCCGCCTGTCAACCACCACTTGATAAAGTCGTAGGCAGGGGTTCCGAAAAATACTCGGAAGTGGAAATATATTCCGTATTTTCGGTGAAATTATTTATTTCACGGTTCCTGGGACAAGAATAAATTATTTACGGAGATGTCACGACTATTTATTTTAATATTCAAAACCTTCCATCCATTATATTTAATGTACAACCACACCTACTCATTTGAGTTCAAGTATACGCTTGTTTAGCGTTGCCAGGGCTATGATCGGCCACGAGCGCCAGGCACTATCGCCTATAGCGGTTGAAATGCTGCTTTTCCTGAAAGTCAACGCCTCCTACTGGGGTGTGGAAGTCGTTGACAGATGCATTTAGAAAACAGTACAGCAGCACATGAACTGACATCAAGGGACTGTGAGCAGTGCATGTTTCTCACGGTTCTTCGCGGTGATATCAATTATTTACTGCGACGTTTTGATAGTTCTCAATTATTGATTTCTTTGAGTTTCTTCCTGCAATGCGTTACGGGCTGGAGTCCAATGGAGAAAACGAGTATCAGTACAATATTCGGAACCCCTGGTCGTAGGCCTCCTGGTACTGCCCCAACATCAGCATGAACGTCGGGATGCCCTCTCGAATGCCGAGGTTGTCGTTTCGGCACAGCCGCATGCATTCCATGGATTCCTCCAGTGCCGCCTCGAGCGCAGGTCTTGAAGGGATCGTAGACAGGGCCCGGATCAACTCCAGTTTGGCGCGCATGTATGGGCGTGTGCTGAGTATACTCCAGAATGTGCCAGCGTGTGTCTCGAAGGCATTCCCTGGCGTCCATTCGTCCTCGGTGGAGTTGCGGATCTTGTCGGCTTCCTTCAGCATTTGGTCGCGCATCTTCTTGACGCGTTTGCAGGTGGATTTGTGCGAGGCAAAGTGCTCGCTCTGGTGCTCGCGCCCGCAGTACAGTACGGCCTGGCAGCGAGAGCATTTGAAGAGAGACTCGGCCGACACGCCTGAGCGAGGACCACACACCACGCAGGCCTTAGGTAGCACCATCTTGATGAATGTCAAGCTGGTACCTCATGGATTTGTAATTATCGATCGATGTACTTAAGTATATTGCAATTTTGACCTTGAAGGGTACGTCAGCCAAAGAGCTCTTCGCGCAGAGCAATGAGGTCGTCTTTGTGCTCACGTATAAGCGCTCGCAGTACATCACCGCCCAGTTGGAAGTTGCGAATAAAGTTCACTTTGTCATTCATCGCCTTGATCCACTGCGTTGCCTTTGGTGTGTCAGCGTCGATCGGTGGTTTCCACTCGAAGATATTGACTCGCGGATCAAACTTTGGCTTCGGAGCTGCATCTTCTACTTCTGTTGCTTGAGTCTCCAGTGTTGGTTCGTTGTTACCATGGTCACTCGGAGTAGTCGATGCACCAGTTGCCGTGGGTGTTTGTTCGTTCGCTTCAGCGAGAGATTTCTCTGTTGGAGAAGCTTCTAATGTCACGTCGATCACCTTTGAGTCGAATTCAGGATCAACTGATGTTACCTCCGTTGCATGATCGACTGCATTTGCTGCTAACGAAGTGCTAGTAGCTTTTTCGTCAGAGAAATTAGCCGCCGTAGAAACTGTAGGGCTCGCAGTTGGAGTCTCTGGGGCTGGTTCAGGGAACGGATCCGCTCCCCACCACTTGTTGTGAAGATATTTCTCCACTACCTCGACCTTTTTGTCGTCCAGAACAGCATCGTAAATCAGCACCTCAGCAATTCTACCTTGGAATGCGTTCGTATCACATGCGCTCTTGCTATTGCCTAAACTCACCACCTCATTAACGGTTACTCGGATGCGTGTTCCATCAGTGTCACCTTTTAGTTGTGCTCCTCCATCCCATGGTCCGCCGTTCGCCTTGATCTCGACGTAATGCTGATGCAATCGGTATGTTGCTAAGGAGAACTGACCCGTGGGCAACGCGTGAATGTACTTTACGAGGCCATTGTTGGCGAAAAATGACGGTTTACCGCCGTGAAGAGCAAATTGTCCGTACGGTGAGTTTCCGAAGAATTTCTGCCCCGTGAACGAATCGCCAGTCTATCCACAACAAGACCAGGTTATCCGGCTGAAGATATAGCCAATCTACTTAGAATCTTACCTCACTTTGCGCTGGGGAAATCACGAAGAACAGAGTCATCGACTCGTGCACCTTCAGGGTGTCAGTGGCCATTGGACACGAAAACTGCACGGTCGGAAGCTGATTGTGCGTATCAGGATCAATGGGGATCCACAAGAGTTTTCGTTGAGGAGAAGCTGCAAAAGAAACTGCTGAGCCTGCACCAGTTGGGTCTGAATTCGCGACTTGACTTGTCCACCTTTGCAGTGGTAGTTAGCAGGACATTTACAGTGAGGGGCAATGAGGAGATTGTAAAATACCTTTTCACTTCACACGCAGCTCGATCTTGCCCTGAGGATGACAAACAAGCCGCCAAGTTTTCGACCTCCATACCTGAATCACTAGACAGCCACACTGCCAACCTGTCTTGAAAAGCTGCAATTTTAGGCACAAACGAGTTCGCCTTTCAATAAAATCTCGTAGCCTTGAGAATTGCTTGCTTACCTTCAGATTCAACTGCAGGTTGTCCAGAATCCTCATGTTGAGGTTCTACGGTTAACGCTATTGAACTGGACTCGATCTCATTCGATGGTTCTGGTGGTGGTGCCAACGTTTGAGATTCCTGGCTCGAGCTCCCAAGTGGTGGGTTTTGCGTACTAGATACGACACTCGAAGTACTCCTTGATGAACTATCACCACTCGTAGGTGTTGTTGTCTGTTCAATCACCGATTGAGTTTCATCTGCGTGATCGTTGATTTCTACAGCTACCGGACTTTCGGAGGTCTCTTCGACTCTGGTCTCGCGCGTTAGTGGTTCTTTTGTCTCGCTTCCACTATCTTCATCTGCTGGATCAGTTCTCGTTATTTTTGTGTAGCCTACGGATTCCTGTACTTGTATTTGCGGTTCTTTTGTTGCTGTTGTATCTTCATCAACAAACGATAGAGTCTGCTCAGTGTTCTTGATCACTGGACCACGATCCTGCTCAAGCGCATTGTTCACAATACCCTCTCCATACAGGGGCGGAAAACGAGAGGAACTCATGAATATGAACGAAGTAACGATTGCCAGGTTTGCAATTAGGATAAGCCTGGCAACATTTGCTCAGACGACGTCAGATCAAATTGAAAACTCTCGGTTAGATGACCCCACTCACCAAATTTTGCCTCGAGGGGTTGAAAAGGACACTCCTCTTGATCCTTGCCTTGGTCGGTTTTTGCTGTTAGGATGGAGAGCACTAGAGCTGTCCTCATCGTCGCTCATAGGCGCAACGCTGTCCTTCTTCTTGTGACTTTGCTTCATTAAACCCATCGCTACCAGTTAAAAACACGTTAGCGTTCGAGGATCGTAGACTTGGCGGCAGCACAAAGCAAGTTGCACGGAGCAACGCCTGAATTTTGCGACCATACAGGTAGGTGTGACGCTTCAACATCATTCAGATTACTTTTGCATCTAGCTAGGTATACACCAGTATACTATTCAATCAACCAACGCAATGTCTACCATGTCACCTGGATGGAATCGAACACTTGCAAGCGTCTTGGTGTCGTCGGCGCCTCGCCGATGACTGCAATTCACGTTGCCCACTTTCCGAATGAGCACTCTGCAATACACGAAAGAAAGACTTGGGGTCAGTCAGGAGCACAGCCATCTACATAGGGCAGTTCTTCTTCACCTTCCGTCTCTTGTCTCAGACACGACGCTAATGCTAAGGCGCTTATTGGGCTTCTGGGCGTCGGGATTCGAGTCTTGCACAAGGTCCGCGATCTCCCTCAGAGTAGCGTCTGGCCTGTATCACGCAATAATCCATTCAGGCAAGAAACGCAGGAACTTGAGGCAGTTGCCGCACAACCTACCACGTGTAAATGTGCAATTCATTGGCGATGGGTTTGTCATCCAGCTTCTCGAATGTATCCGCTCTGTGTCAACACATTTCCATTGCAGTCACAGTCAGTTCTTCGCGATCAACCACAATCCAGTCCGTAATAATAACCCTTTAGCAGTCGGACCTGTTGTGAGTGCCCCTACTGAAGAAGACACGCAGCAGGAATGGGCAGTGCTTCTCACGGTCGATCACACGCTCTTCAGGCATGACGGACGACAGCAGAAAATCCGCTGATGTCGTACTTAGTGAAAACCCCCGATAACGTACTTAACTGAGAGTCATTAATTGAGAGGTGGCCAACAAGCAGGCAATAGGCAAGTGAATATGGCGGCGCGCAACGTGGTTCGTTTCCTCAAGTCAGCTAAAATCTCCTTCTCCAGCTTCGACCGGAGGGCAACTGGCGCCTGGTGAGTCCTTTTATTGTTCCTGGCCATGTCTTGCGTTAAGAGTAATGTTAATGATGCTGGGCTCTTGTCTTGTGTGAATTTCTCTCAGTGAATTCTATCGACAGATGACGGCTGAGAAGGTAAGTGGTTATCAACTATAGCATTTATTAAATGAAGGCAATGATTTATCAAACTGGACTTGTGTGTTGATGATAGACGCGTAAGGTGAACCCCAAGGCCGAGATTGACCAGGTGACGTCGGTGACGGGCACGCTGCCCACGATCCAACTGGACTTCAGTATGTTTAGTACCTGCTACAACAAAATCGTTTGTGTATGGTAGTCTAACTGTTGCGGTGTATTGTGCTCTTGCGTGGCGTAGTCAACGGCAGCAAGCACGTTATGGAGGTGCCCGAGAAGAACGTGCGTGAGATCTTCGAGGAGGTGGATTACCACTGCTCCCTGATTGAGACCGAGTACGAGAAGGCGGGTAAGAACATCGAATAGACAGTCGGGAGACAGAGGCAAGTGCAACGGTAGGTGGACTCGTCCTGCTCAGGTTTCTTTCTAGCAGCAGGTAATACAGCGAAAAGAGTAGATGAGTTTGCAAATCGTTGAGTCGACACGTCTACAGTGTTGTTCTAGCATTAAATAGCTCGGCGTGGTTACTGCGGGTCAATGAGCGCGATTTCAGCTCGCGCATCCTCATCAAAATTGGGCTGTGCAGCGTACAGATCCAGCGCCGTGGCACGTTCCAACGAGAACTTCAGCAGGTGGTCTCTACACGTGCGACTCGAGCCTGAGTCAAACAGCAATACACTTAACAATTCAAACACAAAGACGATCGGCAAATACAACGAGCAAGGCGATTGCGGCTGCACTGGACGTACCGCATACGCGCGCCACTCGAATGTTGATGTCTTGATTGTGTAAGTCCGTCACAAACACCAACGACGTCTCCACCATTTTGCACATTTCACGTGCGCACCGAATGGCAGCGAGTCTGGTCTGTGTATTGAATGTGTACGCTTTAGAAGGGAAAAGGAAAAGTGATTTACTATCAGTGCCGTACAGTCTCGCTGCGCAGAATTAACCCACGCGAGGTACCTTATCCACTACCGCTTACGACGTAACTTCCAACACTCCTTCCCTGCGCAGTGAGGCTCTATCACTCACCAGTTAACCCGATCTTCTCTCGTAGTTGAAGTACTCGTTCTCCTGGAAGAGCCTTCGTCAGCAAGTCCGCTAACATATCGGCGGTTCCGACGTACGTGGGCAGAACGACACCTCGCTCAGCGTAATCTCGCAAGAATTTGACCTTGATATCCACGTGCTTGGCCCTCCCGAGCTTGCCTCGTTGGTGATCTGTTTCAGCGCTGCCTGGTTATCCATCATCATCTCTGATTGGCAGCTTTACCTTTAAGCCAATCTCTCCGGAACAGCTCGCGTAAACCCAACACATTTTGGCCGCCAACAGATGCTGCGACAAACTCCGCTTCTGCAGTTGACAGCACGACAGCGGTTTGCTTCCTGCACTCCCAATCTATCGTCATTCCATTTACTTGACTATGACGCCGCTGACAGATTTGCGATCTTGCACGTCTCCAGCAAAGTCTGCATCAGACCAGCAACACAAACGGACAATTTCTTTCGCGCCATCTTGCACATCATCCGTCAGGCGCAACTTCAAACCACGCGTTCCACTCAAATACCGTGCGATTCGCTTCGCTAGCTTCCAGTCTTGAGCAGTGGGAGCGTGAGTCTTTCGACTCGCGCGGTGAACAGCAAACGAAATGTCAGGTCTTGTGCCACGTGCGATCCACAGGAGACTCAACCAAGGCCTGAAAGTCCTTCACCGTCGGTTCTTGCCATCGGGAGCCGACTTAATAGGCAGTAACTTCCCATCGTCGTCAAAGGGTGGATCGCCCGCTGCGATAGGCAGTCGAACGCTGTTGGCATTTTCTAAGCCATGCGCGATCAGCGTTTCCGTGATGGCATGCTCTTGGTCAATCGTATATCCACGCTCATCGTCGTGCTGATCCTCATCCCGAGGAACATCGATGCTGGTCCCAAGTCCTTGAGTTCCAGGATTGCCATATCAGCAAAAAATGAGCCGACGCGCGGCGCCGAAGTAGCGGTGACCAGCAAATCGTCAACGTATGTCCCCACAACAGTTATTCCACCAACGTCAGTCTTCACATAGACGCAATGAATCGGACAAACATTGCCTGAATCCGACCTGAATAAGCGTTTTGTGCAGTAACTACGCCACAGCCTTCCAGCTTGCTTAAGCCCATAAAGGCTTCTTCCGAGCAACAAGCCGAGTTCACTAACGTCTTTGACACCCAAAGCTGCTAGCTCAGCTGCCGTAAACTCCATTCCGTCGGGAATGTACAGGCAGATTTCTAAGCCTTCTTCCGTCGATGCCTTCACGAACGCATTCGGCACATCACCGTGCCTCGCTGGCACGCGCCAGATTCTTGCAAGTGCAAGCACAGCTTTTCCACTTGGCAGTTCCATCACCGCAGCAAATGTGAACAAGTAGTCAATACCGAACACTTGCTCATTTCCGCATGCTACGAGTCGAGCTTTGTAGCGCTGGATTTTGCCATTGCCATCCCGTTTCTTCTTATATACCCATTTCGAGTGTAGTCGAGCGGTACCCGGAGACACCTTCACAACTTTCCAAGTGTCGTTCGCTTCCAGAGAAGCAATTTCTTCTGCCCGCGGCCCGCCATTTCTCACTTTCCGCGCAACGTCTGGCAGCAGCAAATTTGCTGGCTCCTTATCATCCGCATGAGTATCTTCCACATGTACAGCACTTGAGACCAGTGCTCCTTCCGACCCTCCGTCGTCATCTCCATCAGCTTCACGGCGTCGAACAGATTTCTTCCTCACGCGCTGTGACCGACGTGGCTTGGTCTCTCCTTTAGAATTTCCAGTTTCAGGCGCATTCTTCCACGTCTTCCGTGACATTGCTCGCGCCAGGACTCGTTCTACCGTTGGCCATTTCTGCAAGTTCTTCAAGAATTAGTTGCTGTGAAATGCGGTCGCTGTCAGCCTGTTTCCAACGTCTCGATGTCCTTTACATGGCGGGTCACCACAACCTTGTTGCTCTCCGGTAAGTATACTGATACCCTTTGTTTCGTCGCTTTTTCCGATCACAACTCCACGCTGAGAACGCTTTTGCAGATTCTTCTTGCTAGTGTCAACGAATACAGCGCAAGCAGATCCAAAAACCACAATGTCTTGAAAACTTGGCGCACGTCCAGAGAGCACCTCCAGCGGCGACATTCGGTCATCGTTTGCACGGGTGGGACTGCGGTTCAATACATAGACCGCATATTCTGCCGCATCTCCCCAAAATGTCAGTGGCAACTCGGAAGCAAACAGCATGCAGCGCACGATGTTCATCACCGTTCGGTGCATCCTCTCTGCTTTACCGTTGGCAGCTTGGTTCCTTGCCTCGCTCTTCTGACGGGCCACTCCTGATTGCTTGCAAAACTCGTCCACGTTGTTGTATTCTGCACCTCCGTCAGTACGTAGGACACGAACCTTGCACCCAAATTGCTTCTCGAACCAGGTCAGAAATTGTTCGAAGTATTTGGCGGCCTGATCCTTCGTCTTCGCCAAGAACACGCGGCAGTAATTGGACTTATGGTCCACGAAGTTCACCGCATCGATTTCCACGTCGGTCTCGGGGCGTAACAGGGCCTTCAAGTCACTGCAAATCACCGCCCCCACACGATCAACTGGAGCATGCTCCCAGTGCGTCTTTCGTCGGCTGTTGGGCACGCGTCTGCTTGCCTTCAGCACATACACGACAGTTGACCCGCTTGTGGCTAGTAATCTCAATCCCAGAGGCTGGGTCTTCGCGATCCGCCTGATCGATTGTATCAAATGCAAGATGTCCAAACCTCTCGTGAAAGCCGACCAAAGTATCCTTCTGAACAATTCGAGAGGTGAGATGGCGGTCTTCCTCCACCACCGCGCTCATCACAACTTCTTTCATCTGTTGCACAGAGCGCCGTCGACCACATTGCACTCTTGCTACCAGTACGTTGCTCTTGATATCCGCGTAGAACACCACTCGTGTAGGGTTGCCTTCAATACTGCCACACAGCCATTGTGATCAGCCACCTTGCAGCCCATTTTCAGCAACAAGCAGTACGACATCAGGTTCCTGGCTAGCTTAGGTGCATAGTAGACGTTCTCAGTGTGATCTCGGCCTGACGCCGTCCAATCGCTTTAAGCACAGCTGTTCCTTCAGCGTCACCTCAAGCTTTGTGCCATCGGGCTGAAACTCTCCTCCGCGTCGTGGCATTCCGTGACGTCCTGAGCATCGTCTTGTCGTTCACCATATGACGACTTGCACCACTGTCCAATATCCAGTCGTCAGTCCTGAGGCCATGTTCTGAACATTCAAAGACCATTTGATCTTACTCGTCACCACCATCGTTCTTGTGCTCTTTTCAGACAATCGCGCCGGATGTGGCCGACATTGCCACACTTGTAGCATTTCCTGCCAGTTGTGACGGTGCTGACTGTGTCCTTCCTGATCCCTTTGAACGTCTTGTCCTCGTCCTTCAGTGCTTGAGCCCACGCCACAAGCTCACTTGCCTGTTGCATTGGGTCTGGCCTCGTAGGGTCGTACTTCGCCATCATAGCGATCTTCAAATCCGGGTCAGCGTACTTCACCACGTTTTCAGCACCAAACTCGGCGACGCGTTGGTAGCCCCATTAGCGCATTCAGGTAAAGGAAGGGTCGGTCATTCCATGTACGCGAGCTCTCCTTCCGGGCTGAAAACATCCTCATCGCCTGCTGATTGGAGATGTTCACACGGAACGCCGCATTCATTTGTTCCATCACAAACCAAAGATTTGGCTGGGTAGCCCACCACCGCTGCACATGTTGATGGAAGTACTTTTCAGCTTTGCCTCGCAGATGCTCTGCGAACTTATTGACCTTCGCCCGTTCCGTCCAGCGATAGCGGTAGGCGATCTCGGCCATCTCAACCTGCTCAATGAACAGTAATGCCCACTGTTCAAAGCCAGATCCTAGACCTTTGTAGACCTCGTTACCGTCGAATGCGCGTAGCGCTAGCTTAGCCTCTCTCGCAGGGGACGCGTGGTTCAGCTGCCATGACAGGCTCAGCATGTTGTTGCTGTGGCTGCTGCTGCGCGTGTGCTTGACCGGGGGGGCGGGCGGTACGCTTGGTACTGTGGAACCCGCGGTCCACTTCGTGGTCAAGATAGCCAGCACGCGCCCATCCTCCAGGAGTCTGGACCCCAGGCCCACATGTCCACCTCCAAGCTCGTCAACGTGCATTTGCGCCGCATCCCGAGGCTCCTGCCCTCCTCAATCGCTTGACGGAAGACGCTTCGCCTCAGCGGTTGGTCAGGAGACACCGGCGCTCCCCGAGGCGTGACCGCCTTCTCCAGCATGTTCACCTTGGTGGTCAGCTGCCTCAGCAGCACCATCATATCCTCCATTCCGGGAGCGGCTTTTCCTTCATCAGGCGAGCTACCCCTTTCGTGGGCAGCAGGATCACCGCCACCAGTACCTGGCGCAACCTCTTCGCAGGTAGCGGAGGTGTCTGTCGTGCGATACTTCGCCAGCGTCCTTGGAACTCATAACCTATTGAATGTGTACGCTTTAGAAGGGAAAAGGAAAAGTGATTTACTATCAGTGCCGTACAGTCTCGCTGCGCAGAATTAACCCACGCGAGGTACCTTATCCACTACCGCTTACGACGTAACTTCCAACACTGTGGATTGTAATACAACACTGCACAGCAAACGAAGTAAACGTCAATGTCGAACTTCAGTTATATTCTGGTGCTCACCTTGGAACGCGTACTGTGACAATCCTGAGCCAAAATCCCCGTAGCTCTTGGTGATGGACTCGCGGATCAACGCTGCGATGTCTTCCTTCTTGATCGCCAGCTTTCGGGTACCAGTAGCCTCCACCACCAGGTAGCGTGTCTTGAGACGCACCATGGTTCCAAGTGTTTTATTTTTTTATTTTAAGCGGATTTTCTACCAATGGTTATGCCACTCATTTTTACACAGTTGACTCGACATGAGCAGCTCAGCAGACGTCGCAGTGCCTGGACAGCGCTTGGCCACTGCGGATGGCAAGCTCAAGGCTGGTAATGGAGCATACATGCGCGACGGAGCTATCTTCGCGTCTATTTGTGGCAAGTGGAGCATGTCGGAGGACGTTGTGGAAGTGACGCGCGCCAACAAGACGATGGCGTCGGCGCAAGTGTTGCATCTTGGCGACATTATTATCTGCCGCGTGGCGAAGATCACGTCTCGGCAAGTGATGGTGGACATCATGTGTGTGGGCGAGACGGTGCTGAAGGAAGCCTTCCCGGGCACTATTCGACTGGAGGACGTGCGGAACCATGACATCGACAAGATTGTGATGGAGGAGATCTTCTCACCCGGTATGCTCGTAAAGGCGGCGGTGCTGTCGTTCGGTGATACCCGTTCTTACTTTCTTTCAACGGCAAAGCCTGGTCTCGGTGTCGTGCGCCAGCAAACAGAGCAGGCTGTAGACATGGACACGGATTAGAAGACAGGAATATATACGACACAGGTAGTGGGAGATCTACATGTATTCGTTTGGCAAGTAATACAGGGGTCTTTCATTTCGCGGATACGTACGAAGCGTTTCTGATATCTTGAGCGTTCTAGCTTTTAATCATCGTCCTCATCATCCGATCCTTCCTCTTCGATAATCTCAAAACGTGTGAATGGCTTCTCGGGGGCATGCTGGCTGGTTTTACACTGATAAACATGGTGATGTATCGACACGTCTTCCTCTTCATCGTCCTCGATTATCTCAAAGCGCTTGAAAGGTTTCTCTTCTACTTCGACTTCAGCGTCGTGTCTGGTAGGCGATGTCTGATTGCTTGGGAATATGCCGTTGACTTCCTCATGTTTGAGTTTTGCAGCTTTCATCAATTTTGCAACTTCTCGATTTCCAGGATCCAACCGTAGTGCCTGTTCGAAGTCCTCTACCGACTCAGCATATCTACCTCTACGGTACCGCGTCATACCACGACGACTCCATCCCTTCATGTAGCTCGGGTCAAGCAGAATGGCTCGTGAAGAATCATCTTCAGCAGCCGCGAAGTTCTTCATTCGCAAATGCACGAGCGCACGATTAGCGTACAGGATGGCATCAGTATCATCGTAAGCCATACTGCGCGTGTAGTGTAGCAGCGCCACGTCGAGCTCGTTCGCCTTGAAACAGTCGTTCCCTTTCTGTTTCTCGTACCCTGCATACAGTTTTCGGGTTTCTGGTTGAAGATTCCCTAGCTCCACTGTCTTCGGTAGTGATTCCAGCTCTCTCTTTCGAGCCACAATTCGCTTCTCCTGTTCTTCCCTCTGTTTTACCGCTTGCTGTCGTGCCCGTTCACTGTCTTGGTCGATCTCTTCTAGCGCTTTATCAGCATCATATTTTTCCCACGATCGGAAATCGTACGCTGGAATCGCCTTTGTCTTTCCCTCCAGCTTCTCTGCATCTGTAAATTTCGCTGGAGCTCGCACAAGCTCTGACTGCGTATCCCCCGATGGTTGTTTCCCTCGAACAGGTGGTAACTCTCGCTTGATGGGTGTTTGCCTATTCAGAGCGTCGTTCTTCAGGTCCATCGCTGCTGCCCAATTCGCCAGATCATCGATCTCCGTGGTTTGCTCATTAGTGCTCGGTCCTGAACGCATGCGTGATATTTTCTTTCTCTCGCTCTCTGGCAACACGTCCAGTATACGGTGTTCCGTGGCTTTCTCCAATTCCGGATACCGTCCTTCCTTGCCAGACCGGAGCATCGCCAGGATACCTTTGAGCTCGTCCAGATCAGTGCAGCGCTCCACGAAGCCGTAGTCCAGCATCTCCACGTCGATTGTCTTCGGCCTGCGTGTGTGTAGCGAGAAGAAATCGGGTTCAGCGGCATTGGCGAGCGTCATCCTGTCAGTCGAATGAAGAAGAATCCGAAATGCGGATCTTTCTTCTTTTGCGTCGCTTCACCATCTTTTTTCATGAAGAGTGATGGTCTATTGGTTGAAGTTTATTTATAGCACAAACTTTGCAGCCAACGCTTTCCGCATTGAAGCGGAGGGGAAACTGCGCGAAGATGGCGGAACCTCGTGCTGGAACGGGGAGCAGCTACGCAAGTGCGAGTATGGCACCACCAGCCTCGACCTCTGCTGCGCCCACTGCAACTCACGGTCGAGCTTCCAGACACGAAGATAGTGGGCTGATGTCTGATGAAGATGTGCGATAAAGTAATCTATTTTTTTATAGCATAGTGGAGGTTGATCTCAACGATGTTCTGTAGTTCTACGACGCTCATGAGGATCTGGAGGCTGAAGCCTCGCGCCAAGCGTCAGCAGGTGCGCTGGAAACTTAGTCTGTACGATGGAATATGTAGCTAAATTACTGTCATGAATTGCATCCTCTAATTCAGCTACCAATCAACAATCACGAGGTCCTGAGCTGGAAAACAAATTGCCCGAGCCTGATGATAGCAAATACATCGTAAAGAACAAGGACACTGGGGAAGTGTTCGATATCCGAGATCTGTCCAGCATGCCAGCGGATTCCTACTCCATCTTTCCAAATGATTTCGTTGCTCCACAAGAAGAAGAGGTGCGTGGATTATATGGCGCGATGCTAAGCCTTTTCAGCAAGCATTTTTACGATTTAAGCAGGCCAAACGAACGAAGGCCAGACGGCCATCTCTTACTAAGATCATGTCCAAGTTCCCGATGAAATCCAAAACAAAAGAACCCACGAAAAAGAACCACGTTCCGGTACGACTTCATCTGCCTACTGTTCGTTGCAACTGATGTTCAAATTGAACTGACGAGAATGATCAGGTAACTTCATGCAAAAAGGAAAAACGAGATCTTGAAGACCTGTGTTTAGCCCAGACGTTATCAAGGCACACCGGCACCATTTGGACAATGAAATTTAGCCATGATGGCGCTCGACTGGTGTCTGGAGGGCAAGATGCTATCTTACGTGTTTGGAAAGTTCAAATTAGCTCCGAAGAGGATGCTAAACTGGCTAGAGAGAATGATGAAAAACATATCCTCGATGCTGAACCAGAAAGATCTTACCAGGTAAATTGAGTGCGATGAAGAGATAGGACCATACACTTACTAACGTTAGGATTTTTCTGCATAGGGGCACACCATGCCAATTGTTGACGTTTCCTGGAGCCGCAGTAACTTTATTCTCTCCGCATCAATGGACAAGGTGTGATTCAAAGTACACAGATTATATTCTGGGATTTTCTAACGACAGCTTTTAAATCGTGTTCAGACTGTTCGGCTGTGGCATATTTCACGTGAAGACTGTTTACACGTATTTCACCACCCTGACAGTGTACCAGCAGTAGATTTTCACCCAAAGGTTTGTCGTACAAGCGATTTACGGCACAAATTTGAAACTAACCCAAAGTATATTTCTTAAACACAGGAGGATCGATACTTTTTATCTGGATGTTTCGACAACAAAGCTCGCGTTTGGGACATCCCGGACGGCTGCGTAGTGTCTTACGTCCAGACACCAGTAATGATTACCGCTGCCAGCTTTAATCCAAGCGGCACTCGCGCTATCGTTGGCTTGTTAAACGGCCAATGCATTTTTTACCAAGTCAACTCGCACCAACAGATGAATTATTACACTCAAATCGAGTGTCGAAACAGTCGTGGGTCAATGCGAAAGGGTCGTAAAGTTACGGGGATCGAGTTTGATCCTGAAGGCAAGTATTTCCTGGTCAGCACAAATGACTCGAGGATGAGACTCTTCTCTGTGGACAATTATTCTCGAATATGCAAGTACAAGGGCCTCGTAAATGGTCATCTTCAGATAAAAGGGAGGTTCAGGTGGGAGCCATTCTGTTGTCAAGATACTTGTGTGCCGTTTTCACAGTGTTCACGTCATGCCTTATAGCCAAGACGGTGACTTTGTGATTTGTGGGTCTGAAAACGGATCCGTTTACGTCTGGAACAAAGCAAGGTTTGCTAACAGTGCGTCAGCCGTAGTATAATACCTCTCCTAATGTTGCCGTGCCTGTATTAGATACCTTCGGTCCATGAGCATCGTCAAAAGCAGCAAGCAGGATCGCAATTCCTCCTACGAATTTTTTACAGGTACGGCAGGTAGGTGGAGCAGCAAAAACATTTTGGCTTTGCTGAGCATCGTTGCAATTATTCAGCTGCAGAGCCACCGAATGGCATTGTGACCGTAGCATTGTTCGCCCCTGCCAGTACCTTTGCTATGGTCAAATCCAAACTCGAAGCAAGTGACGACGTGAACACAAATGCATGCACGGGGTTGATTGTGAGCGCGAGCTATGATGGGTGCATTAAGTTTTTCGAGCGATCTACAAAGTGCGTGTAGGAAGTGGTAGCATAATTTCAGCTGCTGTATACTTCATTCTGCCGGTCAATACTGTTTGACCTTCAATAGAACACCAAAACTAGCCACAAATGTTCGTGCCAGCATGTATCATTTGTTTGTCTGCTCAGGGGGAACTTCGATATTGAGACCTGATGACATAACAGACGTTGCTAGTTGGAGAGGAACGATGGTGCCAGCGATATTTATTCCCTGCCATAATCGTGACAAAGCAATAACTTAGACGGGTTCACCGGTGTATGAATGCTGCTGCTGGCCGATTGCTACGATCAGGTCTCGCACATACGTCTCGATGTCGTGCTGTGTCGCCTGAACGGTCTCGAGAACCTCGTCGTGGGAAGCTGCCTCGCGCTCTTCTCCAGGAAAAAGGGCCTTGTTTGTTATTAACGAAAGTCCGATCACTTTGATCCCGCAGTGAACAGCTACAATCACCTCAGGTACCGTACTCATACCAACAGCATCACCCCCCACCAGTCTAAGAAAGCGGCATTCGGTCGGTGTCTCGTACGTTGGTCCAGACACAAAGCAGTACACACCTTTGCGAAACTTGTGAGCAAGCCCGAGCTTCTCCGCCACCGTGAACGCCACCTCTTGCAGTTTCTTGTCATAACAGTTCGACAGCGGCGTGAACCTTGCACCAAAGCGAGAGTCGTTTGGTCCGATCAACGGGTGTTGTCCCGACAAGCCAGGCATGTTGAGGTGGTCATTCAAAACCATCAGATCTCCCACCTTGAAGTCAGGATTTAATCCACCTGCAGCGTTGGTCACCAGCAAATACTTGATGCCGAGCAGGTACATAACTCGAATGGGCAGAGCTGTTTCGCGCATCTCGTAGCCCTCGTAGCAATGGAAGCGGCCGCGCATGCACACGACACGGAATCCCTCCAGGTCGCCGAAAACGAGTTCCCCAGCGTGGCCTTCAACGGTGGAGCGTGGAAACTGCGGGATATCGTGGTACTTGATGACTTCTTGGTTGGAGAGACACTTGCTCAGCCCACCGAGACCGGATCCGCACACAACGCCAATGAGCGGGCGGATTGAGACACGTTCTTGGAGAAACTCGTTGATGACGTCGATACGCTCCTTAGGGATAGTTTCGTCAGCCATTTGACCTGTTGACATGCGACGAACGTGGTGCGCAGGGTGGCTGTCATCGACGGCTGCAGCAGCCAAGTTGGCGACGGAGCTGACGGTGGCGCTATGCGAGCGAGGGCTCATGCCATCCACACTGTGACTGTGGTGCTGGCGAGTCACATGCTCGGGTACTAGCGGCATAGGCGGCAGTGGCTCGGGCGTGGAAGGGTTGAGATCATTCATCATCATGTAGTGGCGATGAGGATCCTGCGGCGATTTGGAGCGGAAGTTGAAGCCTCCAATAGAAAACTGCACAAATGAATGAAAACGTATAAATGTATAAAAACGTAAAAAATTATAATAGAATCCTTTCCCCGAAAAAATCCATCGTATTCCGCAAAGTCAAGGAGAGCACTCGAGCAACAGCCCGGCTACTGCGCCATGATGAACATCTTCTCGCGCAAGAACAAGCTGGAGGACGAGCTCTTCAACATGAAGTTCACGGCCAAGACGCTGCTGCGCAATGCCAAGAAATGCGAGAAGAACCAAGTGGCGCAGAAGGCCAAACTTAAGAAGGCAATCGAGCAGGGCAACATGGAGGGCGCCAAGATCTACGCGCAGAACGTGATTCGAGAGAAGAACCAGGCGCTGAGCTATCTGCAGTTGGCCTCGCGTATGGATGCTGTGGCTGCACGTGTGCAGACGGCCATCAGTATGGGTCAGCTCAAGGCCAACATGAGCGGCGTAGTCAAGGGTATGGACACTGTCATGGAGTCCATGAATGTGGAGAAAATCTCACAGACGATGGACCAGTTCGAGAAGCACTTCGAAGACATGGACGTACGTTCCGCTTACATGGAAGGTGCCATGAGCAGTGGCACGTCGCTTTCGACGCCTGCCGACCAGGTGGACGACCTCATTCAGATGGTTGCGGATGAAAATGGACTGAAGGTCGCTGGCCAACTCGACTCGGCGGGGATGGTCGGCACGGAACTACCCACTACAGAAGCAGCACGGGAAAAGAAGTCTCAGGACGATCTCTCCATGCGACTGGCGGCACTGCGAAAGTAGAGCAACACAGGCGATTTCAAACCTCGAATCCGTCGTACCAACAAGAGATTTACATTAATATGTTTACTCCGCTTCGCTTCACAGTGAACAACAAGCAGAGCCGTATTGTCTGTTTAATCCCAACTACATATTGTGCCACTTACGCCAACAGAGTTTTAAAAATATCGTTGTGTGTGCCACATGAATGAGCTCTTGTCATTTTTGGCGGGAAGCAATCAATTTGAGAGCTTTCGGCCGTTGCGCGCATGGCGTCGCAAGGACTGTCTTCATGGCTCAGCGGCCCTAAGTCCGAGGCCTCAGACGCTACTGACGCGTCGGAATCACAACCTCAGGACAGAAATCCCAGTGACTCACCATTGGACATCAGTATGGACCAGCTACGCGCCAAGGAGACCATCACTCGCATTAGCCCTGAGAAGCGCTCGCTCGTGGAGGAGATCGACAGTGAGGCGGACGACGCGGAGTTTGACGAGAGAGCGCACTGGGCAAGGAGAGGCTCTAGGAAGAAGGCCAGGGCATCGCGTCGAGCATCAAAAGCAGAGGACAAGTCCCAGCCGTCGATTGCGCTCTTTTGCGTCAAGGAAGCGACTCCTGCAAAGGATAAATCTTCGACAGATACAGTAGACAAACAGGAAGAAGAGGCAGAGGACGTTGCATTGGCCAGCGCAATCGCAGCTTCACAAATGGAGCAGAAAAAGAAGAGTAAAGGTCGAGGCAGGAAGACGAAAGCGACGAGCTCGGGGCTTGAATTAGACTCGGCTGCGGACACCAGCAATAAGGAGAGAGATGAAGCTACATTAACGAGCTCTGGACGACCTAAACGACAGGCAGTTGTCCGTGCAGAGATTCTGCAGCAACAACAGAAGCTCTTTGACGCCATTGACGCAAGGAAGAACGCTGCTTCCTTCTTAACGCCACCACCATCAACAAAGAAGACAGGAAAAGATGGAAATGCTACGACTAGTGGGCGAAAGAGGAAGTTGGAGATGAACAAGAAGAAAACGTCCCCTCCTGGCAAGAATGGATCTACGTCGAACTCACCAAATGGCAGTAAGACTGCACAGTCATTCTTTTTGAGTGAAGAGAAAAAGAAGCAGATGCGGGAGATCGAAGCTGTATCTGTATTTCGCGAGGAGCTTCGGCAAACACGCGAAAAGGACCTCGCTTTCTTCGCTGGTAAAACGGCGAACCCGTTCTTCCAGGCACGATCTACTGTCAAACGAAGCAGCAGCGTGGAAAATGACGACAGAGTAATTGATGCTGATGAAGATAATGATGGTACGGAAACGAAACAACGGCGTGGTGCAGCTGGAGATCGCTGGAGTAAGCCGTTGCCATTATTTCCGTCGGTGCAGCACGTTGCAAGTGTGTGTGTAGACCAAGAAGACATGGACACAGATAATAACACCTCGACCCCACCGAAGAAAATCGTACCAGCAGCAACAGGAAATACTACGGAAGTGGTAGTCATCGACGATGATTCAACAGGAGGAAACAGGTTGCCAAATGAAGTATTGAGCCAACTAAAGGCTGCTATGAATGGACAGATCACCACAGAGTCCTCCTTTTCGGAATTTTTTTGGTTCCGCGAGTATTTGGATGCCTCCAGTATCCCAGCGCCCGTTATCGAGACGATTGACGTCACGTCTCCACGTCCAGAAAATACTGAGGCTGCTGCGTTAGAGCTGGCACAAAGGGAAACGTTTCTAATTGATGAACTGGTGGAGATGCATGGCATGCGCGAGAAAAGTGTACGTGAGCTTCTTGAGGGATTGGAGCAGGCCAGGTTGAAACGTTCAGATCGAGCACAAAACCTATCTCTAGTGGATCGCTACTTGCCAGTAAATGCCAATGGCCTTGTTGGGAACCGCGAATGCCTTCACACTTTGTCTTCCTGGTTAACAGCCTGGAAAGTTGGCGGAGGGGGCCGTGATCGACTTGATTGCTTTGCATCCGAGCTTTTTACGTTTGAAGACGGTGGCAGCGACAGTGAAGACGAGGTTGGTGACTTGTGTCGTTTGTTTATCTTAGAGGGTGAGTCAGGATCTGGGAAGTCAGCTGCCGTTTACGCTTGCGCCGAAGAGCTTGGTTACGAGATCATTGAGATCAATGCTGCTCAGAACCGATCGGGGAAAAGTGTTGTTGAGCTTTGTGGTGAAGCTACACAGTCCACTCGAGTGCTGCACATTGGAGGAAAGGACGAGAAGTCTAAGAAGAAGCACAAGAAGAAGCGAAGGAGACGCTCCGAGATCCGTAAAAGCTTGGAAAAGGGCACAGCAGCATCATTATCACTTGTACTATTTGAGGATGTTGACTTGGTGTTCGATGAGGACAAGGGATTTCTCAACGCTGTATGCTCC
Source organism: Phytophthora colocasiae (assembly GCA_018806915.1). Classification (NCBI taxonomy): domain Eukaryota; phylum Oomycota; class Peronosporomycetes; order Peronosporales; family Peronosporaceae; genus Phytophthora; species Phytophthora colocasiae. The sequence continues at coordinate 262,250 of JAGKQI010000026.1, read as the reverse complement.
ATTGCCAAGCATTCCAAGTGCCCAATTGTTGTAACCTGTTCACAACTCCCCGATGGATTCCCTGCAAAACCTGGACGGCTGTGCCGCGAACTCCACAGGCCTTCAATGGACGAGTTTGCGATTTGGATGCGTCTGGTAGCTTTCATTGAAGGGCTGCAGCTCGCACCTAGTCTCATTGATGCTCTGGGGAAATTCTTCGAGCGTGATGTACGACGTTCACTGCATTTCCTGGAGGCAAACCTACCTGTTGCAGATTCAAATACAACGACCAAGTGGTGTTGGCAGCATGCTATTGGTGACAAGAGCAAGGGAGATACCCATTCTCACGTTGACGCCCCTGGGTGGACTGTATGGTCGACACAGGGGTCGTCGTTCGATGCATTAACTAGCAATTTGTTGACTGAGCTTAGAATTGCTGCGGAGATGGAGGACAAGAATCCTGAGGACAAAACTCGCGAAGAAAAAGAGGCAGATAGTGACGCTATGGCCGAGTTAGCACAGATCATGGATGCTACTTCAGTCGCTGACACTTGGATGAAGCCTGCTACAGGACTGGATGACGACTTTGAGGTACGCCCAGCTTTGCATAAGCCATTTGTATCATTGCTAAGATGCTCGCTTGTCAAATGGCAACAGGATTCGTTCTTCCTCTATGAACGTGAAAAACTTGCTGCACTGGAGCTGAGACGCTCTAGTTTGTACATGCTAAAATCTCCGACAAGCGCCCTTGGAGCGTCTTTGATGCGGGGCCAAGCATCTTCCGCCTCGGAATGTGTCCAGCGAACGCTAGACGGTGCCCTCGAAGCTACGCGTCGGCGTTCGCACCAGACTGAGTTGGTGGAGTTGAAATCAAAATTCGAGCTGCCTCCAGCCTACAAAGGGTGCGTTTTGGTTCTCACCCTTACTGTAGTAGCCTCAGCTCACACCCGTTTGTATATGTTACAGCTGCGGGAACAAGGAGCCACGATTCGTGTTGGACTACATGCCGATGGTAGGGCGCCTGCTGTGCAGTACCGGCCTGCAGGAAGGTCGGCGACGGGCATCCCGCCGCAACCACTATTTAGGCGACGTGTTGGGCGATATGGCTCTGATCGACGAGCTGCCAGCCTTTAACTCGTACTTACAGCCCCACGAGGACCAGATCGTTGATGCTTCTCCGGCATCCACTCAGTGACAGACAGAAGTATATCTTCACCCCCTTGTAGCTTTGTAATCATCAAGTACTCTTCCATTTGGCCTGCTATACCCGATCTCTAGACCTGTGTCTTGGTCTTCTATCTATTCTGTTGTCTTCTTGACTTTGGCCACCACTCGCTTAGGAGTTTTGCCGACTGCGTCCTTGGCGGGGGCATCCACCTTCGTCTTGACAATTTGACTTAGAGACGCGTGGAACGATGCGTGGCTCACAGCCGTCACCTGTGCAGGAGCAACAACATGTCAAGCCTTTGTATTCGGAGACTCTCACAATACCTGCGTCCTTACCACTGTGCTATATTTTTTCTTGTGCTTGTTGTTGCCGTATTTGCAGGCGCGGAACAGCAGCACGTGCTCTCCGTCCTCCACCGAGAGCTTGAGGATTTTCTGCTGAGCCTTCCCGTTCACCTTGGCCACTGCCACTAAATTCGTAAACCACGTGAGCTTATCAGTCATTTAAAGAATATCCTCCTTAGCAGTACGCACCACTCTTGCAGGAGACAGTCACTGAGCCCTTGGAGCTCTGCGCCTCCGCGTACAACTCCGCCACTTTGGCCAGGAACGTGTCCGTACTCACCAGCATCTTCCCCAACTGGCAATCAGTGGCAAAATGTCAAAACTGATATTGAATTAGAAGAGGTAGCGACTATCTTACAGACACAGCTTACTTAAGTATATGGCCCTAAGTGTCTTGATAATGTAACTCTTCCTGTTCATAGCTCCACAGTGGCGCTTTGAACAGGGGTCCCTACAAGTCAATTTGACCTCTGTATTCCTGCATCATCCAACCTAAACGCAATTCATCCGCTTGAAGTGAAGCAAAAATAGAGCGTTGTTTTTCTTGCTACAGGTTGCGGCTCCTCCTCTGCTTCAGCTCTACATCTAGTACGGGTCCGTCTCATTGAGCCACTTGTCCAGCCCCTTGAGCGGCTTGGCCTGCTTAACAGACTTCTTGTGCTCTGCAATCTTGCTGGGCATAGCCTCCAGCGCCGCTTGCACCTTCTTGACGCTGTTAACAAGCAGCAACAACTTCCAGTTAGCTCCTTTGCCTCACATAATCTACCCAACAGCCTAACAAATTTACGCACCGCTCGAACTCATTGCGCTGGTTCTTGTGGCCCTTGAACGGCCGCATGACGTGATGCTTCTGCGGTCGGTCCCAAGTCTCGAGCCAGCCGCCCTTGCCCTCCTCCCAGGTTCCCACGAGGCCATTACGCACCGCGTTCTTCTTCACCATGGCGATCTTACGGCCAGAAATAAGCGGCTGCTTCCACTTGCCGTCCACGAGTCGGGGCTTCATAGCGGCTTCGGCCTCGGCCGCGCTCAGTCGGAGGAAGCGCTGGATGCCGCTCATAGTCACTCGATCAGCTATTGCTGTGGAAACCAGCGGTTTGTGTGCCTTCGATTTTCAACCAATAAAAATGAATGGTTTCGAATTTTAGCAAATAATATCATATCGCACTTTGCCGAGCTATACAAAAGGCGGAATCAAGCAAACGCACTAGAACGATGGACATGGCGACTGCTGCCCCGCAGATGGCCATGAACAGAGCGGCCTACGCAGCTCCGCAGCAATTACAACAGCCTCAGCAGGCGCAGGAGCCGAAACAGATTAGCACGGAGCAGATTCAGGTGCGTCATATCGCCCGTGGTGTTAGAATGGCCAATTGTAACTAAGTGACGAGTTATCGCAGGCCATGTTGGACGAAAACTCGAGCCTAATCGTAGAGATCATCGAGCTTAACACGCAGATTAAGCACGGCAAGGGTACAGCACAACTGGGGGAGTTTACGGAGAAGTTGGACAAGAAGCGAAAGAACCTCAACAAGAACCTCATGACGCTGGCCAAGTGGGCTGATGAGTCCTCCGATACTTCCCCGAGACAGCCTCAGGCCTACGGCCAGGCCCAGATTGCCCAGCAACAGCAGCAGTACGCTCGAGCAGGCATGATGCAGATGAACCAAGCACAGTACCAAGCTCAGGCCCAAGCTCAAGCGAGAGCACAGGCTCAGGCTCAAGCTCAGGCTCAAGCACAGGCGCAAGCACGACTTCAAGCTCAAGCTCAGGCGCAAGCTCAAGCTCAGGCACAAGCTCAAGCTCAGGCACAAGCACAAGCCTATGCCCAGGCCCAGTATCAGGCTCAGGCACGTATGAACCCGATGATGGCCCAACAGTATGGACAAATGAACCCAATGGCCCAGCAACAGCAACAGCAACAGCAACAGCAACAGCAACAGCAACAGCAACAGCAACAGCAACAGCAACAGCGATTCGCTAATGGTGGGATGCCGTTCGGTGTACCAGGTAGTGGACCGATGGCTCACCCCGTCCGTATGAGCAACGCCATGCCGATCCCCACTAGCTACGCAGACAACCGAGGTGCCATGGCGTCCAATATGGGCTTCCAGATGGGCCCCCAAGGGTATGGAATGATGCCCCCGACGCAGATGCAGCGCATGAACGCGGGGGCTCAAGGGATGCCGCAGCAGAGCATGGCCCAGCAGAACATGGCCCACCAAAGCATGGCGATGTCGCAGCAGAGCATGGGAATGCCTCAGCAGAGTATGGCGATGGGCCAGCTAAGTATGGCGATGCCTCAGCAAAGTATGGCGATGGGCCAGCAGGGCATGCCACAGCAGAATATGATGCCTCAACAAAGTTTACCTCCGATGCAAATGAGCGGGCCGACAAACTCAGGCCCCATGACTGATACCTCGGGACAACCGAGCAGTTAGGCACGAGTAGAGCCACACTACGGTAGTACGTAATTTGTCAGCGAAGAAATCATTTTCCACTATACCTAGTTGCTTACAAGTCTTGTCATTGATTTATCGCCCGAGAATGAGGACGCTACCTACACTATGGAGCTGGTACTAAAGGATGAGAAAATCAGTGCTTTCACCTCAGTGCAAAATCACTTGAGTAGCGAGCGTCCTTCGGCGATGATACGACGCGAAAATGGTGACAGTCTTTCGGTAAGATAATATTGGAGTGCGATATGGCAAAGTTTTCAGCGACACAAGCAACGTCCTCTCAATGCAGAGGATGCACGCATGCATTGATATATACTTACTTCGAAGTACTTCGCGTACAAATTCTTTTCGGATAATGGAGTTTCAGAAACAAGGTTGCATGGTATTTTTAAGAACGTAGGTACAGCAGTACTGAAGGGTTATCATCCCTTCGCTCAGTATGGGTCCGGTCCCGGTCCTTTGTTACAATGTATGGAGTCCAAGCCCTGACGCTGATAACTGGCCTTTGTATAATTAGCCAATCAGTTGTTCACGTGTAGAAGGGAGGACACACACATCGGACTACGATGGATGAGCACAATATACGTTGTTCTGTTCTTCTGGACGTGCTAGCCATGGTTAACGCTATGCTGTTGAGCAAGCTTGGAGATGCTGATGCTGTGACCGTGTGAACCCAAGCAGAAGCATGCCGATTACATACCCGAAGGACACCAGCAACGCTTTGATGTCATACAGGCAGCGTGTAAGCACCTAGCGCGCGTTCGGAGACTACTTTGAGATGCAGTGGGAGCTCAGCTACGGGCTCAGCTACATGGACGTCACGTACTCAGCCTGATCTCAGCTACATGGACTTCACATACTCGGACATGAAATGAGCAGCTCCAGCGTGACGTCTACCACAGTGAGTGTGGATATCTCGGTGGTCAAGCACTTGAGCTTGTTTGCTGGCTAGGACGCGGCGAGATTGTTCTTAGCGCAACCGTTCCGTATTATTTGGTGGCCAAGGTGAAGAAGCTCAAGAATATCGCAATATTCAGCTACACGCCGGCGAGTTGATCACGACCAACCTCACGGTGTACGCGAGCGACTAGAAGAAAGGCAGAGGACGCAGACTACGTCATCGCCATCAACGAACTGAGACGTGTATAACAAGACGGCTATGGTCAATCCGCGCCCTACTTTCAAGCAGCAGACATCTTCACCCCCGATCCGCTCCTTCGGGCACTTGCAGTACACATACATGGACAATAAACAATGGAGATTTGGAAACAGTATACGTTTATTGTTGGTATTCTCGCATTACGAGTCATTCGTAGAAACGAGTTGGCAATGTGATGCTGCTGTAGCTCTGATAATATCTTGAATGGCATCACAGTTTTTTGCTATCTAGTTGAGGGACTTTTTGTGAGTTTGACGGTACTCCTCTAAAGCTCTGATAACATGATCCGTTGCCGTTTATCGGGCACCACAGCAAGCCTCGAAATCTCGACTGCCAGATCTGCAATTAATCTATACACTGGACGCCTCCTGTTGAAGAAACGACGTTCATCAGCACTACACCACTTTGTTCCGAACTTGGTCTCCAGTTCGCGCACAGCAACAGCTCCGCCTAATCCAATCCACTCCCCCCACAGCTCTGGAACAGTCACTAAACCTCTGCGCAGTTTGTACGTCGGGAAATGCTGCGGCTCACTCTGATTTGAATTTACCCCGGATCGCCCAGGTGTCGGGAAAGCTAGTGAACCATTGATAACCGGTGTCGCCTCTGCCCGACGAGACTGAGCGGCATCACTACAAGCTTGCTGAGTACTGGCCAGAAGCTGCACTTGGACGACAGCAGTTCCTCCTCGTAGTGGAGACAATACCTGCAGAACATCACTGAGAGTATTCTCCACTTTGTGCACCGCTGTGCAAATTTGGGATAAGGAGCTTCTCAAATCCTGATGTATACCATCGATTTTAGCATTCATCACTGGAATGGCTTTCTGGAGGCGTTGTTCTGCCGGGTCTTCCATCCCTTCCACGGCTTGTGTTGCAGCATGTTTATACTCCAAAAATTCGGGTGAATGGAAAATAGCGTGTTGCCATATCGGGTGATTTGGAGTTGAACTTTGTAAGAACACGGCATCCTGCAGCACTACGCTACGGAGATATTGTAGTAACTCGAGAAATCCACCCGCTGCAAGAGACTGTTCTGCGGATCCTGCATTAATTGCTTGCTGCCACATCTCCACTTGGGGGAAGACTTTACTCTGCAATGACATTGGTGGGTCGACGGAAGCACGAGCAACAAAAAAACTGCCTCTGCTGGGTTCAAATCCAGCCAGTGTTCGCATAGCCTCTCGTGGAAGGGATGTAAGGTAGCACTTTTCCATTGACTGGTTATTCCATCTGCCCAGGCGGCGTATCTGAGACTCGCTAGCACCCCCCAAATCAGCCATACGCGATCCAGAACCACGACCGACGTGGGTTTTCGCTTTGCTGTGAATACCAATATGCGTCAGCGCAGCCGTGATAGCATCGTGGTGTACTTTGTACGACATTGGTTTTGTAGGATCGTTACCTGTTTTTAACAATTTGATAGGGTACCAGCACTCGGACGAGGTAAAGTCAGGAAATGATTCGCCTTCTACATGCCACCGCCAGAAAAAGTAAAATCCCAGCATTCCGTGAGGACAGATTTCCACATATTTACTCCTCATGCAGGCTCCGACTTCAATACGGCCAACTTGATTCGTTTTGCCTTGGCGCATCACCATGACGAGGGCCCTGCATGCGCTATATCCTTCATTTTCGAGAACCAACGTGTGCAAATCCGCTAACTCCATCATCCGCGCTGATTCGCCTCTCATTAGCGCATAGTGACTCAAGAGAAAAGCAACTAAATTCCGAAGTAACTTGCCAGCATCTCGTGCTGGAGTCCAAAAAAACTGGGCAATCTCCTTAATTTGGTCTACTCTAGTGTAGCCATCCAAAAGAGTAGATGCTCCACGGTCCTCGTAATTGTTTCGCTTCCTCTCGTCCTCTTCAAACTGAGTCAGCTTCAACAGCGAGGTCACCGCCTCGTCACGGGGGGATGGGTTACCGTTTACCTTTGCCCGAGATTGTTGCTTCCACAAATCGACCATTGCTGCTACGTAGGAATTCACTGTAGAGCGACCTACCTTCTCCACTCGATCGCAGTTTTTACTTCCATTCTAGTGTCGTTTGGTCCTTCCAGTTACGCGCTCTTCGAGAAAGAGATGTAGTTTTTCCCCTGTTACTGTGAATCGGGTCAGGTCGTTAAAAGCAGGTTCCTTTGACCTACACCAGTCTAAGAATTCCTTTTGCCGGTTGTTGTAAGCTCTTTGCGTGTTTTGTGGTCGTTTTGTTGCGCTTTTGACGTAAGTTCGTTGAACGGACTCTTTCAGGGCCACTCGCATCCGAGCTTCCTCTTCCATGTTGCTGCTCTTAGGAGGTGACCTGCAAATTGTCTAATGGTGAAAAGTCGCGGTTTTTCGCGCCATCCCCTGATTTTCATCCTATCCAGTTGTAGAAGACTCGCGGTCAGATAAACGGTTTATTTAACCCTTCAAAGCACAATAACCGCATTGATTTGACAAAAAGTGCTTGAGAGGACCGGACCCGGTCCGGACCCCGGTAATGATAATGTAATTTATCGCACTATACATGTAGCAAGGTTACGCGAAAACGTAAATACATTACATGTAGCCGTGCAGCAATATGACCATGTTGCAGGCTAAATGACTCGGCTACGTCATTGAACCCTGATGTTAAATACGAGGGGGATGGGCGCTCGCTGCGATTCGCCGAAAAACAGCCAATGGTTATTTTTAGCAATGGATTAGTATCCAATGAGAGCTTTATCCAAAAGAATTCGCACCTAGTCGGAACAGGCCAGTTCTCGCCGGTATTGGATAAAAGTTCGCAGTGCGTTCGAGAGCCTCTCAAGCACAAGCCGTCGGAACGAGGTCACTCTCGCTGTTATGACGCCGTTCTTCCGCTCCATGTCGCGCTCCAGGGCCGCATACGCGCCGCGCCTGATGTCCACTGTGGCGGAGCACGCGACCCCACCAACACGTCGACGCTTGAGGGAGCTGCCGCCACCGTTGAACCTGGTAAGTTGCTGGCCATTTTGTGGCGTGCTTTTATGTGGAAATGTGAGGTGCTCGGACGTCGGTGGCTAACATTTTGGTTCTTTTTTTGTGTGGATGCAGACGGATGCTGCTGCTGAGCGTATAAAGGAGCTTCTAGCGAGCAAGCCGGACGCAATTGGGATCCGGCTAGGAGTTAAAACACGTACGTGAATGCGAGTGCATTACGGTGGTGCAGAATGCTTATTGGAGGAAACTGACGGACCAATGCTGTGACGCGACTTTAAAATTGTAGGTGGATGCAATGGCTTGTCATACACTATGAACTACGCAGACAAGAAGGAGAAGATGGAGGAAGAAGTGAGCAAGAATGGTGAGATGCTGCTGTCTGAAGACTGGATACACGTTTACGTTTTTCATTAACTATACTATTTTTCATTTGGTTCTGCTAGGGATCCGTGTGTTTGTGGAGCCCAAGGCACTATTCCACGTGGTCGGCACGACCATGGACTTCCAGGTTGGTCAAACAGCAGTGTCCTTAGATCTAGACGTTTCTAGTGCTGAACAGGCCTAATTACTGTGTGTCATTTCTTCAGATAACTCCAGTCTCCTCCGAGTTTGTTTTCGAGAACCCGAACGCCAAAGGCAGTTGTGGCTGTGGCGAGAGCTTCAACGTTTAGTTCATTCCACAAACGAGACTGAAAGGAGATTCTTTTGTACGTTTGCTCGGGCAAGAGTCTTGCCGCAAGACGTAAGCTATATTTCCGATGCTGTAAAAAGCTCCGCACAATAATAATATCATCATTTTCAGGAATTTATTATAGCAGAATAGCCACTGTCTCTTCATCTTCAGGAGATTTCCACAGTAGACTTTTTCAGGTCGTGAAGTGGTGGAGGTCGGGTGGCGTAAAGCGCAAACTGATCAGGAGAGAGGCGATCAATGTGACTCGATGTCTTGTAGTCTACCTTCTCGTGCCCCAATGAAAAGTGGGTAGCACGCAGATCTACACAACAATATCAAGGTCAGCAAACTAACAAACAAAAGAGATTAGTAAGTAGAATCGAACCATTCTTCACAGATGCAGCCATGATGGAAGGCTTGTGGATCTTGAACTTATTTTCATAGGCGCTCTTGGCCTCCGAAACGTACTCCACTTCGTCATCGTAGGACATTCCTCTAGTCGGTCTCGGGCCAGTTAAAGCTCGAATCTCATTTCGCAGTCTGATGGTTTCCTCCACAGCCTTCTTGTCCCATTGCGTTGCAAGTTGCGTCGATGAAACGTAGGGCACAATATCGTTGCCGTAGCATGAAGATGTCCGTGTGAGCAAGTCCTTGGTTTCTGCAGCAAGTTCGCCTCGGTATTTTAGTACGTCTCCTGTTGGATCTGCGAGTTTATTAGAGGTTGTGAAGTCTCTCTTGGTACCAGGCTCGCCGAACTGCACATGACATTTCTTGTTGAGGTTTTCTTCCGCCTTCTGCGATGCGCCAACAGTTTTTTTACCGACATGTTGGTTCATGGCGGCGCTACTGGTTTGATACTCGATTGAGTCCGATCCCAGCACTACAGAAACGACGTTGTGACGACCTCGAGCCATTTGCACTACACGTTTTGTATCAATCTGCTCGTGCACAAAAATGGATAAATGGTATTTTTCAGCTTGAAGGAATCGATGCAACAAGAAATAGCAGGCGGCTTCCAGTCCTGTTCGGGCAGTATTATTAGCCTAACACCACCGGCAATAACTACGCAAGGTCCGAGAGCTATTCGCCACTGACCAGTGCTGCTTTAATTGATTTTGGCCTTGCTGAAGTCCATCTCCGGGTGCTGTGCCATGAACTTTTGCAGAACTTCCTGCTTCTGCATATCGTCACTCGTCGGGAGGCCCATGGCTTTCTGACGCTGATCAAACATCATCTTCTCCACAGTCTGGCGTGTGTCTGAATCCAAGTCATCCAACTTCGAGTTCTCTGGCTGCACCTTTTGAGTATCGATCTCGGCGTCTCCCTGGATGATGGTCTTCCACCACTCCATCTGATTGTCTTTCTGCAGGTAGATGCAAATACGGTTGCCGTCCTCCAGCGTCCAAAAGCTATCGTCTACCTTTACCTTGTTATACAGAGACCCATCCACGAAAGTCTCGCCGCCTCGCAAACCCACTCGTAGCTTTCCAGCGCGAATCTCCACGTCAACCTGTCGGGATTTAGTACCCTCAGGGACGACGAAGTTCACCTGTGCTTCCTGTAGGGTCTGCGTCCAGACATATTTGTCAGTTTGACCTCCATTTCCCAGAGGTGCTGCACCACACAGCATTTAAAAAGCAAAAACCACATCGTTAGCACAACATAAAGGAATAAAAAAACAATCGACGAAGCCAAATCAGCCAACGTACGCGGTCCGTTATCTTCTTCCTCTTCTTCGTTGGCCACTGTGCTCGTCTTCTGGGGCGACGCCTGCTTCGGCAAATCCTTCTTAGTCTCCGTCTCGTCGTCCAGGATCTCTTCAAAACGCGGCGGATCCTTGGCCTTCTCCTCCTTCTTCTGCTTCTTCTCCAGTTCCGCTGCCTTGCGTGCTGCCTCCTGCTTCCGACGATTTTCCTCCTCCTGCTTCTTGTGGAACTGATGCTTCTCGGCCAGCGCCGCCTGCTTCCGGACACTCTTGAGGATCGTGTCCTCGATGACCTTCGGCTCGGCACCAGTGAAAAAGTCGGTCTTACGTCGCAGGAATGAGAATACCGTGTCTAGTAACGGCTCGATGCCCCGCTGCGACTGCGCAATAGTCAGCAGCATACTGTCGAATCGGTCCGTCTCGCTCATGATGCTTGTCACTTGGCAAATGGATCCCGTGGACAGTATCTAAAGAAAATGGTGTGAAAATGGTGTGGAATACAATTTATACAAAGTACGAAATAAAATGACGTATTTTTCTCGATGAGATCTCACCTGATGCTCTCTATGGAGGTGAATGAAGAATGATCGAACGTTACATGGGCAACAGAGGTGTTTATTGAATTGGGCTCCACACATAAGCTACGGTGACAAGCGGGCACGATGCGGCCTACTGACCAAAAGACCAATTCCTCCATCCAGCACTAGCCACGTCTACGTTGAGTATTTGCAATCCTCGTTTAACCCAGAGTGAGACCGATGCCGAACTTGTGGGCGTCTCCGTCGAAGTTCTTGACATCCACGTGGGCGCTAGTGGTCAGCGCCAGGAACGGGCGAATCTTTTGCACCAGAGCCAGTGACACGTGGCCGTCCGACTCGACCTTGCCGGCGTACGTGGTGAGCTTGTCGGCGTTGTAGCGACCACCAACACTGAGTGTGTTCTGGCCCGACTTGAGGTCGTAGTTGAAGAGCGCCGAGTACACAGTGTCGTGGGACAGGTGGTGGTGGAACGAACCCGAGAGCGCGTTGAATTTCTTCTTGGTCTGCAGCGTGGCGGTGAAGTCGTTGCCACGGTAGCTCAGAGCCACGTTGTGGTCCACGACAGCCGACTTGTTGTAGTTGAAGGCGGCCTGGGCACCGACCAGCACGTTGTCAAAGCCGTACACGGCGGCCTTGCTGATAGTGCTGGAGCCAATATCAATGGCACCGTTCACCGAGTAGTTCGACTGCTGGTACTCCCAGCCGAAGACGCCGACACGCTTAGCGTGGGCGTTCTTGGCGATCGAGCCGTCCTCAACCTTAGCCGTGAGTTTCAGGCCCTTGGTGAAAACGTTGGGCAGCTCCGCCTCAGAGATCAGTCGGCCGTGCGTGGTCACCTGCAGCTTCTTGAACACGACACCGCTGCTCTGGTGCGTGAAGGAGCCCGAGAGCTTGGCGAGGATGGCCTTGTTGCTGGCCATGTCTCCCTCCGTCGTGAACGAGACGCCGTTCGACGCCTTGGTCTTGATCTTGAGCTTGCGCGAGAAGTCGTAGTCGTCACGCAGGACGTTCTCCGCCGTCTTGGCAATGTCCTTATACAGTACGACCATCTTTCTTGTCCGAGAAGCCTGAGGTTACCACTTGCTGATCTTTTCGCGAATGGCACGAGCACAGCCGTAGGAAAAGGAGGGGGTTGAATCTCCACGTCGCCTTTGGTTACGTACTAAGTACGAATGCTCGCACATAAGCGGGATTACACTCCACCATACTCAATGCAAGTCAATTGGCCAGATCACATGAACTGCAAGGTGATGCAATGAGCTGCCCTTGCCCCTGCAGAAGAAGAGAAATGCCTGCATCCGGCCATCGCTTGTGCAGAGTTCTGCTGGCCCCGACACCGAAACGTATAAAGAGACGCGAGTGCTGACAAACAGCGCCTTGTTGCACCGGCAGAACCTCGGTGGTGCGAATTGGTCTCAGACACCGGATTCGTCACTGCAGTCGCACCGGAGCCTTCTGCTCGTCAAACGATCCTCGCAGCATCATTTGCCGACCTAAAACACGCCACGCCCCGCATTGAAGACGACTGCCGGCTGTTTCTGCGCTGCCCGTCGACGTCATTGCCGCCATGCACAGCCAGGTCATACAGCCTCCGGCCAAAATTCGTGCAGTCACGGTACACACTTTGCAGCATGTAGCAGCAAAGTGCAGCCTGCACTGTGCAGACTACGCAGCACATGCAGTCCAGTTTCAGAGAGAAGAACACCTGACTTCACAAACGGATGTTGGTTGTAACTTGCCACTTGGAATGCGATCCCTTAAAAGCGTGTGGCTTGAATCTGGCAATACTGCCAGCAAGGAATCCTCAAGTGGCATCCATCAATGCATGTGTACTGCGATCAAAAAGCTTGGCTCTGCCTTGGTCGGCCTGCAGCAGGCCCTGCTATCGATTAACCTCGTGATTCACGCTTGCTGACTGACTGCAAGTTGCCAGTCAAGTTGCCTTTGTGTAAACTTGGTGTGGTGCATGGACCGTCGGAATTCATTTAGGTGCGATCGTAAAGATACGTCTCCCGCCGTTTCTGATTGGTTGCAAATTTGTCAATTCAGACCCACTAAACTCAAGTTATTTGGATTCGCATTCTCTAAAGTACGAGCTCGATACTTAATCGGGAGGGGGAGATTTTGTGTGGAGCCAGCCGCAAAACTACAGCCAAGTCGCGTGTGGGTTTGTGCGGCTCGCGTTTCATTTCGGAAGTGGAGCAACAAGCAGCAGCAGCAGACGAATCCTACGTGAAGATGGTGGTGCTGTACAAGGACCTGGCTAAGACGGCGGAGAACGTCCTGCGTGACGACTACGACTTCTCGCGCAAGCTCAAGATCAAGAGCAAGGCGTCCAACGGCGTCTCGTTCACGACGGAGGGAGCCCTGAGCGCGAACAAGTCAATCCTGGCGAAGGTCTCGGGTGGCTTCACCCATGGCGCGAGCGGCGTGGTCTTCAAGAAGCTGCAGATCACGACTCAGGGCCGTCTCGTCACGGAGGCTGAGCTGCCTAACGTGCTAACGGAGGGCCTCAAGCTCACCTTCAAGCTGGAGGACGGTTCCGTCGCCAAGAATACGAGTGCCAAGCAGGTGGGCGTGCTCGGCGCCGAGTACAAGCAGAAGAACCTGTCTGTGAATTCGGAGGCCGACTTCGTGTCCAACACAGTCTCTGCCGCGGCCGTGCTCTCGCAGGGCGGCTTCGCCGTCGGTGGCCAGACCGCTTTCAACGTGGATAAGTCGGCTATCGTGCAGCACAACGTGGGCGCCAGCTTCACGGGCGCGGACTTCGTCACGAGCGTCGTGACCAAGAAGAACTTCGCTGCCCTACAGGCCTCGTTCCACCACCACCTGTCGCACAACACGGTGTACGCCGCTGTGCTTGACTACGACCTCAAGTCGGCCTCCAACACGCTGGTCGTCGGCGGCCGATACAAGGTTGACTCCGACACCACGTACTGCGGAAAGATCGACTCGGAGGGCTTCCTGTCGCTGGCTTCCATCCAGAAGGTGCGCCCGTACGTCACGCTGACCACCAGCGTGCACGTGGACGCCAAGAACTTCGAGGGCGACTCCCACAAGTTCGGCCTTGGCTTGACGCTGGGCTAAGCCTGCCATTTGCCCCACCGGCCGATCTACCGATTGCCTAGCAGAGAGATGAGTTAAAAGTTGTCTTCAGCGGAGAAAATCGGAGGAAAAGCACGAGAAGAGAGATACATAAGCAAAAGAGCACGTTTCTTGTGGAGTATTCGTTGTTTGGTTTGCCCTTGCTGGTTGCGTGTATTCACTTTCATCACAGGTGTAGCCATGAGAGTATTTAGATGGGCAAACACAGTGACGCTGCATCACAGTGAAAGTGCTGCGTAAGGATACGCAGCATTCTTTCCCGGTGGTGTTTGAAGTGATGACTTTGCCGTTCCATTTCCATACCCCATCATGGCGTCCCAGTCTGCGGAGTCCTCCAGAGGAGTCTTGGATCTTGCCTGGTCGCAATGGCTGCAGAATTTCTAGCGTGCTAGTCATTCCAGTTGGGCACAAGTTAGAAGTGTCATATGCACTTGACGTTTGTCTGATCTGATGAGAACTAACGTAAGTTCTTCTTGAAGTATTTTATCCGTCTCTGCCAACTGCCTGTCTATCTACGCTCTTGCTCGTGCTTCGACGTTCGAGCGCCGTTGCTTGCCGACGCGCTCCAAGTAGTCGACGAAGCTGAGCTCGTCGCTGTCCCCGAAGAGCTGCTTCATGCGCATTTCAAGCTGCGACTGGCCATAGCGTGCGAAGAGGATGGCCATGGTGTCGTCCGCAGTGATGACCCCGCAGTTTTTCTTGTCGTACGTCATGAACTGGACCACGTTGAAGAGATTGGCCGGTTCCAGCTCCGTTTTGTCGAGAAGGTTACGGTTGAACATGGCCCGTAACTCCTCCCAGTCCACCACGCCGTCCAAGTTCTCGTCGGCCTCCCAGATCATGTCACTGATCTCCTTCTTCGAGCTCACCTTACCCAGAGCTTTAATGGCCTCGTATAGGTCCTCGTTCTTGATCACACGACTGTGACTACTACCATTCTGCAGCGCAGTCTGATCAGCTACAGCCTTCTCCAGCGTCTGGTCAACTTTACGGAGCTCGTCTTCGATCTCCTCACGTGTCATTTTGGTTCCTTTCTCGTTGAGGAGGGCCGACACCTCGGGGTTATTCTTACTGGCCTCCAAACGTTGACGTCGCTCCTTGCTCTCGTTTATCATGAGGCCCAGCCTTTTCTTCTGGCGGTACGAGCTGAGGTGATCAAATACCCGTCGCAACTCCCGCTCCTCTTGGGCAATCATGCCCTTCGCGTCATCATTTGCAGACATCATAACTCTAGAGACGAGTTGTTCCACGTTCGTTCAATTCTGAGGCTCAAGGAAATTGAAAACGAGCAGAAATAACCAGAAGCTAAATTTGCATAAGAAGATTGATTAGCTGAGTCGCAATGAAGTGAAGAACACAATGGTTTGCATTTCCTCTCTATTAAGCATCATCAGCATCTTCAGCCAGTCGCGACACCATGGCATCGACTTCGCTAGGAGACATCGTCTCAGAGTTCATGATGGCGTTGGAAATAATCGTGATGTTCTTGGTCGTCTTCGCGTTTACCCACACGATGCCGTTGACTCCAACAGCCACTTCGAATGCCAGCTTCTTTCCCAATGACGCAAGCACCTGACAATCCTCATGCAGTAGCATCTTTGCTAGCCCAATTGATGTCTTGAAAACGTAGCCATCGTTCAGTTCACCGTAGATCGCCAAGCCAGTCATCCAGTCCTTCTTGGTTACACTTGGAGGAGCTATAGCAGTCGCCGAACCACAGCCAACGTCACATCATTGCAAACAAATAAACTATGCGAGTGGGATACGCACCTTCACACGTGATTTCAGGCTCCACATCAGGGTTGGTCTTGCTCACGCGTGCATACACGAGAGATCCA
Source organism: Phytophthora colocasiae (assembly GCA_018806915.1). Taxonomy (NCBI): domain Eukaryota; phylum Oomycota; class Peronosporomycetes; order Peronosporales; family Peronosporaceae; genus Phytophthora; species Phytophthora colocasiae. Next base: position 246,340 of record JAGKQI010000026.1, on the reverse strand, counting down.
AGACGAAGACTAGGGCGGTTTCTTTTCGTCGCACCATCGAATGCCAACGAGCCTAAAGTAGCACTAGCACTGTAGAGGAAGCAGAGATAAAGAGTGTCAAAAACAAATTGTAGTGGTGCCAAACAGAGTCCAGGAACGTACGCAGCTCCGATGTTCACACGGTAGAACTCGGCATTGCGGTCAGTAACGATGCCAATGACACCGTCGTCCATCGAAGCAACATACTGCACATCAAAATGCAACACTTGTGAGCAATTTATTGAACAAGAGCTATGGTCAGCAGCTTACGAACCCGCTTGTGGTTGTATTCGACCCAGTAGCGATTGGCCGGACGATAACGGAGAACACCTGCGTTCGTACACACGATCCGCTCATCTGCAAGTTGCTTCAGCCCGGCACCTTTATTATCATTGGCCATACGCAATAGCAAGTCAGTTACTACCCTTGAACCACTTCAGACAACAGCCAACGCACCTAGCTTGACGCGACGTGTGGTCTTAGTGAGCGTCTTTGTGACGTCGTCGCCCGGCAGAACAACGATAGGAGAGAACAGGAAGTCAACAGAGCGTTGAGCGTCCTCCAGGAAGTTGCTGGCGTCCGCATCAGCGACGTCTTCCTCGGCCTTGCGCTTGTTCTGCTGCGGCATCTTGTGCTACTGATAGTAATCCTGGTACATTCGTTTAAGTGCGATGTTGTTGCACTGGTTGGTAGGGCACCGGCATGGTGTTTGTGCATGAAGATGAAGATACACGAAGACGCTTCTGGAGAGAGGCAGGACGTGATTAACTTATGGATATCGCCCCATAACAGCAAGCATAATGATGAGGGGAAGCCCATTTAACAGCAAAACAACGAGTACCAACCATTTGCTCTAATGCTTGTTGCAGCCCCTCAAGATATTTACCACGTACAACCCCCTGCTCACTTGATAAGTAAAGAAAACTACCGTTGTGTTGCACCGCTTGTGAGTGAAATTATACTGCTGGGGCTCTGCCTGGTACGATCTCGCCTCCATAACAGTACTGCCTTCTGCATGGGCGTGCTTCTTCCTCCAATCCAGCACGACTATTCCGTAAGGTCTTCTAGCAGCGCATCTATTAAGCTCGTCCACGTCCCCGGCCGCGGCCTCGTCCGCGTCCTCGACCACTCCCAGCAGGAGCTCCAGCCTTCACCTTCTCGCGCGGCGTGTCGTCGATCAGCAGCGTGTCCAGATTCAGCGAGTCCGGCAATATATAGTAGCGAATGTTGTTGCCACGGATGCTCAGCGAGTCTAGATTGACAGGGTTCTTGCCTTTTACGGTTAGCTTCACCGCTTTCAGGTGTGTGTTCATGCTGATGTCCACACCTATCGTGCAGCAGAGACGAAATAGACAGCCATATTAGAATAGCCTACACACATCTATAAATTATACAATCAACCACTCACCAGTAATTGTTCCATGCACGATCGTTCCGTTCTTGAGCTCAATAGTGACCGTCTCATTCGACAACTTCATCAAAAACCTGCGGGAATTAACAAGGAAAAACAGGAAAAGACATCGTTAGTTTAGTATATGTGTGTGGCTAAGTGCCACACACACGCGATGTTGGCGGTATATGGTGCATTCTGGCCGCGCGAGTACAGACCTGACGAGCTTCATGGTGCCTTCCTCCTCCGTTCACAGCCCGGATCTACACAAATGTTTTATACAGAGCGAGCTCATTGAAATACATACACCTGCTAAACTGCCTATATTTAAGTCCAATTTTGACCAATAATTTAACCTGAAGAAGAAAATACTACCAGGTAGTATTTGGGATGTATGTAAACGCAGCCGTCTTGCCACCGGGGCGGCTCAACTTCCGCATGCGTCTGGTTATCTCTCATTCTCTACGTTTCTCTCTTCTCTCGGCCAGAGTCCATTAAGCGGCGCGCACGCTATAAGCGCTTCTGTTAAATCCCTCCAGGCAGCGCGCATAGGCGGAGGAGGTACAGGTCTGGGGCACATTGAAGCCGGTGTCCAGCAGAAAGTGTCTGAAGGTCGAGAACGATCGGTAGCGTTAGTCGGTGTCTGCCTCTCCACTTGCCGGTCGTATTGGGGTTGAAAATGGCTGTCATGAAGCGGTACGCTGGAATGCCTGCTGGTCTGCCATCGGATGTGAAGCAAGATGAAATCGGAGTGGCTGGGTCTCGGTAAGGCCGTAGAGCTTGGCATTGGAGATCGTGTCTGGATAGCGTACTCCAATCACTTTGCGGAGCTGTTGACGACGAGTTGTGTAGCTCGGAGTCGGTAAGGGCTTAAGTTCCGCAGCTGTAGAGTAGAATCGGCAATACGTAGCAGCTGTAGAGGCGGAGGCGTGTAGTTTCCGAGGTCTTCGATGGACGGAGCCAAACTTTCCACATACGGTGAAGTGCGGCAGTCGCTAAGTTCTTGCGGCGGGAGACGTCTTCGGCGTCGCCGAGGAGAGAACCTAATTTTCGCGTAATGCGCCAATCTTCATCTTTGGCACGTGTAATCCGGTTGGACTGGGCGGTTGGGCTGCGGTGAACGATGGTGTGGTCGGTCTTGGACGTGTTCATCTGGAGTGACCATTTGGCCAGGACAGCTGGGGCTTCGGTCTCGGGTGGTCGCCGTGACCGTCTTCATGGAAGGCTTGCAAGCTGGCGTGGCCAGGACGGAGGCATTCCGTCAGAGCCCCGGCAGCTTCAAGGACGCTGTCAGCGTGGCATTGAATGCCGAACACAACTTTAAGTTGTCGAGGGTCGGTGCTAACAGCACGGGGTCCGGTGGACCCGAGCCCATGGACCTCAGCTATGCTGAAGATGAGGTAGCCGAGCCACGAGCTGCGGTGCAGCGTATGAGTACCCGCCGGTGCTACACGTGTGGTAGTCCCACACATCTGAGACCCAACTGCCCTCTGCGCAAAGAGCGCGCCGGCCAGAATGGCCGCAACCCTGCCGCGGGTCCCGCTTTGGGCTCTGCCCAGGGAAACGACGGCTCCCAGTAGACGCGGGGCGGTCTACTGGGGAAGAACTGAGTTCTGCAGTGCGTGAGAGGCACTGGGGCTCAGCCCCGAAGAGCTCCGTGCTCTTGAACACGGAACGTGTGAGCAAGCAGGGCTTGCTGGTCGTCCAGGTGGACGTGAAGGGCTTTGAGAAGCCATGGATCGTGTTGATCGATTCGGGGGCGTCTGGCAACTACGTCAGACGCTCCACCGTTGAGGGTAGTCAGCAATATGCTGAGGCGCTTCGAGCGCGAAGAGGTGATACAGTCACAGTCCGTCTAGCGATGGGCGTCCGTGTCACGGTGGCTAAGGTCCCCATGGACCTGCGGCTGAAGTTCTTGGACTTCGATAGCGTGGAACGCTGCTTGGTTCTGGACCTGGATTCGAGGTACGACCTCATCCTTGGCATGGCGTGGCTGGAGCGCCACGAGCCATGGGTTGATTGGAGGTCGAAGACCTTAGGTGCTACGCACTTCTCTCCTAGTGGAGCTTTGGCGAGTCATGAACCCACCTCTGCTAGGAAGCAGAAGCGCTATTGGCGCGAGCATCGAGCCGAGTCGGCTATGATGCTGGAAGTCGGTGTGTCCGAGTTAGTGGACAGCACCAAGTGCGAGGACCGCAGTCCTGTTGAGCGCGTAGCGCTGGTTGACAGTGAGTCAACGTGTGGGCAAAGCCCGCGTAATCCCTGTGGGGCGGCACGTACTCCGCCGAGTGACACCGGTCGTGGACTGTCACTGGATGCCGATGGCATTGGGCTTTCCCAGGCCGTGAACTGTGGGGCGGCACGTACTCCGCCGAGCGATGCTGGTCGTAAACCAAGTAGATCGCTGAGTGTCTCTGACACTGGACCAACTACGGTCATTGATTGTGCAGCGGTACGTACTCCGCTGAGCGACATCAGTCATCGACCGAGTGGATCGCTGAGTGTCACTGACACTGGGTCGGGCGAGGCCAAAACCTGTGCGGCGGCACGTTCTTCGTCAAGTGGACGTTCGTCGGCTAGGCGACGATGTCGCAAGGCCCTCAGGGCGAGACGCGCTGCGTCTGAATCGTCCGTGACGTCAAGTGCCGACGCACAGGAGGGCTGTGGGCAGCTATACACTCTGGTCGATGGTGGACGGCAGTGCCGAAGGCAGTGACCGACTGGACAGACTGCCGAGTGTCGACAAACTCCTTGAGTTAGAGGAGATGAGATGTCGTTTGCCGACCTCGGCGATGCCTTGAAGGCGGGCGAACTCGCCGAGGTGGTCATCGTTCGACCTGAAGAAGAGTTAAACTCATCGTTCGTCGTTGACGAGTCCGTCTTGACCGAGGTCAAGAAGGCGTTGAGCGCCAGGAGTGGATCGGAGATCCTCAAGAATCCCTTGGAGCCTTTTACTCCTTGCTGAAGGAACATGGGGACGTTGTCTCGAAGGAACCACCGAGTGGCCTGCCTCCAGACTGTTGTCAAGAAAGCGCCTCGACCAGCTGCAGTATACCGGTAGGATACCGGTATGACCTTCACTCAGTGACACCGCAGTCACTCCTGATTACGGGATGGTGTTTACGATACGGGTGCGACATCATTGTGGGTACAAGATTGTGGATATGTGGTGAAGTGGATTCAAATCAAGCCGGATATGACGCAGAACGACTACGATGATGGGTGACGTGCGACATGGTGCTACGATAAGGACAGGCCCCTAGAACTGGGTACCTAGTCTAGGGTGGACCCTAAGTTAGGATCCACTTGGCCTGGCTACCCTAAGTGCGGATCCCGCCGTCCTAAGTTCGGATCCTGCAGTCCTAAGTGCGGATCCCCGAGATCAAAGATCCTCGGATCCAGATGCCGGATCCTCGGGATCCAAGACCTTCGGATCCAGATACCGGATCCTCGGATCCAAACTCGGATCCTCAAGATCCAACACATCAACATGGGGGAGCAGTGCCAGCATGATCCAAGATAGAGATTTGCGATGGGAAAGATAGGGTACAGGATGAGAAACTGGCTAACCATAAATCAGAGAGTCGAATTTACCTTCTAGTGCGCAAGTGGTTTTCTTCGGGACCTAAGACAAGGGAAGAGGATAGTGTATTGACCTCCCCTTAGTCTTCCTGCAAGTTTCTTCGCACACCTAGCTACAGCTAAGACCGGATCCCCGATTTGGCCGGCTTACCTTACGCTAGTGAAGACACCGGATCCAACGGTGTTGATTGCTTAACCGTAGGATCCTTCGATATATCCACACCCTCAAGACCAACCGCTACAGGAGGCGGCAAGCAAGACAGTAAAGGAAAGGGAGCCCCACACCCACCAAGGCAACCCCGGATCCAAGGATCCACAAGATCTTCGAGTCCAAGACCAAGATCCCCCCAACCAGGACCTGTGTGCAGGAATACCCACGCAAGTCCAACCTCCCAAGTCCCCGCCAAGGACGTTCAAGCCCTCACGCCTGTGTACACTCTCCCGTTCCTGAGAGAGCAGATCCCGCCCACTGACGGGTACACAAGGTGAGTGTAACGGGGATGTTACACGAATGTTTCTCGTTGGTGTGTGACACACGTGGATACATTTATGTGGGTACATAATAGTGTGTGACACTCATGATACATTTATGTGGGTACATAATGGTGTGGCACACACGAGTAGATACGTAGATGGCCTCAGAGCCTCACGTTGCATTTTGATTAGGATTTAGTATGTTAGATACTAAAGCCGTTACATTTAGGATTAGGGCAATAAAGTCAAAAAAAATCAGTTTGCATTTTACATAGTTAGTGTTAGTCCTTTGTTATAGGGACACTGACTCTGTGAGTCCCGTATTTAGTGGACTACTTGGTTCTTGTATAGAACCGAAGGCTAGTGCCTTGCAAGCAGGACTCTACGAGTCAACTAAACTTCCTCTGTGCCGTGCACACCTACGCAGCCCCGCTGCATCTGGTAGCACTTGTAGTCAATCCAACTCCTGAGTTGAAGACTGTTTCTCTGTGAGAATGGAGCCAGAAGCATACGCTCACTTGACTCCAAGTCAGCGGGACACGCTTAACAAGCTTACGTCCTTGCTGGGCCCGGAAGGTACGGCGCACCTTGCGTCCCAAGGGCCGGAGGCCGTCAACGCGCGCCTCGAGGCATTTGCCTCATACGAAAACGCTCTCGTCGAGCACATTCAGCGGAATGTAACAGGGGTTACCCCTGCTCCGAGAGCTAAGCCCGTCACGCTCAGCGTGAAGACCTTCCTCGGGAATGAGGGAGAGAACCTCCTTTTGTGGACCCGAGAGGTCGAAATGGCCATGGGGGCCGCCATGCTCCAGTTGGAGGGGCAACGCGTGGCGTTTGCCATCTCTAAGCTCGAAGGACGAGCACGAGAATGGGCCTTGACGTCTGGGACGTCGGTGGAAGCGGCCTTCCCCACATGGGGCGAGCTAAAGGCCAAGCTCACGCAAGTGTTTGCTCCGCCTAACCAGGCGTATCGCGTGCGGTCACGATTCCTTGCTTGCCGACAGGGCAAGAAGGATCTGGTGGACTATGTCCAAGAGCTGCGCACGCTCATTGCTGGCATGGCTGCCGACCCTCTACCTGAGGTGGTCGCCGTGACCGTCTTCATGGAAGGCTTGCGAGCTGGCGTGGCCAGGACGGAGACATTCCGTCAGAATCCCCACAGCTTCGAAGATGCTGTCAGCGTGGCATTGAATGCCGAACACAACTTTAAGTTGTCGAGGGTCGGTGCTAGCAGCACAGGGTCCGGTGGACCTGAGCCCATGGACCTCAGCTATGCTGAAGATGAGGTAGCTGAGCTACGAGCTGCGGTGCAGCGTATGAGCACCCGCCGGTGCTATACATGCGGCAGTCCCTCACACCTGAGGCCCAACTGCCCTCTGCGCAAAGAGCGCGCCGGCCAGAATGGCCGCAACCCTGCCGCGGGTCCCGCTTTGGGCTCTGCCCAGGGAAACGACGGCTCCCAGTAGACGCGGGGCGGTCTACTGGGGAAGAACTGAGTTCTGCAGTGCGTGAGAGGCACTGGGGCTCAGCCCCGAAGAGCTCCGTGCTCTTGAACACGGAACGTGTGAGCAAGCAGGGCTTGCTGGTCGTCCAGGTGGACGTGAAGGGCTTTGAGAAGCCATGGATCGTGTTGATCGATTCGGGGGCGTCTGGCAACTACGTCAGACGCTCCACCGTTGAGGGTAGTCAGCAATATGCTGAGGCGCTTCGAGCGCGAAGAGGTGATACAGTCACAGTCCGTCTAGCGATGGGCGTCCGTGTCACGGTGGCTAAGGTCCCCATGGACCTGCGGCTGAAGTTCTTGGACTTCGATAGCGTGGAACGCTGCTTGGTTCTGGACCTGGATTCGAGGTACGACCTCATCCTTGGCATGGCGTGGCTGGAGCGCCACGAGCCATGGGTTGATTGGAGGTCGAAGACCTTAGGTGCTACGCACTTCTCTCCTAGTGGAGCTTTGGCGAGTCATGAACCCACCTCTGCTAGGAAGCAGAAGCGCTATTGGCGCGAGCATCGAGCCGAGTCGGCTATGATGCTGGACGTCGGTGTGTCCGAGTTGGTGGACAGCACCGAGTGCGAGGACCGCAGTCCTGTTGAGCGCGTAGCGCTGGTTGACAGTGAGTCAACGTGTGGGCAGAGCCCACGTAATCCCTGTGGGGCGGCACGTACTCCGCCGAGTGACGCCGGTCATGGACCGTCACTGGATGCCGATGGCATCGGGCCTTACCAGGCCGTGAACTGTGGGGCGGCACGTACTCCGTCGAGTGATACTGGTCGTGGACCAAGTCGATCGCTGAGTGTCTCTGACACTGGACCTGTTACGGTCATTGATTGTGCAGCGGCACGTACTCCGCTGAGCGGCATCGGTCGTCGACCGAGTGGATCGCTGAGTGTCACTGACACTGGGCCTGAAGGGGCCGAAACCTGTGCGGCGGCACGTACTCCGTCTAGTGACGTCGGCGGTAGACCGAGTCAGTCACTGAGTGTCACTGACACTGGGCCGGGCAAGGCCATCACCTGTGCAGCGGCACGTACTCCGTCGAGTGGACGTTCGTCGGCTAGGCGACGACGTCGTAAGGCCCTATGGGCGAGACGCTCTGCGTCTGAGTCGTCCGTGACGTCAAGTGTCAACGCACGGGAGGGCTGTGGGCATCTATACACTCTGGTTGATGGAGTGGACGGCAGTGCCGAAGGCAGCGTCCTGCTGGATGGACTGCCGAGTGTTGACAAGCTCCTTGAGCTAGAAGAGATGTCGTTCGCCGACTTTGGCGATGCCTTGAAGGCTGGCGAACTCGCCGAGGTGGTCATCGTTCGACATGAAGAGGAGTTAAACTCATCGTCCGTCGTGGACGAGTCCGTCTTGGCCGAGGTCAAGAAGGCGCTGAGCGCCAGGAGTGGATCGGAGATCCTCAAGAATCCCTCGGATCCCTTCTACTCCTTGCTGAAGGAATATGGAGACGTTGTCTCAAAGGAACCACCGAGTGGCCTGCCTCCTGACCGAGGCGTTCGTCACGAGATCGACTTAGTTCCCGGAACTAAATACTGCGTGACCCGGCAGTGGCCTCTTCCTAAAGAGCAATGCGACGTCATTGACGCCTTCTTCCTTGCTAAGCACGCGGCGGGTCTCGTGCGCGAGAGCAAGTCTCCGCACTCCGCGCCTACGTTCTGTGTCAGAAAGCCGAATGGCAAGTGGCGTATCGTTCACGCTTTTAACAAGCTCAACGCTGCCACGATTCCGGCGCAGACGCCGATTCTTAGGAAGGATGTTCTTCAGAACAACATGGTGGGTTGCACCATGTACAGTGCGCTCGACTTAGTCGATGGCTACTATCAGCTGCTCATGCGAGCCAGTGATATTCCGCGTACAGCGGTGAGCACTCCGAGCGGTATGCTCTGGGAGTGGCTCGTCATGCCCCAAGGGCTCTCGAATGCGCCTGCAACGTTCAATCGTCTAGTGACGCAGTTGTTCAGGCCCCTACGGGCATTCGCACAGACGTACTTTGACGATGTGTTCGTCCACAGTCGTGCTGAGCACGGGAAGACTGATGTCGAGGTACACGTGGAACACGTGAGAGCAGTGCTCGAGTGCATGCGCACCAACAAGTTGTACGCCAACGCGGACAAGTGCGTCTTTGGCGCGAAAGAAATCCCTTTCCTAGGGTGCTTCATTGGGAAGCATGGCCTTCGTGCTGATCCAGCAAAGGTCAAGGCCATTGTGGACTGGCCGGTTCCCTTGAACCAGAAGGACTTGCGTAAGTGGCTGGGCTTGGCCAACTACTTGCACAAGTACAGCGAGAACTACGCTGAGTTGGCTCGGCCACTGTCGGATCTCCTTAAGAAGGATGCCGAATGGGTATGGCGTGCTGAGCACGAGAGTGCGTTCACTCGTATCAAGGATAGCCTGCTTCAGGCACCGATACTGGCGTTGCCAGACCCCGATCGTCCGTTCATCGTCGTCTGTGACGCCTCGGACTTTGCCATCGGCAGTGCTTTGCTACAAGCGGACGCCGACGGCCGCGAGCGCGTCATTGCGTTTGAGTCTCGGCAGCCCAAGGCTGCTGAGAAGAACTATCCAGTTCATGACAAGGAGCTACTTGCGATGAAGTACGCTCTCGTCAAATTCAGGGTTCACCTGCTCGGCTCCAAGCCGTTTGTGATCTACACGGATCATGCGTCACTACGCACAGCGACGCAGTCGCCTCACCTCTCGCAGAGGATGGCCCGATGGCTCTCCTTCTTTGCGGAGTATAACTTCGAGGTGAAGTACAAGCCTGGAAGGCAGAACGTCCTCGCTGACGCGTTATCACGTCGCCCGGACTATGAGTTATCTCATGTCACCTCGGTGACGTCGTCCGTGACGGACATGGTTCGAGCGGCGTACGCTCAGGACGACTCTTGTGTCGCGCTGCTTCAAGCTCTAGGAGCGATGAGTTTAAGGACTCAAAGGTGACTCTGTCACGACGCCTAAAGGCGAGACTCCAACGCTATAGCCTGGGAGGCGGTCTGCTGTACTACAGCACGGGTCAGGATGACCCACCACGTGTGGTGGTTCCTCACGATGAGGACCTGAAGTATCGTATCCTCTATGAGGCCCACGACACGCCCACAAGCGGCCACCTCGGTCGCGAGAAGACCTACGGCTCGGTGAGCTCCATGTACTGGTGGCCGAAGATGTACAAGTGGGTCAGCACATATGTGCACACGTGCGAGACGTGTCAGCGGGTTAAACCCTCGCCGCATGCGGCAGCGCCTTTGGCGAGCTTGCCTGTACCCTCTGGGTGTTGGCAGTCCATGAGTATGGACTTCGTGTTTGGCCTGCCGAAGTATACGGCAGGCAACACGGGCGTTGTGGTCTTTGTTGACCGTCTGAGCAAGATGGCTCACCTAGCGGCTGTGCCGGACACCGTCGATGGCGCTGGTACAGCGACGATATTTATCGATCGGGTCTACCGCCAGCATGGACTGCCAGAGACCATTGTCTCGGATCGAGACCCCCGTTTCACGGGTCACTTCTGGACGTCCGTCTTCAAAGTGCTTGGCACTCGACTGGACATGTCCACGGCGGATCATCCGCAGACCGACGGTCAGACTGAACGCGTGAACCGCGTCCTGGAGGACATCCTCCGCAGCGTATGCGCTGAAACGCCGAAGCGTTGGAGCGCTATGCTCCCTCTCGTTGAGTTCTCAATGAACAACGCGGTGCATGCCTCGACAGGCTTCACCCCGTTCTACGTGAACGGCCTTGCGCATCCGCGCGTCCCGCTCACTCCGCCACGCGGTAGCCTTGGGCTTGGTGGGGGAGAGGCTGTGCCGTCGCTCGACTCCGAGCTTGCTGATGTCAGCCCCCTTGCTGTTCGCAAGCAAGTCGATGACTTCCTCTCGATGAGGCTTAGCGTCTTACGCCGTGTGCGTGACGCAATGGCTGAAAGCCAAGATGTTCAAAAGGAACAAGCTGATGCCAAAGGCAGAAGCAACATGTGGGAGTTCAAGGTCGGTGACCACGTTTTATTAAACGCTAAGAACCTGCCTACACACGCAGTGTCAGCCGTCTTCAAGACGAAGTTGCGGCCGCTCTTCATTGGACCGTTCACGGTCGTGGCCAAGAAGGGCCTGGCATACACTCTTGACTTGCCAAAGCGTATGCGAACACATCCTGTGTTCTACGTGGGCTTGCTTAAGCCATATCGGGACCCTGCTCTTGTGAGTTCTGAGGCGCTGGCGCCGAGTCGGACGAAGGCTGCACGGCAGCAGGTGGCAGAGCCACAGGTGGTTGCATCCGAACCAACAGGTCTTGTCGATCCGGAGCAACGTGATGCTCGAGGTCATAGACCCGCTGATGCAGCACCAGAGGCGACTCAGACCGGTTCCCGCGACTCTAAGTCTCCTCGAGACCAGTCGCTAAGCGATGGGTCGGATGACCGACGTGGTGGTCGTGCTCCTTCACCGAGCCCACGCGGGTCTGCAAGCAATGCAGCGCGTCTACACTCGCAGCGCGAGAACCCATCGACCGCTCGTCCTCCTCCCGCTCTGCTCGATGAGCAAGGTGAGCTTCACTATCACGTGGATCGCCTGATGGCGCGGCGTCGTCGCCGAGGTCACAACCAGTATCTGGTGAAGTGGCGAGGTTACCCTCACTCACAGAACTCGTGGGAGTTTGAGGTGCCACTACGGCAGGATTGCCCCGACGTCGTTGACGCGTATGACCGGGCACACCCGGTGTCAGACCGCCCGATGGGGGTGCGACGGAGTCGCCGGGTGCCAAGCACCTCCCACTAAGGTGGGAGTCCACAGGGTCGTTGCTGAGCTCAGGCTATGACCCGTAGCTGCAATACTTGCAGCGAGCACGTCGGTGCCGTCGACATGGCATCGAATGCTCAAACTGCAAGTGCAGTAGAGCTACATGCGCCTCGCGCGCGTGTTTCAAGGGTCTATGACCCTTTAACAACACTGGCCTATGGCCCGGAGCTTCGCGATCATGAAGCGAAGATGGTTCGTGACGAACAACCGTCTTAATGACGTTCTGTCTAAGCGACAAGTGGTGATGGAAACGGATTCTATCCGATCACCTGACGCTAGAAGCGTTCAATGGGTATGACTATGTCATGAGGCACTGTGGATGCCAGGGATGCCAATGCTTTGGACCCCGCATGCTGCATAGCAGTAGGAGGTAGGTAAGCTCCTCCTGAGCGACAGCTTAGCTGTCTGGTGCTCGTTGTCGTGTCTACGACTGTGCTGAGCACGTGTATTCACAAGACACAGTGTCTGTGACACATGGTGGCGCTTGCGCCTGCTTCAAGGACAACTTGGGCATCAAGCCCTGCACACAGTGCTCATCCGAGGGTCACATTAACTGTGAAGCGAGTGGGCCCCACTGCTGTGTGGTTCGTGGAACCGTTGGTAGCTTGGAAGGCTTGCCCTATGGATCACTGATCCAGTAGTATCATAGATACGCCACCTGTGGCCTTCTTTCCATGCCCGTAGAGCCCCTTGACTCGAGCCAGTAGGCTCCTATGCTTGGTAAGCATTGGGCCCAAGTGTGTACCAAGTGGCATCGCGTACGAAGGCGTGTAACACGCACGAGAGACAGCGTCGTCCGCGCAAGGCAAGGTGCCGTGGCCATCGGCCGATAATCGCGTCGTGTGTTTACACTTTCCGGATACGGTATCCGGAATCTTGGTGGGGGAGAGTGTAACGGGGATGTTACACGAATGTTTCTCGTTGGTGTGTGACACACGTGGATACATTTATGTGGGTACATAATAGTGTGTGACACTCATGATACATTTATGTGGGTACATAATGGTGTGGCACACACGAGTAGATACGTAGATGGCCTCAGAGCCTCACGTTGCATTTTGATTAGGATTTAGTATGTTAGATACTAAAGCCGTTACATTTAGGATTAGGGCAATAAAGTAAAAAAAAATCAGTTTGCATTTTACATAGTTAGTGTTAGTCCTTTGTTATAGGGACACTGACTCTGTGAGTCCCGTATTTAGTGGACTACTTGGTTCTTGTATAGAACCGAAGGCTAGTGCCTTGCAAGCAGGACTCTACGAGTCAACTAAACTTCCTCTGTGCCGTGCACACCTACGCAGCCCCGCTGCAGTGAGCCTCAGCAACCCCCACGGTTATCGGAGTACCCCCTCCGTTAGTCAGTGTCTGGGCGCCGTGTGTGAACGTTGGATCCCTGCTCATTCCAGCGGATCCACTACACCACAGATACAAGATGGGAATCCACGTGGCACTCTCTGATTGGCTGAAGCAACTCAGTATCCAGTAAGGAATCCAGTAGAGTGTATCCAGTAGAGAATCCAGTAGGCTTAGAGGTAGCTAGCAGTTAGCGAACTAAGGACCTAAATCAATCACTTTGCATTTCGACATCTAGTGCTCAAGCGACCTTAACTTTTGGTTATGAGCCCAAGCCCCGTTTTCCCTGCTGAAGACTCCGACTACGCTTTCGCCATGGACACCACCTCGATCACGAACTCCCGTATCAACAAGTTCGACGGAAGTAACTTCCACACGTGGAAGTTCAAGATGCGCATGGTTCTCGAGGAGCGCGACCTGTGGGAAGTGACGTGCGGAGAGATCAAGCTGGAGCACTGCGCTACGACGCTGGACCAGACGACGTTCGAGAGGAAGTCTCGCAAGGCACTGGCGATCATCTGTCTCGCGATGGAGGATTCGCAGTTGCCGCTGGTTCGCTCGGCGAAGGATGCGTTCGATGCATGGTCTAGACTGGAAGGACACTTCGAGAAGAAGAGTTTGGCCAACAAGCTCTTCCTTCGTCGACGTTTCTTCACGACGATGATGGACGAAGGTGATGATGTGCTGGAGCACATCAACAAGCTCAAGACGCTGGCGGAGCAGCTCGATGCAGTGGGCGCTCCGGTCAGCGAGGACGACTTGGTGATCACGCTTCTGGGAAGTTTGAATGAGTCGTACCAGTTTCTCATCACGGCATTGGAGTCGAGAGCTGATTCGCTGACGTGGGAACTCGTGACGGCTCGACTACTGCATGAGGACATGAAGCGCAAGGAACAAGGTGGCGGCGTCGATGGAGCCGCGCACGGTCAAGGTCAAGCGTTCATGACAAGCGGCAACGGGAAGAGCAAGGGACGACAGACGCATAAGGCCAGTGCTTGTCACTACTGTGTGAACAAGGTCATTGGATCGCCAAGTGTTCCGTGAGGATTCGCGAAAACGCGGAACGACAGAAGTCACAGCGAGCGAATGTGGCGAATGAAGAGGAGTTCGACGGCGACTACCTGTTTTCAGTTGGTGGTGGAGCCACCAAATCGAATGAAGTTTGGCTGGTCGATTCGGGTGCGACGCAGCACATGACTTACTCGAAAGTGTACATGAGGAACTACAAGAAGATGACTCCGGTGGACGTGCATCTCGCGGGTGATGGAGTGGTTCAAGCGGTCGGCAGTGGCGACATTGTGATGACGATGAAGACTCCACGTGGGACCAAGAAGGGTGTGCTTACCGGTGTGTGGCATATTCCCAAGTAGTCGCGGAACCTGTTTTCGGTGGGGCGTTTCACCAAGGATGTTGGACCCGTGACGTTCAAGGGCGACGGATGTTACGCTGAGACGAAGAACGTCAACTGGCAGCTCGGATCGCGTGAAGGCAAGGGACTGTTCAAGTTGTGCATGAAGCCGATCATGCCTGACGAGGCAAATGTGTCAAGTTCGAAGGAACGCAAAGGGGACACCACGTCGTACCTCTGGCACCTTCGACTTGGTCACATTGGCCATGGCGGTCTAGATGCCATCGTCAAGAACGGCTACGGCGTTGGGATGAACATGGCGGCTGTGAAGCAGTGGAGTTGTGTGACGGGTGTGCACTCGGCGAGCGTCACCGAACCGCGCCAAGAAGGTACTGGAAGTCATTCACAGTGATGTTTGCGGTCCCATGAAGACGTCGACGTTCAATGGCAAGAAGTATTTTGTCACGTTCATCGACGAGTATTCGCACTTTTGTGTGGTATACTTGCTGCGGAACAAGTCGGAGGTGGCTGCCAAGTTCGCGCAGTTTGTAGCATTTGCTGAAACTCAGACCGGCAAGCGTGTGAAGACACTCCGAAGTGACAATGGAGGCGAGTACACTTCGCGCGAAATGGCCAAGTTCTGCAGCGACGGTGGCATCGTGCAGAAGTTCACGCCGCCATACACGCCTCAGCTGAACGGAGTCACCGAGCGCATGAACCGGACGTTGGTGGAATGTGCTCGTTGCATGTTGGAACATGCCGGACTGTCGAAGTCATATTGGGGTGAAGCGGTGATGACTGCTACGTTCCTTCGTAATTGGTGTCCGACGCGTGCCATCAACCACGACAAGTCACCACACCAAGTTTGGACGGGCAAGAAGCCACTGTTGGCGAACCTGAAAGTATTCGGTTGCCACGCGTACGTAACGGTCCCGAAGGAGAAACACACATAGTTTGACGCTCGGTCGGCGTGTTGTCGGTTTCTCGGGTCCTTGGAGCATAAGAAAGCGTATCGGTTTCAAGAGATCAAGAACGGTCGCTCGGTCGGAGTGTTGTCGGTTTCTCGGGTACTTGGAGCATAAGAAAGCGTATCGGTTTCAAGAGATCAAGAACGGTCGCTCGGTCGGCGTGTTGTCGGTTTCTCGGGTACTTGGAGCATAAGAAAGCGTATCGGTTTCAAGAGATCAAGAACGGTCGCTCGGTCGGAGTGTTGTCGGTTTCTCGGGTACTTGGAGCATAAGAAAGCGTATCGGTTTCAAGAGATCAAGAACGGTCGCTTCTTGGTGAGCCGCGACGCGAAGTTCATGGAGGACGTCTTTGACGGTGGGAGACGCAAAATTGATCAAAAAGAACTGGTCGTGGAACTTCGTGATGAAGTTGTAACGGACCAAGAAGCATCGTCTGGACTAGAAGAGGATGAAGAAGAAGCTGTGCAGAATGAAGACATCGAACCCGGCAGTAAACGACACCAGCGGACGCGGTCGTTAGAGGAAGCGGTGGAGATCCCAAGGTCCAAGCGGCACAATCGGCAACAAACACTGGACGAGATGTCAGCGATCGCAAGAGAAGAAGGCTTCGACGCGGCCTTCATTGTGGATTCAGTGGGAGAAATGCCGATGGAATCCAACAACTCGGCCAAGTGGAAGCAAGCGTGCGACTCGGAGATCAACTTTCTTCTCAAGAACGAGACATGGGTGTTGGTGCCATTGCCCAAGGGACGCAAGGCGATCGGCTGCAGATGGGTGTTTCGGATCAAGGAGAACCAGGCAGGAGAGATCGAGCGATTCAAAGCGCGTCTGGTGGCCAAGGGATTTTTGCAGAAGTTTAGCATCGACTACGAAGAGACGTTCGCACCGGTGGCCAAGTTCACGTCGATCAGGATCTTGCTCAGCCTGGCGGCCAAGTACAATCTCACTGTGCACCAGATGGATGTGAAGACGGCGTTCCTAAACGGCTGGCTAGACGAAGACATCTACATGGTGCAGCCTGACGGCTACGTTGACGAGGCGCACCCTGTAACGGGGTTACACCTACACGTGGCTACACCACTTGTAACTCTAACAGTTGCGATAACTGTTAGAGGTTGGAAAGGGACCTCAAACCTTGGTGTGCTGTACACACCAATGGCTACATAGGCGAACCACATCATTGGGTGGTTCGTGTGCATTTGTGCATGTTATTGGTAGAAAGCGATCGATTTCTACCAATCACGGAGAAGAGTTTCTGCCAACCACACGTTGGGAGTTCCTTTAAAAATAGATTAAACAGTTTTAGGAGGTCCATAATTGGCTTAGTGCCAAATTCAATAACAGTTCTCATTTTACGGTATTTTGCAGTTAATTTAGTTATATTTGATTTAATTATACTTATTTAAATAAGTATACTTAAATTAAGTCTATTCTAATTGCACGCTTCCTCATACACGTAAGCGCACGTGTACGCCACCATATAGGTCTAAGCAGACCTATTCCACCTGGTAGCACCTTGTAGTCCGTCCCACGACCGACTGCAGTTCGTTCGTATGGAGTCATACGAACGCGGGGTCGAGAACTCCCCAATGGATCAGACGCGCACGGACTGTGCCCACCTGTCAGACCCAGAGAGGCGGTAGCGACGATACTTCGTACTCTATCGCCGACAGAGCAACACGGTGTTGCTCTGGGGTACATAGTTAAGGAGCAACGAGATGTTGCTGCCTCGGTGGCTTCCCCAAAGCCACACGTGGAGTCGTTGAAACTCCACGTGAATACCTACACGGGGGAATGAGGACGAGACCCTCCTTCGTTGGCTTGTCGAACACGACACAGCCGTTGCGGCTCGACGTATCGTCGATCCGATGTCTATGGTCGCGTTCTCCATGTCATGTCTTGGCGGACGTGCGAGGAGTTGGCCTATGGGCGCCGACTCTCGGATCCTACGTGCTTCAGCACGTATGAGGTGTTTAAGGAGGAACTCAAACTTGCGTTTGAGCCTCCGAAGAACGAGTTCAGATCGAGAGCGGAGTTTCTCGATCTGCAGCAGGGCAAGAATGATGTTCACACCTTTGCCCAGCGTGCTCGATACTTGGTATCGAACATAGTGGCGAGTCCGATCGACGAGTCGTCACGTTCATGAAGGAACTAAGAGATGGCCCCGTCAAGACGTACCTCTTCCGAGAGTATCCGAATACTCTCGAGGAGGCGATCAGCCTTGCGATGCAAGAGAAGTTTTGCCGGCATCAAGTTAAACTCCAAGCAAAGACGGGAGGTCCGGAGCCTATGGAGCTCTCGAGTGCTACAACTGCTAATCAACAGCAGCGCAAGTATGGCAAGGTTCGATGTTACAAGTGCAATCACATCGGCCACTATGCACGCAAGTGCATGGCGGGCGGGCGTGCACCGGGCGGTGCATGTGATTCCCCAGTTGAGGCAGCAGCGTCCGCCGCTGCCTCCGATCGCCGCCGGCGACCGTCAACGACTCTCGGAGTCGTTGAGAGAAAATGTGTGTCGACTCAGAAATCTGAGCCGACGGTCACATGAGTTATAGTCAGGTGTGGTGGAGCGGATCTGGCCAAAATCTGGTTGAGGCCGATCGCGATCGCCACTTGCGCCCAGACACCGACTAACGGAGGGGGTCCCCCATGATCCGTGATCTTGCTGCGTGTAGTGTTCACCTTGTGTACCCGTCGGTAGGCGGGTTACGCTCTTCCAGGTGACTTCTGAAGATGTCTTGGGACGAGAAGAAAGTCTT
This sequence comes from Phytophthora colocasiae, assembly GCA_018806915.1. Taxonomy (NCBI): domain Eukaryota; phylum Oomycota; class Peronosporomycetes; order Peronosporales; family Peronosporaceae; genus Phytophthora; species Phytophthora colocasiae. The sequence goes on along the minus strand of JAGKQI010000026.1, from coordinate 228,152 downwards.
GGGTGACGCAGGGGTTTGAGGCGGCGTGGAAGTTCTTCACTCCACCTCGGGGTACTTGATCCCGGTCGTAGGCGAGTTCTCGAGCCTTGATCCGGGAACCTGGTTCTTGATCCAGGTCTTCCAATGGTCCTATGTTCGGGATTCAGTCCCTTCCTTTCGTTGCTTGCCGCTTCCTTTAGCGGGAGTCTTGAGGGGGCGAGATTCGACGGGATCGTCAGGCTAAACAACCAATTCCTTCCGATCTGATGTATGCACTTAAAGGATAGTTCACTAGATAGGGCAAAGCTGGCCAATATATTATCCAGACTTAACCGCTATACTAGGTCACGTATCCTTACCTCCTTGACGCTTGTAGGGCCAATGTAGTTCCCGGTTCCAGGCGTAGCGAAGGCACTTGAGTGGTTCAGGGCAAATTCGATTCTGTTTATGGTGATCCCTATGCCTACTAATCCCATCCTGATTTACTATCCTACGATCACATGACACTGGCTACATAGCTGATCCCTAGCTTGGTTCCCCTAACCCTGATCGTGAGCCGATTCCGTACTTAACCGAAGCTTGATCTCGCACTTAACCGAAGCTTGATCTCGCACTTAACCGAAGCTTGATCTCGCACTTAATCGGGACTTGATCGCCGCCTGATCCCGCTTGATAATCCTTCGGAGAGTCCAGATCAGTCCATCAGAAGGGTCTGCGTCGCGCCTGGGGCTGAGCTTGATCCAGAGCTGATCTCGTACTTAAACGGGAGAAGATCACTGCGTGATCCTGCGTGATCCCGCTTCGTCGCCCCCCGGGGAAGTAGGATCATACTGTTAGAGGCTCCGGGGCGCCGGGGTAAGCCGATCGTGCTCACTTAGGACCCCGTAATCGTTGATCGCGCGAGAACCTCCTTGATTCCCCCATTCTTCCTCCGGCAGGATTCGGATCACCCACGAACACCGCTCCACTTGCTCCTCCGCCGGTGTCTCTGTTGCCTGTTCCCCGGCGGGACCCATCGTACCTTCGTCTGATTCGACCCAGATCTGGGGATCACAGGTCCCCCCTGTCGCTCGTTCCGACTCTATTCGGGTTCGTGGCTGATATTGTCTCTCCGGGAAAAATTCTCGTCCGCTTCACCACATCCGCCCCCAGCACGTAAGTTGAGCTGCCGCAGCTCACTTCGGGTTTATTTCCACATTCACCACCTGGAAAACAAGTCGTTCAAGTACCACCACTCCCTTACGATGTCCGATCCGCCTCCCTCGCCCCCTTTGACGCCGAGAACGCCCTCGAGCGAGCACTCGATCCGATCCGCTCGATCCACCGCCTCCCGCTTCTCAACCCCCGGGGTGAACCCTGAGCTGGTCACCTTGCAAGCGAGACTGGCCCATAGCCAACGGATGCGCGAAACCTTGAGTCGCGATCGGGACCACCTGGACGACACCGTTCGCCGGTTGCGATCCGACATGGAGGATATGGAGCGCTTCCGGGACGACCAGGCGGAGGAGATCTTGCGGCTGAACGCCGAAATCGCTCGTCTGCGGTCGGGAACCGGAGATGTTATCGGTGGGGACGCGATCGCCGCCTTGCAGAATCAGCGGGCTCAGCACGACGCCGAACGGCGGGAGTCTGAGCAGCGAATGGCCCGGATCCAGGCGCGGCTAGACTCTGCGCTCGAGGATCTCGACTTCCGGCTGGCCGAACTTCGCGTAGCAGGGGAGACGGAGATTGAACTCCGGGATGAGCTTCAGGATCGCGAACGGGAGCTCGCCGCCGTGCGTCATGACTTGACCCTCACTCAGCGTAGCCTTGATCGCTGGCAGAGGAACGATCCCTCCCAAGGTCCACAAGCGGCCATGGCCATGCCCGCTGATCAGACTCGCCCTACGGCAGAGGAGGCTCGGTTGAGGTTGGAGTTGACGCGGACCCAAGCGGAGTTGCTCGCCGCTCGAACCGAAGTCGCGTACCTGGAACGCGAGGCCGAGGATCACCAGGCTGAACTGGCTCGGGCACACCTCGCCTTGGAGGACGTATCCGCGCCGGATTCTCGCGCCCCGCCTTTGGATGCAACAGCTGATGCCGCCGCCGTGTCCAGCCTGGAGCAAGATCTGGCAGACGCCTTGGGAAATCTGGAAATAATCCAGCACGACCGGGACCAGCTCTCCGTCCAGCATCGTGCCGCGATCGCCGAGCGGGATCAGGCCGTCGCAGATCTGGATCAGGCCCGCCTCGACCGGGATCAGGCGATGCAAGATCTCAATCGAGTTACGGTGGATCGTGATCGAATCCAGGTCGACCTGGACGACGCCACCCAAGATCGTCTATCGGTCCTCGCAGACCTTGACGTGGCCCGTTCCGCCCGGGATGTGGCGACACAGGAACTCGACCAACTCCAGCGACAGAACGCGTCGGCCCTCGCTGACCTCGACCAACTCCAGCGACAGAACGCGGAGCTTCGGCAGGCTCATCAAGAGTTGGACGCTGATTATGCCGAAGCCGAACAACAGCTGCATCACGCCGAGGATTCCTCTGCTCGGTTGTCCTCGTGGATAGCGGATCGCCGGGCGGCTCGTGCCACCAAAAGATCTCGAAGCGCCTCCGCTTCCCCGGCCGTGCCTCCTTCCTCACGCAAGCGTCCAGCTCGGAGCTCCTCAGCACCCCGTGATCTAAAAACTGCGGCTACCGAAGCTCCCGGATCAACCCAGCCTGTCACACCAACGGTGGTCCCGACCCCGGCAGGATCAACGGCGAGCCCGCTGGATTTGTTGGCGAACCAAGCTTCTGGGCAGGCCGGAGGGGAGGAAACCGACACTCCAGCCCCTGATCCGACCCCGGCATCGACGGATCAGCCCGGATCGCTCCCCGACGATGGTGATTCGCAGGACGAGGAAGAGGAAGACTCCGACTACGATCCCCAGCACCCATTCTCATCGCCGTCAGAAGAGGACGGGAGTCCAGAACCCAGCAATGGAACTAGTTCTGAGGCCGAATCGGAACGTTCCGACGAGGCGGAGGACTCCGAGGACGACGATATTCTACACATGGGCCGCCAACGGTCTATCTCGACGCACCGGCGCGAGTCCGGTCAGGTTCCGAGAGGCAGATCTTCTGGCGCTCATGGATCGGGGTCTCCGGACGGCTCAAGCCCATCTCCGGATGGATCAGGCCCGCCGTCTCCGGGATCACCTCCGGGTTCCCCGTCGCCGCCGTCACCTCCTCCCGGCGGTTCCCCGCCTCTCGGGCTCCGACCACCCCTGTTCCCGGTCGCCTCTTTCATTCCAGGATACGATCGGCAGCGCACCTTCGCGGCCGCTGACATCGTACCGTGGGATCCGCAGTTGATCGGGCAGTATTCGATCGTGGGTCTGATTGCCAATTCTCTGGGCAAACGGTTGTTGATCCCTTCGGGTTGGCTGTTCCCTTCTCAGATACAGGCCGGGCCTGCGCCGACTCCCGGCACCGAATACCTCAACGGGTTGATCACGGGCGTGAACGTGCTTGATCTGCTGGCTCTGGAGCCGTGGAACGACTTCGCGAACCCGGGTCCCCTTACGTTCGACCTCGATTTGCACGAGAGGGAGGGAACACCCCTCGCGGCCGTGGCCGCCACCTATCGCGTCCTGGAGGAACGGCACCGTCAGGCATTTTGGGAGGCCACCCATAACCTCGAGATCACCTCTGCCATGCAAGATGCGGATCTCGAACTGCAGCGGTATTACGTTGCTCGCAAGGCCAGGCGGAGTCGGGCTGGGTCTGCTTGGCGCCAGTTCCTCGCCTCCTTCCCCGCCATAATGCGCGACCAGTGGTTCGATCTCGACATCCTGTTGGATCCGTTCTTCCTTCACCTCCCTATTCCGGGAGTGGATGTGGTTCGTTGGTATCCCGGCGTGGTCTCTCGGCGTGCCAACCGGGCGGATCCCAACGCGAACGTCCCAGAGCCGGCGAACCTGATCGAGGCTCTGGAGGAGTGTGACGAGGCGGATCCGTGGCGTAACCAGTATCGGCAGGACCCGGTCAACCATCCCGCTACCAGGATCCCCCGCCTTATCGGCAAGTTCAATCCTCTTCCCGCTTCTCCGTAAGTCGTGCTACTTCGATCACCTGCAGCAAGGCTCGAGGCTTCTCCCCGAGCTCGGATTCGGAACCCCATCCAGGGCCGTTCTGCATTCTTCCATCTCCATTCGTAACTCCCATAATCTCCACTCGTGATTCTCGTATTCTCCATTCCCATAGTCATTCCATCGTACTCCATCATTTTGAGAATGTGATCCCCTTTCATCTCCATCTCGACATCCCGGGTCACCATCTTCCAACGTCAAATTCCCTACGCACATGCATATACACAAATATAAAATTCTCGCTCTGATCTGGATTCTCCTCCACATCAGCTTCCTCGATCACGGCGAGGCAACCCTGTCACCTCGCCTGACTCTCCTTACACTTCTTCATGCGACTGCATCACGCCGAACCGGTTCCGATTAGCGTGGTCACGTAGGAACGCGCTCAATATGGCCCCACAGTTAAGATCAGCTTCGTCGACCCACGTTGGCTCATCATAACCGACCCAGTGCACCAGGAATTCACGATAGATCCGACCGTAGCGAGTTCGTTTCCCACTTCGCATGTCCGAGATCCGTTCGACTTCGTACTCATCGGCATCCAAATCTGGGACCCAACTGTCTTCCGGAAGGAGGATCTCATCGAAATCGAGCCGATCTGCTTCATCTACCGTCAACTCGATCCGCGGTCGATCCGGGAAATTCCGTACCAGCTTTAGCTTAGAAACATGGACCACCGGGAAGATATGGTAATCAGATCCCGCGATCTCCAGCTTGATCGTGAATTCATTTAGCTTCTCTGCAACATGGAACGGGCCGTGCCAGAGGTGAGCGAGTTTACGTGCATACCCTTCCTTCACACGATCTAGGTATAGCCAAACTCGTGATCCAGCTTCGATCTGATGCGGATCGACATCCTCATTGTGTCGATCAGCTCGGTCCGCAATCGCCTCTCGCAGCCTAGCGTTGACCTGTTCTCTCGACTGCTGGTAGTATCTCTGAACCCGATATCTCCACCGTCTTGGATCGCGATCGTGGCGTCTGGTCGATCCGATCGGGATCGTTGCCTCCAACGTCGATCTCGGATCCCATCCATGTACCAGGTAATGAGGGGTATCTCCCCGAACCCGATCGTGAGCCGTGTTAATGGCGAACGTCAGTCTCTCCGCGTATTCATCCCAGTCCTTCTGATCGAGATCTTGAACATACATCTTGATCGCCCTAGTCGCCGTTTGCACCATCCGTTCCGCAGTCCCGTTGGCTTGTGGCCGGTAGGCCATCGTCGCCCGTTGTCGCTGTCCCAGGATCTTATTGAACGATCTGAAGAAGTCGGACATGAAACCCGGTTCTCGATCGTGCCTGATCATCTCGCTAGCACCAAATCTGCGGAACACGCATTCTTCATAAGATTCCGCGACGGTCTGGGCCGATCGGGAGGAACTGGCCTTTGCGATCACATATCCCGTGAACAGATCGACCCAGATCAGTAGTTCGGTGTTGCCTTTGTTGGATCTGGGCAGAGAAGGTATGTGATCCATCGCTATGATCTGGAATGGGTATGTCGCTTGCAGATTCCCAGGCGACTCGCCCCGGATCGTGGGTCTCCCCTTTCCAGTCTCACAGTCTACACACTCGCCTACGTATCGCTGCACGCTCCGATATAATCCCCTCCAATGGAAATGATCTCGGATCCGCTGATAAGTACGTCCGATCCCCTGATGTCCCCCTTCCAGAGTCGTATGGTAGTGGTGGAGGACATCCTGTTGTAGCGTTTCTGGGACTACAAGTCTCATCAGGCGGTCGCGATCACCACTTGATCTCGGCCCTGGTGGGCAGTAAAATAGCAGATCTTGTTCGTCTACCTCGTACTCGGAGGCGATCTTGGCGTAGGATACAGATTCGGCTCGAGTAAGATCCGCGATCTGCCCAGCCAGGTACCTCTTTAGTCCGGCGATCCAGACCTCCTCGTCCTGGGCTCGCCTGATCCGATCAATTCGCATCTCCCGGATCAGCTCCTCTCGCAGGACAGCGGCACCAGGTCGCGCTCGGGCTGCACGCGTGGCTACTGCCGACACTTGCGCAGTTCGATCTTCAACTCGAGGGGCCAACACCTCATCAAGCCGATTTAGGGTGATCAGATCGCACCGATCTGCCTCATCATAGACCTCGATCCCGCTTCCTCGCTGCAGTGCGGCACTCGCCAAGCTATCTGCGCTCCCATTCCAGTCTCTCTTCACATGGACCAGCTCATGATCTCCCCAATTCCGCAAGTGATCTAGCACCTTCTGTTTCAGTAACGTCAATCCTGGCGCCTTGCAGTCGATCTCGCCCCGGACTTGTCGGATCACCAGATTCGAATCGCCACAAACGACCAAACGGCGGCGTTCTAACTGTGCGATCATGCCAAGACCTAGCAAGAGTCCACGGTATTCCGCTTCATTGACAGTAAGGCTTTCAGCATAATCCGATCTAGCCTTGATCACTCTCCACTCTGGTAAACTCCACACGATCGCGCTGAAAGCGCCCCCTCCTCGTTTCACGCGTGCCGATCCGTCGAAACTTATAACCCACAGCTCCTCATCTGGGTCTACGGTGGGGATCGGCATCTGGATCCGACGTTTTGGTTCCTTTCGAGGCGCGATCGCGATCAGGGCTTCATCGATCTCCGATCTGGGCGTTATGTTAGCTGCGATCGCCCCCAGTATTTCGTCCTCTCCCTTCGTACACTTCGTGATCTCGAGTGTCCACGGGGACAGAAGAGCAGACCATTGTCCCAGACGTCCTTGGAGGCCGGCAGACTTGAACAGCCAGGCAAGCGTTGAGTGTCGGGTTAGGACGTCCCACCAACAAGGTGTAGTGTAGATCCAAGATCCGTAGTAGAGCCAACACCTCCTTTTCGGCAACATTATAATTCAGCTCGTTGGTCTTCAAGGTTCGGCTGGCAAACGCGACCGGGTGGTAGATCTGGTCGTGTTCCTGCATTAGTGCGGCGGAAATCGCCCAGTCACTAGCGTACACGATCACCACGGGTAACTTCGTCGTGTCGAAGTGACGAAGGATCGGGGTCGACGCGATCTTGGTCTTCAAGGCTGTAAACGCCCTGTATGCCCTACCCCACCTCTCGTCACCAGGCTTTAGGCCCAGGTTGGCTCCGATCTCGTTTGAACGGGGTGAAGACATCGCCCCCAAGTCAGGATCCGGTGTAATATCGCTTCTTTGAGTCGGGATATCTAGTGATCTATCCCGATCCGACTTAAGCGCGACGGGATCTTGAGTGATCAGGTCCATGCTATCCATGATCTTTCGCAGATCTGGTCGCTTCTTCAGTTCTGCGAACTCCACCTCACGTAGTTCATATAGGACCGATGCATAGATCGCATAATCCTCGATGAACCGACTATAGTAATTCAAACTTCCAAGGAACGATTGCATGGATCGGAGTGATCCAGGGAATGGTATGGTAGATCCGTCAGAGACTTCAGGTCCTTCGGGTTTGCCTCCAATCCATCGATCGACACTTTGTGTCCGAGATATTCCACTTTATCCATGCCCCAGAAGCTCTTTGCCACACTGATCGAGAGATTCCACTTATCACAGGCCTCCAATAGGTCTTCCACCCGATCGCACATTTGATCCCATGATCCAGCCGTGATCAGGATATCGTCGATGTATGATCTCCGTCCTAGCACCGACGGGCGACCGGGATCTTCCGGGATTCCTGACTCGAACACATCCGCAGCGTTTTCCACATCTCCGGACTGGGAGATCTTCAAAAATCCATATAGGGCATTGTCCACAAGGCGTTGATAGATCTGAGGGGCGTTCTTCAGCCCGAACGGCATGCGATTCCACTCGAAAAGGCCAAATGGAGTGATGAAAGCCGAGATCGCGCGAGCTCGATCGGTCATTGATACGACCCAGAATCCACTCGCCATGTCTAATGAACAATACCAAAGAACCTTGTCAAGATCTTCTAGCAGGTCACTGATCAGGGGCATCGGGTAGATCATCAGCCTTGTGAGACCGTTCACCAACCGATAATCGATACATAGTCGGATGTCTACACCGTTCTTCTTGATGATCACCACGATCGGAGATGCCCATGGCGATGTCGATGGCCGGATGATCTTGGCAGCTAGGAGTCCTTTGATAAGATCCGATACTTTCTCGCGAAACTGTGGCGCCACCTTTCGGACTCGTTGTGCGATCGGCTTTGCATCACCCACGTCGATATCGCATATAACACCCTTGGTCGCTGGAGGAAGTGCGTTTCCCTTTCCGATCAGGAGATGTCGCTTCTTCCAAATAATCTGTCGAAGTTTCTCGATCTCCTCCGGGGTAGCCGATCCCGGATTCCCTACTTGCAGATCTTCAATCCTGACTTCTTCGGTGGTGGAGATCTGGATCTCTGGTACTACTGCGAGATTATCGGCTAGATCTTCGGCCGAAAAATCGCCACTTTCGTGTAAGTGGGTCTGATCGGCGTTCTCGATCCCTTCAGGAGATGTCGGATCCGGTTCATCCGTTGATTGATCACGCAGCCTATCGTCCTTGGCTGTCAAGATCGGGGTGTCTTTAACCATGGGGACGGCATCGGCGTCGGATTCATGTTTGATCTCGATTTGAAAATCTGGTTTTTCTGTTTTTTCCTCGATCTCTTCTTCGCATGTCCGATCTGTCCGATCTGGGGCCTGATCTGGCAAGCTCTCATTCGTCTCAGTCTCACCGCCCCCAGCTTCGCCACTCGGGGTCTTGTCGGAACTGATCGTAATCGGTGGGGTATCCATGGGATCCGGTTGGGGATCGATGAATGCGACCTTGACTTCGGCTGTATCGGTTGGTGATCGCGGTTCCAGTGTCGATATTGGTGCAGGATCAGGATCGGTCTTGGTTGCCCCACCTCGGCGGAGTATGGATCGCGGCGTAACGTAGGTCGGCCGTTCGACCGACGGTAAGGGGATCTCCACGGATTCCTGAGGTTCTGGTCTTGCGTCCACAGTCGCTTCTAGAGCTAGATTCTGCCACTCCATGTAACGTCGGGATCCGATCGACACAAACCCGGGGAATCGAGGCACTTTTTCCTGATCAAGTACCATTCCAACATGTAATCTGTGATCCAGCCGTAAAATCTTCTCGCTCAAATTCGTGATCGCTAAGTACCGGGTTCGGCCGGGTCCATTCACCACTGTAGGTACCCATTGGTCGCCTCTGGTCACCCACAGTTTCTCTGTCGCCGATAATTTCACTCTCGATGCGATCTCTTCAGATCCCCCAACTGGGATATGTAGATCTTCCTCCAATTTTACCGATCTTACCTTCTCCCCGTATAATCTCTTGCGACCACTAAGTGGGATCCCCACTTCATTAGGTAAGCACATCGATCCCTTCGCAAGATCCATCCGGACCCCAGCCGGGATCCTGAAATCCATACCCAGGATTGCATCTTGCCCGGATAGATCCCGATCCAAATATCGAAAAGGTAGACCAAGTATCCCGCAAGCGTGATCTTGATCATCGTTCTTCCCTCGGTGGTGTACACATTATCACCGATCCCAACACACTCCTGTCTCTGACTAGTGTCAAAGTGGCACCCAACCTTACGAGCAAAGGTGGTATCCAAGATGGATACCTCGGCGCCAGTGTCCAGGAGCAAGATCGCTCTTTCGTGATTGATCTTGCCTGAGATCTTGGCTTGGCGGAACCATTTTCCGGGTGCGTGGTATTTCCAATACCCCCTGGACTCTCCTTCCTTGAGATCCAGAGCCACTTCCGCACCAGATCGAGAGAACTCATCGATCCGGGGAAGACTCGCGATCTTAGCAGTATACGAATGCAACTTACATGTATTACCGCGCAGATCCGAATTCTCCCTATCTTGATCTCTCAATTTCTTGTTCACATATGCATAGATGCAGTACTCAGAACGCTCGGCTCGTACCGGTTTCCAAACCGGCGAGCGTCCTAGTTTAACATCTTTTCCACCTTCTCGGGGAACAATCCGGCATGTCGGGTCGGGTCGTACCACTTGCGGATCTGGTTGTAGAATTCCTCCATGGGGCATTCTCCAGCTTCATGGATCTCCCCACAACCACGGCAGGTATACAGACAGCGATCCGTTGGGTGACCTCTCTTCCCGCACTTTTCACAGGTTAGACGTCTCCAGCAGTCCAGATCCGTATGCTTCCCCGATCCACAGTGTGAACAGCGACCTCGATCGTGGTCTGACGTACCCCTGCGATCCGCGATCCGGCCTCGATCTTGCGCGTTCACCTGCGATCGCGACTGATCCTGTTGGTGGGGAACGCCCCCAGTGCCGATCTGCTTGTCTTCCGACGCGGCAAGATATATCCTCCGGAGATCGCCTTCAGAATCGGATCCGTCCGATCCGGATATTTCCTCTGATTCCGAGCTCGGATCTTGGGTTTGGATCGCCCGTACCACCGCTCGGGTGGGTGCCGCCGGGGCACTGGCCGGTGCCTTTTGTCTGTACTTCGATCCGAACGCAGATTTACGTTGTCTGCTTTTCGCCCGTTCCCGGGCACGAAGTACCTCCTCCAGTTCATCGACGTCGCTCAGTCGGAGTAGGGTCAGCCGATCAGCTAACTCCGGATCTCCCAATGTCTCGATGTAGTGGTCTACATGTTCCCGGCGGGCCTTAGGGCTCCCATCCTTGATTTTCAGTCTAGCACGTAAAGCCGCTACGTTGAGCCGGTAGAGATAGTCAAGGCGAGTCTCTTCTGATCGCTTGCGAGCGTGATAGTATTGCCACGCGGCCGACATACCCAACCCACAATACTGGGTCTGGAAACTGTTCAGCAGATCCGCCCACTTGGTTTTCGTCGTTCGACTGAGCTGCCTGTACCAGTTCTTTGCCGGTCCCACCATCAGATCTGCAAACGTGAGGCATTTTTCTTCTTCCGTAGCCTGATCACGCTGGAACGCTGACTTGACCTTACCGATCCAGGCCCGAGCGCGATCTTCGTCCAGATCTTTACCCGCAAAATCTTTCAGATCCGAGATCGCTGAGATCCGGACCCGCTGGATCATCGACGATCCTCCTTGACCGATCGTTGCGGATGCGATCGCTGCTCGGCTCGACATCTGTCCACCAGAACTTGGTATGCCCATATCGTCCGGATCGTATTCCCATGCATCCGGATCCGAGGCCGTAACGGACTCCATTTCAACATCCCACTCCCCTTTGATCGGCGATCGGGGTGTCGCGAGATTCCGTTCTTTTAAGAAACGATCCATCGCCATTTGAAAGTAGTCGTCCGACTTGTTGCTCGATCCAGTGGAATTAGTCGTCGGCGCGGTCTGGTCTGTCCGGATCCGGCGATTTTCCTGCTGATCAGGTGTCTTAACCTCCAGTTTCGTGGTCACCGATCGTGTATCTTGTTTCTTCATACGCGATTTCAGGAATTTGGCACCGGAGGGGCCCAGCGACATGCGTTGCAGCCTTCTCGGGCTGTCGGAATCTGGTTCCGAAGTCGCTGACGCGTAGCATGACGATCCAGTCTGATAACCTAGATCGGGCGTCAGTGGGCGTTCGCCGACCAAGACTTTGAGAGAGTTGAATAGGTCATGGGTTGCAGACTGAATCGCTTCCAGTTCCAGGTCAAATAGAGAGTTTGGGTCGAATTCTCCAGCCACTAAACCAGCCTCTTGGAGCAGATCAAGTAGAATCTTCACCGCGTTCAGGCGGTCCGAGCTAGTCCGGGGTTTCGACACTGGGCCGGTGAGGTTACCGATCTGGCGGACTTGTATGATCGTAAGAACGGGATCGTTAAGCAAGGTCTCGCTTAGCATCTTCCTGTAATAGGCCTGCTCGATCGCGTCCTTGGTAATCGTCGATCCCGGGCTGATCATATCTTCTGGCTCTGAGTCTGGAGCTTTCAATTTCGTCCGGGTGCTCTTGATCTTCTTTTTCTTGGTCGATCTTGAGGCAACAGTGGACTTGGTGAGCAGATTAGGTTTCAGCTTTGCTGATTCCTTATCGCTCGTGTGCGGATCTCGATTCTCATCGAGATCCGCAATGGCCCTCGAAGGGGCCTTGGGAGGAATTCGAGGTTTTTCTTCGAGATCTGGATTGCGATCCAGGTCTGCCTCGTGCCTGTCAGTAGAGATCCTCCCAGAACTCTGCTGATCTGTGGATCTTTCCGTTTTCAGCGGTGCCTCCGTCGATCCAACATTCGTAGGCACTTCTTCCCCTTGTTCTTCTTTTATCTTGACATCTTGTTGGGACTCACGGTGATATCCTCGGTTCGAATCCGGGCACGCGCACCATTGTGGGGGAACGGATCTGGCCAAAATCTGGTTGAGGCCGATCGCGATCGCCACTTGCGCCCAGACACCGACTAACGGAGGGGGTCCCCCGATGATCCGTGATCTTGCTGCGTGTAGTGTTCACCTTGTGTACCCGTCGGTAGGCGGGTTACGCTCTTCCAGGTGACTTCTGAAGATGTCTTGGGACGAGAAGAAAGTCTTGGGTGACGCAGGGGTTTGAGGCAGCGTGGAAGTTCTTCACTCCACCTCGGGGTACTTGATCCCGGTCGTAGGCGAGTTCTCGAGCCTTGATCCGGGAACTTGGTTCTTGATCCAGGTCTTCCAATGGTCCTATGTTCGGGATTCAGTCCCTTCCTTTCGTTGCTTGCCGCTTCCTTTAGCGGGAGTCTTGAGGGGGCGAGATTCGACGGGATCGTCAGGCTAAACAACCAATTCCTTCCGATCTGATGTATGCACTTAAAGGATAGTTCACTAGATAGGGCAAAGCTGGCCAATATATTATCCAGACTTAACCGCTATACTAGGTCACGTATCCTTACCTCCTTGACGCTTGTAGGGCCAATGTAGTTCCCGGTTCCAGGCGTAGCGAAGGCACTTGAGTGGTTCAGGGCAAATTCGATTCTGTTTATGGTGATCCCTATGCCTACTAATCCCATCCTGATTTACTATCCTACGATCACATGACACTGGCTACATAGCTGATCCCTAGCTTGGTTCCCCTAACCCTGATCGTGAGCCGATTCCGTACTTAACCGAAGCTTGATCTCGCACTTAACCGAAGCTTGATCTCGCACTTAACCGAAGCTTGATCTCGCACTTAATCGGGACTTGATCGCCGCCTGATCCCGCTTGATAATCCTTCGGAGAGTCCAGATCAGTCCATCAGAAGGGTCTGCGTCGCGCCTGGGGCTGAGCTTGATCCAGAGCTGATCTCGTACTTAAACGGGAGAAGATCACTGCGTGATCCTGCGTGATCCCGCTTTGTGGTGAAGCGCGAATAAGAAATCCGAGAAAAGGCAACGTCAGGCCCAGAGAGAGTCGGATCAAGCGACAGGGGCCTCTGGCGAAGCAAGATGTCAGTTGATGACCCCAGATTACGCGAACGATGGCTGACGAATGGATCCAGATCGATGTTCGTCTGGATCTCGCCAGCGATGAATGGATGGCGTCTTGGTCGAGTGAGACTAAGTGATTGGAGAACCCGCCGTGCGGTCCCGCGTGGCGGCTCAGGGTCGGAGGAGAAAAGGGCGCCTTGCCTGAGATCGCATGAGAAGGCGATCAAGGCAGCAGAGGGTCGGGACCGGTGCGATCTATGGTGGGCCGGTGACAACATAACCGTGAGATGTTGCCGAGGGGACCTGATGGCAGTGTTAGTCGCATGGGGAGTGGTGATCAAGTCCGGGAAGCTCAAGACCTGAAATGTCGACGACACAGGCACGCGAGATCAAGTATGAAGGCTGCTGATCGAGATCATTGTTCAAGACGGTGGACCAAGATCGATGACCGAGATGGTTGATCGAGATCGGCTGATCGGCTGATCGCCAGATCGGCAGACCGAGATCGCGATCAGGGGTTAGGTGAGATCGAGATCGAAGATCGGAGGGGCAGCTGTGTAGCCGGATGTCAGGTAATCGTAGGATAGCAGATGAGGATGGGACTAGTAGACATAGGAATAACCATAAACAGAATCGAATTTGCTCTGGACCTCACAAGTGCCTTCATCCAAGACTGGAACCGGGAATTACATTGGCCTACCAGCATCAAGAAGGTAAGGAGAAGAGATCTAGCATAGAGGTTAATTCTGGATAATACATTGGCCAGTTTTACCCTATCTAGTGATCTATCCTTTGCGTGCGAACTACGGATCGGAAGGAATTGGCTGCTTGGCCTGACGATCTCGTCGACTCTCAACCCATCAAGACACCCGCTATAGGAAGCGGCAAGCATCGTAAAGGAAGGGACCAGATTCCCAACATTGGACCTTTGGAAGACCTAGATCGAAGATCAGGCGACCGGATCAAGGCTCGAGTATTCGCCTGTGACCCGGATCAACCCCTCCGAGGTAGGGTGAAGTATTCCCACGCTATCTCATCACCCCTGCGTCACCCAAGACATTCTTCTCGTCCCAAGACATCTTCAGAAGTTACCTGGAAGAGCGTAACCCGCCTACCGACGGGTACACAAGGTGAACACTACACGCAGCAAGATCACGGATCATCGGGGGACCCCCTCCGTTAGTCGGTGTCTGGGCGCAAGTGGCGATCGCGATCGGCCTCAACCAGATTTTGGCCAGATCCGCTCCACCACAATGGTGCGCGTGCCCGGATCTTCTGGTGACTTCGGATATCACCGTGAGTCCCAAGAAGATGTCAAGATAAAAGAAGAACAAGGGGAAGAAGTGCCTACGAATGTTGGATCGACGGAGGCATCGCTTAAAACGGAAAGATCCACAGATCAGCAGAGTTTTGGGAGGATCTCTAACAGGCACGAGGCAGACCTGGATCGCAATCCAGATCTCGAAGAAAAACCTCGAATTCCTCCCAAGGCCCCTTCGAGGGCCATTGCGGATCTCGATGAGAATCGAGATCCGCACACGAGCGATAAGGAATCAGCAAAGCTGAAACCTAATCTGCTCACCAAGTCCACTGTTGCCTCAAGATCGACCAAGAAAAAGAAGATCAAGAGCACCCGGACGAAATTGAAAGCTCCAGACTCAGAGCCAGAAGATATGATCAGCCCGGGATCGACGATTACCAAGGACGCGATCGAGCAGGCCTATTACAGGAAGATGCTAAGCGAGACCTTGCTTAACGATCCCGTTCTTACGATCATACAAGTCCGCCAGATCGGTAACCTCACCGGCCCAGTGTCGAAACCCCGGACTAGCTCGGACCGCCTGAACGCGGTGAAGATTCTACTTGATCTGCTCCAAGAGGCTGGTTTAGTGGCTGGAGAATTCGACCCAAACTCTCTATTTGACCTGGAACTGGAAGCGATTCAATCTGCGACCCATGATCTATTCAACTCTCTCAAAGTCTTGGCCGGCGAATGCCCACTGACGCCCGATCTAGGCTATCAGACTGGATCGTCATGCTACGCGTCAGCGACCTCGGAACCAGATTCCGACAGCCCAAGAAGGCTGCAACGCATGTCGCTGGGCCCCTCCGGTGCCAAATTCCTGAAATCGCGTATGAAGAAACAAGATACACGATCGGTGACCACGAAACTGGAGGTTAAGACACCTGATCAGCAGGAAAATCGCCGGATCCGGACAGACCAGACCGCGCCGACGACTAATTCCACTGGATCGAGCAACAAGTTGGACGACTACTTTCAAATGGCGATGGATCGTTTCTTAAAAGAACGGAATCTCGCGACACCCCGATCGCCGATCAAAGGGGAGTTGGATGTTGATATGGAGTCCGTTACCGCATCAGATCCCGATGCATGGGAATACGATCCGGACGATATGGGCATACCGAGTTCCGGTGGACAGATGTCGAGCCGAGCAGCGATCGCATCCGCGGCAATCGGTCAAGGAGGATCGTCGATGATCCAGCGGGTCCGGATCTCAGCGATCTCGGATCTGAAAGATTTTGCGGGTAAAGATCTGGACGAAGATCGCGCTCGGGCCTGGATCGGTAAGGTCAAGTCAGCGTTCCAGCGTGATCAGGCTACGGAAGAAGAAAAATGCCTCACGTTTGCAGATCTGATGGTGGGACCGGCAAAGAACTGGTACAGGCAGCTCAGTCGAACGACGAAAACCAAGTGGGCGGATCTGTTGGACAGTTTCCAGACCCAGTATTGTGGGTTGGGTATGTCGGTCGCGTGGCAATACTATCACGCTCGCAAGCGATCAGAAGAGACTCCCCTTGACTATCTCTACCGGCTCAACGTGGCGGCTTTACGTGCTAGACTGAAAATCAAGGATGGGAGCCCTAAGGCCCGCCGGGAACATGTAGATCACTATATCGAGACATTGGGAGATCCGGAGTTAGCGGATCGGCTGACCCTACTCCGGCTGAATGACGTCGATGAACTTGAGGAAGTACTTCGTGCCCGGGAACGGGCGAAAAGCAGACAGCGTAAATCTGCGTTCGGATCGAAGTACAGACAAAAGGCACCGGCCAGTGCCCCGGCGGCACCCACCCGAGCGGTGGTACGGGCGATCCAAACCCAAGATCCGAGCTCGGAATCAGAGGAAATATCCGGATCGGACGGATCCAATTCTGAAGGCGATCTCCGGAGGATATATCTTGCTGCGTCGGAAGACAAGCAGATCGGCACTGGGGGCGTTCCCCACCAACAGGATCAGTCGCGATCGCAGGTGAACGCGCAAGATCGAGGCCGGATCACGGATCGCGGGGGATCAGATCGCGATCGAGGTCGCTGTTCGCATTGCGGATCGCGGAAGCACACGGATCTAGACTGCTGGAGACGTCTAACCTGTGATAAGTGCGGGAAGAGGGGTCACCCAACGGATCGCTGTCTGTATACCTGCCGTGGTTGTGGGGAGATCCATGAAGCTGGAGAATGCCCCATGGAAGAATTCTACAACCAGATCCGCAAGTGGTACGACCCGACCCGACATGCCGGATTGTTCCCCGAGAAGGTGGAGAAGATGTTAAACTAGGACGCTCGCCGGTTTGGAAACCGGTACGAGCCGAGCGTTCTGAGTACTGCATCTATGCATATGTGAACAAGAAATCGAGAGATCAAGATAGGGAGAATTCGGATCTGCGCGGTAATACATGTAAGTTGCATTCGTATACTGCTAAGATCGCGAGTCTTCCCCGGATCGATGAGTTCTCTCGATCTGGTGCGGAAGTGGCTCTGGATCTCAAGGAGGGAGAGTCCAGGGGGTATTGGAAATACCACGCACCCGGAAAATGGTTCCGCCAAGCCAAGATCTCAGGCAAGATCAATCACGAAAGAGCGATCTTGCTCCTGGACACTGGCGCCGAGGTATCCATCTTGGATACCACCTTTGCTCGTAAGGTTGGGTGCCACTTTGACACTAGTCAGAGACAGGAGTGTGTTGGGATCGGTGATAATGTGTACACCACCGAGGGAAGAACGATGATCAAGATCACGCTTGCGGGATACTTGGTCTACCTTTTCGATATTTGGATCGGGGATCTATCCGGGCAAGATGCGATCCTGGGTATGGATTTCATGATCCCGGCTGGGGTCCGGATGGATCTTGCAAAGGGATCGATGTGCTTACCTAATGAAGTGGGGATCCCACTTAGTGGTCGCAAGAGATTATACGGGGAGAAGGTGAGATCGGTAAAATTGGAGGAAGATCTACATATCCCAGTTGGGGGATCTGAAGAGATCGCATCGAGAGTGAGATTATCGGCGACAGAGAAATTGTGGGTGACCAGAGGCGACCAATGGGTACCTACAGTGGTGAATGGACCCGGCCGAACCCGGTACTTAGCGATCACGAATTTGAGCGAGAAGATTTTACGGCTGGATCACAGATTACATGTTGGAATGGTACTTGATCAGGAAAAAGTGCCTCGATTCCCCGGGTTTGTGTCGATCGGATCCCGACGTTACATGGAGTGGCAGAATCTAGCTCTAGAAGCGACTGTGGACGCAAGACCAGAACCTCAGGAATCCGTGGAGATCCCCTTACCGTCGGTCGAACGGCCGACCTACGTTACGCCGCGATCCATACTCCGCCGAGGTGGGGCAACCAAGACCGATCCTGATCCTGCACCAATATCGACACTGGAACCGCGATCACCAACCGATACAGCCGAAGTCAAGGTCGCATTCATCGATCCCCAACCGGATCCCATGGATACCCCACCGATTACGATCAGTTCCGACAAGACCCCGAGTGGCGAAGCTGGGGGCGGTGAGACTGAGACGAATGAGAGCTTGCCAGATCAGGCCCCAGATCGGACAGATCGGACATGCGAAGAAGAGATCGAGGAAAAAACAGAAAAACCAGATTTTCAAATCGAGATCAAACATGAATCCGACGCCGATGCCGTCCCCATGGTTAAAGACACCCCGATCTTGACAGCCAAGGACGATAGGCTGCGTGATCAATCAACGGATGAACCGGATCCGACATCTCCTGAAGGGATCGAGAACGCCGATCAGACCCACTTACACGAAAGTGGCGATTTTTCGGCCGAAGATCTAGCCGATAATCTCGCAGTAGTACCAGAGATCCAGATCTCCACCACCGAAGAAGTCAGGATTGAAGATCTGCAAGTAGGGAATCCGGGATCGGCTACCCCGGAGGAGATCGAGAAACTTCGACAGATTATTTGGAAGAAGCGACATCTCCTGATCGGAAAGGGAAACGCACTTCCTCCAGCGGCCAAGGGTGTTATATGCGATATCGACGTGGGTGATGCAAAGCCGATCGCACAACGAGTCCGAAAGGTGGCGCCACAGTTTCGCGAGAAAGTATCAGATCTTATCAAAGGACTCCTAGCTGCCAAGATCATTCGGCCATCGACATCGCCATGGGCATCTCCGATCGTGGTGATCATCAAGAAGAACGGTGTAGACATCCGACTATGTATCGATTATCGGTTGGTGAACGGTCTCACAAGGCTGATGATCTACCCGATGCCCCTGATCAGTGACCTGCTAGAAGATCTTGACAAGGTTCTTTGGTATTGTTCATTAGACATGGCGAGTGGATTCTGGGTCGTATCAATGACCGATCGAGCTCGCGCGATCTCGGCTTTCATCACTCCATTTGGCCTTTTCGAGTGGAATCGCATGCCGTTCGGGCTGAAGAACGCCCCTCAGATCTATCAACGCCTTGTGGACAATGCCCTATATGGATTTTTGAAGATCTTCCAGTCCGGAGATGTGGAAAACGCTGCGGATGTGTTCGAGTCAGGAATCCCGGAAGATCCCGGTCGCCCGTCGGTGCTAGGACGGAGATCATACATCGACGATATCCTGATCACGGCTGGATCATGGGATCAAATGTGCGATCGGGTGGAAGACCTATTGGAGGCCTGTGATAAGTGGAATCTCTCGATCAGTGTGGCAAAGAGCTTCTGGGGCATGGATAAGGTGGAATATCTCGGACACAAAGTGTCGATCGATGGATTGGAAGCAAACCCGAAAGACCTGAAGTCTCTGACGGATCTACCATACCATTCCCTGGATCACTCCGATCCATGCAATCGTTCCTTGGAAGTTTGAATTACTATAGTCGGTTCATCGAGGATTATGCGATCTATGCATCGGTCCTATATGAACTACGTGAGGTGGAGTTCGCAGAACTGAAGAAGCGACCAGATCTGCGAAAGATCATGGATAGCATGGACCTGATCACTCAAGATCCCGTCGCGCTTAAGTCGGATCGGGATAGATCACTAGATATCCCGACTCAAAGACGCGATAGTACACCAGATCCTGACTTGGGGGCGATGTCTTCACCCTGTTCAAGCGAGATCGGAGCCAACCTGGGCCTAAAGACTGATGACGAGAGGTGGGGTAGGGCATACAGGGCGTTTACAGCCTTGAAGACCAAGATCGCGTCGACCCCGATCCTTCGTCACTTCGACACGACGAGGTTACCCGTGGTGATCGTGTACGCTAGTGACTGGGCGATTTCCGCCGCACTAATGCAGGAACACGACCAGATCTACCACCCAGTCGCGTTTGCCAGCCGAACCTTGAAGACCAACGAGCTGAATTATAATGTTGCCGAAAAGGAGGTGTTGGCTCTACTTCGAATCTTGGATCTACACTACACCTTGTTGGTGGGACGTCGGATCAAGGTCCTAACCAGACACTCCACGCTTGCCTGGCTGTTCAAGTCTGCCGGCCTCCAAGGACGTCTGGGACAATGGTCTGCTCTTCTGTCCCCGTGGACACTCGAGATCACGAAGTGTACGAAGGGAGAGGACGAAATACTGGGGGCGATCGCAGCTAACATAACGCCCAGATCGGAGATCGATGAAGCCCTGATCGCGATCGCGCCTCGAAAGGAACCAAAACGTCGGATCCAGATGCCGATCCCCACCGTAGACCCAGATGAGGAGCTGTGGGTTATAAGTTTTGACGGATCGGCACGCGTGAAACGAGGAGGGGGCGCTTTCAGCGCGATCGTGTGGAGTTTGCCAGAGTGGAAAGTGATCAAGGCTAGATCGGATTATGCTGAAAGCCTTACTGTCAATGAAGCGGAATACCGTGGACTCTTGCTAGGTCTTGGCATGATCGCACAGTTAGAACGCCGCCGTTTGGTTGTTTGTGGCGATTCGAATCTGGTGATCCGACAAGTCCGGAGCGAGATCGACTGCAAGGCGCCAGGATTGACGTTACTGAAGCAGAAGGTGCTAGATCACTTGCGGAATTGGGGGGATCATGAGCTGGTCCATGTGAAGAGAGACTGGAATGGGAGCGCAGATAGCTTGGCGAGTGCCGCGCTGCAGCGAGGAGGCGGGATCGAAGTCCACGATGAGGCAGATCGATGCGATCTGATCACCCTGAATCGGCTTAATGAGGTGTTGATCCCTCGAGTTGAAGATCAATCTGTGCAAGTGTCGGCAGTAGCCACGCGTGCAGCCCGAGCGCGACCTGGCGCCGCTGTCTTGCGAGAGGAACTGATCCGGGAGATGCGGGTTGATCGGATCAGGCGAGCCCAGGACGAGGAGGTCTGGATCGCAGGACTAAAGAAGTACCTGGCTGGGCAGATCGCGGATCTTACTCGAGCCGAATCCGGATCCTACGCCAAGATCGCCTCCGAGTATGAGGTAGATGAACAAGATCTGCTGTTTTACTGCCCACCAGGGCCGAGATCAAGTGGTGATCGCGATCACCTGATGAGACTTGTAGTTCCAGAAACGCTACAGCAGGATGTCCTCCACCACTATCATACGACTCTGGAAGGAGGACATCAGGGGATCGGACGCACTTATCAGCGGATCCGAGATCATTTCCACTGGAGGGGATTATATCGGAGCGTGCAGCGATACGTAGGCGAGTGTGTAGATTGTGAGACCGGGAAGGGGAGACCCACGATCCGGGGCGAGTCGCCGGGGAATCTGCAGGCGTCATACCCATTCCAGATCATAGCGATGGATCACATACCTTCTCTGCCCAGATCCAACAAAGGCAACACCGAACTACTGATCTGGGTCGATCTGTTCACGGGATATGTGATCGCAAAGGCTAGTTCCTCCCGATCGGCCCAGACCGTCGCGGAATCTTATGAAGAATGCGTGTTCCGCAGATTTGGTGCTAGCGAGATGATCAGGCACGATCGAGAACCGGGTTTCATGTCCGACTTCTTCAGATCGTTCAATAAGATCCTGGGACAGCGACAACGGGCGACGATGGCCTACCGGCCACAAGCCAACGGGACTGCGGAACGGATGGTGCAAACGGCGACTAGGGCGATCAAGATGTATGTTCAAGATCTCGATCAGAAGGACTGGGATGAATACGCGGAGAGACTGACGTTCGCCATTAACACGGCTCACGATCGGGTTCGGGGAGATACCCCTCATTACCTGGTACATGGATGGGATCCGAGATCGACGTTGGAGGCAACGATCCCGATCGGATCGACCAGACGCCACGATCGCGATCCAAGACGGTGGAGATATCGGGTTCAGAGATACTACCAGCAGTCGCGAGAACAGGTCAACGCTAGACTACGAGAGGCGATTGCAGATCGAGCCGATCGGCACAATGAGGATGTCGATCCGCATCAGATCGAAGCTGGATCACGAGTTTGGCTATACCTAGATCGTGTGAAGGAAGGGTATGCACGTAAACTCGCTCACCTTTGGCACGGCCCGTTCCGTGTTGCAGAGAAGCTCAACGAATTCACGATCAAGCTGGAGATCGCGGGATCTGATTACCATATCTTCCCAGTGGTCCATGTTTCTAAGCTAAAGCTGGTGCGGAATTTTCCGGATCGACCGCGGATCGAGTTGACTGTGGATGAAGCAGATCGGCTAGATTTCGATGAGATCCTCCTTCCGGAGGACAGTTGGGTCCCAGATCTGGATGCCGACGAGTACGAGGTCGAACGGATCTCGGACATGCGAAGTGGGAAACGGACTCGCTACGGCCGGATCTATCGTGAATTCCTGGTGCACTGGGTCGGTTATGATGAACCAACTTGGGTCGACGAAGCTGATCTTAACTGTGGAGCCATACTGAGCGCGTTCCTACGTGATCATGCTAACGGAAATCGGTTTGGCGTGATGCAGTCGCACGAAGAGGTGTAGACGAAGAGAAGGCGACGTGACCGGGTCACAACGCCGAGATCGCGGATGCTGATCTGGATGTCTATCTGGATCGGATGTGGAGATTTTATGTTTTTCGTGGAGATTTTATATTTTTATTGTATATGCATGTGAAACCGGAGTGATTGGAAGAAAGATATGGAGATTTCGAGGATGCTAAGTGGGATCGAAACTGTGGAGTAAGTATGGAGAAGAACGCTGGTTTTTGAAGCTGGAAAGATTACGTGGAATTGAAAAGAGGCTAGGCTGGAGTCGGGATCGCGTGGCGAAGTACCGGATCGTGATAGAGAATATGTAAGCGTGCTGACCGACTCCAGGCTCGGCTGATCACCTCCGGACTGGTCGAGATCGCGAGATCAGGGAGTCCCAGGAGGTGTAGGTGGAGCAGGCGGGTTAAACTTGTTTTCGAGCCGTAGGATCTGCCGGGACGGGTGATCTGCCGGCCGATCGCGGTAATGGTTGCGCCAAAGGTCCTCCTGATCGCATTCTGCCAACGCAGAGATCAGATCGGTGGGCTCCGGTCGGTTCAGAGTCGGCTGGGCCAGGTTAGCCATTCGGGAGGCCGATCCGGGGTACCAGTATACCCGATCACGGATAGTAGGGAAGTGCAGGAAGTAGGGATCGAGCAGAAGATCGATGTCCGCCCACATCGCCCGCATCATGGGCAGGAATCGTCCCAACAGCAGCCGCCAACGTTCTCCGGTACGGCTACGCCGTTGCCGACGCTCGAGGTAATACCGACGGAGATCAGGATCAGCTTCATACATCGCCTTCGTGATCTCGAGATAATGGGTCGATTCCCAGTAGACCTGCAGGTGATCTGACTCGAAGGCGGCGTAGGCATCCGCGATCTGCCCCAGCAGAGTCCCAGCACGACGATGTAGACCGAGATCGAAGGTGAGGGGGGCCGGTCGGTTGCGGAGCACCTCCCACGGTCGGGTAGCAAGTAGGGCCTGCACGTTGGGCCCAGTGATCAGGCTAACCAACCAACCGACCCCAGCTCGGGAAGGGCGATTAGCTGGTGATCTCGCTGGGTAAAGGAATCCGGGAGGTAGCAGCAGCCTCTTGGACAATGTGGAGAGGATCATACCGACGATCGCCAAAGTTCCGACGAACATCGGATCCCACGGGAAGACATCACCAGCCGCAAACTGCCGGACGTTCGCATACCCGGGAATAGACGAGCTGATCGCGAACAGAGGAGGGTGCAGCTGGGGGCGCGGCGAGCCGCCGGGAGAGCCGCCACCCGGAGATCCCCACCGGGAGGCTCCCGCCAGCTGGACTACCCCTCGGGGACCCCTGAGGAGAAGTGATCGGAGTCTGTGGGGAACTGCCGCCCGGAGGTGTCGGCTGCGCCGGAGGCGTCGATGGAGCAGGCCCCCCTTGATCACCGGATGCTGGAGGGGGATTTCCATGCCGGCGGTGCCACGACAGCGATCGGAGTATCGTAGCCCGAAGAGCGTCGTCGGATCCAGCGCCAGAATCCTCCGCGTCATCGTCATGCTCCGGATCGGGTTTACGTTTGGACCGATCCGAGCCACCCTTCTTCGGGGAAGGTGCTTCCACGGTCACTTGCGAGGTGGCCTGGGTGCGATCTGCTTCCTCCGCATCCGGCCCAGTCGGGATCGCGGGTTCAGGACCCAGATCGAAGGGGTCTGGGCCTTCCTCGTGCTTTTCTTCGAGCTCGGTCGCCTGGGCCTGGCCACCGGGTTGGTCTCCAGCGGGAACATCAGGTGGGGCCGCGTCGTGATCGGTCGGGGGAGGCTCCGTCCGCGAGGTCTTGTGAGGGGGCGATGTAGCAGGAGATGGGGGCGGACTGAGAGCACGTTTGACCCCCCATTCATCTTGAGCAGCGCGGAGCCGAGACACCATTTCGGTCAGGACGTTGGTAGTCGCCGATATGTTATCTTCCGCTTGATCGTAGTTCTCCTGCAGTGCTTGAAGACTCGCTTCTAACTCCTGCACTTCGGCATGGGTACCGATCAGATCGTCCTCTACGACAAACAGAATATGAGTGATCATGGTCAGGTGGAGGGGGATCTAGACTATATGCGCACCTAGACGAGTGGATCGCTGTCGCTCGGTGCTGAGATCCGCCTGTGCTCTGTCGCGATCTGCGAACGCTTGGTCTCGTTCTACGAGTAGGCGATCCCGCTCCGAAGTGACTCGGTTCAGTTCGGAGTTAGCGTGGGCGAGTTGATCGGTGGCTAGGTCACGTTCACCAGCGATACTGGTCAGGAAGCGATCGCTCGGGCGGAAGTCCGCCAAGGCTCGATCTCGCTCAGCCAGGGCCAATCGGGTGGGGAGCCCTGTCGAAGGCGTGGGGCTGGAATCCAGTTGGAGATGTGCAAGATCAGCCGAGATCCGGTTGTAGCTGGCCTTGGCAGTGACGGAGTCTTGCTTCGCCTCAGCCAGATCGCAAGCATGGATCCGGGCTTCCGCCTGGAGATCCTGGATCTCGTTGGTGGCTTGTTCCACCTCTTCAGTCAAACGATCCCGGTCCTCTGTAGCTCGATCTAGGTCTGCCTGGGCAGAGTTGAGACGCCGCGCGAACTCGTCGCGTTCCGATCGGAGCTGGTGAACCTGCATACGCAATCCATCGAGATCAGAGGCTTCCTCCGCGAGATCAGCGATCTCGCGCTCCAGACGCGCAATCTCGCCCTGCTGGTCTGCCCGGAACCGCTCCATGGCGTCGACATGCGCCCGAAGTTCCATGGCTTCACGACTTAGTTGATCACGTTCGCGCACCAGGCGATCCCGCCCTGGACTGCCCGGCATCGGCCCAGCCTCATCGGATGAGAGCGGGCGTGCGTGGTCTGAAGCCGGACCCGACGAACGTCGCGAGATGTCGGAATGGGGAGATGGCGGACCGTCGGGGGATCTTGGGGAATTGGGAGGTGTAGGCAGATAATCGCTCCCAGGATCACTTCCTTGCTGGCTCATGGAGACTGGAAGGGGTCAGTTGATGGTGGTCGAAGTGTTGTCGGGGTGACTTGTGCCTTGGGCTGAAGATTGGAGAATGAGACCTGAAGTGGACCGAGACGGACCAACTTGCAGGCTGGGGGCGGATGTGGTGAAGCACGAATAAGAAATCCAAGAAAGGCAATGTCAGGCCCAGAGAGAGTCGGATCAAGCGACAGGGGCCTCTGGCGAAGCAAGATGTCAGTTGATGACCCCAGATTGCGCGAACGATGGCTGACGAATGGATCCAGATCGATGTTCGTCTGGATCTCGCCAGCGATGAATGGATGGCGTCTTGGTCGAGTGAGACTAAGTGATTGGAGAACCCGCCGTGCGGTCCCGCGTGGCGGCTCAGGGTCGGAGAAGAAAAGGGCGCCTTGCCTGAGATCGCATGAGAAGGCGATCAAGGCAGCAGAGGGTCGGGACCGGTGCGATCTATGGTGGGCCGGTGACAACATAACCGTGAGATGTTGCCGAGGGGACCTGATGGCAGTGTTAGTCGCATGGGGAGTGGTGATCAAGTCCGGGAAGCTCAAGACCTGAAATGTCGACGACACAGGCACGCGAGATCAAGTATGAAGGCTGCTGATCGAGATCATTGTTCAAGACAGTGGACCAAGATCGATGACCGAGATGGTTGATCGAGATCGGCTGATCGGCTGATCGCCAGATCGGCAGACCGAGATCGCGATCAGGGGTTAGGTGAGATCGAGATCGAAGATCGGAGGGGCAGCTGTGTAGCCGGATGTCAGGTAATCGTAGGATAGCAGATGAGGATGGGACTAGTAGACATAGGAATAACCATAAACAGAATCGAATTTGCTCTGGACCTCACAAGTGCCTTCATCCAAGACTGGAACCGGGAATTACATTGGCCTACCAGCATCAAGAAGGTAAGGAGAAGAGATCTAGCATAGAGGTTAATTCTGGATAATACATTGGCCAGTTTTACCCTATCTAGTGATCTATCCTTTACGTGCGAACTACGGATCGGAAGGAATTGGCTGCTTGGCCTGACGATCTCGTCGACTCTCAACCCATCAAGACACCCGCTATAGGAAGCGGCAAGCATCGTAAAGGAAGGGACCAGATTCCCAACATTGGACCTTTGGAAGACCTAGATCGAAGATCAGGCGACCGGATCAAGGCTCGAGTATTCGCCTGTGACCCGGATCAACCCCTCCGAGGTAGAGTGAAGTATTCCCACGCTATCTCATCACCCCTGCGTCACCCAAGACATTCTTCTCGTCCCAAGACATCTTCAGAAGTTACCTGGAAGAGCGTAACCCGCCTACCGACGGGTACACAAGGTGAACACTACACGCAACAAGATCACGGATCATCGGGGGACCCCCTCCGTTAGTCGGTGTCTGGGCGCAAGTGGCGATCGCGATCGGCCTCAACCAGATTTTGGCCAGATCCGCTCCACCACAGCTTCGTCGCCCCCCGGGGAAGTAGGATCATACTGTTAGAGGCTCCGGGGCGCCGGGGTAAGCCGATCGTGCTCACTTGGGACCCCGTAATCGTTGATCGCGCGAGAACCTCCTTGATTCCCCCATTCTTCCTCCGGCAGGATTCGGATCACCCACGAACACCGCTCCACTTGCTCCTCCGCCGGTGTCTCTGTTGCCTGTTCCCCGGCGGGACCCATCGTACCTTCGTCTGATTCGACCCAGATCTGGGGATCACAGGTCCCCCCTGTCGCTCGTTCCGACTCTATTCGGGTTCGTGGCTGATATTGTCTCTCCGGGAAAAATTCTCGTCCGCTTCACCACACAGGTGAATGTGAATCACCTGACGCATAAACATCTGAATGATGTTTGTCACATGAGTGATGGTCAGGTGAATGCAATTCACCTGAGAGAAGGTATAATACTGTGGTGGAGCGGATCTGGCCAAAATCTGGTTGAGGCCGATCGCGATCGCCACTTGCGCCCAGACACCGACTAACGGAGGGGGTCCCCCGATGATCCGTGATCTTGTTGCGTGTAGTGTTCACCTTGTGTACCCGTCGGTAGGCGGGTTACGCTCTTCCAGGTAACTTCTGAAGATGTCTTGGGACGAGAAGAATGCCTTGGGTGACGCAGGGGTGATGAGATAGCGTGGGAATACTTCACTCTACCTCGGAGGGGTTGATCCGGGTCACAGGCGAATACTCGAGCCTTGATCCGGTCGCCTGATCTTCGATCTAGGTCTTCCAAAGGTCCAATGTTGGGGATCTGGTCCCTTCCTTTACGATGCTTGCCGCTTCCTATAGCGGGTGTCTTGATGGGTTGAGAGTCGACGAGATCGTCAGGCCAAGCAGCCAATTCCTTCCGATCCGTAGTTCGCACGTAAAGGATAGATCACTAGATAGGGTAAAACTGGCCAATGTATTATCCAGAATTAACCTCTATGCTAGATCTCTTCTCCTTACCTTCTTGATGCTGGTGGACCAATATAATTCCCGGTTCCAGTCTTGGATGAAGGCACTTGTGAGGTCCAGAGCAAATTCGATTCTGTTTATGGTTATTCCTATGTCTACTAGTCCCATCCTCATCTGCTATCCTACGATTACCTGACATCCGGCTACACAGCTGCCCCTCCGATCTTCGATCTCGATCTCACCTAACCCCTGATCGCGATCTCGGTCTGCCGATCTGGCGATCAGCCGATCAGCCGATCTCGATCAACCATCTCGGTCATCGATCTTGGTCCACCGTCTTGAACAATGATCTCGATCAGCAGCCTTCATACTTGATCTCGCGTGCCTGTGTCGTCGACATTTCAGGTCTTGAGCTTCCCGGACTTGATCACCACTCCCCATGCGACTAACACTGCCATCAGGTCCCCTCGGCAACATCTCACGGTTATGTTGTCACCGGCCCACCATAGATCGCACCGGTCCCGACCCTCTGCTGCCTTGATCGCCTTCTCATGCGATCTCAGGCAAGGCGCCCTTTTCTCCTCCGACCCTGAGCCGCCACGCGGGACCGCACGGCGGGTTCTCCAATCACTTAGTCTCACTCGACCAAGACGCCATCCATTCATCGCTGGCGAGATCCAGACGAACATCGATCTGGATCCATTCGTCAGCCATCGTTCGCGCAATCTGGGGTCATCAACTGACATCTTGCTTCGCCAGAGGCCCCTGTCGCTTGATCCGACTCTCTTAGGGCCTGACGTTGCCTTTTCTCGGATTTCTTATTCGCGCTTCACCACATCCGCCCCCAGCCTGCAAGTTGGTCCGTCTCGGTCACTTCAGGTCTCATTCTCAATCTTCAGCCCAAGGCACAAGTCACCCTGACAACACTTCGACCACCATCAACGGATCCCTTCCAGTCTCCATGAGCCAGCAAGGAAGTGATCCGGGAGCGATTATTTGCCTACACCTCCCGATTCCCAAGATCCCCCGACGGTCCGCCATCTCCCCATTCCGACATCTCGCGACGTTCGTCGGGTCCGGCTCAGACCACGCACGCCCGCTCTCATCCGATGAGGCTGGGCCGATGCCGGGCAGTCAGGGCGGGATCGCCTGGTGCGCGAACGTGATCAACTAAGTCGTGAAGCCATGGAACTTCGGGCGCATGTCGACGCCATGGAGCGGTTCCGGGCAGACCAGCAGGGCGAGATTGCGCGTCTGGAGCGCGAGATCGCTGATCTCGCGGAGGAAGCCTCTGATCTCGATGGATTGCGTATGCAGGTTCACCAGCTCCGATCGGAACGCGACGAGTTCGCGCGGCGTCTCAACTCTGCCCAGGCAGACCTAGATCGAGCTACAGAGGACCGGGATCGTTTGACTGAAGAGGTGGAACAAGCCACCAACGAGATCCAGGATCTCAGGCGGAAGCCCGGATCCATGCTTGCGATCTGGCTGAGGCGAAGCAAGACTCCGTCACTGCCAAGGCCAGCTACAACCGGATCTCGGCTGATCTTGCACATCTCAACTGGATTCCAGCCCCACGCCTTCGACAGGGGCTCACCCGATTGGCCCTGGCTGAGCGAGATCGAGCCTTGGCGGACTCCGCCCGAGCGATCGCTTCCTGACCAGTATCGCTGGTGAACGTGACCTAGCCACCGATCAACTTGCCCACGCTAACTCCGAACTGAACCGAGTCACTTCGGCGGGATCGCCTACTCGTAGAACGAGACCAAGCGTTCGCAGATCGCGACAGAGCACAGGCGGATCTCAGCGCCGAGCGACAGCGATCCACTCGTCTAGGTGCGCATATAGTCTAGATCCCTCCACCTGACCATGATCACTCATATTCTGTTTGTCGTAGAGGACGATCTGATCGGTACCCATGCCGAAGTGCAGGAGTTAGAAGCGAGTCTTCAAGCACTGCAGGAGAACTACGATCAAGCGGAAGATAACATATCGGCGACTACCAACGTCCTGACCGAAATGGTGTCTCGGCTCCGCGCTGCTCAAGATGAATGGGGGGTCAAACGTGCTCTCAGTCCGCCCCCATCTCCTGCTACATCGCCCCCTCACAAGACCTCGCGGACGGAGCCTCCCCCGACCGATCACGACGCGGCCCCACCTGATGTTCCCGCTGGAGACCAACCCGGTGGCCAGGCCCAGGCGACCGAGCTCGAAGAAAAGCACGAGGAAGGCCCAGACCCCTTCGATCTGGGTCCTGAACCCGCGATCCCGACTGGGCCGGATGCGGAGGAAGCAGATCGCACCCAGGCCACCTCGCAAGTGACCGTGGAAGCACCTTCCCCGAAGAAGGGTGGCTCGGATCGGTCCAAACGTAAACCCGATCCGGAGCATGACGATGACGCGGAGGATTCTGGCGCTGGATCCGACGACGCTCTTCGGGCTACGATACTCCGATCGCTGTCGTGGCACCGCCGGCATGGAAATCCCCCTCCAGCATCCGGTGATCAAGGGGGGCCTGCTCCATCGACGCCTCCGGCGCAGCCGACACCTCCGGGCGGCAGTTCCCCACAGACTCCGATCACTTCTTCTCAGGGGTCCCCGAGGGGTAGTCCAGCTGGCGGGAGCCCTCCCGGTGGGGGATCTCCGGGTGGCGGCTCTCCCGGCGGCTCGCCGCGCCCCCAGCTGCACCCTCCTCTGTTCGCGATCAGCTCGTCTATTCCCGGGTATGCGAACGTCCGGCAGTTTGCGGCTGGTGATGTCTTCCCGTGGGATCCGATGTTCGTCGGAACTTTGGCGATCGTCGGTATGATCCTCTCCACATTGTCCAAGAGGCTGCTGCTACCTCCCGGATTCCTTTACCCAGCGAGATCACCAGCTAATCGCCCTTCCCGAGCTGGGGTCGGTTGGTTGGTTAGCCTGATCACTGGGCCCAACGTGCAGGCCCTACTTGCTACCCGACCGTGGGAGGTGCTCCGCAACCGACCGGCCCCCCTCACCTTCGATCTCGGTCTACATCGTCGTGCTGGGACTCTGCTGGGGCAGATCGCGGATGCCTACGCCGCCTTCGAGTCAGATCACCTGCAGGCCTACTGGGAATCGACCCATTATCTCGAGATCACGAAGGCGATGTATGAAGCTGATCCTGATCTCCGTCGGTATTACCTCGAGCGTCGGCAACGGCGTAGCCGTACCGGAGAACGTTGGCGGCTGCTGTTGGGACGATTCCTGCCCATGATGCGGGCGATGTGGGCGGACATCGATCTTCTGCTCGATCCCTACTTCCTGCACTTCCCTACTATCCGTGATCGGGTATACTGGTACCCCGGATCGGCCTCCCGAATGGCTAACCTGGCCCAGCCGACTCTGAACCGACCGGAGCCCACCGATCTGATCTCTGCGTTGGCAGAATGCGATCAGGAGGACCTTTGGCGCAACCATTACCGCGATCGGCCGGCAGATCACCCGTCCCGGCAGATCCCACGGCTCGAAAACAAGTTTAACCCGCCTGCTCCACCTACACCTCCTGGGACTCCTGATCTCGCGATCTCGACCAGTCCGGAGGTGATCAGCTGAGCCTGGAGTCGGTCAGCACGCTTACATATTCTCTATCACGATCCGGTACTTCGCCACGCGATCCCGACTCCAGCCTAGCCTCTTTTCAATTCCACGTAATCTTTCCAGCTTCAAAAACCAGCGTTCTTCTCCATACTTACTCCACAGTTTCGATCCCACTTAGCGTCCTCGAAATCTCCATATCTTTCTTCCAATCACTCCGGTTTCACATGCATATACAAGAAAAATATAAAATCTCCACGAAAAACATAAAATCTCCACATCCGATCCAGATAGACATCCAGATCAGCATCCGCGATCTCGGCGTTGTGACCCGGTCACGTCGCCTTCTCTTCGTCTACACCTCTTCGTGCGACTGCATCACGCCAAACCGATTTCCGTTAGCATGATCACGTAGGAACGCGCTCAGTATGGCTCCACAGTTAAGATCAGCTTCGTCGACCCAAGTTGGTTCATCATAACCGACCCAGTGCACCAGGAATTCACGATAGATCCGGCCGTAGCGAGTCCGTTTCCCACTTCGCATGTCCGAGATCCGTTCGACCTCGTACTCGTCGGCATCCAGATCTGGGACCCAACTGTCCTCCGGAAGGAGGATCTCATCGAAATCTAGCCGATCTGCTTCATCCACAGTCAACTCGATCCGCGGTCGATCCGGAAAATTTTGCACCAGCTTTAGCTTAGAAACATGGACCACCGGGAAGATATGGTAATCAGATCCCGCGATCTCCAGCTTGATCGTGAATTCGTTGAGCTTCTCTGCAACACGGAACGGGCCGTGCCAAAGGTGAGCGAGTTTACGTGCATACCCTTCCTTCACACGATCTAGGTATAGCCAAACTCGTGATCCAGCTTCGATCTGATGCGGATCGACATCCTCATTGTGCCGATCGGCTCGATCTGCAATCGCCTCTCGTAGTCTAGCGTTGACCTGTTCTCGCGACTGCTGGTAGTATCTCTGAACCCGATATCTCCACCGTCTTGGATCGCGATCGTGGCGTCTGGTCGATCCGATCGGGATCGTTGCCTCCAACGTCGATCTCGGATCCCATCCATGTACCAGGTAATGAGGGGTATCTCCCCGAACCCGATCGTGAGCCGTGTTAATGGCGAACGTCAGTCTCTCCGCGTATTCATCCCAGTCCTTCTGATCGAGATCTTGAACATACATCTTGATCGCCCTAGTCGCCGTTTGCACCATCCGTTCCGCAGTCCCGTTGGCTTGCGGCCGGTAGGCCATCGTCGCCCGTTGTCGCTGTCCCAGGATCTTATTGAACGATCTGAAGAAGTCGGACATGAAACCCGGTTCTCGATCGTGCCTGATCATCTCGCTAGCACCAAATCTGCGGAACACGCATTCTTCATAAGATTCCGCGACGGTCTGGGCCGATCGGGAGGAACTGGCCTTTGCGATCACATATCCCGTGAACAGATCGACCCAGATCAGTAGTTCGGTGTTGCCTTTGTTGGATCTGGGCAGAGAAGGTATGTGATCCATCGCTATGATCTGGAATGGGTATGTCGCCTGCAGATTCCCCGGCGACTCGCCCCGGATCGTGGGTCTCCCCTTCCCGGTCTCACAATCTACACACTCGCCTACGTATCGCTGCACGCTCCGATATAATCCCCTCCAGTGGAAATGATCTCGGATCCGCTGATAAGTGCGTCCGATCCTGATGTCCTCCTTCCAGAGTCGTATGATAGTGGTGGAGGACATCCTGCTGTAGCGTTTCTGGAACTACAAGTCTCATCAGGCGATCGCGATCACCTCTTGATCTCGGCCCTGGTGGGCAGTAAAACAACAGATCTTGTTCATCTACCTCATACTCGGAGGCGATCTTGGCGTAGGATCCGGATTCGGCTCGAGTAAGATCCGCGATCTGCCCAGCCAGGTACTTCTTTAGTCCTGCGATCCAGACCTCCTCGTCCTGGGCTCGCCTGATCCGATCAACCCGCATCTCCCGGATCAGTTCCTCTCGCAAGACAGCGGCGCCAGGTCGCGCTCGGGCTGCACGCGTGGCTACTGCCGACACTTGCACAGATTGATCTTCAACTCGAGGATCAACACCTCATTAAGCCGATTCAGGGTGATCAGATCGCATCGATCTGCCTCATCGTGGACTTCGATCCCGCCTCCTCGCTGCAGCGCGGCACTCGCCAAGCTATCTGCGCTCCCATTCCAGTCTCTCTTCACATGGACCAGCTCATGATCCCCCCAATTCCGCAAGTGATCTAGCACCTTCTGCTTCAGTAACGTCAATCCTGGCGCCTTGCAGTCGATCTCGCCCCGGACTTGTCGGATCACCAGATTCGAATCGCCACAAACAACCAAACGGCGGCGTTCTAACTGTGCGATCATGCCAAGACCTAGCAAGAGTCCACGGTATTCCGCTTCATTGACAGTAAGGCTTTCAGCATAATCCGATCTAGCCTTGATCACTTTCCACTCTGGCAAACTCCACACGATCGCGCTGAAAGCGCCTCCTCCTCGTTTCACGCGTGCCGATCCGTCGAAACTTATAACCCACAGCTCCTCATCTGGGTCTACGGTGGGGATCGGCATCTGGATCCGACGTTTTGGTTCCTTTCGAGGCGCGATCGCGATCAGGGCTTCATCGATCTCCGATCTGGGCGTTATGTTAGCTGCGATCGCCCCAGTATTTCGTCCTCTCCCTTCATACACTTCGTGATCTCGAGTGTCCACGGGGACAGAAGAGCAGACCATTGTCCCAGACGTCCTTGGAGGCCGGCAGACTTGAACAGCCAGGCAAGCGTGGAGTGTCTGGTTAGGACCTTGATCCGACGTCCCACCAACAAGGTGTAGTGTAGATCCAAGATTCGAAGTAGAGCCAACACCTCCTTTTCGGCAACATTATAATTCAGCTCGTTGGTCTTCAAGGTTCGGCTGGCAAACGCGACTGGGTGGTAGATCTGGTCGTGTTCCTGCATTAGTGCGGCGGAAATCGCCCAGTCACTAGCGTACACGATCACCACGGGTAACCTCGTCGTGTCGAAGTGACGAAGGATCGGGGTCGACGCGATCTTGGTCTTCAAGGCTGTAAACGCCCTGTATGCCCTACCCCACCTCTCGTCACCAGTCTTTAGGCCCAGGTTGGCTCCGATCTCGCTTGAACAGGGTGAAGACATCGCCCCAAGTCAGGATCTGGTGTACTATCGCGTCTTTGAGTCAGGATATCTAGTGATCTATCGATCCGACTTAAGCGCGACGGGATCTTGAGTGATCAGGTCCATGCTATCCATGATCTTTCGCAGATCTGGTCGCTTCTTCAGTTCTGCGAACTCCACCTCACGTAGTTCATATAGGACCGATGCATAGATCGCATAATCCTCGATGAACCGACTATAGTAATTCAAACTTCCAAGGAACGATTGCATAGATCAGAGTGATCCGGGAATGGTAGATCCGTCAGAGACTTCAGGTCTTTCGGGTTTGCTTCCAATCCATCGATCGACACTTTGTGTCCGAGATATTCCACCTTATCCATGCCCCAGAAGCTCTTTGCCACACTGATCGAGAGATTCCACTTATCACAGGCCTCCAATAGGTCTTCCACCCGATCGCACATTTGATCCCATGATCCAGCCGTGATCAGGATATCGTCGATGTATGATCTCCGTCCTAGCACCGACGGGCGACCGGGATCTTCCGGGATTCCTGACTCGAACACATCCGCAGAGTCTTCCACATCTCCTGACTGGGATATCTTCAAAAATCCATATAGGGCATTGTCCACAAGGCGTTGATAGATCTGAGGGGCGTTCTTCAGCCCGAACGGCATGCGATTCCACTCGAAAAGGCCAAATGGAGTGATGAAAGCCGAGATCGCGCGAGCTCGATCGGTCATTGATACGACCCAGAATCCACTCGCCATGTCTAATGAACAATACCAAAGAACCTTGTCAAGATCTTCTAGCAGGTCATTGATCAGGGGCATCGGGTAGATCATCAGCCTTGTGAGACCGTTCACCAACCGATAATCGATACATAGTCGGATGTCTACACCGTTCTTCTTGATGATCACCACGATCGGAGATGCCCATGGCGATGTCGATGGCCGAATGATCTTGGCAGCTAGGAGTCCTTTGATAAGATCTGATACTTTCTCGCGAAACTGTGGCGCCACCTTTCGGACTCGTTGTGCGATCGGCTTTGCATCACCCACGTCGATATCGCATATAACACCCTTGGCCGCTGGAGGAAGTGCGTTTCCCTTTCCGATCAGGAGATGTCGCTTCTTCCAAATAATCTGTCGAAGTTTCTCGATCTCCTCCGGGGTAGCCGATCCCGGATTCCCTACTTGCAGATCTTCAATCCTGACTTCTTCGGTGGTGGAGATCTGGATCTCTGGTACTACTGCGAGATTATCGGCTAGATCTTCGGCCGAAAAATCGCCACTTTCGTGTAAGTGGGTCTGATCAGCGTTCTCGATCCCTTCAGGAGATGTCGGATCCGGTTCATCGGTTGATTGATCACGCAGCCTATCGTCCTTGGCTGTCAAGATCGGGGTGTCTTTAACCATGGGGACGGCATCGGCGTCGGATTCATGTTTGATCTCGATTTGAAAATCTGGTTTTTCTGTTTTTTTCCTCGATCTCTTCTTCGCATGTCCGATCTGTCCGATCTGGGGCCTGATCTGGCAAGCTCTCATTCGTCTCAGTCTCACCGCCCCCAGCTTCGCCACTCGGGGTCTTGTCGGAACTGATCGTAATCGGTGGGGTATCCATGGGATCCGGTTGGGGATCGATGAATGCGACCTTGACTTCGGCTGTATCGGTTGGTGATCGCGGTTCCAGTGTCGATATTGGTGCAGGATCAGGGTCGGTCCTGGTTGCCCCACCTCGGCGGAGTATGGATCGCGGCGTAACGTAGGTCGGCCGTTCGACCGACGGTAAGGGGATCTCCACGGATTCCTGAGGTTCTGGTCTTGCGTCCACAGTCGCTTCTAGAGCTAGATTCTGCCACTCCATGTAACGTCGGGATCCGATCGACACAAACCCGGGGAATCGAGGCACTTTTTCCTGATCAAGTACCATTCCAACATGTAATCTGTGATCCAGTCGTAAAATCTTCTCGCTCAAATTCGTGATCACTAAGTACCGAGTTCGGCCGGGTCCATTCACCACTGTAGGTACCCATTGGTCGCCTCTGGTCACCCACAATTTCTCTGTCGCCGATAATCTCACTCTCGATGCGATCTCTTCAGATCCCCCAACTGGGATATGTAGATCTTCCTCCAATTTTACCGATCTCACCTTCTCCCCGTATAATCTCTTGCGACCACTAAGTGGGATCCCCACTTCATTAGGTAAGCACATCGATCCCTTTGCAAGATCCATCCGGACCCCAGCCGGGATCATGAAATCCATACCCAGGATCGCATCTTGCCCGGATAGATCCCCGATCCAAATATCGAAAAAGTAGACCAGGTATCCCGCAAGCGTGATCTTGATCCTCGTTCTTCCCTCGGTGGTGTACACATTATCACCGATCCCAACACACTCCTGTCTCTGACTAGTGTCAAAGTGGCACCCAACCTTACGAGCAAAGGTGGTATCCAAGATGGATACCTCGGCGCCAGTGTCCAGGAGCAAGATCGCTCTTTCGTGATTGATCTTGCCTGAGATCTTGGCTTGGCGGAACCATTTTCCGGGTGCGTGGTATTTCCAATACCCCCTGGACTCTCCTTCCTTGAGATCCAGAGCCACTTCCGCACCAGATCGAGAGAACTCATCGATCCGGGGAAGACTCGCGATCTTAGCAGTATACGAATGCAACTTACATGTATTACCGCGCAGATCCGAATTCTCCCTATCTTGATCTCTCGATTTCTTGTTCACATATGCATAGATGCAGTACTCAGAACGCTCGGCTCGTACCGGTTTCCAAACCGGCGAGCGTCCTAGTTTAACATCTTTTCCACCTTCTCGGGGAACAATCCGGCATGTCGGGTCGGGTCGTACCACTTGCGGATCTGGTTGTAGAATTCTTCCATGGGGCATTCTCCAGCTTCATGGATCTCCCCACAACCACGGCAGGTATACAGACAGCGATCCGTTGGGTGACCCCTCTTCCCGCACTTATCACAGGTTAGACGTCTCCAGCAGTCTAGATCCGTGTGCTTCCGCGATCCGCAGTGCGAACAGCGACCTCGATCGCGATCTGATCCCCCGCGATCCGTGATCCGGCCTCGATCTTGCGCGTTCACCTGCGATCGCGACTGATCCTGTTGGTGGGGAACGCCCCCAGTACCGATCTGCTTTTCTTCCGACGCGGCAAGATATATCCTTCGGAGATCGCCTTCAGAATCGGATCCGTCCGATCCGGATATTTCTTCTGATTCCGAGCTCGGATCTTGGGTTTGGATCGCCCGCACCACCGCTCGGGTGGGTGCTGCCGGGGCGCTGGCCGGTGCCTTTTGTCTGTACTTCGATCCGAACGCAGATTTACGCTGCCTGCTTTTCGCCCGTTCCCGGGCACGAAGTACTTCCTCCAGTTCATCGACGTCGCTCAGCCGGAGTAGGGTCAGCCGATCAGCTAACTCCGGATCTCCCAATGTCTCGATGTAGTGGTCTACATGTTCCCGGCGGGCCTTAGGGCTCCCATCTTTGATCTTCAGCCTAGCCCGTAAAGCCGCCACGTTGAGCTGGTAGAGATAATCGAGAGGAGTCTCTTCTGATCGCTTGCGAGCGTGATAGTATTGCCACGCGACCGACATACCCAACCCACAATACTGGGTCTGGAAACTGTTCAGCAGATCCGCCCACTTGGTTTTCGTCGTTCGACTGAGCTGCCTGTACCAGTTCTTTGCCGGTCCCACCATCAGATCTGCAAACGTGAGGCATTTTTCTTCTTCTGTAGCCTGATCACGCTGGAACGCTGACTTGACCTTACCGATCCAGGCCCGAGCGCGATCTTCGTCCAGATCTTTACCCGCAAAGTCTTTTAGATCCGAAATCGCTGAGATCCGGACCCGCTGGATCATCGACGATCCTCCTTGACCGATCGTTGCAGATGCGATCGCTGCTCGGCTCGACATCTGTCCACCGGAACTCGGTATGCCCAGATCGTCCGGATCGTATTTCCATGCATCGGGATCTGATGCGGTAACGGACTCCATATCAACATCCAACTCCCCTTTGATCGGCGATCGGGGTGTCACGAGACTCCGTTCTTTTAGGAAACGATCCATCGCCATCTGGAAGTAGTCGTCCAACTTGTTGCTCGATCCAGTGGAATTAGTTGTCGGCGCGGTCTGGTCTGTCCGGATCCGGCGATTTTCCTGCTGATCAGGCGTCTTAGCCCCCAGTTTCGCAACCACCGATCGTGTATCTTGTTTCTTCATACGCGATTTCAGGAATTTGGCACCGGAGGGGCCTAACGACATGCGTTGCAGCCTTCTTGGGCTGTCGGAATCTGGTTCCGAGGTCGCTGACGCGTAGCATGACGATCCAGTCTGATAGCCCGGATCGGGCGTCAGTGGGCGTTCGCCGACCAAGACTTTGAGAGAGTTGAATAGGTCATGGGTTGCAGACTGAATCGCTTCCAGTTCCAGGTCAAATAGAGAGTTTGGGTCGAATTCTCCAGCCACTAAACCAGCCTCTTGGAGCAGATCAAGTAGAATCTTCACCGCGTTCAGGCGGTCCGAGCTAGTCCGGGGTTTCGACACTGGGCCGGTGAGGTTACCGATCTGGCGGACTTGTATGATCGTAAGAACAGGATCGTTAAGCAAGGTTTCGCTTAGCATCTTCCTGTAATAGGCCTGCTCGATCGCGTCCTTGGTAATCGTCGATCCCGGGCTGATCATATCTTCTGGCTCTGAGTCTGGAGCTTTCAATTTCGTCCGGGTGCTCTTGATCTTCTTTTTCTTGGTCGATCTTGAGGCAACAGTGGACTTGGTGAGCAGATTAGGTTTCAGCTTTGCTGATTCCTTATCGCTCGTGTGCGGATCTCGATTCTCATCGAGATCCGCAATGGCCCTCGAAGGGGCCTTGGGAGGAATTCGAGGTTTTTCTTCGAGATCTGGATTGCGATCCAGGTCTGCCTCGTGCCTGTCAGTAGAGATCCTCCCAAAACTCTGCTGATCTGTGGATCTTTCCGTTTTCAGCGGTGCCTCCGTCGATCCAACATTCGTAGGCACTTCTTCCCCTTGTTCTTTTGTTAATCTTGACATCTTCTTGGGACTCACGGTGATATCCGAAGTCACCAGAAGATCCGGGCACGCGCACCATTGTGGTGGAGCGGATCTGGCCAAAATCTGGTTGAGGCCGATCGCGATCGCCACTTGCGCCCATGAACACCGACTAACGGAGGGTCCCCGATGATCCGTGATCTTGTTGCGTGTAGTGTTCACCTTGTGTACCCGTCGGTAGGCGGGTTACGCTCTTCCAGGTAACTTCTGAAGATGTCTTGGGACGAGAAGAATGTCTTGGGTGACGTAGGGGGTGTGAGATAGCGTGGGAATACTTCACTCTACCTCGGAGGGGTTGATCCGGGTCACAGGCGAATACTCGAGCCTTAATCCGGTCGCCTGATCTTCGATCTAGGTCTTCCAAAGGTCCAATGTTGGGAATCTGGTACCTTCCTTTACGATGCTTGCCGCTTCCTATAGCGGGTGTCTTGATGGGTTGAGAGTCGACGAGATCGTCAGGCCAAGCAGCCAATTCCTTCCGATCCGTAGTTCGCACGTAAAGGATAGATCACTAGATAGGGTAAAACTGGCCAATGTATTATCCAGAATTAACCTCTATGCTAGATCTCTTCTCCTTACCTTCTTGATGCTGGTGGGCCAATGTAATTCCCGGTTCCAGTCTTGGATGAAGGCACTTGTGAGGTCCAGAGCAAATTCGATTCTGTTTATGGTTATTCCTATGTCTACTAGTCCCATCCTCATCTGCTATCCTACGATTACCTGACATCCGGCTACACAGCTGCCCCTCCGATCTTCGATCTCGATCTCACCTAACCCCTGATCGCGATCTCGGTCTGCCGATCTGGCGATCAGCCGATCTGTCGATCAACCATCTCGGTCATCGATCTTGGTCCACCGTCTTGAACAATGATCTCGATCAGCAGCCTTCATACTTGATCTCGCGTGCCTGTGTCGTCGACATTTCAGGTCTTGAGCTTCCCGGACTTGATCACCACTCCCCATGCGACTAACACTGCCATCAGGTCCCCTCGGCAACATCTCACGGTTATGTTGTCACCGGCCCACCATAGATCGCACCGGTCCCGACCCTCTGCTGCCTTGATCGCCTTCTCATGCGATCTCAGGCAAGGCGCCCTTTTCTCCTCCGACCCTGAGCCGCCACGCGGGACCGCACGGCGGGTTCTCCAATCACTTAGTCTCACTCGACCAAGACGCCATCCATTCATCGCTGGCGAGATCCAGACGAACATCGATCTGAATCCATTCGTCAGCCATCGTTCGCGCAATCTGGGGTCATCAACTGACATCTTGCTTCGCCAGAGGCCCCTGTCGCTTGATCCGACTCTCTTAGGGCCTGACGTTGCCTTTTCTCGGATTTCTTATTCGCGCTTCACCACAAATACATGGGATTAGTATGGTGGACCGATGGCTGCTTCCGATCGCTTTGGACGACGCTAGTTCAGTGAGATTTTGCTTGATCCAGTGCCGTAAACCCATGATCACTGCAGATATAGGTGGATATTTCTCGATCACGCTTCGGTTCCCCTATACCTGATCTTGAGCCGATTCCGATCTGCTGAAGCTTGATCTCGTACTTAACCGAAGCTGGTGATCTCGTAGCAACGAAGCAGTCTCGTAATCAGTGGACTTGAGACTTAATCAGGACTTTGCCACGTGATCAGGACTTGATCGCTGCCTGATCCTAGGTGGATACGATCTTGGCGTGATCCCGGCAGTCATCCTCCCATCAGGATCAGGCTAATGGGAGGGTCGCGAGGACGCCAGGCTGGACCGATCACGCAAGATCGTATCCCGATCAGGACCAGCCAAAGCCGATCACGTGCGAGATCAAGCTCCTTCCTTCTTGCCACTCGATATGACTTGAGATCAATCACCCACTGCCACCGATTACACTTGATTAACCGTGATCATCAGAGATCACACTTTGGCTTGGACTGAGTATACACTCGAAGCGTGATCGAGAAATATCCACCCATATCTGCAGTGATCATGGGTTTACGGCACTGGATCAAGCAAAATCTCACTGAATCTAAGCGTCGTCAAAGCGATAGGAATAACCATAAACAGAATCGAATTTGCCCTGAACCACTCAAGTGCCTTTGTGGTGAAGCGCGAATAAGAAATCCGAGAAAAGGCAACGTCAGGCCCTAAGAGAGTCGGATCAAGCGACAGGGGCCTCTGGCGAAGCAAGATGTCAGTTGATGACCCCAGATTGCGCGAACGATGGCTGACGAATGGATCCAGATCGATGTTCGTCTGGATCTCGCCAGCGACGAATGGATGGCGTCTTGGTCGAGTGAGACTAAGTGATTGGAGAACCCGCCGTGCGGTCCCGCGTGGCGGCTCAGGGTCGGAGGAGAAAAGGGCACCTTGCCTGAGGTCGCATGAAGGCGATCAAGGCAGCAGAGGGTCGGGACCGGTGCGATCTATGGTGGGCCGGTGACAACATAACCGTGAGATGCTTGCCGAGGGACCTGATGGCAGTGTTAGTCGCATGGGGAGTGGTGATCAAGTCCGGGAAGCTCAAGACCTGAAATGTCGACGACGCACAGGCACGCGAGATCAAGTATGAAGGCTGCTGATCGAGATCATTGTTCAAGACGGTGGACCAAGATCGATGACCGAGATGGTTGATCGAGATCGGCTGATCGCTGATCGGCTGATCGCCAGATCGCCAGATCGGCTGATCGCCAGATCCCTGATCGCCAGATCGGCTGATCGCCAGATCGAGATCGCGATCAGGGATTAGGTGAGATCAAGATCGAAGATCGGAAGGGCAGCTGT
Source organism: Phytophthora colocasiae (assembly GCA_018806915.1). Lineage (NCBI taxonomy): Eukaryota > Oomycota > Peronosporomycetes > Peronosporales > Peronosporaceae > Phytophthora > Phytophthora colocasiae. Next base: position 185,707 of record JAGKQI010000026.1, on the reverse strand, counting down.
GTAGCCGGATGTCAGGTAATCGTAGGATAGCAGATGAGGATGGGACTAGTAGACATAGGAATAACCATAAACAGAATCGAATTTGCTCTGGACATCACAAGTGCCTTCATCCAAGACTGGAACCGGAATTACATTGGCCTACCAGCATCAAGAAGGTAAGGAGAAGAGATCTAGCATAGAGGTTAATTCTGGATAATACATTGGCCAGTTTTACCTATCTAGTGATCTATCCTTTACGTGCGAACTACGGATCGGAAGGAATTGGCTGCTTGGCCTGACGATCTCGTCGACTCTCAACCCATCAAGACACCCGCTATAGGAAGCGGCAAGCATCGTAAAGGAAGGTACCAGATTCCCAACATTGGACCTTTGGAAGACCTAGATCGAAGATCAGGCGACCGGATTAAGGCTCGAGTATTCGCCTGTGACCCGGATCAACCCCTCCGAGGTAGAGTGAAGTATTCCCACGCTATCTCACACCCCCTACGTCACCCAAGACATTCTTCTCGTCCCAAGACATCTTCAGAAGTTACCTGGAAGAGCGTAACCCGCCTACCGACGGGTACACAAGGTGAACACTACACGCAACAAGATCACGGATCATCGGGGGACCCCCTCCGTTAGTCGGTGTCTGGGCGCAAGTGGCGATCGCGATCGGCCTCAACCAGATTTTGGCCAGATCCGCTCCACCACAATGGTGCGCGTGCCCGGATCTTCTGGTGACTTCGGATATCACCGTGAGTCCCAAGAAGATGTCAAGATTAAGGAAGAACAAGGGGAAGAAGTGCCTACGAATGTTGGATCGGCGGAGGCACCACTGAAAACGGAAAGATCCACAGATCAGCAGAGTTCTGGGAGGATCTCTACTGACAGGCACGAGGCAGACCTGGATCGCAATCCAGATCTTGAAGAAAAACCTCGAATTCCTCCCAAGGCCCCTTCGAGGGCCATTGCGGATCTCGATGAGAATCGAGATCCGCACACGAGCGATAAGGAATCAGCAAAGCTGAAACCTAATCTGCTCACCAAGTCCACTGTTGCCTCAAGATCGACCAAGAAAAAGAAGATCAAGAGCACCCGGACGAAATTGAAAGCTCCAGACTCAGAGCCAGAAGATATGATCAGCCCGGGATCGACGATTACCAAGGACGCGATCGAGCAGGCCTATTACAGGAAGATGCTAAGCGAAACCTTGCTTAACGATCCCGTTCTTACGATCATACAAGTCCGCCAGATCGGTAACCTCACCGGCCCAGTGTCGAAACCCCGGACTAGCTCGGACCGCCTGAACGCGGTGAAGATTCTACTTGATCTGCTCCAAGAGGCTGGTTTAGTGGCTGGAGAATTCGACCCAAACTCTCTATTTGACCTGGAACTGGAAGCGATTCAGTCTGCAACCCATGACCTATTCAACTCTCTCAAAGTCTTGGTCGGCGAACGCCCACTGACGCCCGATCCGGGCTATCAGACTGGATCGTCATGCTACGCGTCAGCGACCTCGGAACCAGATTCCGACAGCCCAAGAAGGCTGCAACGCATGTCGTTAGGCCCCTCCGGTGCCAAATTCCTGAAATCGCGTATGAAGAAACAAGATACACGATCGGTGGTTGCGAAACTGGGGGCTAAGACGCCTGATCAGCAGGAAAATCGCCGGATCCGGACAGACCAGACCGCGCCGACAACTAATTCCACTGGATCGAGCAACAAGTTGGACGACTACTTCCAGATGGCGATGGATCGTTTCCTAAAAGAACGGAGTCTCGTGACACCCCGATCGCCGATCAAAGGGGAGTTGGATGTTGATATGGAGTCCGTTACCGCATCAGATCCCGATGCATGGGAATACGATCCGGACGATCTGGGCATACCGAGTTCCGGTGGACAGATGTCGAGCCGAGCAGCGATCGTATCCGCAACGATCGGTCAAGGAGGATCGTCGATGATCCAGCGGGTCCGGATCTCAGCGATTTCGGATCTAAAAGACTTTGCGGGTAAAGATCTGGACGAAGATCGCGCTCGGGCCTGGATCGGTAAGGTCAAGTCAGCGTTCCAGCGTGATCAGGCTACAGAAGAAGAAAAATGCCTCACGTTTGCAGATCTGATGGTGGGACCGGCAAAGAACTGGTACAGGCAGCTCAGTCGAACGACGAAAACCAAGTGGGCGGATCTGCTGAACAGTTTCCAGACCCAGTATTGTGGGTTGGGTATGTCGGTCGCGTGGCAATACTATCACGCTCGCAAGCGATCAGAAGAGACTCGCCTTGACTATCTCTACCGGCTCAACGTAGCGGCTTTACGTGCTAGACTGAAAATCAAGGATGGGAGCCCTAAGGCCCGCCGGGAACATGTAGACCACTACATCGAGACATTGGGAGATCCGGAGTTAGCTGATCGGCTGACCCTACTCCGACTGAGCGACGTCGATGAACTGGAGGAGGTACTTCGTGCCCGGGAACGGGCGAAAAGCGAGCAGCGTAAATCTGCGTTCGGATCGAAGTACAGACAAAAGGCACCGGCCAGTGCCCCGGCGGCACCCACCCGAGCGGTGGTACGGGCGATCCAAACCCAAGATACGAGCTCGGAATCAGAAGAAATATCCGGATCGGACGGATCCGATTCTGAAGGCGATCTCCGAAGGATATATCTTGCCGCGTCGGAAGAAAAGCAGATCGGTACTGGGGGCGTTCCCCACCAACAGGATCAGTCGCGATCGCAGGTGAACGCGCAAGATCGAGGCCGGATCACGGATCGCGGGGGATCAGATCGCGATCGAGGTCGCTGTTTGCACTGCGGATCGCGGAAGCACACGGATCTAGACTGCTGGAGACGTCTAACCTGTGATAAGTGCGGGAAGAGGGGTCACCCAACGGATCGCTGTCTGTATACCTGCCATGGTTGTGGGGAGATCCATGAAGCTGGAGAATGCCCCATGGAAGAATTCTACAACCAGATCCGCAAGTGGTACGACCCGACCCGACATGCCGGATTGTTCCCCGAGAAGGTGGAAAAGATGTTAAACTAGGACGCTCGCCGGTTTGGAAACCGGTACGAGCCGAGCGTTCTGAGTACTGCATCTATGCATATGTGAACAAGAAATCGAGAGATCAAGATAGGGAGAATTCGGATCTGCGCGGTAATACATGTAAGTTGCATTCGTATACTGCTAAGATCGCGAGTCTTCCCCGGATCGATGAGTTCTCTCGATCTGGTGCGGAAGTGGCTCTGGATCTCAAGGAAGGAGAGTCCAGGGGGTATTGGAAATACCACGCACCCGGAAAATGGTTCCGCCAAGCCAAGATCTCAGGCAAGATCAATCACGAAAGAGCGATCTTGCTCCTGGACACTGGCGCCGAGGTATCCATCTTGGATACCACCTTTGCTCGTAAGGTTGGGTGCCACTTTGACACTAGTCAGAGACAGGAGTGTGTTGGGATCGGTGATAATGTGTACACCACCGAGGGAACGAGGATCAAGATCACGCTTGCGGGATACCTGGTCTACTTTTCGATATTTGGATCGGGGATCTATCCGGGCAAGATGCGATCCTGGGTATGGATTTCATGATCCCGGCTGGGGTCCGGATGGATCTTGCAAAGGGATCGATGTGCTTACCTAATGAAGTGGGGATCCCACTTAGTGGTCGCAAGAGATTATACGGGGAGAAGGTGAGATCGGTAAAAGTGGAGGAAGATCTACATATCCCAGTTGGGGGATCTGAAGAGATCGCATCGAGAGTGAGATTATCGGCGACAGAGAAATTGTGGGTGACCAGAGGCGACCAATGGGTACCTACAGTGGTGAATGGACCCGGCCGAACTCGGTACTTAGTGATCACGAATTTGAGCGAGAAGATTTTACGACTGGATCACAGATTACATGTTGGAATGGTACTTGATCAGGAAAAAGTGCCTCGATTCCCCGGGTTTGTGTCGATCGGATCCCGACGTTACATGGAGTGGCAGAATCTAGCTCTAGAAGCGACTGTGGACGCAAGACCAGAACCTCAGGAATCCGTGGAGATCCCTTACCGTCGGTCGAACGGCCGACCTACGTTACGCCGCGATCCATACTCCGCCGAGGTGGGGCAACCAGGACCGACCCTGATCCTGCACCAATATCGACACTGGAACCGCGATCACCAACCGATACAGCCGAAGTCAAGGTCGCATTCATCGATCCCCAACCGGATCCCATGGATACCCCACCGATTACGATCAGTTCCGACAAGACCCCGAGTGGCGAAGCTGGGGGCGGTAAGACTGAGACGAATGAGAGCTTGCCAGATCAGGCCCTAGATCGGACAGATCGGACATGCGAAGAAGAGATCGAGGTAAAAACAGAAAAACCAGATTTTCAAATCGAGATCAAACATGAATCCGACGCCGATGCCGTCCCCATGGTTAAAGACACTGATCTTGACAGCCAAGGACGATAGGCTGCGTGATCAATCAACGGATGAACCGGATCCGACATCTCCTGAAGGGATCGAGAACGCTGATCAGACCCACTTACACGAAAGTGGCGATTTTTCGGCCGAAGATCTAGCCGATAATCTCGCAGTAGTACCAGAGATCCAGATCTCCACCACCGAAGAAGTCAGGATTGAAGATCTGCAAGTAGGGAATCCGGGATCGGCTACCCGGAGGAGATCGAGAAACTTCGACAGATTATTTGGAAGAAGCGACATCTCCTGATCGGAAAGGGAAACGCACTTCCTCCAGCGGCCAAGGGTGTTATATGCGATATCGACGTGGGTGATGCAAAGCCGATCGCACAACGAGTCCGAAAGGTGGCGCCACAGTTTCGCGAGAAAGTATCAGATCTTATCAAAGGACTCCTAGCTGCCAAGATCATTCGGCCATCGACATCGCCATGGGCATCTCCGATCGTGGTGATCATCAAGAAGAACGGTGTAGACATCCGACTATGTATCGATTATCGGTTGGTGAACGGTCTCACAAGGCTGATGATCTACCCGATGCCCCTGATCAATGACCTGCTAGAAGATCTTGACAAGGTTCTTTGGTATTGTTCATTAGACATGGCGAGTGGATTCTGGGTCGTATCAATGACCGATCGAGCTCGCGCGATCTCGGCTTTCATCACTCCATTTGGCCTTTTCGAGTGGAATCGCATGCCGTTCGGGCTGAAGAACGCCCCTCAGATCTATCAACGCCTTGTGGACAATGCCCTATATGGATTTTTGAAGATCTCCCAGTCCGGAGATGTGGAAGGCGCTGCGGATGTGTTCGAGTCAGGAATCCCGGAAGATCCCGGTCGCCCGTCGGTGCTAGGACGGAGATCATACATCGACGATATCCTGATCACGGCTGGATCATGGGATCAAATGTGCGATCGGGTGGAAGACCTATTGGAGGCCTGTGATAAGTGGAATCTCTCGATCAGTGTGGCAAAGAGCTTCTGGGGCATGGATAAGGTGGAATATCTCGGACACAAAGTGTCGATCGATGGATTGGAAGCAAACCCGAAAGACCTGAAGTCTCTGACGGATCTACCATTCCCCGGATCACTCCGATCTATGCAATCGTTCCTTGGAAGTTTGAATTACTATAGTCGGTTCATCGAGGATTATGCGATCTATGCATCGGTCCTATATGAACTACGTGAGGTGGAGTTCGCAGAACTGAAGAAGCGACCAGATCTGCGAAAGATCATGGATAGCATGGACCTGATCACTCAAGATCCCGTCGCGCTTAAGTCGGATCGGGATAGATCACTAGATATCCCGACTCAAAGACGCGATAGTACACCAGATCCTGACTTGGGGGCGATGTCTTCACCCTGTTCAAGCGAGATCGGAGCCAACCTGGGCCTAAAGACTGGTGACGAGAGGTGGGGTAGGGCATACAGGGCGTTTACAGCCTTGAAGACCAAGATCGCGTCGACCCCGATCCTTCGTCACTTCGACACGACGAGGTTACCCGTGGTGATCGTGTACGCTAGTGATTGGGCGATTTCCGCCGCACTAATGCAGGAACACGACCAGATCTACCACCCAGTCGCGTTTGCCAGCCGAACCTTGAAGACCAACGAGCTGAATTATAATGTTGCCGAAAAGGAGGTGTTGGCTCTACTTCGAATCTTGGATCTACACTACACCTTGTTGGTGGGACGTCGGATCAAGGTCCTAACCAGACACTCCACGCTTGCCTGGCTGTTCAAGTCTGCCGGCCTCCAAGGACGTCTGGGACAATGGTCTGCTCTTCTGTCCCCGTGGACACTCGAGATCACGAAGTGTACGAAGGGAGAGGACGAAATACTGGGGGCGATCGCAGCTAACATAACGCCCAGATCGGAGATCGATGAAGCCCTGATCGCGATCGCGCCTCGAAAGGAACCAAAACGTCGGATCCAGATGCCGATCCCCACCGTAGACCCAGATGAGGAGCTGTGGGTTATAAGTTTCGACGGATCGGCACGCGTGAAACGAGGAGGGGGCGCTTTCAGCGCGATCGTGTGGAGTTTGCCAGAGTGGAAAGTGATCAAGGCTAGATCGGATTATGCTGAAAGCCTTACTGTCAATGAAGCGGAATACCGTGGACTCTTGCTAGGTCTTGGCATGATCGCACAGTTAGAACGCCGCCGTTTGGTTGTTTGTGGCGATTCGAATCTGGTGATCCGACAAGTCCGGGGCGAGATCGACTGCAAGGCGCCAGGATTGACGTTACTGAAGCAGAAGGTGCTAGATCACTTGCGGAATTGGGGGGATCATGAGCTGGTCCATGTGAAGAGAGACTGGAATGGGAGCGCAGATAGCTTGGCGAGTGCCGCGCTGCAGCGAGGAGGCGGGATCGAAGTCCACGATGAGGCAGATCGATGCGATCTGATCACCCTGAATCGGCTTAATGAGGTGTTGATCCCTCGAGTTGAAGATCAATCTGTGCAAGTGTCGGCAGTAGCCACGCGTGCAGCCCGAGCGCGACCTGGCGCCGCTGTCTTGCGAGAGGAACTGATCCGGGAGATGCGGGTTGATCGGATCAGGCGAGCCCAGGACGAGGAGGTCTGGATCGCAGGACTAAAGAAGTACCTGGCTGGGCAGATCGCGGATCTTACTCGAGCCGAATCCGGATCCTACGCCAAGATCGCCTCCGAGTATGAGGTAGATGAACAAGATCTGCTGTTTTACTGCCCACCAGGGCCGAGATCAAGTGGTGATCGCGATCGCCTGATGAGACTTGTAGTTCCAGAAACGCTACAGCAGGATGTCCTCCACCACTATCATACGACTCTGGAAGGAGGACATCAGGGGATCGGACGCACTTATCAGCGGATCCGAGATCATTTCCACTGGAGGGGATTATATCGGAGCGTGCAGCGATACGTAGGCGAGTGTGTAGATTGTGAGACCGGGAAGGGGAGACCCACGATCCGGGGCGAGTCGCCGGGGAATCTGCAGGCGACATACCCATTCCAGATCATAGCGATGGATCACATACCTTCTCTGCCCAGATCCAACAAAGGCAACACCGAACTACTGATCTGGGTCGATCTGTTCACGGGATATGTGATCGCAAAGGCCAGTTCCTCCCGATCGGCCCAGACCGTCGCGGAATCTTATGAAGAATGCGTGTTCCGCAGATTTGGTGCTAGCGAGATGATCAGGCACGATCGAGAACCGGGTTTCATGTCCGACTTCTTCAGATCGTTCACTAGGATCCTGGGGCAGCGACAACGGGCGACGATGGCCTACCGGCCGCAAGCCAACGGGACTGCGGAACGGATGGTGCAAACGGCGACTAGGGCGATCAAGATGTATGTTCAAGATCTCGATCAAAAGGACTGGGATGAATACGCGGAGAGATTGACTTTCGCCATTAACACGGCTCACGATCGGGTTCGGGAGATACCCCTCATTACCTGGTACATGGATGGGATCCGAGATCGACGTTGGAGGCAACGATCCCGATCGGATCGACCAGACGCCACGATCGCGATCCAAGACGGTGGAGATATCGGGTTCAGAGATACTACCAGCAGTCGCGAGAACAGGTCAACGCTAGACTACGAGAGGCGATTGCAGATCGAGCCGATCGGCATAATGAGGATGTCGATCCGCATCAGATCGAAGCTGGATCACGAGTTTGGCTATACCTAGATCGTGTGAAGGAAGGGTATGCACGTAAACTCGCTCACCTTTGGCACGGCCCGTTCCGTGTTGCAGAGAAGCTCAACGAATTCACGATTAAGCTGGAGATCGCGGGATCTGATTACCATATCTTCCCGGTGGTTCATGTTTCTAAGCTAAAGCTGGTGCGGAATTTTCCGGATCGACCGCGGGTCGAGTTGACTGTGGATGAAGCAGATCGGCTAGATTTCGATGAGATCCTCCTTCCGGAGGACAGTTGGGTCCCAGATCTGGATGCCGACGAGTACGAGGTCGAACGGATCTCGGACATGCGAAGTGGGAAACGGACTCGCTACGGCCGGATCTATCGTGAATTCCTGGTGCACTGGGTCGGTTATGATGAACCAACTTGGGTCGACGAAGCTGATCTTAACTGTGGAGCCATACTGAGCGCGTTCCTACGTGATCATGCTAACCGAAATCGGTTTGGCGTGATGCAGTCGCACGAAGAGGTGTAGACGCAGAGAAGGCGACGTGACCGGGTCACAACGCCGAGATCGCGGATGCTGATCTGGATGTCTATCTGGATCGGATGTGGAGATTTTATGTTTTTCGTGGAGATTTTATATTTTTCTTGTATATGCATGTGAAACCGGAGTGATTGGAAGGAAGATATGGAGATTTCGAGGACGCTAAGTGGGATCGAAACTGTGGAGTAAGTATGGAGAAGAACGCTGGTTTTGAAGCTGGAAAGATTACGTGGAATTGAAAGAGGCTAGGCTGGAGTCGGGATCGCGTGGCGAAGTACCGGATCGTGATAGAGAATATGTAAGCGTGCTGACCGACTCCAGGCTCAGCTGATCACCTCCGGACTGGTCGAGATCGCGAGATCAGGGAGTCCCAGGAGGTGTAGGTGGGGCAGGCGGGTTAAACTTGTTTTCGAGCCGTGGGATCTGCTGGGACGGGTGATCTGCCGGCCGATCGCGGTAATGGTTGCGCCAAAGGTCCTCCTGATCGCATTCTGCCAACGCAGAGATCAGATCGGTGGGCTCCGGTCGGTTCAGAGTCGGCTGGGCCAGGTTAGCCATTCGGGAGGCCGATCCGGGGTACCAGTATACCCGATCACGGATAGTAGGGAAGTGCAGGAAGTAGGGATCGAGCAGAAGATCGATGTCCGCCCACATCGCCCGCATCATGGGCAGGAATCGTCCCAACAGCAGCCGCCAACGTTCTCCGGTACGGCTACGCCGTTGCCGACGCTCGAGGTAATACCGACGGAGATCAGGATCAGCTTCATACATCGCCTTCGTGATCTCGAGATAATGGGTCGATTCCCAGTAGGCCTGCAGGTGATCTGACTCGAAGGCGGCGTAGGCATCCGCGATCTGCCCCAGCAGAGTCCCAGCACGACGATGTAGACCGAGATCGAAGGTGAGGGGGGCCGGTCGGTTGCGGAGCACCTCCCAAGGTCGGGTAGCAAGTAGGGCCTGCACGTTGGGCCCAGTGATCAGGCTAACCAACCAACCGACCCCAGCTCGGGAAGGGCGATTAGCCGGTGATCTCGCGGGGTAGAGGAATCCGGGAGGTAGCAGCAGCCTCTTGGACAATGTGGAGAGGATCATACCGACGATCGCCAAAGTTCCGACGAACATCGGATCCCACGGGAAGACATCACCAGCCGCAAACTGCCGGACGTTCGCATACCCGGGAATAGACGAGCTGATCGCGAACAGAGGAGGGTGCAGCTGGGGGCGCGGCGAGCCGCCGGGAGAGCCGCCACCCGGAGATCCCCCACCGGGAGGGCTCCCGCCAGCTGGACTACCCCTCGGGGACCCCTGAGGAGAAGTGATCGGAGTCTGTGGGGAGCCGCCCCCCGGAGGTGTCGGCTGCGCCGGAGGCGTCGATGGAGCAGGCCCCCCTTGATCACCGGATGCCGGAGGAGGATTTCCATGCCGGCGGTGCCACGACAGCGATCGGAGTATCATAGTCCGAAGAGCGTCGTCGGATCCAGCGCCAGAATCCTCCGCGTCATCGTCATGCTCTGGATCGGGTTTACGTTTGGACCGATCCGAGCCACCCTTCTTCGGGGAAGGTGCTTCCACGGTCACTTGCGAGGTGGCCTGGGTGCGATCTGCTTCCTCCGCATCCGGCCCAGTCGGGATCGCGGGTTCAGGACCCAGATCGAAGGGGTCTGGGCCTTCCTCGTGCTTTTCTTCGAGCTCGGTCGCCTGGGCCTGGCCACCGGGTTGGTCTCCAGCGGGAACATCAGGTGGGGCCGCGTCGTGATCGGTCGGGGGAGGCTCCGTCCGCGAGGTCTTGTGCGGGGGCGATGTAGCAGGAGATGGGGGCGGACTGAGAGCACGTTTGACCCCCCGTTCATCTTGAGCAGCGCGGAGCCGAGACACCATTTCGGTCAGGACGTTGGTAGTCGCCGATATGTTATCTTCCGCTTGATCGTAGTTCTCCTGCAGTGCTTGAAGACTCGCTTCTAACTCCTGCACTTCGGCATGGGTACCGATCAGATCGTCCTCTACGACAAACAGAATATGAGTGATCATGGTCAGGTGGAGGGGGATCTAGACTATATGCGCACCTAGACGAGTGGATCGCTGTCGCTCGGTGCTGAGATCCGCCTGTGCTCTGTCGCGATCTGCGAACGCTTGGTCTCGTTCTACGAGTAGGCGATCCCGCTCCGAAGTGACTCGGTTCAGTTCGGAGTTAGCGTGGGCGAGTTGATCGGTGGCTAGGTCACGTTCACCAGCGATACTGGTCAGGGAAGCGATCGCTCGGCGGAGTCCGCCAAGGCACGATCTCGCTCAGCCAGGGCCAATCGGGTGGGAGCCCCTGTCGAAGGCGTGGGGCTGGAATCCAGTTGGAGATGTGCAAGATCAGCCGAGATCCGGTTGTAGCTGGCCTTGGCAGTGACGGAGTCTTGCTTCGCCTCAGCCAGATCGCAAGCATGGATCCGGGCTTCCGCCTGGAGATCCTGGATCTCGTTGGTGGCTTGTTCCACCTCTTCAGTCAAACGATTCCGGTCCTCTGTAGCTCGATCTAGGTCTGCCTGGGCAGAGTTGAGACGCCGCGCGAACTCGTCGCGTTCCGATCGGAGCTGGTGAACCTGCATACGCAATCCATCGAGATCAGAGGCTTCCTCCGCGAGATCAGCGATCTCGCGCTCCAGACGCGCAATCTCGCCCTGCTGGTCTGCCCGGAACCGCTCCATGGCGTCGACATGCGCCCAAAGTTCCATGGCTTCACGACTTAGTTGATCACGTTCGCGCACCAGGCGATCCCGCCCTGGACTGCCCGGCATCGGCCCAGCCTCATCGGATGAGAGCGGGCGTGCGTGGTCTGGAGCCGGACCCGACGAACGTCGCGAGATGTCGGAATGGGGAGATGGCGGACCGTCGGGGGATCTTGGGGAATCGGGAGGTGTAGGCAAATAATCGCTCCCGGGATCACTTCCTTGCTGGCTCATGGAGACTGGAAGGGATCCGTTGATGGTGGTCGAGGTGTTGTCGGGGTGACTTGTGCCTTGGGCTGAAGATTGGAGAATGAGACCTGAAGTGGACCGAGACGGACCAACTTGCAGGCTGGGGGCGGATGTGGTGAAGCACGAATAAGAAATCCAAGAAAGGCAATGTCAGGCCCAGAGAGAGTCGGATCAAGCGACAGGGGCCTCTGGCGAAGCAAGATGTCAGTTGATGACCCCAGATTGCGCGAACGATGGCTGACGAATGGATCCAGATCGATGTTCGTCTTGATCTTGCCAGCGGGCAGGGGAATGATGGATGGCGTCTTGGTCGAGTGAGACTAAGTGATTGGAGAACCCGCCGTGCGGTCCCGCGTGGCGGCTCAGGGTCGGAGGAGAAAAGGGCGCCTTGCCTGAGATCGCATGAGAAGGCGATCAAGGCAGCAGAGGGTCGGGACCGGTGCGATCTATGGTGGGCCGGTGACAACATAACCGTGAGATGTTGCCGAGGGGACCTGATGGCAGTGTTAGTCGCATGGGGAGTGGTGATCAAGTCCGCAAAGCTCAAGACCTGAAATGTCGACGACACAGGCACGCGAGATCAAGTATGAAGGCTGCTGATCGAGATCATTGTTCAAGACGGTGGACCAAGATCGATGACCGAGATGGTTGATCGAGATCGGCTGATCGCCAGATCGGCTGATCGGCTGATCGCCAGATCGACAGATCGACAGATCGGCTGATCGCCAGATCGGCAGACCGAGATCGCGATCAGGGGTTAGGTGAGATCGAGATCGAAGATCGGAGGGGCAGCTGTGTAGCCGGATGTCAGGTAATCGTAGGATAGCAGATGAGGATGGGACTAGTAGACATAGGAATAACCATAAACAGAATCGAATTTGCTCTGGACCTCACAAGTGCCTTCATCCAAGACTGGAACCGGGAATTACATTGGCCCACCAGCATCAAGAAGGTAAGGAGAAGAGATCTAGCATAGAGGTTAATTCTGGATAATACATTGGCCAGTTTTACCCTATCTAGTGATCTATCCTTTACGTGCGAACTACGGATCGGAAGGAAATGGCTGCTTGGCTGGACGATCTCGTCGACTCTCAACCCATCAAGACACCCGCTATAGGAAGCGGCAAGCATCGTAAAGGAAGGTACCAGATTCCCAACATTGGACCTTTGGAAGACCTAGATCGAAGATCAGGCGACCGGATCAAGACTCGAGTATTCGCCTGTGACCCGGATCAACCCCTCCGAGGTAGAGTGAAGTATTCCCACGCTATCTCATCACCCCTGCGTCACCCAAGACATTCTTCTCGTCCCAAGACATCTTCAGAAGTTACCTGGAAGAGCGTAACCCGCCTACCGACGGGTACACAAGGTGAACACTACACGCAACAAGATCACGGATCATCGGGGGACCCCCTCCGTTAGTCGGTGTCTGGGCGCAAGTGGCGATCGCGATCGGCCTCAACCAGATTTTGGCCAGATCCGCTCCACCACAGAACCGACTGCGCGGCAGGAGGTGCTGCCGGTTGCAAACGTCCAGCACCCAAAGAACCTGCGTGCTCACGTGCAGCAGCGCTGCACGCGATGAGCGGCACACAAGCAGTGCTTGGATGTGCGAGTCAGCGGAAGGAATCCGCTGACGATTGCGATAACGTCCCGTCCTAGCTGTGATGCCTTGGACGTGGAGCACCTGGAGCCGGGCTCCATGGTAGACCTTCGCGGCGCAAGCTCAGGGAGCTGCGCGAGTCTCAGTCCGGGACTGAAACGGGTGTATCTGCAGTGCAGACACCGAGTGTCGAGACGTTGAACGTCTTGACACGTACTGGTACTAAATTACAGTACCAGAGGATGCAGTTGGAGAATCCGCCGACGTGTGCGTCGGCGTTGACCGCACTTCCAACGATGAGTTGGAAGCGCTTCGCGCGGGACTTGTACGATGGACACATCGAACAAATTGGCATTCTCTCGGATATCGAGAGAGTGGATCGCGAAGCCGAGGAGCTGAAGCAGCTCGTCGTCGATGGCATCACTGGGGGCGATGGCCCCTCAGTGCGAAGACCAAGAAGCAACGCTTTGAGGGGCAGAGTTGGGGCTCGTTGAAGTCGAGTCCCTATTACGAGATTCCTTCGGGGCTTCCGAAAGACAAGGGCGTACAGCACGAGATTGATCTCGTGCCGGGAACGAAGTACTGTGTTACACGGCAGTGGCCACTGCCGCGTGAACAAGTTTAAGTGATCGACGAAGTCCCCGCACGGTGCCCCAACGTTCTGTGTTAAGAAACTGTGGTGGAGCGGATCTGGCCAAAATCTGGTTGAGGCCGATCGCGATCGCCACTTGCGCCCAGACACCGACTAACGGAGGGGGTCCCCCGATGATCCGTGATCTTGCTGCGTGTAGTGTTCACCTTGTGTACCCGTCGGTAGGCGGGTTACGCTCTTCCAGGTGACTTCTGAAGATGTCTTGGGACGAGAAGAATGTCTTGGGTGACGCAGGGGTGATGAGATAGCGTGGGAATACTTCACTCTACCTCGGAGGGGTTGATCCGGGTCGTGGGCGAGTTCTCAAGCCTTGATCCGGTCGCCTGGTCTTCGATCCAGGTCTTCCAAAGGTCCAATGTTGGGGATCTGATCCCTTCCTTTGCGATGCTTGCCGCTTCCTATAGCGGGGGTCTCGATGGGTTGAGAGTCGACGGGATCGTCCAGCCAAGCAGCCAATTCCTTCCGATCCGTAATAAGCACTTAAAGGATAGATCACTAGATAGGGTAAAACTGGCCAATGTATTATCCAGAATTAACCTCTATGCTAGATCTCTTCTCCTTACCTTCTTGATGCTGGTAGGCCAATGTAATTCCCTGTCCCAGTCTTAGATGAAGGCACTTGTGAGGTCCAGAGCAAATTCGATTTTGTTTATGGTTATTCCTATGTCTACTAGTCCTATCCTCATCTGCTATCCTACGATCACCTGACATCCGGCTACACAGCTGCTCTTCCGATCGTCGATCTCGATCTCACCTAACCCTTGATCGCGATCTCGATCTACCGATCTACCGATCTACCGATTTGTCGATCTCGATCATCGATCTTGGTCAACAGTCTTGGTCAACCGTCTTGGACAATGATCTCGATCAGCAACCTTTATACTTGATCTCGAATTCCTGTGTCGTCGACATTCCAGGTCTTGATCTTCTTGGACTTGAACACCGCTCCCCATGCGACCAATGTTGCCACCATGTCTTCTCGGCAGCACCTCACGGTTACGTCGTCATCGATCCACCATAGATCGCGCCGGTCCCGATCCGCCGCTGCCTTGATCTCCTTCTCATGTGATCTCAGGCAAGGCGTCCTTTTCTCCTCCGATCCTGAGCCGCTACGTGGGAGCGTACGGCGGGATTCTCTGATCGCTTAGTCTCACTCGACCAAGACGTCATCCATCATTCCCCTGCCCGCTGGCAAGATCAAGACGAACATCGATCTGGATCCATTCGTCAGCCGTCGTTCGCACAATCTGGGGTCATCAGCTGACATCTTGCTTCGCCAGAGGCCCCTGTCGCTTGATCCGACTCTCTCTGGGCCTGACATTGCCTTTCTTGGATTTCTTATTCGTGCTTCACCACATCCGCCCCCAGCCTGCAAGTTGGTCCGTCTCGGTCCACTTCAGGTCTCATTCTCCAATATTCAGCCCAAGGCACAAGTCACCCCGACAACACCTCGACCACCATCAACTGACCCCTTCCAGTCTCCATGAGTCAGCAAGGAAGTGATCCCGGGAGCGATTATTTGCCTACACCTCCCGATTCCCCAAGATCCTCCGACGGTCCGTCATCTCCCTACTCCGGTACCTCGCGGCGTCCATCCGGTCTGGCTCCGGATCACGCGCGCCCGCTCTCATCCGATGAGGCTGGGCCGATGCCGGGCAGCCCAGGGCGGGATCGCCTGGTACGCGAACGCGATCAGCTAAGTCGTGAAGCCATGGAGCGGTTCCGGGCGGACCAGCAGAACGTCTCGCGTCTGGAGCGCGAGATCGCTGATCTCGCAGATGAGGCCTCCGATCTCGATGGATTGCGCTCGCAAGTTCACCAGCTCCGGTCGGTTCGAGCGGCGTCTCGACTCCGCTCAGGCTGAGCTCGATCAAGTCACCGAGGATCGGGATCGCCTGACAGGTGAGGTAGAACAAGCCACCGATGAGATCCAAGATCTGCAGGCGGAAGCTCGGATTGATGCTTGTAATCTAGCCGAGGCGAAGCAGGAATCCGTCACCGCCAAAGCCAGCTACAACCGGATCTCGGCTGATCTTGCGCATCTCCAACTGGATTCTAGCCCCACGCCTTCGACCGGGGCTCCCACCCGACTGGCTCTGGCTGAGCGAGATCGAGCCTTGGCGGACTTCGCCCGAGCGACCTCTTCCCTGACCAACATTGTTGCCGAACGCGACCAGATCCTCGATCAACTCGCCCACGCTAACTCCGAACTGAACCGAGTCACTTCGGAGCGGGATCGCCTATTCGTGGAACGAAACCAAGCGTTCGCAGATCGCGACAGGGCACAGACGGATCTCAGCACCGAGCGACAGCGATCCACTCGCCTAGGTACGTATATAGTCTAGATCCCTCTCCACCTGACCACGATCACTTATGTCCTGTTTGTCGTAGAGGACGATCTGATCGGTACCCATGCCGAAGTGCAGTTTTCAAACATTGCAGGAGAGCTACGATCAGGCGGAAGATAACGTATGGGCGACCACCAACGTCCTGACCGAAATGGTTTCTCGGCTCCGCGCCGCTCAAGATGAACGGGGGGTCAAACGTGCTCTCAGTCCGCCCCCATCTCCTGCTACATCGCCCCCGCACAAGACCTCGCGGACGGAGCCTCCCCCGACCGATCACGACGCGGCCCCACCTGATGTTCCCGCTGGAGACCAACCCGGTGGCCAGGCCCAGGCGACCGAGCTCGAAGAAAAGCACGAGGAAGGCCCAGACCCCTTCGATCTGGGTCCTGAACCCGCGATCCCGACTGGGCCGGATGCGGAGGAAACAGATCGCACCCAGGCCACCTCGCAAGTGACCGTAGAAGCACCTCCCCCGAAGAAGGATGGCTCGAATCGGTCCAAACGCAAACCCGATCCGGAGCATGACGATGACGAAGAGGATTCTGGCGCTGGATCCGACGACGCTCTTCGGACTATGATACTCCGATCGCTGTCGTGGCACCGCCGGCATGGAAATCCTCCTCCGGCATCCGGTGATCAAGGGGGCCCCGCTCCTCAGACGCCTCCGGCGCAGCCGACACCTCCGGGGGGCGGCTCCCCACAGACCACGATCACCTCTCCTCAGGGGTCCCCGAGGGGTAGTCCAGCTGGCGGGAGCCCTCCCGGTGGGGGATCTCCGGGTGGCGGCTCTCCCGGCGGCTCGCCGCGCCCCCAGCTGCACCCTCCTCTGTTCGCAATCCACTCGTCCATTTCCGGGTATGCGAACGTCCGGCAGTTCGCGGCTGGTGATGTCTTCCCGTGGGATCCGATCTTTGTCGGAACTTTGGCGATCGTCGGTATGATCCTCTCCACACTGGACAAGAGGTTGCTGCTACCTCCCGGATTCCTCTACCCAGCGAGATCTCCGGCTAACCGACCTCCCCGAGCTGGGGTCGGTTGGTTGGCCAACCTGATCACTGGGTCCAACGTGCGGGCCCTGCTCGCTACCCGACCTTGGGAGGTGCTTCGCAACCGGCCGGCCCCACCTCACCTTCGATCTCGGTCTACATCGTCGTGCTGGAACTCCGCTGGGGCAGATCGCGGATGCCTACGCCGCCTACGAGTCAGACCACCTGCAGGCCTACTGGGAATCGACCCATTATCTCGAGATCACGAAGACAATGTATGAAGCCGATCCTGATCTTCATCGGTACTACCTCGAACGTCGGCAACGGCGTAGCCGCACCGGAGAGCGTTGGCGGCGGCTGCTGGGGCGATTCCTGCCCATGATGCGTGCGATGTGGGCGGACATCGATCTTCTGCTCGATCCCTACTTCCTGCACTTCCCCACTATCCGTGATCAGGTACACTGGTATCCCGGATCGGTCTCCGAATGGCCAACCTGGCCCAGCCGACTCTGAACCGACCGGAGCCCACCGATCTGATCTCTGCGTTGGCTGAATGTGATCAAGAGGACCATTGGCGCAATCATTATCGCGACCGACCGGCAGACCACCCGTCTCGGCAGATCCCACGGCTCGAAAACAAGTTTAATCCGCCTGCTCCGCCTACATCTCCTGGAACTCCTTGATCTCGCGATCCCGGTCAGTCCGGAGGTGATCAGCCGAGCCTGGAGTCGGTCAGCACGCTTACATATTCTCTATCACGATCCGGTACTTCGCCACGCGATCCCGACTCCAGCCTAGCTTCTTTTCAATTCCACGCAATTTTCCCAACTCCAAAGATCAGCGTTCTCCTCCATACTTGCTCCATAGTTTCGATCCCCATTTAGCATCTTCGAAATCTCCACACCTTCCTTCCAATCACTCCGGTTTCACATGCATATACAAGAAAAATATAAAATCTCCACGAAAAATATAAAACCTCCACATCCGATCCAGATGGACATCCAGACCTGCATCCGCGATCTTGGCGTTGTGACCTGGTCACATCGCCCACTTCGCGTCTACACTTCTTCGTGCGACTGCATCACGCCAAACCGATTTCGGTTAGCATGATCACGTAGGAACGCGCTCAGTATGGCTCCACAGTTAAGATCAGCTTCGTCGACCCAAGTTGGTTCATCATAACCGACCCAGTGCACCAGGAATTCACGATAGATCCGGCCGTAGCGAGTCCGTTTCCCACTTCGCATGTCCGAGATCCGTTCGACCTCGTACTCGTCGGCATCCAGATCTGGGACCCAACTGTCCTCCGGAAGGAGGATCTCATCGAAATCTAGCCGATCTGCTTCATCCACCGTCAACTCGATCCGCGGTCGATCCGGAAAATTCCGTACCAGCTTTAGCTTAAAAACATGGACCACCGGGAAGATATGGTAGTCGGATCCCGCGATCTCCAGCTTGATCGTGAATTCATTGAGCTTCTCTGCAACACGGAACGGGCCGCGCGCATATCCTTCCTTCACACGATCTAGATACAGCCAAACTCGTGATCCAGCTTCGATCTGATGCGGATCGACATCCTCATTATGCCGATCGGCTCGGTCTGCAATCGCCTCTCATAGCCTAGCGTTGACCTGTTCTCGCGACTGCTGGTAGTATCTCTGAACCCGATATCTCCACCGTCTTGGATCGCGATCGTGGCGTCTGGTCGATCCGATCGGGATCGTTGCTTCCAACGTCTATCTCGGATCCCATCCGTGTACCAAATAGTGAGGGGTATCTCCCCGAACCCGATCGTGAGCCGTGTTAATAGCGAACGTCAGTCGCTCCGCGTATTCATCCCAGTCCTTCTGATCGAGATCTTGAACGTACATCTTGATCGCCCTAGTCGCCGTTTGCACCATCCGTTCTGCAGTCCCATTGGCTTGTGGCCGGTAGGCCATCGTCGCCCGTTGTCGCTGCCCCAGGATCCTAGTGAACGATCTGAAGAAGTCGGACATGAAACCCGGTTCCTAATCGTGCCTGATCATCTCGCTAGCACCAAATCTGCGGAACACGCATTCTTCATAAGATTCCGCGACGGTCTGGGCCGATCGGGAGGAACTGGCCTTTGCGATCACATATCCCGTGAACAGATCGACCCAGATCAGTAGTTCGGTGTTGCCTTTGTTGGATCTGGGCAGAGAAGGTATGTGATCCATCGCTATGATCTGGAATGGGTATGTCGCCTGCAGATTCCCCGGCGACTCGCCCCGGATCGTGGGTCTCCCCTTCCCGGTCTCACAATCTACACACTCGCCTACGTATCGCTGCACGCTTCGATATAATCCCCTCCAGTGGAAATGATCTCGGATCCGCTGATAAGTGCGTCCGATCCCCTGATGTCCTCCTTCCAGAGTCGTATGATAGTGGTGGAGGACATCCTGCTGTAGCGTTTCTGGAACTACAAGTCTCATCAGGCGATCGCGATCACCACTTGATCTCGGCCCTGGTGGGCAGTAAAACAGCAGATCTTGTTCATCTACCTCATACTCGGAGGCGATCTTGGCGTAGGATCCGGATTCGGCTCGAGTAAGATCCGCGATCTGCCCAGCCAGGTACTTCTTTAGTCCGGCGATCCAGACCTCCTCGTCCTGGGCTCGCCTGATCCGATCAACCCGCATCTCCCGGATCAGTTCCTCTCGCAGGACAGCGGCACCAGGTCGCGCTCGGGCTGCACGCGTGGCTACTGCCGACACTTGTGCAGTTCGATCTTCAACTCGAGGGATCAACACCTCATTAAGCCGATTCAGGGTGATCAGATCGCATCGATCTGCCTCATCGTGGACCTCGATCCCGCTTCCTCGCTGCAGCGCGGCACTTGCCAAGCTATCTGCACTCCTATTCCAGTCTCTCTTCACAAGGACAAGCTCATGAAATTCCTCAAGTGATCCAGCACCTTCTGTTTCAGTAACGTCAATCCTGGCGCCTTGCAGTCGAACTCGCCCCGGACTTGTCGGATCACCAGATTCGAATCGCCACAATCGACCAAACGGCGGCGTTCTAACTGTGCGATCAGGTTAAGACCTAGCAAGAGTCCATGGTATTCCGCTTCATTGACGGTAAGCTTTCAGCGTAATCCGATCTAGCCTTGATCACTTTCCACTCCGGTAAACTCCACACGATCGCGCTGAAAGCGCCTCTCACTCGTTTCACGCGTGCCGATCCGTCGAAACTTATAACCCACAGCTCCTCATCTGAGTCTACGGTAGGGATCGGCATCTGAATCCGACGTTTTGGCTCCTTTCGTGGCGCGATCGCGATCAGGGCTTCATCGATCTCCGATCTGAGTGTTATACTAGCTGCGATCGCCCCCAGTATTTCATCCTCTCCCTTCGTACACTTCGTGATCTCGAGTGTCCATGGGGATAGAAGTGCAGACCATTGTCCTAGACGTCCCTGGAGGCCGGCAGACCTGAACAGCCAGGCAAGCGTGGAGTGTCGAGTAAGGACCTTGATCCGGCGTCCCACTAGCAGGGTGTAGTGTAGATCCAAGATCCGAAGTAGAGCCAACACCTCCTTTTCGGCAACATTATAATTCAACTCGTTCGTCTTCAAAGTCCGGCTGGCAAACGCGACTGGGTGGTAGATCTGTTTGTGTTCCTGCATCAGCGCGGCGGAAATCGCCCAGTCACTAGCATACACAATCACCACGGGCAATTTCGCCATGTCGAAGTGACGGAGGATCGGGGTCGACGCGATCTTGGCTTTCAAGGCTGTGAACGCTCTGTATGCTCTACCCCACCTCTCGTCACCAGTCTTTAGGCCCAGGTTGGCTCCGATCTCGCTTGAACAGGGTGAAGACATCGCCCCCAAGTCAGGATCTGGTGTACTATCGCGTCTTTGAGTCGGGATATCTAGTGATCTATCCCGATCCGACTTAAGCGCGACGGGATCTTGAGTGATCAGGTCCATGCTATCCATGATCTTTCGCAGATCTGGTCGCTTCTTCAGTTCTGCGAACTCCACCTCACGTCAGAGACTTCAGGTCTTTTGGGTTCGCCTCCAATCCGTCGATCGACACTTTGTGTCCGAGATATTCCACCTTATCCATGCCCCAGAAGCTCTTTGCCACACTGATCGAGAGATTCCACTTATCACAGGCCTCCAATAGGTCTTCCACCCGATCGCACATCTGATCCCATGATCCAGCCGTGATCAAGATATCGTCGATGTATGATCTCCGACCTAGAACCGATGGGCGACCCGGATCCTCCGGGATCCCTGATTCAAACACATCTGCAGAGTCTTCCGTATTCCCTGACCGGGAGATCTTCAAAAATCCATATAGAGCGTTGTCCACAAGACGTTGATAGATCTGAGGGGCGTTTTTCAGCCCGAACGGCATACGATTCCACTCGAAAAGGCCAAATGGAGTGATGAAAGCTGAGATCGCGCGAGCTCGATCGGTCATTGATTCGACCCAGAATCCACTCGCCATGTCTAATGAACAATACCACAGAACCTTGTCAAGATCTTCTAACAGGTCATTGATCAGGGGCATTGGGTAGATCATCAGACTTGTGAGACCGTTCACCAGTCGATAATCGATGCATAGTCGGATGTCTACACCGTTCTTCTTGATGATCACCACGATCGGAGATGCCCATGGCGAGGTCGATGGCCGGATGATCTTGGCAGCTAGGAGTCCTTTGATAAGATCCGATACTTTCTCGCGGAACTGTGGCGCCACCTTTCGGACTCGTTGTGCAATCGGCTTTGCATCACCCACGTCGATATCGCATATAACACCCTTGGCCGCTGGAGGAAGTGCGTTTCCCTTCCCGATCAGGAGATGTCGCTTCTTCCAAATAATCTGTCGAAGTTTCTCGATCTCCTCCGGGGTAGCTGATCCCCGATTCCCTACTTGCAGATCTTCGATCCTGACTTCTTCAGTGGTGGAGATCTGGATCTCTGGTACTACTGCGAGATTATCGGCTAGATCTTCGGCTGCAAAATCACCGCCTTCATGTAAGTGGGTCTGATCGGCATTCTCAATTCCATCAGGAGATGTCGGATCGGGTTCGTTCGTCGATGGCTCACGGAGTCTATCGTCCTTGGCCGTCAGGATCGGGGTGCCCTCAGCCGTGGGGCCGGCGTCAGCGTCGGATACATGTTTGATCTCGATTTGAAAATCTGGTTTTTCTGTTTGTACCTCGATCTCTTCTTCGCATGTCCGATCTGTCCGATCTGGGGCCTGATCTGGCAAGCTCTCATTCGTCTCAGTCTCACTGCCCCCAGCTCCGCCACTCGGGGTCCTGTCGGAAATAATCGTGATCGGTGGGGTATCCATGGGATCCTGGTTGGGTTCGAGGAAAGTGACGTTGACTTCGGCTGCGTCGGTCGATCGGGTTGATGATCGAGATTCCAATGTCGATATCGGTGCAGGATCAAGATCGGTCTTGGCCGTCCCACCTCGACGGAGTATAGATCGCGGCGTAACGTAGGTCGGCCGTTCGACCGACTGTACGGGGATCTCCACGGATTCCTGAAGTTCCGGTCTTGCGTCCACAGTCGCTTCTAGAGCTAGATTCTGCCACTCCATGTAGCGCCGGGATCCGACCGACACAAACCCGGGGAATCGAGGCACTTTTTCCTGATCAAGTACCATTCCGACATGTAATCTGTGATCCAATCGTAAAATCTTCTCGCTCAAATTCGTGATCATTAAGTACCGAGTTCGGCCGGGTCCATCTACCACAGTAGGTACCCATCGGTCGCCTCTGGTCACCCACAATTTCTCCGTCGCCGATAATTTCACTCTCGATGCAGTCTCTTCAGATCCCCCAACTGGGATATGTAGATCTTCCTCCAATTTCACCGTCTCACCTTCTCCCCGTATAATCTCTTGCGACCACTAAGTGGGATCCCCACTTCACTAGGTAAGCACATCGATCCCTTCGCTAGATCTGTGGTGTAGTGGATCCGCTGGAATGAGCGGGGATCCAACGTTCACACACGGCGCCCAGACACTGACTAACGGAGGGGGTACTCCGATAACCGTGGGGGTTGCTGAGGCTCACCTTGTGTACCCGTCAGTGGGCGGGATCTGCTCTCTCAGGAACGGGAGAGTGTACACAGGCGTGAGGGCTTGAACGTCCTTGGCGGGGACTTGGGAGGTTGGACTTGCGTGGGTATTCCTGCACACAGGTCCTGGTTGGGGGGATCTTGGTCTTGGACTCGAAGATCTTGTGGATCCTTGGATCCGGGGTTGCCTTGGTGGGTGTGGGGCTCCCTTTCCTTTACTGTCTTGCTTGCCGCCTCCTGTAGCGGTTGGTCTTGAGGGTGTTGAGAGGTCGAGGGATCCTACGGTTAAGCAATCAACACCGTTGGATCCGGGGTCTTCACTAGCGTAAGGTAAGCCGGCCAAATCGGGGATCCGGTCTTAGCTGTAGCTAGGTATGCGAAGGAACTTGCAGGAAGACTAAGGGGAGGCCAATACACTATCCTCTTCCCTTGTCTTAGGTCCTGAAGAAAACCACTTGCGCACTAGAAGGTAAATTCGACTCTCTGATTTATGGTTATTCAGTTTCTCATCCTGTACCCTATCTTTCCCATCGCAAATCTCTATCTTAGATCATGCTGGCTCTCCGGCAACTTCTCCACTATGTCGATGTCTTGGATCTTGAGGATCCGAGTTCGGATCCGAGGATCCAGCTTCAGGATCCGAGGATCCTAGATCTGGATCTTGGGATCTTGGATCTTGAGGATCCCGGATCCTGAGTCTCGGATCCCGGATCTTGGGATCTTGGATCTTGAGGATCCGGCTTCAGGATACGAGGATCTTGGATCTGGATCTTGGATCTTGGGGAACCCGAATCCTGAGTCTTGGATCCCGGATCTTGGGATCTTGGATCTTGAGGATCCGGCTTCAGGATCCGAGGATCTTGGATCTGGATCTTGGATCTTGGATCTGGATCTTGGATCTTGGGGAACCCGAATCCTGAGTCTTGGATCCCGGATCTTGGGATCTTGGATCTTGAGGATCCGGCTTCAGGATCCGAGGATCTTGGATCTGGATCTTGGGATCTTGGATCTTAAGGATCCCGGATCTTGGGATCTTGGATCTTGAGGATCCGGCTTCAGGATCCGAGGATCTTGGGTCTGAAGGATCCGCACTTAGGACTTCCGGATCCGCACTTAGGACTGCCGGATCTGCACTTAGGACTGCCGGATCCGCACTTAGGAACGCCGGATCCGCACTTAGGACTACCGGATCCGCACTTAGGACTGTGGGATCCGAACTTAGGTCAGCCAGGCCAAGTGGATCCCAACTTAGGGTCCGCCCTAGAGTAGGTACCCAGTTCCCGGGATCTGTCCTTATCGTAGCACCATGTCGCATGTCACCCATCATCGTGGCCATTCCGCTTCATATCCGGCTTGATTTGAATCCACTTCACCACAATCGCCCCTGGGACGAGGTTGTTGCCGCACGACGGCATCACGTCGTTTCCATACAAATTCTCAGTCCGATCCACCACTTCTTCAAATCATCACTTCAGCGAAAATGGATCGGTCCGCCGACGCCAGTTCTTCCGCGTGCACCACGGTGTTCTTCGGCCAAGATCGTTCTGCGGCCCAGCCCCCTTGCCCTCATTGTGACCAAGCCCCTTCCGACCCCGCTGCGGCTACGACCCCCACGGTTCCAGATCTGGATCCAGTGTATGATACCATTGCCTCGCTCCAGTCTCTCGCTGCTGGGTATAACGAGATGCAGGACAGCTACCAACAAGTGCTCCATGATCTGACCGCAGTGCGCCGGCATAATGAAGAACTCCACAACATGCTGCAACCCCGCCTGAGCGTTGCCCAAGCCTTCATTGATTTCACGCAGCGCCGGTACGATGTATCCCAAGCTGCTCTTCGGTTAGCGAAACAAAAAGAAGCGGAAGCGGTGCAGGATCTGGATCGGCTCAAGGATCGCTTGCGCGAATTGGACACTCTCAAGGTCCGGTATTCCGATCTGGAGGTATCTTCGGCAGAAGCCTACGCCGTTTTGCAAGATTATACGGTGGGGCTCGAGCAGCAGATTGCTGGGGAAGATGTCTCAGTGGAGAATCCTTCGGTAGTCCGATTGGTCCAAGATCTCGAGGATCAGCGCGAAGAGTCCTCGGAGCTATTGGAGCGTGCGACCGATCTGGAAACTCGGTTGCGGGCGGTGGAGGCCGCACGAGATGCGGCTGAGCTCGAACGCAATCGCACCAGCGTCCAGCTCGCAGAGTCCACTATCCGTTGCGATCAACAGGCGCATAAGATCGAAGACCTCCGGGCCCACCGGGATCGGTTGCGCGAATCGCTGAAGCATCTCTCCCAGCCGAACCTCGCCAAGACTGTCGAAACGCTCAAGCTGGAACTTCATGTCCGGAAGGAGAGGATCACTGAGTTGGAAGGGCTTCTCGCCAAGTCAGAGCGTAGACGTGAAGATCTTCACCGGGTATATGCACATACCCTTCAGAAGCTTGACCGAGCCCAAGAGGACCTTGTGCGCTTCGAAACGGAGAACCTCAACGCCCGGGAAGAGATGGAACGTCAGCAGAGACGGGCTGAGAACAACGCGCTCAAGCGTCTGACCGCTGAAAAACGTCTCAAAAGAGCTGAGGAGGATCTGCTGGAAGCGAATGACCGACGGGATCGTGCGGATCAAGCCAGAGAGAGGGTCAAGCGCGAACTTGACAGGATCCGGAGCCAGACGTCGGAGCAGAGGAAGATGAGTGCGGATCTCGATCGGATCCGCCTCGAGCGTGACGAGCCTGCGCGGAAGTCCGCCGCGGTCTCCAAGGAATTGGATCGCGTGTCCGACGAGCGAGATCAAGCTTTTCGTGTGCGAGATCAGGCGACCCAAGCTCTGGACAAGGCCACACAGAAGGTCTCCACCAAGCGAGACAAGTCTTCGCCGGGAAGGACCAGATCATTCGGGATCAAGGGGTCGAAATCCAACGCCTGAAGGGGGAGTACGAGCAGTTGACGGCGTCGTTGGCGCAAGCATCGGTCGACCAAGAACATCTTAGGCGTCTCCGCGGAAGTCATCAAGACCTCAAGACGAAGCATGACGCACTCAGACAGGAGCATACTGCCCTGGAGGAAGAGCACCGTAGCGTTATTGACGAGCGTACCGCAGCTCTTCGCAATCTGGCGTCGATTGTCTCTATGGCGATGCGCAGCTCGTCGAATGCGCCGACCGTACAGTCGGAGACGTCTACTGCCAAAGAGTCTTCTTCTTCCAAACGTCGGCACAGCGACGTTTCTTCTTCAACAGAAGAACCCCCGCCCAAGGTCCCGCGCTACACTAGCCCTGTGAAGTCCCCCACTGCCGCGTCCCAACCCGCGCCTGCTCCCGTCCACACAGAGGTAGGCGACACGGGGAACCATCCGGATTTTGACGTCGGGGACGCAAGGGATGAGTATCCGGGGCAGGATCCAGACTCCGCCGAGTCCGAACCCGGAGAACCTACGAGCCAGTCAACCGGAGAGCCTCCTTCAATTGAGAAAACGAAGGTTCCCGGTCCAGTGGTTTCCGAGGATCCCGCTATCAAAACCCGCAAGAAGCCGCAAGATTCCGGCGAGGGGAATTCGCCCGGATCAGCCGTACAAGACGACCGAGAAGCCAGCTCAGATGGGGAGTCGGAGGGATCCGAGGACGAGCAGATACGGGTCGCCAAGTCGCGCTCCCGGTCAGAATTACGTCGGCGTTCATCTGGGGAGGGATCAGTGTCCGCTCCCATCGAGATCGGCGATGCTTCTACTGTTCAGCCCGATAACGGGTCCAGCCGTTCGTCACCTACGTCCCCAGTAGCTCCTGAGACGGGCTCTCGGGGAAACATAGAAGACCTGCAGTTTGAAGCTTTTGGTCCGCTGAAGGAGTTTGTTCCTGCCGCCCGAGATCCTCGCCCAATGGCTTCCGAAGAGGTGGCCCCTTGGATCGCGAACGAAGTTAGCCAGCTGAGTCTCCGAACGCTTTCCGCCAGTGGTTTGACCGCTTGTCGTCGTCCTGGGTGGTTGTTCCCGCTCCGTATCGGCCGTGGTGCGTTGGATCGGGGTAGTTACGCCCCTGAGCTCATCTCCCAGGCCCATATTATTCAGCTGTACGCGACGGAGCCGTGGAAAGATCTCCAGTCTCAAGCCCCGCCCCCTTTCACCTTCCAGGAGGATCTGTCGCCTCAACTTGCGGAGATCTTGAGTTGGTATGACGTGTTTGAGTCTGCCAATCTCCAAGCGATTTGGGAATCCACGCATTCATTCCCTATCTCCACTGAGCTACGCGAGGCGGATAGCTGGTTCGCAGGCTTCTATCGCCGCAGGAAGAATCGTGGATCTCACGCGCGGGATAATTATCGCAAGCTGCAGACCAAGATATTTGAGAGGATGCGCTTAACCGGGTGTTGTGACTTGGATCTCTGGTTGGACCCACACTTCATTCACTTCCCACTGCCTTTGGAAGATACCACCTGGTACCCGGGAGCTGAAGCTGTCGCCGCTGGGGCGGATCCTCCGCAAAACCTTATTGCTGCCCTTAAAGACTGCGATCGTCAGGATCCTTGGCGTACCCACTATCGTTCCGGATCTTCCCATCCCAGCTTCGGTGCCAGTCGACTCTCCATGAAGTTTGTCCGCTCGCTGCCGGGGTTCGATCCCGACGCTGCCAGATCCCAACCTCTGTAGGCTGCGTTACTTAACTCCATATATTCTTCTCGTCCACTCAGGCTTTTTTCACTCAGGATCCGCACACTCTAACTTCAATCTTCCAAGAAACGATAGTGGGGCCCATTGTCAGAAGACCCAAGGATCCGACTTCAGAACCCAAGGATCCAACTCGGAGATCGGAGGATCCCGCCTTAGGACCCAAGGATCCAACTTCAGAACCCAAGGATCCAACTTCAAAACCCGAGGATCCGACTTCAGAACCCAAGGATCCAACTCGGAGATCCGAGGATCCCGCCTTAGGACCCAAGGATCCAACTTCAAAACCCGAGGATCCCGCCTTAGGACCCAACGATCCAACTTCAAAACCCGAGGAACCGACTTCAGAACCCAAGGATCCAACTTCAAAACCCAAGGATCCGACTTCAGAACCCAAGGATCCAACCGAGGATCCCGCCTTAGGACCCAAGGATCCAACTTCAAAACCCGAGGATCCGACTTCAGAACCCAAGGATCCAGCTTGGAGATCCGAGAATCCCGCTTGAGATCTGAGTAAGTGATCGGGCATCGACCTAGCTGGCATCCGATCCCCACTCAGAGGTCACCCTTCTTTTCTTCACATGTAAATACACAGTGCGTCCACTCGCAGTAGGCTGCCAGTCTTCTTCTTCCACATTGGCGAGCGCCCTCACCAATAGAAGCTCCACCACCTCGGCTACTCCTCCTCATGTGACTGCATCGCTTGGAATCGGTCCCTTTTGCTCCGTTCTTGGAGGAACTCATGCAGTAACGCGCCGCAGTTCAGGTCTGCTTCATCTACCCAGGTAGGGTCCTCGTACCCCTTCCAGAAAACTTGGAATTCTCGTCGGATCCGGCCATACCGAGTGGGTCGTCCGGCCCGGACGTCCGCGATCCGTTCGACTTCAAACTCGCCGTCTTCCAGATCACGCTCCCAGCTGTCCTCCGGTAACAAGGCTTCGTCGAAGTCTAAGCGCTCCGCTTCGTCCACCGTCAACTGGACCTTCGGTCGGTCTGGGAACGTCCTGACCGGCTTCAACTTGGAGATGTGCACCACCGGAAACAAGTGGTAGTCTGTACCAACGATTTCCAAGCGAGCTGCATACTCGTTTGTCATCTCCGCCACACGGAACGGTCCATGCCACAGGTGAGCCAGTTTCTTGGCGTACCCTTCCTTGACTCTATCTAAGAACAGCCACACTTGGGATCCGGCCTCGATGGGGTGTTGAGTCGCCGCCTCGTTTTGCCTGTCGGCACGATCCGAGATCGCTTGCTTCAGGCGGTCATTCACCTCAGCTCTGGCCAGTTGATAGTGTCGTTGGATCCGATACCTCAACGTCGTGGATCTATGTCACGGCGTCCAGTATTCCCCACGGATAGCGTTGCCTCCAGAGTGGTCTTGGGATCCCAGCCGTGGGCGAGGTAAAACGGCGTGTCGCCCCTAGTTCGATCTTGCGCAGTGTTCAAGGCGAAGGTCAAGCGTTCGGCATACTCGTCCCAATCGCGTTGGTCGGGATCTTGGACGTACATCTTGATCGCTCGAGTAATCGTCTGCACCATCCGCTCAGCCGTGCCGTTCGACTGTGGTCGATAAGCCATAGTGGCTCTCTGGCGCTGGCCTAAGATCCGGTTGAAAGCACGAAAGAAATCGGACATGAACCCGGGTTCTCGGTCGTGCCGGATCACCTGGCTGGCGCCGAAACGACGGAACACACAGATCTCATAAGACTCCGCCACAGCTCGAGCTGTTCGTGAGTTATTAGCATTGACGATCACGTAGCCAGTGAAGAGGTCCACCCATACTAGAAGTTCGGTGTTCCCGTTCTCGGATCTAGGTAGCGAGGGTATATGATCCATGGCAATCACCTGAAACGGGTAGGTGGCTTGAATGTTGCCTGGCGACACTCCACGGATCGTAGGTCGCCCCTTGCCCGTCTCACAGTCCACGCATTCTCCGACAAACTGTTGCACGGATCTGAAAAGTCCTCTCCAGTAGAAATGGTCCTTGATCCTCTGGTACGTACGGCCGATCCCTTGATGTCCTCCTTCTAGACTGCTATGATAATGATGCAGCAGGTCCGCCTGGAGCGTCTCCGGTATAACCAGTCGTAACAATCCATCTCGATCGGCTTCGGCCCTTCGTGACAGCGTGCAATAGAACAACAGCTCATCCTCGTCCAACTCGAAATTGTCTGCTAGCAGACGGCACGTCTTGGCTTCGGCCGCAGTCAGATCCGTCAGCTGTCCCCGCAGGAACGACTTCAGGTTGAAGATCCATGTTTCTTTGTCTTGGGCTTGTCGGATCCGGTCGATCCTCAGCCGTTGCACGGACTCCTCGTCGAGTACTCGGGGTCGCCCTTCTCTGGTTTGTCTTCGAGTAGCCACTGCACTGATCCGTGGTGTCGGATCCTCGGATCCCGAGGTCAGAATCTCATCCAACCGATTCAAAGTGACGAGATCCTCGTGGTCCGCCCCTTGGTCGACTGTAGTCCCGCTCTCTCGTTGCAATGCTGCACTGGCCAAGCTGTCGGCGCTTGCGTTCCACGCTCGTTTCACATGTAGCAGGTCGTGATCCGGCCAATCCCGAAGCCGCATTAGCGCCTTCTGTCTCAGTAACGTCAGGGCCGGCGCCTTACAGTCGATCTCGCCGCGCATCTGGCGGATCACCAGATTCGAATCTCCGCAGATAACAAGTCGCCCCCTAGCCAGATCCTCGAGTAACTCGAAACATAATAGAAGTCCGTTGTATTCTGCTTCGTTGACCGTCAGGTTCTCTGCGTACTTAGACGCCGCCTTAATCACCTTCCATTCGGGTAACTTCGAGACGATCGCACTGAAAGATCCTCCGCCACGTTTCACCCTGGCGGACCCGTCGAAACTAACCACCCACAACTCTTCCTCCGGCCCTACGGTCGGAACTGGCATCTGGATCGCTCGGCGCGGCTCCTTCCTCGGGGCAATGTTCACTAGAGCTTGATCCACCTCGGATCTCGGGGTGATACTTGCGGCGAGGGATCCGAGGATCTCGTCCTCCCCTTTCGTACACTTCATGATCTCCAAGGCCCAAGGCGATAACAGCGCTGCCCATTGGCCCAATCTTCCTTGCAATCCAGTGGAGCGGAACAGCCACCGGAGGGTAGAGTGCCTGGTCAGGATCCGGATCCGTCGTCCAACCAGCATGGAATACCCGAGATTCAGGATCCTTAGCAGGGCTAGCACTTCTTTCTCCACGATTCCGTAGTTTACTTCGTTCGGTTTCAGGGATCTGCTAACGAACATCACCGGCATGTAGATTCCATCGTGATCCTGCGTCAGGGAAGCAGAAATGGCCCATTCACTGGCGTAGACAATCACCACCGGTTGCTTGTCGGGATCGAAATGCCGAAGTGTAGGAGTCGTAGCGATCTTCCTCTTCAGGGCCTCGAAGGCGGCTGAAGCACGGATCCACTTCTCATCCGGATCTCTCGGGCTCGACGGATCCTCGGGATCCTTGATCACAGAGTCGGTTGGCCGCAGGATCTTGCGGCTAGACCTTAACTCCGCGAAGTTGACCTCCCTCAGTTCGTAGAGTACCGACGCGTAGATCGCCATGTCCTCGATGAATCGAGCGTAGTAGTTTAGGCTACCCAGGAAATATTGCATAGCGTGCAGCGATCTCGGGAACGCAAGATCCACCAGCGCTTCTCGGTCCTTCGGATGTGCCTCTAGTCCTTCGCTAGACACTCGGTGTCCCAGGTAATCGACCTTCTTCAGACCCCAGAAACTCTTGGCCACGCTAATCGACAGGTTCCACTTGTCACAGGCTTCCAGCAGTAAATGCACTCGCTCACACAGGTGATCCCAGGATCCGGCGGTCACTAAGATGTCGTCGATGTACGATCTTCGTCCAAGTACAGACTGTTCACCGTTCGTCTCCGGGATCCCATCTCGGAAGAGATCCAACGCGGATCCGGATCCGGCTGTGGGCGGGATCCGTAGGAAACCATACAGTGCGTTGTCCAACAAACGCTGGTAGATCTGCGGGGCATTCTTGAGACCAAACGGCATCCGGTTCCACTCAAACAATCCGAACGGGGTGATAAATGCCGAGATGGCCCTTGCGCGATCCGTCATAGAGACGACCCAAAAACCACTAGCCATATCGAGAGAACAGTACCACAACACGGCGTCGAGATCCTCCAGTAGATCATTGATGAGAGGCATAGGATATACCATCAGCCTCGTCAAGCTATTCACCAGCCTGTAGTCGATGCAGAGCCTGATGTCAACGCCATTCTTCTTGATGATCACTACAATTGGCGAGGCCCATGGTGACGTAGAGACTTGGATGATCTTCGCTTGCAACAATCCCTTGATTAGATCCGAGAGCTTCTCGCGATACTGCGGCGCCACCTTACGCACTCGCTGGGCAATTGGCTTCGCGTCTCCCACGTCAATATCGCAGATCGCGCCCACGGCAGGAGGGGGCAGGGCATTACCCTTCCCAATCAACAAGTGCTTGTACTTCCAGATCTCATTCGCCAATCGTTGGATCTCCTCGGGTGTGTTGGAGGCTGGATCCCCCACTTGGAGATCCTCGATCTTCACTTCGACCGTCGCCGTCACCACCTCTGGCAACACCGCCATTTCCTTCTCGAGATCCTCCGCGTAGGATCCACCATTCTCGTGGACAAACACTCCGTCGTCGACGTGATCTCCTGCGGTGCTGGGATCCGGTCGAGTCTCAGCAACGGGATCCGCTGTCCTGACGGCATGTTCTGACTGGGTAGCGGATCCAGGATCCGGCCGGGCACCAACCTCGAGATCCGACTGGGACTCAGCCACGAGATCCGGTCGGGATCCAACCACGAGATCCTTGTCTGAGGCGAACTTATAATCTCCAGGTCCTGACGCCGGTGACGGATCCCCACTTGTCTCCACTCTGGGCGGATCACTGGCTGCTACATGGCTACCAGGATCCAGCTTTCTTGTGGCCGGATCCGGTCCACGAGCGGCACCTCCCTCGGCAGATCTTCCGACTTCGCTCCCCGCTTCCAAACCGGATTCAACAGCAGGATCACCCTTCGGCGCACCACGTCCAGTTCTCGGATCGTCTTCTGGGATCTTCACCGCGTCCACGTACGTCGCCGTCCCTTGGTCCAGCTCTTCTTGTGCCGTCACGCCTTGATCCGGATCTCCTGGCGCCCCTGAGCCTTCAATCTTGCCTTGGCGCGCACCATCATCTTCGTCTTGCGGAGGCGCATCCGTAGCACCCTTGGTACACGCGTAGATCGCCCTGGGTGTCTTGCAGTTGGCAGCGCCCTTCCTGCGGGCCGTCTCCGCCGCTTGCTCGCATTTGGGTGAACATGAGGAGCTCAGATCCCACTAAGTGCGGAATCAGACGACCGTTCAGGCTTGCCCCGTCCCTGACCCCTATCGCATACGCGACACCGATCTTCAAGCTGTGTCAGGTTGGGATCCGACTTTGCTTGTAGGCGTCGGTGGGGGGCGTGGGGTACCTCATTGGAAAGGTCTTGAGCAGGCGCGTATAATGGGCGCTCTCCGAGCTCCGGGGCATTCCTGTGAGCTTCAGGGCACTCCGAAAGCTTTGATCCGACTGTGCCATCTGAGTGATGGTCACCTGTCTCATGATTACGGGGCGACCCTTCGACATCATTGTCCCGGCTCTGCGCAGATACAGGGCAGCCCTCCGGATCTTCAAGGAGGCGCGTCGACATGGGCCCTTCGGCTTCTAGGGCCCCGTTTGAGGCATGCGATGGCTCGTTAGACGCGCCTCGCGCTGCATGTCCATACCAACCTCGGCAGCGGGGCATTCATATTCGCCCCAGGGCGCCCCAAAATGTCATCTCCGACTGATTTGTCGGAGTGATGGTCGTCGCCCGTCGCAGACATGCTGCCGATCCTCAACGGTGGCGTCCAGTCTCTGGCCAGAGACAATACACGTTGCCGGATCTTCAATCAGACAAGCTGAAGGGGATCCGGAGGATCCTTGAGCCTGTGGATCTCGGATCCGGGCGTGTGAGGACGCCCCTCGATCCGATAAGCCTGGCGCAGCATCCTTTGCGGCCTCTGGTCCAAACTGGACACGGCGGTGCGCTTGGAGCTTAGACGTCGTCGGATCGGATCCGTCGGACTGAATCCTGTCTCGCCAGTCGACCGTTCCTTCAAGGATCCGGTCCGACGTAGGTGGCGAGCCGGGGCAGCGTGACACGACAGCGGTGCGGACGGGCGCTTCAGGATCCCTCTCGGCTCTGCGTACTTCGGCCGATCCACCGCCGGCTCAAGCTCCCAAGGCTCCTTCGGACGCGGTGGCGGCGGGATCTCCGTCGTGGCGCTCATGGCAAGGTTCTGCCACTCGTTGTAGCGCCGGGATCCGACGGAAATGAAGCCCGGGGTGCGAGGAACGTGATCCCCGGCCAGCCACATGCCGATCTCCTCATTGTGGTTGAGGGAGACCGCTTTCTCACCGACATTGGTAAGTTGTAGATAGCGGATCTTGCCTGGACCTTGAGCTAACGTTGGTACCCATTGCTTGCCTCTGCGTAGCCACAGCTTCTCGTACTCCTTGAGATGGATCCGATCCGGATGCTCGAAGATCTCGCCGGGTTCCAGCCGTATGCCTTCTTGGAGGAGTAGCGGGCGGGCCCGGCCGCTGAAGATCTGCCGTCGTCCATGGAGGCGCACACGGATCTCGTCATGCAAGCACACGGATCCGTCGCCCAAGTCGAGTCGGATCCCGGCTGGTACCATGAAGTCCATACCGAGGATCGCGTCGCAGTCGGGTGGAAGATCCTCGCCGACCCAGACATCGCAGAAGTATACCAAGTATCCAGCCAAGGTAACCTTGATCCTTGTTTTGCCTGCTGCAATGTACAGCTGCTCACCAATTCCGAGGCATTCTTGTGTTTGACTAGTGTCGATCTGGGATCCAATCTTACGAGCAAAGGCGGCATCGATGATCGACACCTCGGATCCCGAGTCAAGAAGCACAGTGGACTTGGCATTGTTGATCTTGCACGTTGCCTTGGCCTGCTTGAAGTGTTTGCTGGGGACATGGTACTTCCAGTACCCGCGTGACTCTCCAGGCATGAGATCCAAGGACATAGCGATCTCGGATCTCTGGTATTCATCGTCTGTAGAGCGGAAGCTTGCAACTCTAGCTGTACGTTTCCCTTGAAGTTCACATGTATTATCCAATAGATCCGTTCGCTTGTTGCTAACTTGATCCATGGCCTTCTTGTTCACAAATGCATAGATGTAAGACGTTGAACGCTCGTCTCGTACCGGATTCAAACCCGGCGAGCGTTCTAGTTTAACATCTTCTCGGCAGCTTCTGGAAGCATGTGTTTACTTGGATCGAACCACTGTCGGATGAGGTTGTAGAACTCCTCCATCTGGCACTTGCCGTGATCGTGAAGTTCTCCGCAGCCGCGACATACGAAGAAGCAGCGGTCCGACGGATGACCCTTCTTGCCGCACTCCTGGCAGGTGAGGCGCTTCCAGCAGCCAAGATCCGAATGTTTCCTGGATCCGCAGTGCGAGCAGCGCTGTCCTTCGTTGGAGAAACGTGGTCGACGATCTTGTGGCGTTGGATCCGAGCTGGCTTGGGTTGGATCCGGATCCTTCTTAGGATCCGAAATTCCCGTCTTGGTCTCTGTTGATCCGGCTGTCGTCGAGGTAATCGGTCGTTCACTCGAGGCTGCTACGTATGCTCTGCGAAGCTCACCATCGGATCCGGAGTCCTCGGAGTCGGATCCCTCCGATTCTATAACTTGCATGGAACGGATCGCACGCGTTGGACCGGTTGGCTGCGGGGCCGTCGTGGTCTTCGGCCGGAACTTACTGGATCCTGACGACGGCTTCTTCTGTCTGGATCTCGCGCGATCTCAGGCCCGCAGTACGTCTTCGAGTTGATCCGCGTCCGCAAGTCGGAGTAATGTAAGTTGGTCTGCCAGATCCGCATCCCCGAGCGTCTCGATGAAGTGTTCGACGTGCTCGCGGCGAGCTTTGGCATCTCCATCCTTGATCATCACTCTCGCACGAAGACCTGCTACGTTCAACCGGTACAGGTATTCCAGTGGCGACTCATCAGATCTCTTGCGGGCGTGGTAGTATTGCCACGCCACCGAGACTCCGAGGCCGCAGTACTGCGTCTGGAAGGCTTTCAGCAGATCACTCCGCTTCAGCCTTGTGGATCGACTGAGTTGTCTGTACCAGTTTCGTGCTGGACCTGTGAGGAGATCTCCGAAGGTAAGGCACTTTTCTTCATCCGATGCTTGATCTCTCGTGAAGGCTGACTTGACTTTACTAATCCATGATCTTGCTCGTTCCTCGTCGTGATCCTTGCCCGTGAACTCCTTCAGGTCCGATATCGCAGAAATCCGGATCCGTTGAATCGTGCTGGATCCTGCCGTAACGGATGCAGTGCAATCCGGATTCAAAACATTGGCGAATGTGGGCAACTTTTACTTCGCGTGTGGCAGCGAGACCTTCGGATACAATCCAGGCTTGGATTTCTTCGGTGCTAATGGGATGCAACTTGCCATCTTTGCACTGCATAAGTTTGTTCACAATGAACACTTACTCGTTCCAGTTCTGGACTGCATTGACATTTACTCCAAGTTGCATGGTGAGGGTGGAAGAAACTGTAACCAGAAGGAGTTTTTTTACTGACGAAATTGCTGCTAGTCGATGGTGCATTGGAGTTCTTGGCAGTGGACGACGCTAAAGAGATTTTAATGAAGTGCGTACGGTTCCATGACAACAAACACGACGTCATCGCTTCCGCTTGTCGGGCGCTTGGCAGTCTCGTGATGAATGGTACGAGCTTGAGTCTGAATGCAAAGACGTTTCTAAGTTAACAATTTTACTGCATGTAGATCTCGTGAAAGAATCTGTGTCGTCACCAGATCTCGTGATGGAATTGTTGGGCTTGCTCAAGCGTTACGATCACAGTCTTCAAGTTTGCAAAGCAGTTTTAATTCCTTTGGGGTTTCTCGTCACAAACGGTAGGATCATTGTAAACTACCATATCTCATTACTGAATCCGGCTTGTAGCTCCAATCACAGCAACTTTCATCGATAGCAACAGCATTTCTCTCACGATGGCAGCAATGAAGCGATTTGTCAAAGACACGGAACTGGTTTGGCATGCGGTTGGAACACTCAGTGGTCGTCGCCGTACGCCGGAGAGCCAATTCATCAAGGTCGTCAGGGTCATACTCCCAGTTCTCGGGGTGTGATCCTACTGACTCCATCTCGACGTCCCGATATACTGGATCCGAAGCGCGCGTCGTGGCTCTTGGGACCGTAATCATCTGCCGCTACTTCAAGAACTTGTCCATTGCTGATTGGAAGTAGGCTTGCAGTCCCTTGGTGGATGCATGCGGCGGATCCATGGCACGGGGCTGATCACGCGAGGTGTCCCGCGTTCGCGCTGGCTTGGCATCCGGGACATCAGTTGGCATACGGGCTGCCAACATCGCAGCACCTGTAGGGCCGAGTGCCATACGTCGGGGTTCCGACGAGCTGTCGGATCCTGCTTCGGACTCCGCCGAAGCGTATCGCGAGGATCCTGTCTGGTACTCTGGGGACTGCGCCAGCTTGGACATCGGATCTCGGATCACTCGTCGCTCACCGACGAGGGGCTTCAGTCGGCTGAAGAGCGAGGCCGCTGCGATACGGATCCTGTCGTGATCCAAGCGGAAGAGGGTATCCCCGTCGAAAACACCCGCAGCAAAACCAGCTTCCTCGAGCAGGCGTAGGAGATCCAAAGCGCTGTCCAAACTGTTCGTAGACTGAGCCGGTGCCGTGATCGGGCCGGTGAGGGATCCAACCAACTGGGGTTTTAGGATCCTCATCACAGGGTCTTCCCGGAGGAAGTCCTCGAGCGCGATCCGGCGATACGAAGCCTCCAGCTGGGTCGACGACCACTCCGATTTCACCACCGGCTTCTCGTCGACATCAGATCCTGGTGCCCTCAGCTTCTTCCGCGCAGTCTTCGTCTTCTTCTTCGACGCTTTACCACCTGGGATCTGCGCGGGGGTGGTGGTGGTGGTGGATGAAGATCCAACAGCTTTCGCCGCTGAATCCCCACCCGGCGGATCAGAACTCGCGTTCCGATCCGCGGGGGTCCCCGAAGGGACCTGGGGAGGAGGGGGAGGTTTTTCTTCCGAGTCTGTTGCCAGACTCGCCTCCTTCCTGTCGACAGAGCTCCTCCCAGGGCTCCGTCGATCCGTGGATCTAGCGTTCAGCGGTGCTGACGGCGATCCAACGACCGTCGGCACTTCTTCTCCCGGTTCTTCCTTCACTTGTACAGTCTCTTCGGACTCACGGTGATATCCGCCGTCCCCAAAAGATCCGGGCACGCGCACCATTGTGGTGTAGTGGATCCGCTGGAATGAGCGGGGATCCAACGTTCACACACGGCGCCCAGACACTGACTAACGGAGGGGGTACTTCGATAACCGTGGGGGTTGCTGAGGCTCACCTTGTGTACCCGTCAGTGGGCGGGATCTGCTCTCTCAGGAACGGGAGAGTGTACACAGGCGTGAGGGCTTGAACGTCCTTGGCGGGGACTTGGGAGGTTGGACTTGCGTGGGTATTCCTGCACACAGGTCCTGGTTGGGGGGATCTTGGTCTTGGACTCGAAGATCTTGTGGATCCTTGGATCCGGGGTTGCCTTGGTGGGTGTGGGGTCCCTTTCCTTTCCTTTACTGTCTTGCTTGCCGCCTCCTGTAGCGGTTGGTCTTGAGGGTGTTGAGAGGTCGAGGGATCCTACGGTTAAGCAATCAACACCGTTGGATCCGGGGTCTTCACTAGCGTAAGGTAAGCCGGCCAAATCGGGGATCCGGTCTTAGCTGTAGCTAGGTATGCGAAGGAACTTGCAGGAAGACTAAGGGGAGGCCAATACACTATCCTCTTCCCTTGTCTTAGGTCCTGAAGAAAACCACTTGCGCACTAGAAGGTAAATTCGACTCTCTGATTTATGGTTATCCAGTTTCTCATCCTGTACCCTATCTTTCCCATCGCAAATCTCTATCTTAGATCATGCTGGCTCTCCGGCAACTGCTTCACCTCGTTGATGTCTTGGATCGTGAGGATCCGAGCCTGGATCCTAGGATCCGGTCTCCGGATCCGAGGATCCTAGATCTGGATCTTGGGATCTTGGATCTTGAGGATCCGGCTTCAGGATCCGAGGATCTTGGATCTGGATCTTGGGATCTTGGATCTTGGGGAACCCGAATCCTGAGTCTTGGATCCCGGATCTTGGGATCTTGGATCTTGAGGATCCGGCTTCAGGATCCGAGGATCTTGGGTCTGAAGGATCTGCACTTAGGACTGCCGGATCCGCACTTAGGAACGCCGGATCCGCACTTAGGACTGCCGGATCCGCACTTAGGAACGCCGGATCCGCACTTAGGACTACCGGATCCGCACTTAGGACTACCGGATCCGCACTTAGGACTTCCGGATCCGCACTTAGGACTGCCGGATCCGCACTTAGGAACGCCGGATCCGCACTTAGGATGCAGCGGGGCTGCGTAGGTGTGCACGGCACAGAGGAAGTTAAGTTGACTCATAGAGTCCTGCTTGCAAGGCACTAGCCTTCGGTTCTATACAAGAACCAAGTTGTCCACTAATTACGGGACTCTCACAATCAGTGTCCCTATTATAAAGGAACTGACACTAATTATGTAAAATGCAAACTGATTTTTTTTGATTTTATTGCCCTAATCCTAAATGTAACGGATTTAGTATCTAACATACTAAATCCTAATTAAAATGCAATGTGTGGCTCTGAGCTAACTGCCAGCAACTGGCTACATATGTGATGTGTGAGAAACACTATGTGTCGTACACAGATCTGTGACTTGTGACTTGGATGGTGTATACCACACCTACTGTAGCCAAGGCGCGCAGCGCCGTGTAACCCCGTTACACCCTCCCCCACCAAACCGTAGATACGGAGTATCTACAGCAGCAGACATAACTGCCTTGTCAAGGCCTGTCACCGGCGACTTTCCGATAAAAGAAATCTCTCAACGAGAGTGCGCGTGCGCGCTGGCTCAACGAGCACATTCTCCAATTCTCCCCAGCGAGCCAACCGCTCCTGAGGTGTCCCGTGTCCAGGCGTCTACGCCTCAGCGCCTCAGCGCTTCCCGGACTGAGCCCTCGGCTCTTCTCACGCTCTCCGTCTCGGAGTATTTCGCGGCGTCTCGCCTTCGCTACGGAGCGATGTTCAAGGCCAGCCCGTCTTCAAGTGGTAGCGGTGGCTGACCCTTCGAGTACACGACAGCGTCGCCGACGCGCGACCCACGTCGCTCTCCTACGGAGGAAGGCGAGGTCGAAGTGGACTACGAGGAGTCCGAACAGGGCGATGCCCATGCGTCTCCTGCTCCTGCGAGCCCTCGGACGACTCGATCTGAGCTGCGCTCTCCACGTGATCCGCGTCGGTACTCAATTCCTCGGCAGCTGCGTCAGCCCAATCCATTCCCGGAGGGACCTTCGAGCCTCGTGCGCAACGCGTTGCGCAACGCACCACCACTTCCTGCTCGCGATGAGCCAGAGTCACTCAAGGACGTCGAAGACGCGATCACCAACCCTCTGGATGAGGCACAGGAGGCCTCCATGAGCGGTGCTCCAGAGTCACGTCGACCGGTCCAACGGGACATCGTGGGGACTTCGTCGCGGCGCGACTACGGCTTCGAGCCTCGTGACCCCGCCGAGCAGGTGAAGCAGTTGATGGCGCAGCCAAACCTGCATGGTTACGCCATAGGCGATCCTCCTCGTACGGTGGCTGAGACTCAGCAGCGACAGGGGCTCCATGAGCGTTTCCTGACCCCGCAGGTGTGCACACTCGCTGAGTATAGGCAACGCTTAGATAAGCAACGACGACGGGAGTCGGTGCCTCAGATGAGGACGTATCCACTCCTTCTCCAAACCGAAGAGACTACCCGGGACTACATGGTCCATGTGGCCACTTGGGCCGAGGCTTCACGGAAGCTTGCGTCGTTCGATCGGCTCATGGAGAGCTGCGCCGAGGTGGACGTCCGCCTCGCTCGAGGTCTACTCTTCCAGTACGCGAAGATACGCGTGCGGCCCGGCCGCTTTCCTCGTCACACGACGGCAGTGGCTCCCGCCTCTCAGGCCACTATCCCTGCTTCGCAGGACGCTCCTTCAGTCTCCGAGGGAGACTCGCTGGCTGTGCCAGCCACGGACCAGAGCCTGAGCTCGGCTGCTAGTCCGTCAGCTTCTCACACTAGTGGTGAGAAGCGGGTGTCGACCGAGTGGTCGACCTCGAGCCCTTCGGGCGCCCCCGATCTTCGCGATCAAAAGCGTCCACGACGTCAGGGCAGTCCTGCCTCAGGGGCCCTTCAAACTCCCACGAGTTTTGGGAATGAGGATACCCACGCCACTTCACCAGATACTGGTTTTGACTGCGGTGGCGACGCCGCGCCATCAGGCGCTCCACGTGGTAATGGGGAGTCCCCTGCTCATCGAGCAACGGCGGAGGAGGCCGATTCGCTGCGGGACGCAGTACTCGACGAGTGTTATGAGCGCTATTTGTCGCAGCGCGCCTGGTATCAACTCGATCACTCGATCGGTACTCTCCAGAGTCAGACTCAGTCTCTTCAGGGGAACCTGGAGAGCGTTTGGCATTCGCATGCCCGTCTCGCTCATGACATAGAGGAGATTGAAAGCCGGATGGCTTGGCTCGAAGGTCCTCAGTCCCTGACTGCTCGCCTGCACCAGCAGGAGCTTCAGCTCGCTGAGTTGCGGGGTCAGGTGACGTTGCTGCTGCAGATGACGCAGCCTGGGCACGTGTCGTCGGCGCCAGCGCCTCCGCGCTCACCCCCGCGGGGTCCCGATATGGCTTAAGCAAGCCGACGTAGAACACCGGGTGTGTTCGCATCCGCTTTGGCAAGTCAAGCGTGTATGCCAGGCCCTTCTTGGCCACGACCGTAAATGGTCCGATGAAACGCGGACGCAATTTCGTCTTAAAGACACTTGACACTGCATGTGTAGGTAGGTTCTTAGCGTTTAATAAAACCTGGTCACCGACCTTAAATTCCCATACATTGCTTCTACCTTTTGCATCAGCTTGTTCCTTCTGAACGTCTT
The DNA here is from genome assembly GCA_018806915.1 of Phytophthora colocasiae. Lineage (NCBI taxonomy): Eukaryota > Oomycota > Peronosporomycetes > Peronosporales > Peronosporaceae > Phytophthora > Phytophthora colocasiae. The sequence continues at coordinate 143,723 of JAGKQI010000026.1, read as the reverse complement.
GGCTTTCAGCCATCGCGTCACGCACACGGCGCAATACGCTCAATCTCACCGAGAGGAAGTCATCGACTTGTTTACGCACAGCAGAAGGGCTGATATCAGCAAGCTCGGAGTCGAGCGACGGCACAGCCTCTCCCCCACTAAGCCCGAGGCCACCGCGTGGCGGGGTGAGCGGGACGTGCGGATGCGCAAGGCCGTTCACGTAGAACGGGGTGAAGCCTGTCGAGGCATGCACCGCATTGTTCATTGAGAACTCAACGAGAGGGAGCATAGCGCTCCAACGCTTCGGCGTTTCAGCGCATACGCTGCGGAGGATGTCCTCCAGGACGCGGTTCACGCGTTCAGTCTGACCGTCGGTCTGCGGATGGTCCGCCGTGGACATGTCCAGTCGAGTGCGAAGCACCTTGAAGACGGACGTCCAAAAGTGACCCGTGAAACGGGGATCTCGATCCGAGACAATGGTCTCTGGCAGCCCATGCTGGCGGAAGACCCGATCGATAAAGATCGTCGCTGTACCAGCGCCATCGACGGTGTCCGGCACAGGCGCGAGATGAGCCATCTTGCTCAGACGGTCAACAAAGACCACCACGCCTGTGTTGCCTGCCGAGTCCTTCGGCAAGCCAAACACAAAGTCCATACTTATGGACTGCCAACACCCAGAGGGTAGCTCGCCAAAGGCGCAGCCGCATGCGGCGAGGGTTTAACCCGCTGACACGTCTCGCACGTGCGCACATATGTGCTGACCCACTTGTACATCTTCGGCCACCAGTACATGGAGCTCACCGAGCCGTACGTCTTCTCGCGACCGAGGTGGCCGCCTGTGGGTGTGTCATGGGCCTCGTAGAGGATACGGTACTTCAGATCCTCATCGTGAGGAACCACCACCCGTGGTGGGTCATCCTGACCCGTGCTGTAGTACAGCAGACCGCCTTCCAGGCTGTAGCGTTGGAGTCTCGCCTTTAGGCGTCGTGACAGAGTCACCTTTGAGTCTTTAAACTCATCGCTCCCCAGAGCTTGAAGCAGCGCGACACAAGAGTCGTCCTGAGCGTACGCTGCTCGAACCATGTCCGTCACAGACGACGTCACCGAGGTGACATGAGATAACTCATAGTCCGGGCGACGTGATAACGCGTCAGCGAGGACGTTCTGCCTGCCAGGCTTGTACTTCACCTCGAAGTTATACTCCGCAAAGAAGGAGAGCCATCGGGCCATCCTCTGCGAGAGGTGAGGCGACTGCTTCGCTGTGCGTAGTGACGCATGATCCGTGTAGATCACAAACGGCTTGGAGCCGAGCAGGTGAACCCTGAATTTGACGAGAGCGTACTTCATCGCAAGTAGCTCCTTGTCATGAACTGGATAGTTCTTCTCAGCAGCCTTGAGCTGCCGAGACTCAAACGCAATGACGCGTTCGCGCCCGTCGGCGTCCGCTTGTAGCAAAGCACTGCCGATGGCAAAGTTCGAGGCGTCACAGACGACGATAAACGGACGATCGGGGTCTGGCAACGCCAGTATCGGTGCCTGAAGCAGGCTATCCTTGATACAAGTGAACGCATTCTCGTGCTCGGCACGCCATACCCATTCGGCATCCTTCTTAAGGAGATCCGTCAGTGGCCGAGCCAACTCAGCGTAGTTCTCGCTATACTTGTGCAAGTAGTTGGCCAAGCCCAGCCACTTACGCAAGTCCTTCTGGTTCAAGGGAACCGGCCAGTCCACAATGGCCTTGACTTTTGCTGGATCAGCACGAAGGCCATGCTTCCCAATGAAGCACCCTAGGAAAGGGATTTCTTCCGCGCCAAAGACGCACTTGTCTGCGTTGGCGTACAACTTGTTCGTGTGCATGCACTCGAGCACAGCTCTCACGTGTTCCACGTGTACCTCGACGTCAGTCTTGCCGTGTTCGGCCTGACTGTGGACGAACACGTCGTCAAAGTACGTCTGTGCGAATGCCCGCAGGGGCCTGAACAACTGCGTCACTAGACGATTGAATGTTGCAGGCGCATTCGACAGCCCTTGGGGCATGACGAGCCACTCCCAGAGCATACCGCTCGGGGTGCTCACCGCTGTAAGCGGGATATCACTGGCTCGCATGAGCAGCCATCGACTAAGTCGAGCGCACTGTACATGGTGCAACCTACCATGTTGTTCTGAAGTACATCCTTCCTAGGAATCGGCGTCTGCGCCGGGATCGTGGCAGCGTTGAGCTTGTTAAAAGCGTGAACGATACGCCACTTGCCATTCGGCTTTCTGACACAGAACGTAGGCGCGGAGTGCGGAGACTTGCTCTCGCGCACGAGACCCGCCGCGTGCTTCGCACGGAAGAAGGCGTCAATGACGTCGCATTGCTCTTTAGGAAGAGGCCACTGCCGGGTCACGCAGTATTTAGTTCCAGGAACTAAGTCTATCTCGTGACGAACGCCTCGGTCAGGAGGCAGGCCACTCGGTGGCTCCTTCGAGACAACGTCTCCATATTCCTTCAGCAAGGAGTAGAAGGGATCCGAGGGATTCTTGAGGATCTCTGATCCACTCCTGGCGTTCAACGCCTTCTTGACTTCGGCCAAGACGGACTCGTCAACGAGGGACGATGAGTTTAACTCCTCTTCAGGTCGAACGATGACCACCTCGGCGAGTTCGCCAGCCTTCAAGGCATCGCCAAAGTCGGCGAAGGACATCTCCTCTAGCTCAAGGAGCTTGTCAACACTCGGCAAGTCGTCCAGCAGGACGCTGCCTTCGGCACTGCCGCCCACTCCATCAACCAGAGTGTATAGCTGCCCACAGCCCTCCTGTGCGTCGGCACTTGACGGCACGGATGACTCAGATGCAGAGCGTCTCGCCTGAAGGGCCTTACGACGTCTTCGCCTAGCCGAAGAACGTCTACTCGACGGAGTACGTGCCGTCGCACAAGTTTCGGCCTCACCAGGCCCAGTATCGGAGACACTCAGCGACTGACTCGGTCTACCGCCGACGTCACTAGACGGAGTACGTGCCGCTGCACAATCAACGACCGTAGCTGGTCTAATGTCAGAGACATTCAGCGATCGACTTGGTCCACGACCAGTATCACTCGACGGAGTACGTGCCGCCCCACAGTTCACGGCCTGGTAAGGCCCGATGCCATCGGCATCCAGTGACGGTCCATGACCGGCGTCACTCGGGTTACGTGAGCTTTGCCCACACGTTGACTCACTGCCAACCAGCGCTATGCGCTCAACAGGGCTGCGATCCTCGCACTCGGTGCTGTCCACTAACTCGGACACACCGACTTCCAGCATCATTGCCGACTCGGCTCGATGCTCGCGCCAATAGCGCTTCTGCTTCCTAGCAGAGGTGGGTTCATGACTCGCCAAAGCTCCACTAGGAGAGAAGTGCGTAGCACCTAAGGTCTTCGACCTCCAGTCGATCCATGGCTCGTGGCGCTCCAGCCACGCCATACCAAGGATGAGGTCGTACCTCGAATCCAGGTCCAAGACCAAGCAGCGTTCTACGCTGTCGAAGTCCAAGAACTTCAGCCGCAGGTCCATGGGGACCTTGGCTGCCGTGACACGGACGCCCGTCGCTAGACGGACAGTGACGGTGTCACCTCTTCGCGCTCGAAGCGCCTCAGCATATTGCTGACTACCCTCAACGGTGGAGCGTCTGACGTAGTTGCCAGACGCTCCCGAATCGATCAACACGATCCACGGCTTCTCGAAGCCCTTCACGTCCACATGGACGACCAACAAGCCCTGCTTGCTCACACGTTCCGTGTTCAAGAGCACGGAGCTCTTCGGGGCTGAGCCCCAGTGCCTCTCACGCACTGCAGAACTCAGTTCTTCCCCAGTAGACCGCCCCGCGTCTACTGGGAGCCGTCGTTTCCCTGGGCAGAGCCCAAAGCGGGGCCCGCGGCAGGGTTGCGGCCATTCTGGCCGGCGCGCTCTTTGCGCAGAGGGCAGTTGGGCCTCAGATGTGTGGGACTACCACACGTGTAGCACCGGCGGGTGCTCATACGCTGCACCGCAGCTCGTAGCTCGGCTACCTCATCTTCAGCATAGCTGAGATCCATGGGCTCGGGTCCCCCGGACCCTGTGCTGTTAGCACCGACCCTCGACAACTTAAAGTTGTGTTCGGCATTCAGTGCCACGCTGACAGCGTCCAGGTGCGAGGATTCTGACGGAATGCCTCCGTCCTGGCCACGCCAGCTCGCAAACCTTCCATGAAGATGGTCACGGTGACCACCTCAGGTAGAGGGTCGGCAGCCATACCGGCAATGAGCGTGCGCAGCTCTTGGACATAGTCCACCAGGTCCTTCTTGCCCTGTCGGCAAGCAAGGAAGCGTGAACGCACGCGATACGCCTGGTTAGGCGGAGCAAACACTTGCGTAAGCTTGGCCTTTAGCTCGCCCCAAGTAGGGAAGGCCGCTTCCACCGACGTCCCAGACGTCAAAGCCCATTCTCGTGCTCGTCCTTCGAGCTTAGAGATGGCAAACGCCACGCGTTGCCCCTCTAACTGAAGCATAGCAGCCCCCATGGCCATTTCGACCTCTCGGGTCCACAACAGGAGGTTCTCTCCTTCGTGCCCGTGAAAGGTCTTCACGCTGAGCGTGACGGGCTTAGCTCTCGGAGCGGGATTAACCCCTTTTACATTCCGTTGGATGTGCTCAACGAGAGCGTTTTCGTACGAGGCAAATGCCTCCAGGCGCGCGTTGACGGCTTCCGGCCCTTGAGACGCAAGGTGCGCCATACCTTCGGGGCCCAGCAAGGACGTAAGCTTGTTAAGCGTGTCCCGCTGACTCGGAGTCAAGTGAGCGTATGCTTCTGGCTCCATTCTCACAGAGAAACAGTCTTCAACTCAGGAGTTGGATTGACTACGAGTGCTACCAGATGCAGCGGGGCTGCGTAGGTGTGCACGGCACAGAGGAAGTTAAGTTGACTCGTAGAGTCCTGCTTGCAAGGCACTAGCCTTCGGTTCAATACAAGAACCAAGTTGTCCACTAAATACGGGACTCACACAATCAGTGTCCCTATAATAAAGGAACTAACACTAATTATGTAAAATGCAAACTGATTTTTATTTATTTTATTGCCCTAATCCTGAATGTAACGGATTTAGTATCTAACATACTAAATCCTAATTAAAATGCAATGTGTGGCTCTGAGCTAACTGCCAGCAACTGGCTACATATGTGACGTGTGAGAAACACTATGTGTCGTACACAGATCTGTGACTTGTGACTTGGATGGTGTATACCACACCTACTGTAGCCAAGGCGCGCAGCGCCGTGTAACCCCGTTACATAGGACTACCGGATCCGCACTTAGGACTGTGGGATCCGAACTTAGGTCAGCCAGGCCAAGTGGATCCCAACTTAGGGTCCGCCCTAGAGTAGGTACCCAGTTCCCGGGATCTGTCCTTATCGTAGCACCATGTCGCATGTCACCCATCATCGTGGCCATTCCGCGTCATATCCGGCTTGATTTGAATCCACTTCACCACAGATCCATCCGGACCCCAGCCGGGATCATGAAATCCACGTCTTGTCCGGATAGATCCCCGATCCAAATATCGAAAAAGTAAACCAAGTATCCTGCAAGCGTGATCTTGATCTTCGTTCTCCCTCGGTGGTATATACATTGTCCCCAATCCCAACACACTCCTGTCTCTGACTAGTGTCAAAGTGGCACCCAACCTTACGAGCAAAGGCGGTATCCAAGATGGATACCTCGGCGCCGGTGTCCAGGAGCAAGATCGCTCTTTCATGTTTGATCTTGCCTGAGATCTTGGCTTGGCGGAACTATTTTCCTGGTGCGTGGTATTTCCAGTACCCCCTGGATTCTCCTTCCTTGAGATCCAAAGCCACTTCCGCACCAGATCGAGAGAACTCATCGATCCGGGGAAGACTCGCGATCTTAGCAGTATACGAATGCAACTTACATGTATTACCGCGCAGATCCGAATTCTCCCTATCTTGATCTCTCGATTACTTGTTCACATATGCATAGATGCAGTACTCAGAACGCTCGGCTCGTACCGGTTTTCAAACCGGCGAGCGCCCTAGTTTAACATCTTTTCCACCTTCTCGGGGAACAATCCGGCGTGTCGGGTCGGGTCGTACCACTTGCGGATCTGGTTGTAGAATTCTTCCATGGGGCATTCTCCAGCTTCATGGATCTCCCCACAACCACGGCAGGTATACAGACAGCGATCCGTTGGGTGACCCCTCTTCCCGCACTTATCACAGGTTAGACGTCTCCAGCAGTCCAGATCCGTATGCTTCCGCGATCCACAGTGTGAATGTGGTGAAGCGCGAATAAGAAATCCGAGAAAAGGCAACGTCAGGCCCAGAGAGAGTCGGATCAAGCGACAGGGGCCTCTGGCGAAGCAAGATGTCAGTTGATGACCCCAGATTGCGCGAACGATGGCTGACGAATGGATCCAGATCGATGTTCGTCTGGATCTCGCCAGCGATGAATGGATGGCGTCTTGGTCGAGTGAGACTAAGTGATTGGAGAACCCGCCGTGCGGTCCCGCGTGGCGGCTCAGGGTCGGAGGAGAAAAGGGCGCCTTGCCTGAGATCGCATGAGAAGGCGATCAAGGCAGCAGAGGGTCGGGACCGGTGCGATCTATGGTGGGCCGGTGACAACATAACCGTGAGATGTTGCCGAGGGGACCTGATGGCAGTGTTAGTCGCATGGGGAGTGGTGATCAAGTCCGGGAAGCTCAAGACCTGAAATGTCGACGACACAGGCACGCGAGATCAAGTATGAAGGCTGCTGATCGAGATCATTGTTCAAGACGGTGGACCAAGATCGATGACCGAGATGGTTGATCGAGATCGGCTGATCGGCTGATCGCCAGATCAGCTGATCGCCAGATCGCCAGATCGACAGATCGGCTGATCGCCAGATCGGCAGACCGAGATCGCGATCAGGGGTTAGGTGAGATCGAGATCGAAGATCGGAGGGGCAGCTGTGTAGCCGGATGTCAGGTAATCGTAGGATAGCAGATGAGGATGGGACTAGTAGACATAGGAATAACCATAAACAGAATCGAATTTGCTCTGGACCTCACAAGTGCCTTCATCCAAGACTGGAACCGGGAATTACATTGGCCTACCAGCATCAAGAAGGTAAGGAGAAGAGATCTAGCATAGAGGTTAATTCTGGATAATACATTGGCCAGTTTTACCCTATCTAGTGATCTATCCTTTACGTGCGAACTACGGATCGGAAGGAATTGGCTGCTTGGCCTGACGATCTCGTCGACTCTCAACCCATCAAGACACCCGCTATAGGAAGCGGCAAGCATCGTAAAGGAAGGGACCAGATCCCCAACATTGGACCTTTGGAAGACCTAGATCGAAGATCAGGCGACCGGATCAAGGCTCGAGTATTCGCCTGTGACCCGGATCAACCCCTCCGAGGTAGAGTGAAGTATTCCCACGCTATCTCATCACCCCTGCGTCACCCAAGACATTCTTCTCGTCCCAAGACATCTTCAGAAGTTACCTGGAAGAGCGTAACCCGCCTACCGACGGGTACACAAGGTGAACACTACACGCAACAAGATCACGGATCATCGGGGGACCCCCTCCGTTAGTCGGTGTCTGGGCGCAAGTGGCGATCGCGATCGGCCTCAACCAGATTTTGGCCAGATCCGCTCCACCACAATGGTGCGCGTGCCCGGATCTTCTGGTGACTTCGGATATCACCGTGAGTCCCAAGAAGATGTCAAGATAAAAGAAGAACAAGGGGAAGAAGTGCCTACGAATGTTGGATCGACGGAGGCATCGCTTAAAACGGAAAGATCCACAGATCAGCAGAGTTTTGGGAGGATCTCTACTGACAGGCACGAGGCAGACCTGGATCGCAATCCAGATCTTGAAGAAAAACCTTGAATTCCTCCCAAGGCCCCTTCGAGGGCCACCGCGGATCTCGATGAGAATCGAGATCCGCACACGAGCGATAAGGAATCAGCAAAGCTGAAACCTAATCTGCTCACCAAGTCCACTGTTGCCTCAAGATCGACCAAGAAAAAGAAGATCAAGAGCACCCGGACGAAATTGAAAGCTCCAGACTCAGAGCCAGAAGATATGATCAGCCCGGGATCGACGATTACCAAGGACGCGATCGAGCAGGCCTATTACAGGAAGATGCTAAGCGAAACCTTGCTTAACGATCCCGTTCTTACGATCATACAAGTCCGCCAGATCGGTAACCTCACCGGCCCAGTGTCGAAACCCCGGACTAGCTCGGACCGCCTGAACGCGGTGAAGATTCTACTTGATCTGCTCCAAGAGGCTGGTTTAGTGGCTGGAGAATTCGACCCAAACTCTCTATTTGACCTGGAACTGGAAGCGATTCAGTATGCAACCCATGACCTATTCAACTCTCTCAAAGTCTTGGTCGGCGAACGCCCACTGACGCCCGATCTAGGTTATCAGACTGGATCGTCATGCTACGCGTCAGCGACCTCGGAACCAGATTCCGACAGCCCGAGAAGGCTGCAACGCATGTCGTTGGGCCCCTCTGGTGCCAAATTCCTGAAATCGCGTATGAAGAAACAAGATACACGATCGGTGGCTGCGAAGCTGGAGGTCAAGATGCCTGATCAGCAAGAAAATCGCCGGACCCGGACAGACCAGACCGCGCCGACGACTAATTCCACGGGATCGAGCAACAAGTTGGACGACTACTTCCAGATGGCGATGGATCGTTTCCTAAAAGAACGGAGTCTCGTGACACCCCGATCGCCGATCAAAGGGGAGTTGGATGTTGATATGGAGTCCGTTACCGCATCAGATCCCGATGCATGGGAATACGATCCGGACGATCTGGGCATACCGAGTTCCGGTGGACAGATGTCGAGCCGAGCAGCGATCGCATCCGCAACGATCGGTCAAGGAGGATCGTCGATGATCCAGCGGGTCCGGATCTCAGCGATTTCTGATCTAAAAGACTTTGCGGGTAAAGATCTGGACGAAGATCGCGCTCGGGCCTGGATCGGTAAGGTCAAGTCAGCCTTTCAGCGCGATCAGGCTACGGAAGAAGAGAAATGCCTCACATTTGCAGATCTGATGGTGGGACCGGCAAAGAATTGGTACAGGCAGCTCAGTCGAACGACGAAAACCAAGTGGGCAGATCTGTTGGACAGTTTCCAGACCCAGTATTGTGGGTTGGGTATGTCGGTCGCGTGGCAATACTATCACGCTCGCAAGCGATCAGAAGAGACTCCTCTCGATTATCTCTACCGGCTCAACGTGGCGGCTTTACGGGCTAGGCTGAAGATCAAAGATGGGAGCCCTAAGGCCCGCCGGGAACATGTAGACCACTACATCGAGACATTGGGAGATCCGGAGTTAGCTGATCGGCTGACCCTACTCCGGCTGAGCGACGTCGATGAACTGGAGGAAGTACTTCGTGCCCGGGAACGGGCGAAAAGCAGGCAGCGTAAATCTGCGTTCGGATCGAAGTACAGACAAAAGGCACCGGCCAGCGCCCCGGCAGCACCCACCCGAGCGGTGGTGCGGGCGATCCAAACCCAAGATCCGAGCTCGGAATCAGAAGAAATATCCGGATCGGACGGATCCGATTCTGAAGGCTATCTCCGAACGATATATCTTGCCGCGTCGGAAGAAAAGCAGATCGGTACTGGGGGCGTTCCCCACCAACAGGATCAGTCGCGATCGCAGGTGAACGCGCAAGATCGAGGCCGGATCACGGATCGCGGGGGATCCGATCGCGATCGAGGTCGCTGTTCGCACTGCGGATCGCGGAAGCACACGGATCTAGACTGCTGGAGACGTCTAACCTGTGATAAGTGCGGGAAGAGGGGTCACCCAACGGATCGCTGTCTGTATACCTGCCGTGGTTGTGGGGAGATCCATGAAGCTGGAGAATGCCCCATGGAAGAATTCTACAACCAGATCCGCAAGTGGTACGACCCGACCCGACACGCCGGATTGTTCCCCGAGAAGGTGGAAAAGATGTTAAACTAGGACGCTCGCCGGTTTGAAAACCGGTACGAGCCGAGCGTTCTGAGTACTGCATCTATGCATATGTGAACAAGTAATCGAGAGATCAAGATAGGGAGAATTCGGATCTGCGCGGTAATACATGTAAGTTGCATTCGTATACTGCTAAGATCGCGAGTCTTCCCCGGATCGATGAGTTCTCTCGATCTGGTGCGGAAGTGGCTCTGGATCTCAAGGAAGGAGAATCCAGGGGGTACTGGAAATACCACGCACCAGGAAAATGGTTCCGCCAAGCCAAGATCTCAGGCAAGATCAATCACGAAAGAGCGATCTTGCTCCTGGACACTGGCGCCGAGGTATCCATCTTGGATACCACCTTTGCTCGTAAGGTTGGGTGCCACTTTGACACTAGTCAGAGACAGGAGTGTGTTGGGATCGGTGATAATGTGTACACCACCGAGGGAAGAACGAGGATCAAGATCACGCTTGCGGGATACCTGGTCTACTTTTTCGATATTTGGATCGGGGACCTATCCGGGCAAGATGCGATCCTGGGTATGGATTTCATGATCCCGGCTGGGGTCCGGATGGATCTTGCAAAGGGATCGATGTGCTTACCTAATGAAGTGGGGATCCCACTTAGTGGTCGCAAGAGATTATACGGGGAGAAGGTGAGATCGGTAAAATTGGAGGAAGATCTACATATCCCAGTTGGGGATCTGAAGAGATCGCATCGAGAGTGAGATTATCGGCGACAGAGAAATTGTGGGTGACCAGAGGCGACCAATGGGTACCTACAGTGGTGAATGGACCCGGCCGAACTCGGTACTTAGTGATCACGAATTTGAGCGAGAAGATTTTACGACTGGATCACAGATTACATGTTGGAATGGTACTTGATCAGGAAAAAGTGCCTCGATTCCCCGGGTTTGTGTCGATCGGATCCCGACGTTACATGGAGTGGCAGAATCTAGCTCTAGAAGCGACTGTGGACGCAAGACCAGAACCTCAGGAATCCGTGGAGATCCCCTTACCGTCGGTCGAACGGCCGACCTACGTTACGCCGCGATCCATACTCCGCCGAGGTGGGGCAACCAGGACCGACCCTGATCCTGCACCAATATCGACACTGGAACCGCGATCACCAACCGATACAGCCGAAGTCAAGGTCGCATTCATCGATCCCCAACCGGATCCCATGGATACCCCACCGATTACGATCAGTTCCGACAAGACCCCGAGTGGCGAAGCTGGGGGCGGTGAGACTGAGACGAATGAGAGCTTGCCAGATCAGGCCCCAGATCGGACAGATCGGACATGCGAAGAAGAGATCGAGGAAAAAACAGAAAAACCAGATTTTCAAATCGAGATCAAACATGAATCCGACGCCGATGCCGTCCCCATGGTTAAAGACACCCCGATCTTGACAGCCAAGGACGATAGGCTGCGTGATCAATCAACGGATGAACCGGATCCGACATCTCCTGAAGGGATCGAGAACGCCGATCAGACCCACTTACACGAAAGTGGCGATTTTTCGGCCGAAGATCTAGCCGATAATCTCGCAGTAGTACCAGAGATCCAGATCTCCACCACCGAAGAAGTCAGGATTGAAGATCTGCAAGTAGGGAATCCGGGATCGGCTACCCCGGAGGAGATCGAGAAACTTCGACAGATTATTTGGAAGAAGCGACATCTCCTGATCGGAAAGGGAAACGCACTTCCTCCAGCGGCCAAGGGTGTTATATGCGATATCGACGTGGGTGATGCAAAGCCGATCGCACAACGAGTCCGAAAGGTGGCGCCACAGTTTCGCGAGAAAGTATCAGATCTTATCAAAGGACTCCTAGCTGCCAAGATCATTCGGCCATCGACATCGCCATGGGCATCTCCGATCGTGGTGATCATCAAGAAGAACGGTGTAGACATCCGACTATGTATCGATTATCGGTTGGTGAACGGTCTCACAAGGCTGATGATCTACCCGATGCCCCTGATCAGTGACCTGCTAAAAGATCTTGACAAGGTTCTTTGGTATTGTTCATTAGACATGGCGAGTGGATTCTGGGTCGTATCAATGACCGATCGAGCTCGCGCGATCTCGGCTTTCATCACTCCATTTGGTCTTTTCGAGTGGAATCGCATGCCGTTCGGGCTGAAGAACGCCCCTCGGATCTATCAACGCCTTGTGGACAATGCCCTATATGGATTTTTGAAGATCTCCCAGTCCGGAGATGTGGAAGGCGCTGCGGATGTGTTCGAGTCAGGAATCCCGGAAGATCCCGGTCGCCCGTCGGTGCTAGGACGGAGATCATACATCGACGATATCCTGATCACGGCTGGATCATGGGATCAAATGTGCGATCGGGTGGAAGACCTATTGGAGGCCTGTGATAAGTGGAATCTCTCGATCAGTGTGGCAAAGAGCTTCTGGGGCATGGATAAGGTGGAATATCTCGGACACAAAGTGTCGATCGATGGATTGGAAGCAAACCCGAAAGACCTGAAGTCTCTGACGGATCTACCATTCCCTGGATCACTCCGATCTATGCAATCGTTCCTTGGAAGTTTGAATTACTATAGTCGGTTCATCGAGGATTATGCGATCTATGCATCGGTCCTATATGAACTACGTGAGGTGGAGTTCGCAGAACTGAAGAAGCGACCAGATCTGCGAAAGATCATGGATAGCATGGACCTGATCACTCAAGATCCCGTCGCGCTTAAGTCGGATCGGGATAGATCACTAGATATCCCGACTCAAAGACGCGATAGTACACCAGATCCTGACTTGGGGGCGATGTCTTCACCCTGTTCAAGCGAGATCGGAGCCAACCTGGGCCTAAAGACTGGTGACGAGAGGTGGGGTAGGGCATACAGGGCGTTTACAGCCTTGAAGACCAAGATCGCGTCGACCCCGATCCTTCGTCACTTCGACACGACGAGGTTACCCGTGGTGATCGTGTACGCTAGTGACTGGGCGATTTCCGCCGCACTAATGCAGGAACACGACCAGATCTACCACCCAGTCGCGTTTGCCAGCCGAACCTTGAAGACCAACGAGCTGAATTATAATGTTGCCGAAAAGGAGGTGTTGGCTCTACTTCGAATCTTGGATCTACACTACACCTTGTTGGTGGGACGTCGGATCAAGGTCCTAACCAGACACTCCACGCTTGCCTGGCTGTTCAAGTCTGCCGGCCTCCAAGGACGTCTGGGACAATGGTCTGCTCTTCTGTCCCCGTGGACACTCGAGATCACGAAGTGTACGAAGGGAGAGGACGAAATACTGGGGGCAAACGCAGCTAACATAACGCCCAGATCGGAGATCGATGAAGCCCTGATCGCGATCGCGCCTCGAAAGGAACCAAAACGTCGGATCCAGATGCCGATCCCCACCGTAGACCCAGATGAGGAGCTGTGGGTTATAAGTTTCGACGGATCGGCACGCGTGAAACGAGGAGGGGGCACTTTCAGCGCGATCGTGTGGAGTTTGCCAGAGTGGAAAGTGATCAAGGCTAGATCGGATTATGCTGAAAGCCTTACTGTCAATGAAGCGGAATACCGTGGACTCTTGCTAGGTCTTGGCATGATCGCACAGTTAGAACGCCGCCGTTTGGTTGTTTGTGGCGATTCGAATCTGGTGATCCGACAAGTCCGGGGCGAGATCGACTGCAAGGCGCCAGGATTGACGTTACTGAAGCAGAAGGTGCTAGATCACTTGCGAAATTGGGGGGATCATGAGCTGGTCCATGTGAAGAGAGACTGGAATGGGAGCGCAGATAGCTTGGCGAGTGCCGCGCTGCAGCGAGGAGGCGGGATCGAAGTCCACGATGAGGCAGATCGATGCGATCTGATCACCCTGAATCGGCTTAATGAGGTGTTGATCCCTCGAGTTGAAGATCGATCTGTGCAAGTGTCGGCAGTAGCCACGCGTGCAGCCCGAGCGCGACCTGGCGCCGCTGTCTTGCGAGAGGAACTGATCCGGGAGATGCGGGTTGATCGGATCAGGCGAGCCCAGGACGAGGAGGTCTGGATCGCAGGACTAAAGAAGTACTTGGCTGGGCAGATCGCGGATCTTACTCGAGCCGAATCCGGATCCTACGCCAAGATCGCCTCCGAGTATGAGGTAGATGAACAAGATCTGCTGTTTTACTGCCCACCAGGGCCGAGATCAAGTGGTGATCGCGATCGCCTGATGAGACTTGTAGTCCCCGAAACCCTACAGCAGGATGACCTCCACCATTATCACACGACTCTGGAAGGAGGACATCAGGGGATCGGACGCACTTATCAGCGGATCCGAGATCATTTCCACTGGAGGGGATTATATCGGAGCGTGCAGCGATACGTAGGCGAGTGTGTAGATTGTGAGACCGGGAAGGGGAGACCCACGATCCGGGGCGAGTCGCCGGGGAATCTGCAGGCGACATACCCATTCCAGATCATAGCGATGGATCACATACCTTCTCTGCCCAGATCCAACAAAGGCAACACCGAACTACTGATCTGGGTCGATCTGTTCACGGGATATGTGATCGCAAAGGCCAGTTCCTCCCGATCGGCCCAGACCGTCGCGGAATCTTATGAAGAATGCGTGTTCCGCAGATTTGGTGCTAGCGAGATGATCAGGCACGATCGAGAACCGGGTTTCATGTCCGACTTCTTCAGATCGTTCAATAAGATCCTGGGACAGCGACAACGGGCGACGATGGCCTACCGGCCACAAGCCAACGGGACTGCGGAACGGATGGTGCAAACGGCGACTAGGGCGATCAAGATGTATGTTCAAGATCTCGATCAGAAGGACTGGGATGAATACGCGGAGAGACTGACGTTCGCCATTAACACGGCTCACGATCGGGTTCGGGGACATACCCCTCATTACCTGGTACATGGATGGGATCCGAGATCGACGTTGGAGGCAACGATCCCGATCGGATCGACCAGACGCCACGATCGCGATCCAAGACGGTGGAGATATCGGGTTCAGAGATACTACCAGCAGTCGCGAGAACAGGTCAACGCTAGACTACGAGAGGCGATTGCAGATCGAGCCGATCGGCACAATGAGGATGTCGATCCGCATCAGATCGAAGCTGGATCACGAGTTTGGCTATACCTAGATCGTGTGAAGGAAGGGTATGCACGTAAACTCGCTCACCTTTGGCACGGCCCGTTCCGTGTTGCAGAGAAGCTCAACGAATTCACGATCAAGCTGGAGATCGCGGGATCTGATTACCATATCTTCCCAGTGGTCCATGTTTCTAAGCTAAAGCTGGTGCGGAATTTTCCGGATCGACCGCGGATCGAGTTGACTGTGGATGAAGCAGATCGGCTAGATTTCGATGAGATCCTCCTTCCGGAGGACAGTTGGGTCCCAGATCTGGATGCCGACGAGTACGAGGTCGAACGGATCTCGGACATGCGAAGTGGGAAACGGACTCGCTACGGCCGGATCTATCGTGAATTCCTGGTGCACTGGGTCGGTTATGATGAACCAACTTGGGTCGACGAAGCTGATCTTAACTGTGGAGCCATACTGAGCGCGTTCCTACGTGATCATGCTAACCGAAATCGGTTTGGCGTGATGCAGTCGCACGAAGAGGTGTAGACGCAGAGAAGGCGACGTGAACGGGTCACAACGCCGAGATCGCGGATGCTGATCTGGATGTCTATCTGGATCGGATGTGGAGATTTTATGTTTTTCGTGGAGATTTTATATTTTTCTTGTATATGCATGTGAAACCGGAGTGATCGGAAGGAAGATATGGAGATTTCGAGGATGCTAAGTGGGATCGAAACTGTGGAGTAAGTATGGAGAAGAACGCTGATTTCTGAAGCTGGAAAGATTACGTGGAATTGAAAAGAGGCTAGGCTGGAGTCGGGATCGCGTGGCGAAGTACCGGATCGTGATAGAGAATATGTAAGCGTGCTGACCGACTCCAGGCTCGGCTGATCACCTCCGGACTGGTCGAGATCGCGAGATCAGGGAGTCCCAGGAGGTGTAGGTGGAGCAGGCGGGTTAAACTTGTTTTCGAGCCGTGGGATCTGCCGGGACGGGTGATCTGCCGGCCGATCGCGGTAATGGTTGCGCCAAAGGTCCTCCTGATCGCATTCTGCCAACGCAGAGATCAGATCGGTGGGCTCCGGTCGGTTCAGAGTCGGCTGGGCCAGGTTAGCCATTCGGGAGGCCGATCCGGGGTACCAGTATACCCGATCACGGATAGTAGGGAAGTGCAGGAAGTAGGGATCGAGCAGAAGATCGATGTCCGCCCACATCGCCCGCATCATGGGCAGGAATCGTCCCAACAGCAGCCGCCAACGTTCTCCGGTACGGCTACGCCGTTGCCGACGCTCGAGGTAATACCGACGGAGATCAGGATCAGCTTCATACATCGCCTTCGTGATCTCGAGATAATGGGTCGATTCCCAGTAGGCCTGCAGGTGATCTGACTCGAAGGCGGCGTAGGCATCCGCGATCTGCCCCAGCAGAGTCCCAGAACGACGATGTAGACCGAGATCGAAGGTGAGGGGGGCCGGTCGGTTGCGGAGCACCTCCCAAGGTCGGGTAGCAAGTAGGGCCTGCACGTTGGGCCCAGTGATCAGGCTAACCAACCAACCGACCCCAGCTCGGGAAGGGCGATTAGCTGGTGATCTCGCTGGGTAAAGGAACCCGGGAGGTAGCAGTAGCCTCTTGGACAATGTGGAGAGGATCATACCGACGATCGCCAAAGTTCCGACGAACATCGGATCCCACGGGAAGACATCACCAGCCGCAAACTGCCGGACGTTCGCATACCCGGGAATAGACGAGCTGATCGCGAACAGAGGAGGGTGCAGCTGGGGGCGCGGCGAGCCGCCGGGAGAGCCGCCACCCGGAGATCCCCCACCGGGAGGGCTCCCGCCAGCTGGACTACCCCTCGGGGACCCCTGAGGAGAAGTGATCGGAGTCTGTGGGGAACTGCCGCCCGGAGGTGTCGGCTGCGCCGGAGGCGTCGATGGAGCAGGCCCCCCTTGATCACCGGATGCTGGAGGGGGATTTCCATGCCGGCGGTGCCACGACAGCGATCGGAGTATCGTAGCCCGAAGAGCGTCGTCGGATCCAGCGCCAGAATCCTCCGCGTCATCGTCATGCTCCGGATCGGGTTTACGTTTGGACCGATCCGAGCCACCCTTCTTCGGGGAAGGTGCTTCCACGGTCACTTGCGAGGTGGCCTGGGTGCGATCTGCTTCCTCCGCATCCGGCCCAGTCGGGATCGCGGGTTCAGGACCCAGATCGAAGGGGTCTGGGCCTTCCTCGTGCTTTTCTTCGAGCTCGGTCGCCTGGGCCTGGCCACCGGGTTGGTCTCCAGCGGGAACATCAGGTGGGGCCGCGTCGTGATCGGTCGGGGGAGGCTCCGCCCGCGAGGTCTTGTGGTGAAGTGGATTTGTGGTAAAGTGGATTCAAATCAAACCGGATACGACGCAGAACGACCACGATGATGGGTGACGTGCGACAGTGGTGCTACGATAAGGACAGGTCCCTGGAACTGGATACCTATTCTAGGGCGGACCCTAAGTTAGGACCCACTTGGCCTAGCTTACCTACGTTCGGATCCCACAGTTCTAAGTGCGGATCCGGTGATCCTAAGTGCGGATCCGGCAATCCTTAAGTGCGGATCCGGCAGTCCTAAGTGCGGATCCGGCAGTCCTTAAGTGCGGATCCGGCAGTCTTTAGTGCGGATCCGGCAGTCCTTAAGTGCGGATCCGGCGGTCTTAAGTGCAGATCCGGCAGTCTTAAGTGCAGATCCCGCGGTCCTAAGTGCGGATCCTTCGAACCCCCAGATCCCGAGATCCAGATCCAAGATCCTCGGATCCCGAAGCCGGATCCCCAAGATCCAAGATCCCGAGATCCAGATCCAAGATCCTCGGATCCTGAAGCCGGATCCCCAAGATCCAAGATCCAGAGATCCAGATCCAGGATCCTCGGATCCAGATCCAGGATCCTCGGATCCTGAAGTCGGATCCTTGGATCCTGAAGCTGGATCCTCGGATCCGAACTCGGATCCTCAAGATCCAAGACATCGACATAGTGGAGAAGTTGCAGGAGAGCCAGCATGATCTAAGATAGAGATTTGCGATGGGCAAGATAGGGTACAGGATGAGGAACTGGATAACCATAAATCAGAGAGTCGAATTTACCTTCTAGTGCGCAAGTGGTTTTCTTCGGGACTTAAGTCAAGGGAAGAGGATAGTGTATTGGCCTCCCCTTAGTCTTCCTGCAAGTTTCTTCGCATACCTAGCTACAGCTAAGACCGGATCCCCGATTTGGCCGGCTTACCTTACGCTAGTGAAGACCCCGGATCCAACGGTGTTGATTGCTTAACCGCAGGATCCCTCGACCTCTCAACACCCTCAAGACCAACCGCTACAGGAGGCGGCAAGCAAGACAGTAAAGGAAAGGAAAAGGACCCCACACCCACCAAGGCAACTCCGGATCCAAGGATCCACAAGATCTTCGAGTCCAAGACCAAGATCCCCCCAACCAGGACCCGTGTGCAGGAATACCCACGCAAGTCCAACCTCCCAAGTCCCGCCAAGGACGTTCAAGCCCTCACGCCTGTGTACAGTCTCCCGTTCCTGAGAGAGCAGATCCCGCCCACTGACGGGTACACAAGGTGAGCCTCAGCAACCCCCACGGTTATCGGAGTACCCCCTCCGTTAGTCAGTGTCTGGGCGCCGTGTGTGAACGTTGGATCCCTGCTCATTCCAGCGGATCCACTACACCACAATGGTGCGCGTGCCCGGATCTTTGGGGACGGCGGATATCACCGTGAGTCCGAAGAGACTGTACAAGTGAAGGAAGAACCGGGAGAAGAAGTGCCGACGGTCGTTGGATCGCCGTCAGCACCGCTGAACGCTATATCCACGGATCGGCGGAGCCCTGGGAGGAGCTCTGCCGACAGGAAGGAGGCGAGTCTGGCAACAGACTCGGAAGAAAAACCTCCCCCTCCTCCCCAGGTCCCTTCGGGGACCCCCGCGGATCGGAACGCGAGTTCTGATCCGCCGGGTGAATTCATCAGCGAAAGCTGTTGGATCTTCATCCACCACCACCACCCCCGCGCAGATCTCAGGTGGTAAAACGTCGAAGAAGAATGAAGACTGCGCGGAAGAAGCTGAGGGCACCAGGATCTGATGTCGACGAGAAGCCGGTGGTGAAATCGGAGTGGTCGTCGACCCAGCTGGAGGATTCGTATCGCCGGATCGCGCTCGAGGACTTCCTCCGAGAAGACCCTGTGATGAGGATCCTACAACCCCAGTTGGTTGGATCCCTCACCGGCCCGATCACGGCGCCGGCGCAGTCTACGAACAGCCTTGGACCTCCTCCGCCTGTTAGAGGAAGCTGGTTTCGCGGCAGGAGCTTTCGATGGGGACTCACTTTTCCGCTTGGACCACGACAGGATCCGTATCGCAGCGGCTTCATTATTCGACCGACTGAAGCCCCTCGTTGGTGAACGACGAGCGACCCGGGATCTGGTGTCCAAGCTAGGCGCAGTCCCAGAGTATCAGACTGGATCCTCTTGATACGCCTCGGCGAGTCTGGAGGCAGGATCCGACAGTCCGTCTGAACCCCGACGTATGGCGCTCGGGCCTACAGGTGCTGCGATGCTGGCAGCCCGTATGCCGACGGATGTCCCGGAGATCAAGCCAGCCCGAACGCGGGACACCTCGCGTGATCAGCCCCGTGCCATGGATCCGCCGCATACATCCACCAACAGGCTGCAAACCTATTTCCAATCGGCCATGGACAAATTCTTGAAGGAACAGCAGATGACTGCGGTTCCACGGGCTACAACGCACACTGCGGATCCTGCGTACCGGGATGTCGAGATGGAGTCAGTAGGATCACACCCTGAGAACTGGGAGTATGACCCTGACGACCTTGACGGATTAGCTCCACGGCGTACGGCGACGACTACCGCTGCATCCGTTACGGCAGGATCCAGCACGATTCAACGGATCCGGATCTCTGCAATATCGGACTTGAAGGAGTTCACGGGCAAGGATCACGACGAGGAACGAGCAAGATCATGGATTAGTAAGGTCAAGTCAGCCTTCACGAGAGATCAAGCATCGGACGAAGAAAAATGCCTTACCTTCGGAGATTTGCTCACTGGTCCAGCGCGAAACTGGTACAGACAACTCAGTCGATCCACAAGGCTGAAGTGGAGTGACCTGCTGAAGGCCTTCCAGACGCAGTACTGTGGCCTCGGAGTCTCGGTGGCGTGGCAATACTACCACGCTCGCAAAAGATCCGATGAGTCGCCACTGGAATACTTGTATCAGCTTGAACGTAGCAGGTCTCCGTGCGAGGGTGATGATCAAGGATGGAGATGCCAAAGCCCGCCGCGAGCACGTCGAACACTTCATCGAAACGCTCGGGGATGCGGATCTGGCAGACCAATTGACATTACTCCGACTTGCGGACGCGGATCAACTCGAAGACGTGCTGCGGGCCAGAGATCGCGCGAGATCAGACAGAAGAAGCCGTCGTCAGGGTCCAGCAAGTTCCGGCCGAAGACCACGACGGCCCCGCAGCCAACCGGTCCAACGCGTGCGATCCGTTCCATGCAAGTTGTCGAATCGGAGGATCCGACTCCGAGGACTCCGGATCCGATGGTGAACTTCGCAGAGCATACGTAGCAGCTTCGAGTGAGCGACCGACTACCTCGACGACAGCCGGATCAGCAGAGGCCAAGACAGGAACTTCGGATCCTAAGAAAGATCCGGATCCAGCCCAAGCCAGCTCGGATCCAACGCCACAAGATCGTCGACCACGTTTCTCCAACGAAGGGCAGCGCTGCTCGCACTGCGGATCCAGGAAACATTCGGATCTTGGCTGCTGGAAGCGCCTTACCTGCCAGAAGTGCGGCAAGAAGGGTCATCCGTCGGATCGCTGTTTCTTCGTATGTCGCGGCTGCGGAGAACTTCATGATCACGGCAAGTGCCAGATGGAGGAGTTCTACAACCTCATCCGACAGTGGTTCGATCCAAGTAAGCACATGCTTCCAGAAGCTGCCGAGAAGATGTTAAACTAGAACGCTCGCCGGGTTTGAATCCGGTACGAGACGAGCGTTCAACGTCTTACATCTATGCATATGTGAACAAGAAGGCCATGGATCAAGTTAGCAACAAGCGAACGGATCTATTGGATAATACATGTGAACTTCATGGGAAACGTACGGCTAGACCCAGCTTCCGCTCTACAGACGATGAATACCAGAGATCCGAGATCGCCATGTCCTTGGATCTCATGCCTGGAGAGTCACGCGGGTACTGGAAGTACCATGTCCCCAGCAAACACTTCAAGCAGGCCAAGGCAACGTGCAAGATCAACAATGCCAAGTCCACCGTGCTTCTTGACTCGGGATCCGAGGTGTCGATCATCGATGCCGCCTTTGCTCGTAAGATTGGATCCCAGATCGACACTAGTCAAACACAAGAATGCCTCGGAATTGGTGAGCAGCTGTACATTGCAGCAGGCAAAACAAGGATCAAGGTTACCTTGGCTGGATACTTGGTATACTTCTGCGATGTCTGGGTCGGCGAGGATCTTCCACCCGACTGCGACGCGATCCTCGGTATGGACTTCATGGTACCAGCCGGGATCCGACTCGACTTGGGCGACGGATCCGTGTGCTTGCATGACGAGATCCGTGTGCGCCTCCATGGACGACGGCAGATCTTCAGCGGCCGGGCCCGCCCGCTACTCCTCCAAGAAGGCATAAGGCTGGAACTCCGGCGAGATCTTCGAGCATCCGGATCAGATCCATCTCAAGGAGTACGAGAAGCTGTGGCTACGCAGAGGCAAGCAATGGGTACCAACGTTAGCTCAAGGTCCAGGCAAGATCCGCTATCTACAACTTACCAATGTCGGTGAGAAAGCGGTCTCCCTCAACCACAATGAGGAGATCGGCATGTGGCTGGCCGGGGATCACGTTCCTCGCACCCCGGGTTTCATTTCCGTCGGATCCCGGCGCTACAACGAGTGGCAGAACCTTGCCATGAGCGCCACGACGGAGATCCCGCCGCCACCGCGTCCGAAGGAGCCTTGGGAGCTTGAGCCGGCGGTGGATCGGCCGAAGTACGCAGAGCCGAGAGGGATCCTGAAGCGCCCTGTCCACACCGCTGTCGTGTCACGCTGCCCCGGCTCGCCACCTACGTCGGACCGGATCCTTGAAGGAACGGTCGACTGGCGAGACAGGATCCAGTCCGACGGATCCGATCCGACGACGTCTAGGCTCCAAGCGCACCGCCGTGTCCGATTTGGACCAGAGGCCGCAAAGGATGCTGCGCCAGACTCGTCGGATCGAGGGGCGTCCTCACACGCCCGGATCCGAGATCCACAGGCTCAAGGATCCTCCGGATCCTCTTCAGCTTGTCTGATTGAAGGTCCGGCAACGTGTACTGTCTCTGGCCAGAGACTGGACGCCACCGTTGAGGATCGGCAGCACGTCCGTGCGACGGGCGACGACCATCACTCCGACAAATCAGTCGGAGATGACGTTTTGGGGCGCCCTGGGGCGAATATGAATGCCCCGCTGCTGAGGTCGGTATGGACATGCAGCGCGAGGCGAGGCGCGTCTAACGAGCCGTCGCATGCCTCAAACGGTGCCCTAGAAGCCGAAGGGCCCATGTCGACGCGCCTCCTTGAAGAACCGGAGGGCTGCCCTGTCTCTGCGCAGAGCCGGGACAATGATGTCGAAGGGTCGCCCGTAATCATGAGACAGGTGACCATCATTCAGATGGCACAGTCGGATCAAGTTTTCGGAGTGCCCTGAAGCTCACAGGAATGCCCGGAGCTCGGGAGCGCTCATTAGACGCGCCTGGTCAAGACCTTTCCAATGAGGTACCCCACGCCCCCCACCGACGCCTACAAGCAAAGTCGGATCCCAACCTGACACAGGTTGAAGATCGGTGTCGCGTATGCGACAGGGGTCAAGGACGGGGCAGGCCTGAACGGTCGTCTGATTCCGCACTTAGTGGGGATCTGAGCCCCTCATATTCACACGAATACGAGCGAGCGGCGGGGACGACCAGCAGGAAGGGCGCCGCCGATTGCAAGACACCCAGGGCGATCTACGCGTGTACCAAGGGTGCTACGGATGCGCCTCCGCAAGACGAAGATGATGGTGCGCGCCAAGGCAAGATTGAAGGCTCAGGGGCGCCAGGAGATCCGGATCAAGGCGCTATGGCACAAGAAGAGCTGGACCAAGGGGCGGCGACGTATGTGGACGCGGCGAAGACCCCAGAAGACGATCCGAGAACTGGACGTGGTGCGCCGAAGGGTGATCCTGCTGTTGGATCCAGCTTGGAAGCAGGGAGCGACGTCGGAAGACCTGCCGAGGGAGGTGCCGCTCGTGGACCGGATCCGGCCACAAGAAGGCTGGATCCTGGTAGCCATGTAACAGCCAGTGATCCGCCCAGAGTGGGGACAAGTGAGGATCCGTCACCGGCGTCAGGACATGGAGATCACAAGTTCGCCTCAGACAAGGATCTCGTGGTTGGATCCCGACCGGATCTCGTGGCTGAGTCCCAGCCGGATCTCGAGGTTGGTGCCCGGCCGGATCCTGGATCCGCAGAAGATCACGCCGACGATGGAGTGTTTGTCCACGAGAATGGCGGATCCTACGCGGAGGATCTCGAGAAGGAAATGGCGGTGTTGCCAGAGGTTGTGACGGCGACGGTCGAAGTGAAGATCGAGGATCTCCAAGTGGGGGATCCAGCCTCCAACACACCTGAGGAGATCCAACGACTGGCGAATGTGATCTGGAAGTACAAGCACCTGCTGATCGGAAAGGGCAACGCCTTGCCCCCGCCTGCTGTAGGCGCGATCTGTGACATTGATGTGGGAGACGCGAAGCCAATTGCCCAGCGAGTGCGTAAGGTGGCGCCGCAGTATCGCGAGAAGCTCTCGGATCTGATCAAGGGATTGTTGCAAGCGAAGATCATCCAAGTCTCAACGTCACCATGGGCTTCGCCAATTGTCGTGATCATCAAGAAGAATGGCGTTGACATCAGGCTCTGCATCGACTACAGGTTGGTGAATAGCCTGACGAGGTTGATGGTATATCCTATGCCTCTCATCAACGATCTACTGGAGGATCTCGACGCCGTGTTATGGTACTGTTCTCTCGACCTGGCCAGTGGTTTTGGGTTGTCTCCATGACGGATCACGCAAGAGCCATCTCGGCATTTATCACCCCGTTTGGATTGTTCGAGTGGAACCGGATGCCGTTTGGTCTCAAGAATGCCCCGCAGATCTACCAGCGTTTGTTGGACAACACCCTCTATGGGTTCCTTACGGATCCCGCCCACGGCCGGATCCGGATCCGCGTTGGATCTCTTCCGAGATGGGATCCCGGAGAGGAATGGTGAACAGTCTGTACTTGGACGAAGATCGTACATCGACGACATCTTAGTGACTGCCGGATCCTGGGATCACCTGTGTGAGCGAGTGCGTTTACTGCTGGAAGCCTGTGACAAGTGGAACTTGTCGATCAGCGTGGCCAAGAGTTTCTGGGGTCTGAAGAAGGTCGATTACCTGGGACACCGAGTGTCTAGCGAAGGACTAGAGGCACATCCGAAGGACCGAGAAGCGCTGGTGGATCTTGCGTTCCCGAGATCGCTGCGCGCTATGCAATCTTTCCTGGGTAGCCTAAACTACTACGCTCGATTCATCGAGAACATGGCGGTCTACGCGTCGGTACTCTACGAACTGAGGGAGGTCGACTTCGCGGAGTTGAGGTCCAGCCGCAAGATCCTGCAGCCAACCGGACTCTGTGATCAAGGATCCTGAGGACCCGTCGAGCCCGAGAGATCCAGATGAGAAGTGGATCCGTGCTTCAGCCGCCTTCGAGGCCCTGAAGAGGAAGATCGCTATGACTCCTACGCTTCGGCATTTCGATCCCGACAAGCAACCGGTGGTGATTGTCTACGCCAGTGAATGGGCCATCTCAGCTTCCTGACGCAGGATCACGATGGGATCTACATGCCGGTGATGTTCGTTAGCAGATCCCTGAAACCGAACGAAGTGAACTATGGGATCGTAGAGAAGGAGGTGCTGGCCTTGCTAAGGATCCTGGATCTTGGATATTCCATGTTGGTTGGACGACGGATCCGGGTCCTAACCAGGCACTCTACCCTCCGGTGGTTGTTCCGTTCTACCGGACTACAAGGAAGGTTGGGCCAATGAGCGGCGCTGTTATCGCCTTGGGCTTTGGAGATCACAGAAGTGTACGAAAGGGGAGGACGAGATCCTCGGATCCCTTGCCGCAAGTATCACCCGAGATCCGAGGTGGATCAAGCTCTAGTGAACATCGCCCCGAGGAAAGAGCCACGCCGAGCGATCCAGATGCCAGTACCGACCGTAGGACCGGAGGAAGAGTTGTGGGTGGTTAGTTTCGACGGATCCGCCAGAGTGAAACGTGGCGGAGGATCCTTCAGCGCGATCGTCTGGAAGTTACCTGAATGGAGGGTGATTAAGGCAGCATCTCGATACGCAGAGAACCTGACAGTCAACGAAGCAGAGTATAACGGACTTCTATTATGTTTCGAGTTACTCGAGGATCTGGCTAAGGGGCGACTTGTTATCTGCGGAGATTCGAATCTGGTGATCCGCCAGATGCGCGGCGAGATCGACTGTAAAGCGCCGGCCCTGACGTTACTGAGACAGAAAGCGCTAATGCGGCTTCGGGATTGGCCGGATCACGACCTGCTACATGTGAAGCGAGCGTGGAACGCAAGCGCCGACAGCTTGGCCAGTGCAGCATTGCAACGAGAGAGCGGGATCACAGTCGACCAAGGGGCGGACCACGAGGATCTCGTCACTTTGAATCGGTTGGATGAGATTCTGACCTCGGGATCCGAGGATCCGACACCACGGATCAGTGCAATGGCTACTCAAGGACAAGCCAGAGAAGGGCGACCCCGAGTACTCGACGAGGAATCCGTGCAACGGCTGAGGATCGACCGGATCCGACAAGCCCAAGACGAAGAAACATGGATCTTCAACCTGAAGTCGTTCCTGCGGGGACAGCTGACGGATCCGACTGCGGCCGAAGCCAAAACGTGCCGTCTGCTAGCATACAATTTCGAGTTGGACGAGGATGATCTGTTGTTCTATTGCACGCCGTCACGAAGGGCCGAAGCCGATCGAGATGGATTATTACGACTGGTTATACCGGAGACGCTCCAGGCGGACCTGCTGCATCACTATCATAGCAGTTTAGAAGGAGGTCATCAAGGGATTGGCCGCACGTACCAGAGGATCAAGGATCACTTCTACTGGAGAGGACTTTTCAGATCTGTGCAACAGTTCGTCGGAGAATGCGTGGACTGTGAGACGGGCAAGGGGCGACCTACGATCCGTGGTGTGTCGCCAGGCAACATTCAAGCCACTTACCCGTTTCAAGTGATCGCCATGGATCACATACCCTCGCTCCCAAGATCCGAGAACGGGAATACCGAACTTCTGGTATGGGTGGATCTCTTTACCGGCTACGTGATCGTCAATGCCAATAACTCGCGAACAGCACAAGCGGTGGCGGAGTCCTATGAGATCTGTGTGTTTCGTCGTTTCGGCGCCAGCCAGGTGATCCGGCACGACCGAGAACCCGGGTTCATGTCCGACTTCTTTCGTGTTTTCAACCGGATCCTAGGCCAGCGCCAGAGAGCCACTATGGCTTATCGACCACAGTCGAACGGCACGGCTGAACGGATGGTGCAGACGATTACTCGAGCAATCAAGATGTATGTTCAGGATCCCGACCAGAGAGATTGGGACGAGTATGCCGAACGCTTGACATTTGCTTTGAACACTGCGCAAGACCGGACTAGGGGCGACACGCCGTTCTACCTCGCACACGGTTGGGATCCCAAGACGACTCTGGAAGCAACGCTCTCCGTGGGGAATACCGGACGTCGAGATACAGATCCACGACGCTGGAGGTATAAGATCCAGCGACACTACCAACTGGCCAGGGCTGAGGTGAATGACCGCTTGAAGCAGGCGATCTCGGATCGTGCCGACCGGCAGAACGAGGCGGCGACTCAACACTCCATCGAGGCCGGATCCCAAGTGTGGCTGTTCTTAGACAGAGTCAAGGAAGGGTACGCCAAGAAACTGGCTCACCTGTGGCATGGACCGTTCCGTGTGGCGGAAATGACGAATGAGTATGCAGCTCGCTTGGAAATCGTTGGTACAGACTACCACTCTGTTTCCGGTGGTGCACATCTCCAAGTTGAAGCCTGTCAGGACATTCCCAGACCGACCGAAGATCCAGCTGACGGTGGACGAAGCGGATCGTTTAGACTTCGACGAAGCCTTGTTACCGGAGGACAGCTGGGGAGCGTGATCTGGAAGACGGCGAGTTTGAAGTCGAGCGGATCGCGGACGTCCGGACCGGACGACCCACTCGGTATGGCCGGATCCGACGAGAATTCCAAGTTTTCTGGAAGGGGTACGAGGACCCTACCTGGGTAGATGAAGCAGACCTGAACTGCGGCGCGTTACTGCATGAGTTCCTCCAAGAACGGAGCAAAAGGAACCGCTTCCAAGCGATGCAGTCGCATGAGGAGGAGTAGCCGAGGTGGTGGATCTTCTATTGGTGAGGGCGCTCGCCATTGTGGAAGAAGAAGACTGGCAGCCTACTGCGAGTGGACGCATTGTGTATTTACATGTGAAGAAAAGAAGGTTGACCTCTGAGTGGGGATCGGATGCCAGCTAGGTCGATGCCCGATCACTTACTCAGATCTCAGGCGGATCCTTGGGTTCTGAAGTTGGATCCTTGGGTCCTAAGGCGGAATCCTCGGATCTCCGAGTTGGATCCTTGGGTTATGAAGTCGGATCCTTGGGTTCTGAAGTCGGATCCTGGGGTTTTTGAAGTTGGATCCTTGGGTCCTAAGGCGGGATCCTCGGATCTCCTAGTTGGATCCTTGGGTTCTGAAGTCGGATCCTCGGGTTTTTGAAGTTGGATCCTTGGGTCCTAAGGCGGGATCCTCGGATCTCCGAGTTGGATCCTTGGGTTCTGAAGTCGGATCCTCGGGTTTTGAAGTTGGATCCTTGGGTTCTGAAGTCGGATCCTCGGGTTTTGAAGTTGGATCCTTGGGTCCTATGGCGGGATCCTCGGATCTCCGAGTTGGATCCTTGGGTTCTGAAGTCGGATCCTCGGGTTTTGAAGTTGGATCCTTGGGTCCTATGGCGGGATCCTCGGATCTCCGAGTTGGATCCTTGGGTTCTGAAGTCGGATCCTCGGGTTTTGAAGTTGGATCCTTGGGTCCTAAGGCGGGATCCTCGGATCTCCGAGTTGGATCCTTGGGTTCTGAAGCCGGATCCTTGGGTTTTGAAGTTGGATCCTAAAGTCTTTTGACAATGGGCCTCACTATCGTTTCTTGGACGATTGAAGTTAGAGTGTGCGGATCCTGAGTGAAAAAGCCAGAGTGGACGAGAAATATATGGGAGTCGTGGCCGCAGCAGGGTCAGAAGGAGCTTGGTCACAATGAGGGCAAGGAAGTTGGGTTGTAGAGCGATCTTGGACGAAGAACACCGTGGTGTACGCGAAAGAACTGGCGTCGGCGGACCGATCCATTTTTGCTGAAGTGGTGATTTGAAGAAGTGGCGGATCGGACTGAGAATTTGTATGGGAACGACGTGATGCCGTCGTGCGGCAACAACCTCGTCCCAGGGGCGATTGTGGTGAAGTGGATTTGTGGTAAAGTGGATTCAAATCAAACCGGATACGACGCAGAACGACCACGATGATGGGTGACGTGCGACAGTGGTGCTACGATAAGGACAGGTCCCTGGAACTGGATACCTATTCTAGGGCGGACCCTAAGTTAGGACCCACTTGGCCTAGCTTACCTACGTTCGGATCCCACAGTTCTAAGTGCGGATCCGGTGATCCTAAGTGCGGATCCGGCAATCCTTAAGTGCGGATCCGGCAGTCCTAAGTGCGGATCCGGCAGTCCTTAAGTGCGGATCCGGCAGTCTTAAGTGCGGATCCGGCGGATCCGCAGTCCTGGATCCGGATCCGGCGGTCTTAAGTGCAGATCCGGCAGTCTTAAGTGCAGATCCCGCGGTCCTAAGTGCGGATCCTTCGAACCCCCAGATCCCGAGATCCAGATCCAAGATCCTCGGATCCCGAAGCCGGATCCCCAAGATCCAAGATCCCGAGATCCAGATCCAAGATCCTCGGATCCTGAAGCCGGATCCCCAAGATCCAAGATCCAGAGATCCAGATCCAGGATCCTCGGATCCTGAAGTCGGATCTTTGGATCCTGAAGCTGGATCCTCGGATCCGAACTCGGATCCTCAAGATCCAAGACATCGACATAGTGGAGAAGTTGCAGGAGAGCCAGCATGATCTAAGATAGAGATTTGCGATGGGCAAGATAGGGTACAGGATGAGGAACTGGATAACCATAAATCAGAGAGTCGAATTTACCTTCTAGTGCGCAAGTGGTTTTCTTCGGGACTTAAGTCAAGGGAAGAGGATAGTGTATTGGCCTCCCCTTAGTCTTCCTGCAAGTTTCTTCGCATACCTAGCTACAGCTAAGACCGGATCCCCGATTTGGCCGGCTTACCTTACGCTAGTGAAGACCCCGGATCCAACGGTGTTGATTGCTTAACCGCAGGATCCCTCGACCTCTCAACACCCTCAAGACCAACCGCTACAGGAGGCGGCAAGCAAGACAGTAAAGGAAAGGAAAAGGACCCCACACCCACCAAGGCAACTCCGGATCCAAGGATCCACAAGATCTTCGAGTCCAAGACCAAGATCCCCCCAACCAGGACCCGTGTGCAGGAATACCCACGCAAGTCCAACCTCCTAAGTCCCGCCAAGGACGTTCAAGCCCTCACGCCTGTGTACAGTCTCCCGTTCCTGATAGAGCAGATCCCGCCCACTGACGGGTACACAAGGTGAGCCTCAGCAACCCCCACGGTTATCGGAGTACCCCCTCCGTTAGTCAGTGTCTGGGCGCCGTGTGTGAACGTTGGATCCCTGCTCATTCCAGCGGATCCACTACACCACAGTCTTGTGCGGGGGCGATGTAGCAGGAGATGGGGGCGGACTGAGAGCACGTTTGACCCCCCGTTCATCTTGAGCAGCGCGGAGCCGAGACACCATTTCGGTCAGGACGTTGGTAGTCGCCGATATGTTATCTTCCGCTTGATCGTAGTTCTCCTGCAGTGCTTGAAGACTCGCTTCTAACTCCTGCACTTCGGCATGGGTACCGATCAGATCGTCCTCTACGACAAACAGAATATGAGTGATCATGGTCAGGTGGAGGGGGATCTAGACTATATGCGCACCTAGACGAGTGGATCGCTGTCGCTCGGTGCTGAGATCCGCCTGTGCTCTGTCGCGATCTGCGAACGCTTGGTCTCGTTCTACGAGTAGGCGATCCCGCTCCGAAGTGACTCGGTTCAGTTCGGAGTTAGCGTGGGCGAGTTGATCGGTGGCTAGGTCACGTTCACCAGCGATACTGGTCAGGGAAGCGATCGCTCGGGCGGAGTCCGCCAAGGCTCGATCTCGCTCAGCCAGAGCCAATCGGGTGGGAGCCCCTGTCGAAGGCGTGGGGCTGGAATCCAGTTGGAGATGTGCAAGATCAGCCGAGATCCGGTTGTAGCTGGCCTTGGCAGTGACGGAGTCTTGCTTCGCCTCAGCCAGATCGCAAGCATGGATCCGGGCTTCCGCCTGGAGATCCTGGATCTCGTTGGTGGCTTGTTCCACCTCTTCAGTCAAACGATCCCGGTCCTCTGTAGCTCGAACTAGGTCTGCCTGGGCAGAGTTGAGACGCCGCGAGAACTCGTCG
The DNA here is from genome assembly GCA_018806915.1 of Phytophthora colocasiae. Lineage (NCBI taxonomy): Eukaryota > Oomycota > Peronosporomycetes > Peronosporales > Peronosporaceae > Phytophthora > Phytophthora colocasiae. The sequence goes on along the minus strand of JAGKQI010000026.1, from coordinate 112,918 downwards.
CGTTCCGATCGGAGCTGGTGAACCTGCATACGCAATCCATCGAGATCAGAGGCTTCCTCCGCGAGATCAGCGATCTCGCGCTCCAGACGCGCAATCTCGCCCTGCTGGTCTGCCCGGAACCGCTCCATGGCGTCGACATGCGCCCGAAGTTCCATGGCTTCACGACTTAGTTGATCACGTTCGCGCACCAGGCGATCCCGCCCTGGACTGCCCGGCATCGGCCCAGCCTCATCGGATGAGAGCGGGCGTGCGTGGTCTGGAGCCGGACCCGACGAACGTCGCGAGATGTCGGAATGGGGAGATGGCGGACCGTCGGGGGATCTTGGGGAATCGGGAGGTGTAGGCAAATAATCGCTCCCGGGATCACTTCCTTGCTGGCTCATGGAGACTGGAAGGGATCCGTTGATGGTGGTCGAAGTGTTGTCGGGGTGACTTGTGCCTTGGGCTGAAGATTGGAGAATGAGACCTGAAGTGGACCGAGACGGACCAACTTGCAGGCTGGGGGCGGATGTGGTGAAGCGCGAATAAGAAATCCGAGAAAAGGCAACGTCAGGCCCAGAGAGAGTCGGATCAAGCGACAGGGGCCTCTGGCGAAGCAAGATGTCAGTTGATGACCCCAGATTGCGCGAACGATGGCTGACGAATGGATCCAGATCGATGTTCGTCTGGATCTCGCCAGCGATGAATGGATGGCGTCTTGGTCGAGTGAGACTAAGTGATTGGAGAACCCGCCGTGCGGTCCCGCGTGGCGGCTCAGGGTCGGAGGAGAAAAGGGCGCCTTGCCTGAGATCGCATGAGAAGGCGATCAAGGCAGCAGAGGGTCGGGACCGGTGCGATCTATGGTGGGCCGGTGACAACATAACCGTGAGATGTTGCCGAGGGGACCTGATGGCAGTGTTAGTCGCATGGGGAGTGGTGATCAAGTCCGGGAAGCTCAAGACCTGAAATGTCGACGACACAGGCACGCGAGATCAAGTATGAAGGCTGCTGATCGAGATCATTGTTCAAGACGGTGGACCAAGATCGATGACCGAGATGGTTGATCGCCAGATCGGCTGATCGAGATCGGCAGATCGACAGATCGACAGATCGCCAGATCGGCAGACCGAGATCGCGATCAGGGGTTAGGTGAGATCGAGATCGAAGATCGGAGGGGCAGCTGTGTAGCCGGATGTCAGGTAATCGTAGGATAGCAGATGAGGATGGGACTAGTAGACATAGGAATAACCATAAACAGAATCGAATTTGCTCTGGACCTCACAAGTGCCTTCATCCAAGACTGGAACCGGGAATTACATTGGCCTACCAGCATCAAGAAGGTAAGGAGACGAGATCTAGCATAGAGGTTAATTCTGGATAATATATTGGCCAGTTTTACCCTATCTAGTGATCTATCCTTTAAGTGCTTATTACGGATCGGAAGGAATTGGCTGCTAGGCTGGACGATCCCGTCGACTCTCAACCCATCGTGTAACGGGGTTACATTGAAGAGTGACTTTAGTCACTCTTCCGAAGTGGATACATTTGGTGTGTCACACATCATGGTGACACGTGGCATGGCTCGCTCGCCACCTATCACCTTCTATATAGGTTAAAATATATATATCTTTTAGTTTCTATTGCAGGCAAATCTAACAATTATCTATAATATATTAATTCTTAAAACTACATAATCTTTAGAAAGTCTAACCAACTCTATGTGGACCGAGTGAACTGCCGTTCACTAGGAGTTTGTATACTCCAAGCCTTCCTCTGTGTGAAGTGCTGTGTGACCCCCGTCACACTTGGTAGCACTTGTAGTCAATCCTACGCCTACGCGGGTAGATTGATTACCTGAATCCTCTGTGGCCAGAAGTAGTTGGCCACCATGGATCGAAGTGAGTTTTCTCACTTGACCGACTCTCAGTTTGAGTCGGTCCGGAAGATGGCGGGCATCTTTGGGATGGATGCCTTCCGAAGCTTGGCGGCGGCGACGCAGGCCGAGCAGGTCGAACGCGTGGCGGCGTTCGACATCTACGAACGTGGGCTCATTGAGCACGTTCGAGGAACCTTTGAGGCTCCTGTGGTTGAACCGAGGCCGGTTCAACCCAAGCCTTTAAGACTCAAGGTTCTTCCCTATGAAGGGAAAGAAGGTGAAAACCTTCACTTCTGGATCCGAGAAGTTGAGCTCGCCATGGAGGCGGCTCTCATCTCGGTGGAGCGACTTCGGGTCGCTTTCGCGCTGTCTAACCTCGGGGGTCGAGCGAAGACATGGGCGTACACGCGCGAAGCGACGTCGCCTGGATGTTTTACATCCTGGGCCCAGCTGTGCGAACAGCTTCGGGCCGCATTCCTCCCGGCGAACTATGAGTATCGCCAGCGGTCACGCTTCCTAGCCTGCAAGCAAGGGAAACGTGACCTGCACGAGTACATCCAAGAGATGCGCGTTCTCGCGGCATCTCTGGTAGGGAACCCCCTACCTGAACACATCCAAGTAACTGTGTTCATGGACGGCTTAAGAGTAAGCCCGGCCCGCACGCAACTGTTCCGCGTGCAGGCCAGTACGATGGAGGAGGCGATTCAAGTCGCGCTCCAGGAGGAGTAGAGCCATGCACAGGCTCAGACTCGTGCCTCTGCCTGGCTAGGCCACAGCGGACCGACGGCGGCGTCGGCCAGTGCTCCTGGGAATGGAGCAGGCTCGGGACCAGCCCCTATGGACTTGGGTCTCGCCGAGCAGAAACGCATCCGCTGTTTCGAGTGCGGGCGTTTCGGACACTTCGCACGTGTCTGCCCCTCTGGGGGGCAATGGAAGAGGTCTTCCAAGCCTCAAGGCTCTAAGGGCCGCTGGAAGAAGCCGGCGCCCAAGAGTCAGGGAACGCCGGGGACCAGTAGGGCGCCCCACCCTACTGGGGAAACACTAAGTCCCCATGAGGGTGGTGCGGGAGGCACACGCAGTGGGACAGCCCCAGAGAGTCTTGGGACTCTCAAAGCGGAGAGAAGAGCAGCGGTGGGCTGCTGGTGGTACACGCGAGTGTACGGGGGTTTAACAACCCCTTTAGAGTCTTGATAGACTCTGGGGCGAGCAAGAACTTTGCTCGCCGACAAACTGTCGCAAGGAATCGCGGCAAGTTTGAGGACGCTCTACGTGAGCGAGGGAAGTGGGCTAGTCGTCGTACGACTAGCCGATGGTACTGATGGTGGAAGTACCAAAGGTCCAGGTGGACCTGGCTGTGAAGTTTGAGGACTTCGACAGCGTGGAGTCGTTCATTGTCCTCGAGATGGACAAGTACGACTTGATCCTAGGGATGCCGTAGCTTGAGAAGCACGAGCCCTGGATCGATTGGCGCGGCAAAGCCATTGGGGCTAGCCGGCCTGCAGTCTCTGACAGAGCTTTGGTGAGTCATGTTCCCACCTCTGTCAGGACTAAGGGCGTTCGCTGGAAACGCCAGGACGCGGCAGCGTCCGAGGAGTATTTGTGGGCTGGTGTAGTCGGTGCTACATCGCCCCACACGAGAAGTGATCGTGGGCCATGGATGGCCGGGGCAACGGGCGGAGGCCCTTGCCCTACGTGTGGGTCTGCAACGATAGCAGGGCCCCACGCACGAAGTCGCAGCGACGTACAGGCTGCGACTGTGGTAGTGCCGGAGCACTAACCAGGTGGGTAACTTAGGTCCACAAGCGGATCAAAGAGTTCCGCAGGAAGCCAAGATGGCTCGCGATGCCGAAGTAGTGGCATCGCCAGGCGTACGAGAAGTAGTTCGACGCCAGGTCGCTCAGACCATAACTGTTGCGGGTAACAGAGTTCCGCATGGAGCCACGAGGGCTCGTGATGCCGAAGTAGTGGCATCACCAGGCGTGAGAGAAGTAGTTCCACGCAAGGTCGCTCAGACCATAACTGATCAGGAAGACACCAAGGGTGCTTCCGATGCGGGTAACGCAGTTCCGCACGGAGCCATGAGGGCTCGTGATGCCATCGTAGTGGCATCACCTGGCGTGGGTAAGTTAACCCCACGCCATGGTCGTAAGCCGGGGTTGGTAGAATACCATCCCGAAGAAGTCCACGAGGACTTGGGACAGGAGCTAAAGGCTCCTAGGTCACAGTCGGTCGAAGAATGCTATCACATCTTCGACGGCGTGACCGGGCATCGCGTAAAGGCGGGGGCCATCGAGTTGGCACCCCTGCCTGAGGTATCAGAGCTATTGAACCTCGAGGAAGTCGCGATGGAGGACTTCCTGGCCGAGTTGAAGGCCGGGGAGATATCGGAGATGGTTCTCCTTGAGGCCGGAGCCCACTCCAGAGGAGTTGAACTCCTCCTCAGTGATGGACGAAGACGTCCTGGAGGAGTTCCGAAGCAACGTGCGTCGCGCACGGGCTCCGAGATTCTGAAGAATCCAAAGGATCCGCTGTATCCTTTAGTGAAGGAGTTTGAGGACGTGGTGTCCAAGGACCCACCCTCAAAGCTCCCACCAGACCGAGGATCAGGCACGAGATTGATCTCGTGCCAGGCACAAAGTATTGTGTCACGCGTCAATGGCCCCTGCCCGAGAGCAGAGCGACGTCATTGACGCGTTCTTCGCCGCTAAGGCGAAAGCGGGAATGGTGCGGGAATCGAAGTCCCCGCACTCGACGCCAACCTTCTGCGTTCGCAAGCCGAACGGGAAGTGGCGTCTGGTTCATGCTTACAATAAGCTGAACAGCGCGACTGTGCCAGTACAGACGCCGATCCCTCGCAAGGATGTGTTGTTGAACAACATGGCCGGCTGCACGCTGTATAGCGCGCTGGATCTGGTGGATGGATACTACCAGATCCTGATGCGGAGTGTGATATCCCGCTCACGGCCGTGAGCACGCCGAGCGGTATGCTCTGGGAGTGGCTGGTAATGCCACAAGGTCTATCCAACGCACCAGCGACCTTCAATCGCTTGGTCACACAGTTGTTTAGACCTTTGCGTGCGTTCACGCAGACGTACTTTGACGATATATTCGTCCATAGCCGTGCCGAGGAGGCAAGACGGCTATAGAGGTGCATCGAGAGCACCTCCGTCGAGTGTTTGAGGTCATGAGAGCTAACAAGCTCTATGCCAACATCGACAAGTGCGTCTTCGCAGCTGAGGAGATTAAGGTCCTCGGCTGCTTCGTCAGCAGCGTCGGGGTCCGAGCGGATCCTGACAAGGTCAAAGCCATTGCGGCATGGCCTGTTCCTCGGTCACAGAAGGACCTGAGGAAGTGGTTGAGCTTAGCCAACTACTTGCACAAGTACAGTGCTGGCTATGCGGGACTCGCAAAGCCTTTGTCGGACCTTCTGAAGAAGGAGGCCGAGTGGTGCTGGGAGCGCCAGCACCAGGATGTTTTGATAGCATCAAGGCGAGCTTGCAATGCGCGCCCGTCCTGGCGTTGCCGGACGATGCCAAGTCGTTTAGCGTTGTCTGTGACGCTTCCGACTATGCAATTGGCTGTGCGCTATTGCAACAGGACGATGAGGGACGAGATAGGGTGATCTCGTTCCAGTCCAGGCAGCTGAAGGCTGCCGAACGGAATTATCCCGTTCACGACAAGGAACTCTTGTCGATGAAGTATGCCCTTGTCAAGTTCAGGGTGCATCTTCTGGGCTCAACCACGCGTCCTTGCGGACAGCCATCCATACGCCGCACTTATCGCAGCGGATGGCGCGTTGGCTGTCATTCTTCGCGGAGTATAACTTCCGCGTTGAATACAATCCTGGCAAGCTCAACACGCTTGCCGACGCTTTGTCGCGCAGGCCCGACTATGAGTTCGCTCATATTAGTCGGGCCACGACGGATCTTTACGATCGAATACGCTTGGCGTATCGGGACGATGACGCCCTCGCCCCTATTGTGCGGTATTTGTCCGCTGGCACGGATGCCAAGGTCGAATGGCTTACGCCTCGACAGCGGGCACGGCTCCACCGCTATGAGTGGGCCGATGGCCTGCTCCACTATCGGGTGGAGCCCGGGGATCCTCCGCGGGTCGTTGTTCCGAACGACGAGGATCTGAAGTATGATATACTTCACGAGGCACACGATGTGCCTTCGAGTGGCCACTTGGGCCGAGAGAAGACCTATCATGGGGTCTCTCTGATGTTTTGGTGGGCCCACATGTACAAGTGGGTGGCCAAGTACATCAAGACATGTGAAACATGTCAGCGCGTGAAGCCAGCGGGGCACGCGTCGGCTCCGCTGCAGAGCCTGCCAGTCCCACTGGACTGCTGGAAGTCGATGAGTCTCGACTTTGTCTTCGGCCTTCCGGCCGATGACCAGAAGAACACCGGCATTGTGGTGTTTGTATGCCGGTTGAGCAAGATGGTGCATCTTGCTCCGGTCTCTGAGACCATTACCGGGGAACAAACTGCGAAGTTGTTCCTTGATAAGCGTCTTCCGCTATCACGGGTTGCCTGAGACTGTTGTCTCTGACCGCGACCCGCGGTTTACCGCTGCGTTTTGGAAAACGCTGTTCCAATTGCTTGGAACACGGTTGACGATGTCAACAGCGGACCATCCGCAGACCGGATGGTCAGACTGAGCGCGTCAACCGAGTGGTTGAGGACGTGCTGCGCAGTGTTTGCGCTGAGGCGCCGCGCTCTTGGTCAGCGCAGCTGCCTATGGTTGAGTTTGCACTCAACAACGCGGTACACGCGTCAACGGGGTTCACGCCGTTCTACTTGAATGGGCTTCGAACCCCCAGGTGCCGCTCACACTGGGTGGGGCACCGCGGCTTCGAGAGTGGGGAGAGGCTCGGAAAGAGCTTTCCTCCCAGGTTTCCGGTGTGGAACCAGCCGCGTTGCGGAAGAAGTTGTCGACATTTGTCGGCAACAGGCTGAATGTGATCAGCCGGGTGCGAGATGCAATGGCACTCGCACAGGACAAGCAAAAGGAGTACTCAGACCAACATGGGAGAGGAAACTTAAGTGTATTTAATGTGGGTGACTTAGTGCTACTCGACACTAGGAACCTACCTCTTAACACTGTTAGCTCCACGGTGAGCAACAAGTTGAAGCATCGCTTCATTGGACCCTTTAAGGTCCTGAGTAGGCACGGTGCTGCCTACACGATCGACTTGCCTAAGTCGATGACGACCCACCGACGTTTTATGTGGGTCGTCTGAAGCGGTACCATGACCCTCAGGGTCATGCGGCCCCTCAAGAGGTTGAAGGCGGCCGCGAGGAGGAGAGTGAACCTCCTCGACGCGAGGTTGAGCGTCAGGCGCCGAGCGCCCCAGGTAATAGGGAGTTTGGTGACTCCCAGGGGCGAAGCCGTACCCAGGCGGAAGGTACGAGCGGTGTGGATACACCGAGGGGCCAAAGGAGTAGGCCCCTCAGGCGAGAGTCGAACGACGACTGGGAGTACGCGTACGGTTGCGACTCCCGGCGAGACATCGTCGCCTGAAGGTCGTAGACCTCTTGACGAAGAGAGTCGGCGCCCGCGAAGGGGCACTACGGTCTACACGACCATGAAGATCCTGCATCGCGAGACGCAGGTCTTCCAACTGGCGCAAGACACCAGGCAGGTCGGCTGCAGGGGCAGCTTGGCCGCCATGCTCAAGACCAAGAGCACCCTCAAGCGCAAGGACACGCGCTCGGAGGAGACGGATCTCCTCCTGTTGCTCAGCAACAAGTTGGTCAAGAGGCCCAGTCGAAGGCCTCTGAGTCCCCAACGTCGGGGACGGCTCGAAAGAGCAGTCGAGCGAGGCCTCCTCCGGCTTTGCTTGACCGGAACGGAGAACGCCACTACCATGTGGAGCGGGTTCTCCCGGAGCGGCGTCGCGGTGGGAAGCGCCAGCTCCGAGTGAAGTGGCGCGGGTACCCTGCGTCGCAGAGTACCTGGGAGCCGATTGAGCGGCTCCAGGTTGACTGCCCGAAGGCTGTCGCGTGCTGGGAAGAGGCACGGCGGCAGCCTCGTAAGTAGTCCGCGGCTTCTTAGCCGCTGAACGGGGTTGGAACACAGATGTATGTGTTCCATACCCGCGCTCATTGTGAGCGCTGGACTGAGACTCAGTTCTCAGTCGCTCCATCTTATGATGGAGCTGCCGTTTGCCTACGAGGTGGGCAAACTGGACACGAAGGTCCCGGAGGCGGAGGATGTCCTCCAGGTGATCTTCGTCACGGAGTTTGTGGTACTCCTGGGTTGACTTGACTGTCAACCGGACCCATTGCCAAAAGAGGCCCTCAGCGTCGACCCACGACGCAGTGTTCTCTGGGAGAACCCATGGGTAACCCCATGTGGGCTTGAGACCACCCTTAGTCTCAGGCTTCTTAGGTGAATTCCTTGAGAGGAATTCGGTGCTGTGCTAGAAGCACGCACCTGGCAACAGAGAGGTTGCCTTGAAAGAGAGGTTCTTTCTGAACCAAGGCCCGCTCATAGGCGCCTTTGGAGGTATGGCCCCCTATGAGAGGACGTGGGTCCTGGAGCTGCTCGAGATACGCAGCAGCTCCCGAGCCTTGATCGGGCGGGTAGTATCCCCGCTGGTGGGCAGAGTCCTCATCGTGTTGATGAGACTCACGTGCGACCGTTGGTGCGGTGCGCATTGGCTGTTGAGCAGCCTGAAAGAGCTCTTGCTGCTCATCGAGATCGTTAGTGATCTCTTGGGGCTCGCGGATGAGCCCCTCCTCCTCATCGGCGTCATCGTCGACGTCGTCGGGGCCGAAGATCTCTTCGAGCTCCCTTCTCCTTGTCATGTCTTGACGAGGAGACTGTGAAGCATGACGCTTCTTGGAGTTGGTGCTGGGCACCTTCTCCTCTGCCAGAATGGCCCGGCGCGTTCGCGCCCTTCAGCAAGTGTCAGATGTCTGACAGGTGGTGGCGTAGTGTCGCCACCACGGCCGCTGGTGTTGTCGGGAGACTTGGACGCGGTGTCCTTGTCTCCATGGTGCTCCTCCGTGGTCGGAGCACCCGCCGCAGGCTTGCCCTCGGCGTCGCCGTTGTCGCTCTCGTCGCCCGAGTAGCTGACAAGAGTCGCTTCCTGTTCGGAAGGACTCCAGGAACCGGGACTATTGTCCTATACTCGAACCGAGGATTCGGTCGAGTATCAGGCGGCAGGGACGGAGACCTACTGCGCCTTTGGCTAGGGCTAGCCGTCGCAGCAGTGCTGCTGGGCGAGCTAAGATTCTGGAGGCCACATCGGTGGCCTCATGAAGTGCCGAAGCCTTGCCGCGAGGCTTGGCTGGCTTGGAAGTTGGCTTTGCAGCCTTCTTCCGTGAAGACGCTTGCGCGTCTGGGTTTGCACCCTTTGCAGACATGTTGCTGGGCTTCCGAGGAAGCCTGGTACGCGTTGGCAGTGCGCCCTGTGCTCTGTGAGAGCAGAAGCCGCAGCGATAAGAGCTGGCGGCAGGTCGATCGATTTCGACATTGAAGAGAGAAATGTGAAAGGGATTTTCTCTCGTCTCTGATTGGACGAGAGTCGAATCTAAGTGGGGGAGGATGTAACGGGGTTACATTGAAGAGTGACTTTAGTCACTCTTCCGAAGTGGATACATTTGGTGTGTCACACATCATGGTGACACGTGGCAGGTGGCTCCGCAGCCACCTATCACCTTCTATATAGGTTACACTATAGATATCTTTTAGTTTGTATTGCAGGCCAAGCTAACAAGTATCTATAATATATTCAGTCTTAAATCTACCTAATCTTTAGTTAGTCTCCCCAAGTCTTTGGGGACCGAGTGAACTGCCGTTCACTAGGAGTTTGTATACTCCAAGCCTTCCTCTGTGTGAAGTGCTGTGTGACCCCCGTCACACATCGAGACCTCCGCTATAGGAAGCGGCAAGCATCGTAAAGGAAGGGACCAGATCCCCAACATTGGACCTTTGGAAGACCTAGATCGAAGATCAGGCGACCGGATCAAGGCTCGAGTATTCGCCTGTGACCCGGATCAACCCCTCTGAGGTAGAGTGAAGTATTCCCACGCTATCTCATCACCCCTGCGTCACCCAAGACATTCTTCTCGTCCCAAGACATCTTCAGAAGTTACCTGGAAGAGCGTAACCCGCCTACCGACGGGTACACAAGGTGAACACTACACGCAACAAGATCACGGATCATCGGGGGACCCCCTCCGTTAGTCGGTGTCTGGGCGCAAGTGGCGATCGCGATCGGCCTCAACCAGATTTTGGCCAGATCCGCTCCACCACATGAACAGCGACCTCGATCGTGATCTGATGTACCCCTGCGATCCGTGATCCGGCCTCGCATTCACGACTATCCTGTTGGTGGGGAGCGCCCCCAGTGCTGATCTGCTTTGGTCGGAGCGACGCTTCGGCAGATACCGCGCCCCGAGAAATCCTTAAGTCATTGAAAGGTAACCGTACCCTGTCACCATAGTGATACGCACGTTCTCCTACCCAGGAAGAACACGCGGCACCTAAGACATCGTCAGGTGGGGAGTTTGGTTTGGGTCAACTTACCCAGTGCTGATCTGCTTGTCTTCTGACGCGGCGAGATATATCCTCCGGAGATTGCCTTCAGAATCGGATCCGTCCGATCCGGATATTCTTCCGATTCCGAGCTCGGATCGGTTGGATCGCCCGTACCACCGCCCGGGTGGGTGCTGCAGGGGCATTGGCCGGTGCCTTTTGTCTGTACTTCGATCCAAACGCGGATTTACGCTGTCTGCTTTTCGCCCGTTCCCGGGCACGAAGTACCTCCTCCAGTTCATCGACGTCGCTCAGTCGGAGTAGGGTCAGCCGATCAGCTAACTCCGGATCTCCCAATGTCTCGATGTAGTGGTCTACATGTTCCCGGTGGGCCTTAGGGCTCCCATCCTTGATCTTCAGTCTAGCGCGTAAAGCTGCCACGTTGAGCCGGTAGAGATAATCGAGAGGGGTCTCTTCCGATCGCTTGCGAGCGTGATAGTATTGCCACGCGACCTACATACCCAACCCACAATATTGGGTCTGGAAACTGTCCAACAGATCTGCCCACTTGGTTTTCGTCGTTCGACTGAGCCGCCTGTACCAATTCTTTGCTGGTCCCACCATCAGATCTGCAAATGTGAGGCATTTCTTTTCTTCCGTGGCCTGATCGCGCTGGAACGCCGACTTGACCTTACCGATCCAGGCCCGGGCGCAATCTTCATCTAGGTATTTACCCGCAAAATCTTTTAGATCCGAGATCGCTGAGATTCGGACCCGCTGGATCATCGAAGACCCTCCTTGACCGATCGCCGCAGATGCGATTTGCTGCTCGACTCGACATCTGCCCACCGGAATTCGGTATACCCAGATCGTCCGGATCGTATTCCCATGCGTCAGGATCTGAGGCCGTAACGGACTCCATATCAACATCCAACTCCCCTTTGATCGGCGATCGGGGTGTCGCGAGACTCCGTTCCTTTAAGAAACGATCCATCGCCACTTGGAAGTAGTCGTCTAGCTTGTTGGCCGATCCTGTGGAATTAGTTGTCGGCGCGGTCTGGTCTGTCCGGATCCGGCGATTTTCTTGCTGATCAGACGTCTTCGCCTCCAGTTCGTAGCCACCGATCGTGTATCTTGTTTCTTCATACGCGATTTCAGGAATTTGGCGCCGGAGGGGCCCAACGACATGCGTTGTAGCCTTCTCGGGCTGTCGGAGTCTGGTTCCGAGGTCGCTGACGCGTAGCATGACGATCCAGTCTGATAACCTGGATCGGGCGTCAGTGGCGTTCGCCGACCAAGATCTTGAGGGAATCGAATAGATCACGGGTCGCAGATTGAATCGCTTGCAGTTCCAAGTCAAATAGAGAGTTTGGGTCGAACTCTCCAGCCACTAAACCAGCTTCTAAGAGCAGATCAAGTAGAATCTTTACTGCGTTCAGGCGGTCCGAGCTAGTCCGGGGCTTCGACACCGGGCTGGTGAGGTTACCGATCTGGCGGACTTGTATGATCGTAAGAACGGGATCGTTAAGCAAGGTCTCACTTAGCATCTTCCTGTAATAGGCCTGCTCGATCGCGTCCTTGGTGATCGTCTAACCTGGGTTGATCACATCTTCTGGCTCTGAATCTGGAGCTTTCAATTTCGTCCGGGTGCTCTTGATCTTCTTTTTCTTGGTCGATCTTAAAGCAACAGCGGACTTGGTGAGCAGATTAGGTTTCAGCTTTGCTGATTCCTTATCGCTCGTGTGCGGATCTCGATTTTCATCGAGATCCGCGGTGGCCCTCGCAAAGGCCTTGGGAGGTCACCAGAAGATCCGGGCATGCGCACCATTGTGGTGGAGCGGATCTGGCCAAAATCTGGTTGAGGCCGATCGCGATCGCCACTTGCGCCCAGACACCGACTAACGGAGGGGGTCCCCCGATGATCCGTGATTTTGCTGCGTGTAGTGTTCACCTTGTGTACCCGTCGGTAGGCGGGTTACGCTCTTCCAGGTAACTTCTGAAGATGTCTTGGGGCGAGAAGAATGTCTTGGGTGACGCAGGGGTGATGAGATAGCGTGGGAATACTTCACTCTACCTCGTAGGGGTTGATCCGGGCCGTAGGCGAGTTCTCTAGCCTTGGTCCGGTCGCCTGGTCTTCGATCCAGGTCTTCCAAAGGTCCAATGTTGGGGATCTGGTCCCTTCCTTTACGATGCTTGCCGCTTCCTATAGCGGGGGTCTCGATGGGTTGAGAGTCGACGGGATCGTCCAGCCTAGCAGCCAATTCCTTCCGATCCGTAATAAGCACTTAAAGGATAGATCACTAGATAGGGTAAAACTGGCCAATATATTATCCAGTTATAACCTCTATGCTAGATCTCGTCTCCTTACCTTCTTGATGCTGGTGGGCCAATGTAATTCCCTGTTCCAGTCTTGGATGAAGGCACTTGTGAGGTCCAGAGCAAATTCGATTCTGTTTATGGTTATTCCTATGTCTACTAGTCCTATCCTCATCTGCTATCCTACGATCTCCGGCTACACAGCTGCTCTTCCGATCTTAGATCTCGATCTCACCTAACCCTTGATCGCGATCTCGATCTACCGATCTGCCGATCAGTCGATCTCGATCATCGATCTTGGTCAACAGTCTTGGTCAACCGTCTTGGACAATGATCTCGATCAGCAACCTTCATACTTGATCTCGAATACCTGTGTCGTCGACATTCAGGTCTTGATCTTCTTGGACTTGAACACCGCTCCCCATGCGACCAATGTTGCCACCATGTCTTCTCGGCAGCACCTCACGGTTATGTCGTCACCGATCCACCATAGATCGCGCCGGTCCCGATCCGCCGCTGCCTTGATCTTCTTCTCATGCGTGGGACCGTACGGTGGTGTTCTCTGATCGCTTAGTCTCACTCGACCAAGACGTCATCCATCATTCCCCTGCCCGCTGGCGAGATCAAGACGAACATCGATCTGGATCCATTCGTAAGCCGTCGTTCGCGCAATCTGGGGTCAACAGCTGACATCTTGCTTCGCCATAGGCCCCTGTCGCTTGATCCGACTCTCTCTGGGCCTGACATTGCCTTTCTTGGATTTCTTATTCGTGCTTCACCACAAAACCACAGGGCGGCTGGCGCTTCGTTCATGCGTACAACAAGCTGAATGATACGACGATACCGGCGCAGACGCCGATACCGCGAAAAGATGTTATTATCAATTCGATGGCCTTGAGCACTTTCTTCAGTGCTCTAGATCTGCGTGATGGATTCTATCAGATCCTCATGCGTGAGAGGGACATCCCTCTCACAGCGGTAAGCACTTCAAGCGGTATGCTTTGGGAGTGGCTCGTCATGCCACAGGGGCTTAAGAACGCCCCTGCGACGATCAATAGATGCGTGACACATCTATTGCGCTTGGTGCGCGACTTCGCACCGAGCTACTTCGACGACGTGTTCGTCCACAGCCGGGCTGTGAACGGGAAGACGGACATTGAGGAAACATAGCTCTCCGCGAACCTAAAGCAGTGTATCTTCGGAGCGAGCGAGATACCCGTGCTGGAGTGTCTCGTGGGGAAAGACGGCGTGCGCCCTGACCCAGAGAACGTCAGAGTGATCAATGGCCCACGCCATCCAGTGTGAAGGAACTGAGGCAGGTCTGTTGCAGGTGATCCAATACGATCCCGCAATGATTAGGGTAAGATGTTTACGCCACCGATGATTAGACGAGTAGGATGATTGGACGAGTACAGAATGTTGGTGATTGGATGCACCAAATGATTGGATGCAGACCAGGTAGAGAAGACAGTGTAAGCTCATATCAATCAATCACTTCTGAATTTCCATTCTACCCCTCAAGTGACTTCCCTCGCCTCGGCCTCCTCGCCTCAAGCCTCGGCAGTCCTCCCCTCCCAAGACAACCTCTGTGACGACCTTCTTCAGGTTATGAGCCCAAGCACGATGTCATCTGTCCAAGATACCAAGATCTCCATCGACAAGTTCAACGGCGAGAACTACGCCACGTGGAACCGTTACATGCGTGGCGTGTTCCTGACCAAGTCGGTGTGGAATGTGGTAAACCGCGAGACGACGCCTACGTTCACGGACTCCAGGGCCAAGGACGAGTATGTCAAGTCGAGCAACGTCGCCTTCGGTCTGATGCTCCTCCACATGGACGCGGACTACCATCATGTGGTTGACGACTACGAGGAAGCCTGGGTCGCGTGGGCGCGCTTGCGTACCCTTTACGGTGGATCGCAGAAGGCTGGACGCATTTATCTCAAGCGTCAGCTCTTCAGCATGGAGATGGCAGAAGGCGGAAACATCCTTCATCATTGCAACGAGGTCCTCAACATCAGCGCGAAGCTTAGCAGTATCGGCGCCAAGATGGAGGACGAGGATGTGGCGATCTGCTTGCTGCGCAGTCTGCCCAAGAGCTACGAGAACGTCGTGCTCAACATGGAGATGAGCAATGCAGAGCTGCGGACGCAAGATGTGGTGAAGGTACTCACGAATGAGCATATCAAGCGACAAGCGGCGACGAGAAGACTGCGGCGGTGAAAATCGAGGAAGCAGCAAAGGCCTTCAACGCCTAGCGTCAAACTCGCCGGTGTGACTACTGCGGAAAATTGGGGCACCTGATCGACAAGTGCTGGACCAAGCAGAAAGAAGAAAATCGAGGAGCACGACGCGGCCGAGGTGGTCGCGGTGCCAGCAACGTTGAGTGGTGCGACGACGATGACGACTACATCGCGTTCGCGGTCTCCATATCGACAGCGTGTGGAGTGTCGTCGGGCAAGAAGTTTCAAGGCTCATGGGCGATCGACAGTGGTGCAACCCACCACATTTGCAACGACAAGTCCAAGTTCATCGACATCAACTTGCGCGACTAAGGCGAACTCACTGTTGCCAACGGTCAGACGGCCAAGATTTTAGGAGTTGGTACCGTTGTACAACAAGTGATTCTGCCCAACCGAAGTGTGCGTGACGTCCGAATTGAAGATGCTCTCTACGTGCCGAGTATGAACAAGAACCTGCTGTCTGTGCCTCAGATCAACCGAGGTGGAGCCTTCAAGGTGGTGTTTGACGGCTCCGAGATGCACATTGCGCGCAAGTCGTCGAAGAAGATCGTTGCTTCCGCGGACCTGATCGACGGACTCTACTGGCTACGAGTTCCCAAGGGTTCTGCCAATTCGACGACTACGGTCTTGATCAACAGTGTCGATATTCATGCGCGGATGGGTCATGCTCCGAACGACGTGCTACGGAAGATGGTTTCGAGCGGCATGATGACGGGCGCGAAAATGCCGACCTCGTCGAAGAACTCAAGCGGATGCCGCGGGTGTCAGCAAGGGAAGATGGTCCAAAAACCCTTTCCGAGTAACCCGGACAAGCCCAAGTACAAGCCATTCGAGTTCCTGCACTTCGACCTTTGTGGCCCCATGGAGAAAGAGTCGCTTGGTGGCAGCAAGTATCTACTGCTGATCACTGACGAAGCCAGCGGCTGCATGACGGGATTCTGTTTGCGCGCCAAGTCGGAGAGTGAAGACTGTCTGCGCAAGTTCATCGCTAAAGTGGAGCGCCAATTCGATGCCAGGGTCAAGTTCGTGCGTCATGACGGTGCCAAGGAGTTCGCGACCAACTCGCTCAAGGCCTTTTACGACAATCATGGCATTGAAGTCCAGCCGACGGTTCTGATATGCGCATCAGACGAATGCTACTGCGGAACGCGCCAACAGGACGATTGTGACTATCGGGCGCAGCATGCTTCACTTTGCACGTTTGGACAAGACGTTTTGGGCGGAAGCGGCGATGACGGCAATTTACATCAAGAATCGACTGCCGTCACCCAAGGTCCAAGGGAAGACGCCGTTTGAGATTGTGTACAAGAGGAAGCCCAACGTGAAGCACATGCGCGTTTTCGGGTGCAAGGCCTACGTCCTGACGCCGAAGGAGAAGCGACTCCAGTGGGACCCCAAGGCTCGTGAAGGAATTTTCATGGGCTATGAAGAGCGTTCGAAGGCGTATCGCGTTTATGACATCGAGGCGGGCCAGGTAGTGATTTCTCGCGATGTCACTTTCGACGAATCGACCTTCGACGACGCCAATGTTGTTGATGATGATGAAGATGTCGAAGATGCTGCGGATATCCTTGAAGACCTCGAGATTTCGAACGACCATGGAACGCGTGAAGTCAAGCAGGCGGGGAAACGCAAGGCTCGTTCTAACGCCGAGGATCGTGAACATGTTTGTCGACCGCGTCGCAGTGCTGGGTTAGAAGAAGCAAGCGCTCCGGACTCCGACCATCAAGAAGCCAAATCTGAAGACGATGATGATGATGACTCTGTTGCAGGTGATCCAATACGATCCCGCAATGATTACGGTAAGATGTTTACGCCACCGATGATAAGACGAGTAGGATGATTGGACGAGTACAGAGTGTTGGTGATTCGATGCACCAAATGATTGGATGCAGGCCAGATAGAGAAGCTCATATCAATCAATCACTTCTGAATTTCCATTCTACCCCTCAAGTGACTTCCCTCGCCTCGGCCTCCTCGCCCCAAGCCTCGGCAGTCCTCCCCTCCCAAGACAACCTCTGTGACGACCTTCTTCAGGTTATGAGCCCAAGCACGATGTCATCTGTCCAAGATACAAAGATCTCCATCGACAAGTTCAACGGCGAGAACTACGCCACGTGGAACCGTTACATGCGTGGCGTGTTCCTGACCAAGTCGGTGTGGAATGTGGTAAACCGCGAGACGACGCCTACGCTCACGGACTCCAGGGCCAAGGACGAGTATGTCAAGTCGAGTAACGTCGCCTTCGGTCTGATGCTCCTCCACATGGACGCGGACTACCATCATGTTGTCGACGACTGCGAGGAAGCCTGGGTCGCGTGGGCGCGCTTGCGTACCCTTTACGGTGGATCGCAGAAGGCTGGACGCATTTATCTCAAGCGTCAGCTCTTCAGCATGGAGATGGCAGAAGGCGGAAACATCCTTCATCATTGCAACGAGGTCCTCAACATCAGCGCGAAGCTGTTGCAGGTGATCCAATACGATCCCGCAATGATTACGGTAAGATGTTTACGCCACCGATGATTAGACGAGTAGGATGATTGGACGAGTACAGAATGTTGGTGATTCGATGCACCAAATGATTGGATGCAGACTAGGTAGAGAAGACAGTGTAAGCTCATATCAATCAATCACTTGAATTTCCATTCTACCCCTCAAGTGACTTCCTCGCCTCGGCCTCCTCGCCTCAAGCCTCGGCAGTCCTCCTCCCAAGACAACCTCTGTGACGACCTTCTTCAGGTTATGAGCCCAAGCACGATGTCATCTGTCCAAGATACCAAGATCTCCATCGACAAGTTCAACGGCGAGAACTACGCCACGTGGAACCGTTACATGCGTGGCGTGTTCCTGACCAAGTCGGTGTGGAATGTGGTAAACCGCGAGACGACGCCTACGTTCACGGACTCCAGGGCCAAGGACGAGTATGTCAAGTCGAGCAACGTCGCCTTCGGTCTGATGCTCCTCCACATGGACGCGGACTACCATCATGTGGTTGACGACTACGAGGAAGCCTGGGTCGCGTGGGCGCGCTTGCGTACCCTTTATGGTGGATCGCAGAAGGCTGGACGCATTTATCTCAAGCGTCAGCTCTTCAGCATGGAGATGGCAGAAGGCGGAAACATCCTTCATCATTGCAACGAGGTCCTCAACATCAGCGCGAAGCTTAGCAGTATCGGCGCCAAGATGGAGGACGAGGATGGGCGATCTGCTTGCTGCGCAGTCTGCCCAAGAGCTACGAGAACGTCGTGCTCAACATGGAGATGAGCAATGCAGAGCTGCGGACGCAAGATGTGGTGAAGGTACTCACGAATGAGCATATCAAGCGACAAGCGGCGACGAGAAGACTGCGGCGGTGAAAATCGAGGAAGCAGCAAAGGCCTTCAACGCCTAGCGTCAAACTCGCCGGTGTGACTACTGCGGAAAATTGGGGCACCTGATCGACAAGTGCTGGACCAAGCAGAAAGAAGAAAATCGAGGAGCACGACGCGGCCGAGGTGGTCGCGGTGCCAGCAACGTTGAGTGGTGCGACGACGATGACGACTACATCGCGTTCGCGGTCTCCATGTCGACAGCGTGTGGAGTGTCGTCGGGCAAGAAGTTTCAAGGCTCATGGGCGATCGACAGTGGTGCAACCCACCACATTTGCAACGACAAGTCCAAGTTCATCGACATCAACTTGCGCGACTAAGGCGAACTCACTGTTGCCAACGGTCAGACGGCCAAGATTTTAGGAGTTGGTACCGTTGTACAACAAGTGATTCTGCCCAACCGAAGTGTGCGTGACGTCCGAATTGAAGATGCTCTCTACGTGCCGAGTATGAACAAGAACCTGCTGTCTGTGCCTCAGATCAACCGAGGTGGAGCCTTCAAGGTGGTGTTTGACGGCTCCGAGATGCACATTGCGCGCAAGTCGTCGAAGAAGATCGTTGCTTCCGCGGACCTGATCGACGGACTCTACTGGCTACGAGTTCCCAAGGGTTCTGCCAATTCGACGACTACGGTCTTGATCAACAGTGTCGATATTCATGCGCGGATGGGTCATGCTCCGAACGACGTGCTACGGAAGATGGTTTCGAGCGGCATGATGACGGGCGCGAAAATGCCGACCTCGTCGAAGAACTCAAGCGGATGCCGCGGGTGTCAGCAAGGGAAGATGGTCCAAAAACCCTTTCCGAGTAACCCGGACAAGCCCAAGTACAAGCCATTCGAGTTCCTGCACTTCGACCTTGTGGCCCCATGGAGAAAGAGTCGCTTGGTGGCAGCAAGTATCTACTGCTGATCACTGACGAAGCCAGCGGCTGCATGACGGATTCTGTTTGCGCGCCAAGTCGGAGAGTGAAGACTGTCTGCGCAAGTTCATCGCTAAAGTGGAGCGCCAATTCGATGCCAGGGTCAAGTTCGTGCGTCATGATGGTGCTGGGCGAGTTCGCGACCAACTCGCCTCAAGGCCTTTACGACAATCATGGCATTGAAGTCCAGCCGACGGTTCGATATGCGCATCAGACGAATGCTACTGCGGAACGCGCCAACAGGACGATTGTGACTATCGGGCGCAGCATGCTTCACTTTGCACGTTTGGACAAGACGTTTTGGGCGGAAGCGGCGATGACGGCAATTTACATCAAGAATCGACTGCCGTCACCCAAGGTCCAAGGAAGACGCCGTTTGAGATTGTGTACAAGAGGAAGCCCAACGTGAAGCACATGCGCGTTTTCGGGTGCAAGGCCTACGTCCTGACGCCGAAGGAGAAGCGACTCAAGTGGGACCCCAAGGCTCGTGAAGGAATTTTCATGGGCTATGAAGAGCGTTCGAAGGCGTATCGCGTTTATGACATCGAGGCGGGCCAGGTAGTGATTTCTCGCGATGTCACTTTCGACGAATCGACCTTCGACGACGCCAATGTTGTTGATGATGATGAAGATGTCGAAGATGCTGCGGATATCCTTGAAGACCTCGAGATTTCGAACGACCATGGAACGCGTGAAGTCAAGCAGGCGGGGAAACGCAAGGCTCGTTCTAACGCCGAGGATCGTGAACATGTTTGTCGACCGCGTCGCAGTGCTGGGTTAGAAGAAGCAAGCGCTCCGGACTCCGACCATCAAGAAGCCAAATCTGAAGACGATGATGATGATGACTCTGTTGCAGGTGATCCAATACGATCCCGCAATGATTACGGTAAGATGTTTACGCCACCGATGATAAGACGAGTAGGATGATTGGACGAGTACAGAGTGTTGGTGATTCGATGCACCAAATGATTGGATGCAGGCCAGATAGAGAAGCTCATATCAATCAATCACTTCTGAATTTCCATTCTACCCTCAAGTGACTTCCCTCGCCTCGGCCTCCTCGCCCCAAGCCTCGGCAGTCCTCCTCCCAAGACAACCTCTGTGACGACCTTCTTCAGGTTATGAGCCCAAGCACGATGTCATCTGTCCAAGATACAAAGATCTCCATCGACAAATTCAACGGCGAGAACTACGCCACGTGGAACCGTTACATGCGTGGCGTGTTCCTGACCAAGTCGGTGTGGAATGTGGTAAACCGCGAGACGACGCCTACGTTCACGGACTCCAGGGCCAAGGACGAGTATGTCAAGTCGAGCAACGTCGCCTTCGGTCTGATGCTCCTCCACATGGACGCGGACTACCATCATGTGGTTGACGACTACGAGGAAGCCTGGGTCGCGTGGGCGCGCTTGCGTACCCTTTACGGTGGATCGCAGAAGGCTGGACGCATTTATCTCAAGCGTCAGCTCTTCAGCATGGAGATGGCAGAAGGCGGAAACATCCTTCATCATTGCAACGAGGTCCTCAACATCAGCGCGAAGCTGTTGCAGGTGATCCAATACGATCCCGCAATGATTACGGTAAGATGTTTACGCCACCGATGATTAGACGAGTAGGATGATTGGACGAGTACAGAATGTTGGTGATTCGATGCACCAAATGATTGGATGCAGACTAGGTAGAGAAGACAGTGTAAGCTCATATCAATCAATCACTTCTGAATTTCCATTCTACCCCTCAAGTGACTTCCCTCGCCTCGGCCTCCTCGCCTCAAGCCTCGGCAGTCCTCCCCTCCCAAGACAACCTCTGTGACGACCTTCTTCAGGTTATGAGCCCAAGCACGATGTCATCTGTCCAAGATACCAAGATCTCCATCGACAAGTTCAACGGCGAGAACTACGCCACGTGGAACCGTTACATGCGTGGCGTGTTCCTGACCAAGTCGGTGTGGAATGTGGTAAACCGCGAGACGACGCCTACGTTCACGGACTCCAGGGCCAAGGACGAGTATGTCAAGTCGAGCAACGTCGCCTTCGGTCTGATGCTCCTCCACATGGACGCGGACTACCATCATGTGGTTGACGACTACGAGGAAGCCTGGGTCGCGTGGGCGCGCTTGCGTACCCTTTACGGTGGATCGCAGAAGGCTGGACGCATTTATCTCAAGCGTCAGCTCTTCAGCATGGAGATGGCAGAAGGCGGAAACATCCTTCATCATTGCAACGAGGTCCTCAACATCAGCGCGAAGCTTAGCAGTATCGGCGCCAAGATGGAGGACGAGGATGTGGCGATCTGCTTGCTGCGCAGTCTGCCCAAGAGCTACGAGAACGTCGTGCTCAACATGGAGATGAGCAATGCAGAGCTGCGGACGCAAGATGTGGTGAAGGTACTCACGAATGAGCATATCAAGCGACAAGCGGCGACGAGAAGACTGCGGCGGTGAAAATCGAGGAAGCAGCAAAGGCCTTCAACGCCTAGCGTCAAACTCGCCGGTGTGACTACTGCGGAAAATTGGGGCACCTGATCGACAAGTGCTGGACCAAGCAGAAAGAAGAAAATCGAGGAGCACGACGCGGCCGAGGTGGTCGCGGTGCCAGCAACGTTGAGTGGTGCGACGACGATGACGACTACATCGCGTTCGCGGTCTCCATGTCGACAGCGTGTGGAGTGTCGTCGGGCAAGAAGTTTCAAGGCTCATGGGCGATCGACAGTGGTGCAACCCACCACATTTGCAACGACAAGTCCAAGTTCATCGACATCAACTTGCGCGACGAAGGCGAACTCACTGTTGCCAACGGTCAGACGGCCAAGATTTTAGGAGTTGGTACCGTTGTACAACAAGTGATTCTGCCCAACCGAAGTGTGCGTGACGTCCGAATTGAAGATGCTCTCTACGTGCCGAGTATGAACAAGAACCCGCTGTCTGTGCCTCAGATCAACTGAGGTGGAGAGCCTTCAAGGTGGTGTTTGACGGCTCCGAGATGCACATTGCGCGCAAGTCGTCGAAGAAGATCGTTGCTTCCGCGGACCTGATCGACGGACTCTACTGGCTACGAGTTCCCAAGGGTTCTGCCAATTCGACGACTACGGTCTTGATCAACAGTGTCGATATTCATGCGCGGATGGGTCGTGCTCCGAACGACGTGCTACGGAAGATGGTTTTCGAGCGGCATGATGACGGGCGCGAAAATGCCGACCTCGTCGAAGAATCTCAAGCGGATGCCGCGGGTGTCAGCAAGGGAAGATGGTCCAAAACCCTTTCCGAGTAACCCGGACAAGCCCAAGTACAAGCCATTCGAGTTCCTGCACTTCGACCTTTGTGGCCCCATGGAGAAAAGAGTCGCTTGGTGGCGTGGCAAGTATCTACTGCTGATCACTGACGAAGCCAGCGGCTGCATGACGGGATTCTGTTTGCGCGCCAAGTCGGAGAGTGAAGACTGTCTGCGCAAGTTCATCGCTAAAGTGGAGCGCCAATTGATGCCAGGGTCAAGATTCGTGCGTCATGACGGTGCCAAGGAGTTCGCGACCAACTCGCTCAAGGCCTTTTACGACAATCATGGCATTGAAGTCCAGCCGACGGTTCGATATGCGCATCAGACGAATGCTACTGCGGAACGCGCCAACAGGACGATTGTGACTATCGGGCGCAGCATGCTTCACTTTGCACGTTTGGACAAGACGTTTTGGGCGGAAGCGGCGATGACGGCAATTTACATCAAGAATCGACTGCCGTCACCCAAGGTCCAAGGGAAGACGCCGTTTGAGATTGTGTACAAGAGGAAGCCCAACGTGAAGCACATGCGCGTTTTCGGGTGCAAGGCCTACGTCCTGACGCCGAAGGAGAAGCGACTCAAGTGGGACCCCAAGGCTCGTGAAGGAATTTTCATGGGCTATGAAGAGCGTTCGAAGGCGTATCGCGTTTATGACATCGAGGCGGGCCAGGTAGTGATTTCTCGCGATGTCACTTTCGACGAATCGACCTTCGACGACGCCAATGTTGTTGATGATGATGAAGATGTCGAAGATGCTGCGGATATCCTTGAAGACCTCGAGATTTCGAACGACCATGGAACGCGTGAAGTCAAGCAGGCGGGGAAACGCAAGGCTCGTTCTAACGCCGAGGATCGTGAACATGTTTGTCGACCGCGTCGCAGTGCTGGGTTAGAAGAAGCAAGCGCTCCGGACTCCGACCATCAAGAAGCCAAATCAGAAGACGATGATGATGATGACTCTGTTGCAGGTGATCCAATACGATCCCGCAATGATTACGGTAAGATGTTTACGCCACCGATGATAAGACGATTAGGATGATTGGACGAGTACAGAGTGTTGGTGATTCGATGCACCAAATGATTGGATGCAGGCCAGATAGAGAAGCTCATATCAATCAATCACTTCTGAATTTCCATTCTACCCCTCAAGTGACTTCCCTCGCCTCGGCCTCCTCGCCCCAAGCCTCGGTAGTCCTCCCCTCGCAAGACAACCTCTGTGACGACCTTCTTCAGGTTATGAGCCCAAGCACGATGTCATCTGTCCAAGATACCAAGATCTCCATCGACAAATTCAACGGCGAGAACTACGCCACGTGGAACCGTTACATGCGTGGCGTGTTCCTGACCAAGTCGGTGTGGAATGTGGTAAACCGCGAGACGACGCCTACGTTCGTTCACGGACTCCAGGGCCAAGGACGAGTATGTCAAGTCGAGCAACGTCGCCTTCGGTCTGATGCTCCTCCACATGGACGCGTGGACTACCATCATGTGGTTGACGACTACGAGGAAGCCTGGGTCGCGTGGGCGCGCTTGCGTACCCTTTACGGTGGATCGCAGAAGGCTGGACGCATTTATCTCAAGCGTCAGCTCTTCAGCATGGAGATGGCAGAAGGCGGAAACATCCTTCATCATTGCAACGAGGTCCTCAACATCAGCGCGAAGCTGTTGCAGGTGATCCAATACGATCCCGCAATGATTACGGTAAGATGTTTACGCCACCGATGATTAGACGAGTAGGATGATTGGACGAGTGCAGAATGTTGGTGATTGGATGCAGACCAGGTAGAGAAAACAGTGTAAGCTCATATCAATCAATCACTTCTGAATTTCCATTCTACCCCTCAAGTGACTTCCCTCGCCTCGGCCTCCTCGCCCCAAGCTTCGGCAGTCCTCCCCTCGCAAGACAACCTCTACCACGACCTTCTTCAGGTTATGAGCCCAAGTACCATGTCATCTGTCCAAGATACAAAGATCTCCATCGACAAGTTCAACGGCGAGAACTACGCCACGTGGAACCGTTACATGCGTGGCGTGTTCCTGACCAAGTCGGTGTGGAATGTGGTGAACCGCGAGACGACGCCTACGTTCACGGACTCCAGGGCCAAGGACGAGTATGTCAAGTCGAGCAACGTCGCCTTCGGTCTGATGCTCCTCCACATGGACGCGGACTACCATCATGTGGTTGACGACTACGAGGAAGCCTGGGTCGCGTGGGCGCGCTTGCGTACCCTTTACGGTGGATCGCAGAAGGCTGGACGCATATATCTCAAGCGTCAGCTCTTCAGCATGGAGATGGCAGAAGGCGGAAACATCCTTCACCATTGCAACGAAGTCCTCAACATCAGCGCGAAGCTTAGCAGTATCGGCGCCAAGATGGAGGACGAGGATGTGGCGATCTGCTTGCTGCGCAGTCTGCCCAAGAGCTACGAGAACGTCGTACTCAACATGGAGATGAGCAATGCAGAGCTGCGGACGCAAGATGTAGTGAAGGTGCTCACGAATGAGCATATCAAGCGACAAGGCGAGAAGACTGCGGCGGTGAAAATCGAGGAAGCAGCGAAGGCCTTCAACGCCGAGCGTCAAACTCGCCGGTGTAACTACTGCGGAAAATTGGGGCACGTTATCGACAAGTGCTGGACCAAGCAGAAAGAAGAAAATCGAGGAGCACGACGCGGCCGAGGTGGTCGCGGTGCCAGCAACGTTGAGTGGTGCGACGACGATGACGACTACATCGCGTTCGCGGTCTCCATGTCGACAGCGTGTGGAATGTCGTCGGGCAAGAAGTTTCAAGGCTCATGGGCGATCGACAGTGGTGCAACCCACCACATTTGCAACGACAAGTCCAAGTTCATCGACATCAACTTGCGCGACGAAGGCGAACTCACTGTTGCCAACGGTCAAACGGCCAAGATTTTGGGAGTTGGTACCGTTGTACAACAAGTGATTCTGCCCAACCGAAGTGTGCGTGACGTCCGAATTGAAGATGCTCTCTACGTGCCGAGTATGAACAAGAACCTGCTGTCTGTGCCTCAGATCAACCGAGGTGGAGCCTTCAAGGTGGTGTTTGACGGCTCCGAGATGCACATTGCGCGCAAGTCGTCGAAGAAGATCGTTGCTTCCGCGGACCTGATCGACGGACTCTACTGGCTACGAGTTCCCAAGGGTTCTGCCAATTCGACGACTACGGTCTCGATCAACAGTGTCGATCTTCATGCGCGGATGGGTCATGCTCCGAACGACGTGCTACGGAAGATGGTTTCGAGCGGCATGGTGACGGGCGCGAAAATGCCGACCTCGTCAAAGAACTCAAGCGGATGCCGCGGGTGTCAGCAAGGGAAGATGGTCCAAAAACCCTTTCCGAGTAACCCGGACAAGCCCAAGTACAAGCCATTCGAGTTCCTGCACTTCGACCTTTGTGGCCCCATGGAGAAAGAGTCGCTTGGTGGCAGCAAGTATCTACTGCTGATCACTGACGAAGCCAGCGGCTGCATGACGGGATTCTGTTTGCGCGCCAAGTCGGAGAGTGAAGACTGTCTGCGCAAGTTCATCGCTAAAGTGGAGCGCCAATTCGATGCCAGGGTCAAGTTCGTGCGTCATGACGGTGCCAAGGAGTTCGCGACCAACTCGCTCAAGGCCTTTTACGACAATCATGGCATTGAAGTCCAGCCGACGGTTCGATATGCGCATCAGACGAATGCTACTGCGGAACGCGCCAACCGGACGATTGTGACTATCGGGCGCAGCATGCTTCACTTCGCA
This sequence comes from Phytophthora colocasiae, assembly GCA_018806915.1. NCBI lineage: Eukaryota > Oomycota > Peronosporomycetes > Peronosporales > Peronosporaceae > Phytophthora > Phytophthora colocasiae. The sequence goes on along the minus strand of JAGKQI010000026.1, from coordinate 86,692 downwards.
CGTTTGGACAAGACGTTTTGGGCGGAAGCGGCGATGACGGCAATTTACATCAAGAATCGACTGCCGTCACCCAAGGTCCCAGGGAAGACGCCGTTTGAGATTGTGTACAAGAGGAAGCCCAACGTGAAGCACATGCGCGTTTTCGGGTGCAAGGCCTACGTCCTGACGCCGAAGGAGAAGCGACTCAAGTGGGACCCCAAGGCTCGTGAAGGAATTTTCATGGGCTATGAAGAGCGTTCGAAGGCGTATCGCGTTTATGACATCGAGGCGGGCCAGGTAGTGATTTCTCGCGATGTCACTTTCGACGAATCGACCTTCGACGACGCCAATGTTGTCGTGGATGATGATGATGATGTCGAAGATGCTGCGGATATCCTTGAAGACCTCGAGATTTCGAACGACCATGGAACGCGTGAATTCAAGCAGGCTGGGAAACGCAAGGCTCGTTCTAACGCCGAGGATCGTGAACATGTTCGTCGACCGCGTCGCAGCGCTGGATTAGAAGAAGCAAGCGCTCCGGACTCTGACCATCAAGAAGCCAAATCTGAAGACAATGATTATGATGACTCGACTCAGCCGATGTACTGGCGTGCGAGTGCGAATGCAGTGGAGACGAGTGACAGCGCCGAGCCGAAGACGTTCCAAGATGCTGTGAGCGGCGAAGACCAAGTCCACTGGCGCAAGGCGATCCGAGCAGAACTCAAGTCGATGCGACTTCGTGGAGTGTTTCGTGGCGCCAAATTACCGAACAACCAACGCGCGGTCGGAACCAAGTGGGTGTTCAAGATCAAGCGTAAAGCCGACGGGTCCATCGAGAAGTACAAGGCTCGACTTGTCGCGAAAGGATTTGTGCAGAAGTATGGCATCGACTACACCGAGACGTTTTCGCCGGTGGTCAAGTACGTCACGCTGCGAATGATCATCGCTGTGGCCAAGTTCTTCAATTGGCCCCTCGACCAACTTGATGTCGTCACGGCGTTCCCGTACGGCTTGATGAAGGAGAAGGTGTTCTGCAGTGTTCCAGAAGGCGTGGAACTTGATGACGGCTATGACTGCGTGGAACTTCTCAAGGCGATCTACGGTCTCAAGCAAGCTTCTCGAGTGTGGAATGAGACCTTCGACGAGTATGTGCGCTCTATCGGATTTCGCGTTTCGAGCTACGATCCGTGCCTCTACATCAAGATTGTCGATGGTGACTGCGTTCTGATGCTGGTGTACGTCGACGATGTTTTGGTGACCGGAAGCTCTTCGACGATCATTGCTGAAGTCAAGAAACAGCTCAAGGCACGATTCGAGATGACCGACAGCGGCAAATGTTTCTTCATTCTGGGGATTGAGGTGGTCGACAATGCGGATGGCAGTGTCACATTGAGTCAAGCTCGCTACATCAACGACATCCTGGAGCGCTTTGGCATGCAGAACTGCAAACCTGCTGCCAGTCCAGTCGACCTCAGCATGAAGCTCGTTGCCAGTGACGTCTCGACCAAGTTGGATGCGCCGTTCCGCGAAGCTGTCGGTGCTCTCATGCACTTGATGACGTCGACTCGCCCGGACATTGCTTTTGCAGTTGGTTACGTTTCTGCGCTTCATGGAGAATCCTCAAGTCGAGCACTGGATTGCAGTCAAGCGCATCTTCCGTTACCTTCAGGGCACCAAGTCGCATGGACTCCGTTTTTCGCCGACCAAGGGAATCGACTTTCGTGGCTATTCGGATGCAGACTGGGCTGGTGACCACAGTGACCGCAAGTCGACTTCAGGCTACCTGTTTCAAGTTCTTGGCGGACCTGTGTCGTGGGGATCCAAGAAGCAATCGAGTGTGTCTCTTTCCACGAGTGAAGCCGAGTACATTGCGCTCAGTCTGGCAATCCAAGAAGGCAAGTGGGTGCACAAGCTTCTGTGTGAGATCCTTGACGCTGCAGGCGAAGACATCTCGGATCTGAAGATTTTCGAAGACAATCAGTCGTGCATCAAGATGACGAAGAACACTGTGAACCATGGCCGCGCGAAGCACATCGACATCAAGTACCACCACATCCGTGATGAAGTCAAGCGCGGTGAAGTGATCGTCGAGTACTGCGAGACTACGATCATGCTGGCCGACATCTTGACCAAGGGACTCGGCGGACCTCGTCACAAGGACTTAACGACGGCTCTTGGCGTTCAAGCGTGTTCGCATTGAGAAGGGCTGTTGCAGGTGATCCAATACGATCCCGCAATGATTACGGTAAGATGTTTACGCCACCGATGATTAGACGAGTAGGATGATTGGACGAGTACAGAATGTTGGTGATTCGATGCACCAAATGATTGGATGCAGACTAGGTAGAGAAGACAGTGTAAGCTCATATCAATCAATCACTTCTGAATTTCCATTCTACCCCTCAAGTGACTTCCCTCGCCTCGGCCTCCTCGCCCCAAGCTTCGGCAGTCCTCCCCTCGCAAGACAACCTCTACCACGACCTTCTTCAGAAGCTTAGCAGTATCGGCGCCAAGATGGAGGACGAGGATGTGGCGATCTGCTTGCTGCGCAGTCTGCCCAAGAGCTACGAGAACGTCGTGCTCAACATGGAGATGAGCAATGCAGAGCTGCGGACGCAAGATGTGGTGAAGGTACTCACGAATGAGCATATCAAGCGACAAGCGGCGACGAGAAGACTGCGGCGGTGAAAATCGAGGAAGCAGCAAAGGCCTTCAACGCCTAGCGTCAAACTCGCCGGTGTGACTACTGCGGAAAATTGGGGCACCTGATCGACAAGTGCTGGACCAAGCAGAACGAAGAAAATCGAGTGAGCATGACGCGGCCGAGGTGGTCGCGGTGCCAGCAACGTTGAGTGGTGCGACGACGATGACGACTACATCGCGTTCGCGGTCTCCATGTCGACAGCGTGTGGAGTGTCGTCGGGCAAGAAGTTTCAAGGCTCATGGGCGATCGACAGTGGTGCAACCCACCACATTTGCAACGACAAGTCCAAGTTCATCGACATCAACTTGCGCGACTAAGGCGAACTCACTGTTGCCAACGGTCAGACGGCCAAGATTTTAGGAGTTGGTACCGTTGTACAACAAGTGATTCTGCCCAACCGAAGTGTGCGTGACGTCCGAATTGAAGATGCTCTCTACGTGCCGAGTATGAACAAGAACCTGCTGTCTGTGCCTCAGATCAACCGAGGTGGAGCCTTCAAGGTGGTGTTTGACGGCTCCGAGATGCACATTGCGCGCAAGTCGTCGAAGAAGATCGTTGCTTCCGCGGACCTGATCGACGGACTCTACTGGCTACGAGTTCCCAAGGGTTCTGCCAATTCGACGACTACGGTCTTGATCAACAGTGTCGATATTCATGCGCGGATGGGTCATGCTCCGAACGACGTGCTACGGAAGATGGTTTCGAGCGGCATGATGACGGGCGCGAAAATGCCGACCTCGTCGAAGAACTCAAGCGGATGCCGCGGGTGTCAGCAAGGGAAGATGGTCCAAAAACCCTTTCCGAGTAACCCGGACAAGCCCAAGTACAAGCCATTCGAGTTCCTGCACTTCGACCTTTGTGGCCCCATGGAGAAAGAGTCGCTTGGTGGCAGCAAGTATCTACTGCTGATCACTGACGAAGCCAGCGGCTGCATGACGGGATTCTGTTTGCGCGCCAAGTCGGAGAGTGAAGACTGTCTGCGCAAGTTCATCGCTAAAGTGGAGCGCCAATTCGATGCCAGGGTCAAGTTCGTGCGTCATGACGGTGCCAAGGAGTTCGCGACCAACTCGCTCAAGGCCTTTTACGACAATCATGGCATTGAAGTCCAGCCGACGGTTCGATATGCGCATCAGACGAATGCTACTGCGGAACGCGCCAACAGGACGATTGTGACTATCGGGCGCAGCATGCTTCACTTTGCACGTTTGGACAAGACGTTTTGGGCGGAAGCGGCGATGACGGCAATTTACATCAAGAATCGACTGCCGTCACCCAAGGTCCAAGGGAAGACGCCGTTTGAGATTGTGTACAAGAGGAAGCCCAACGTGAAGCACATGCGCGTTTTCGGGTGCAAGGCCTACGTCCTGACGCCGAAGGAGAAGCGACTCAAGTGGGACCCCAAGGCTCGTGAAGGAATTTTCATGGGCTATGAAGAGCGTTCGAAGGCGTATCGCGTTTATGACATCGAGGCGGGCCAGGTAGTGATTTCTCGCGATGTCACTTTCGACGAATCGACCTTCGACGACGCCAATGTTGTTGATGATGATGAAGATGTCGAAGATGCTGCGGATATCCTTGAAGACCTCGAGATTTCGAACGACCATGGAACGCGTGAAGTCAAGCAGGCGGGGAAACGCAAGGCTCGTTCTAACGCCGAGGATCGTGAACATGTTTGTCGACCGCGTCGCAGTGCTGGGTTAGAAGAAGCAAGCGCTCCGGACTCCGACCATCAAGAAGCCAAATCTGAAGACGATGATGATGATGACTCTGTTGCAGGTGATCCAATACGATCCCGCAATGATTACGGTAAGATGTTTACGCCACCGATGATAAGACGAGTAGGATGATTGGACGAGTACAGAGTGTTGGTGATTCGATGCACCAAATGATTGGATGCAGGCCAGATAGAGAAGCTCATATCAATCAATCACTTCTGAATTTCCATTCTACCCCTCAAGTGACTTCCCTCGCCTCGGCCTCCTCGCCCCAAGCCTCGGCAGTCCTCCCCTCCCAAGACAACCTCTGTGACGACCTTCTTCAGGTTATGAGCCCAAGCACGATGTCATCTGTCCAAGATACAAAGATCTCCATCGACAAATTCAACGGCGAGAACTACGCCACGTGGAACCGTTACATGCGTGGCGTGTTCCTGACCAAGTCGGTGTGGAATGTGGTAAACCGCGAGACGACGCCTACGTTCACGGACTCCAGGGCCAAGGACGAGTATGTCAAGTCGAGCAACGTCGCCTTCGGTCTGATGCTCCTCCACATGGACGCGGACTACCATCATGTGGTTGACGACTACGAGGAAGCCTGGGTCGCGTGGGCGCGCTTGCGTACCTTTACGGTGGATCGCAGAAGGCTGGACGCATTTATCTCAAGCGTCAGCTCTTCAGCATGGAGATGGCAGAAGGCGGAAACATCCTTCACCATTGCAACGAGGTCCTCAACATCAGCGCGAAGCTTAGCAGTATCGGCGCCAAGATGGAGGACGAGGATGTGGCGATCTGCTTGCTGCGCAGTCTGCCCAAGAGCTACGAGAACGTCGTGCTCAACATGGAGATGAGCAATGCAGAGCTGCGGACGCAAGATGTGGTGAAGGTACTCACGAATGAGCATATCAAGCGACAAGCGGCGACGAGAAGACTGCGGCGGTGAAAATCGAGGAAGCAGCAAAGGCCTTCAACGCCTAGCGTCAAACTCGCCGGTGTGACTACTGCGGAAAATTGGGGCACCTGATCGACAAGTGCTGGACCAAGCAGAAAGAAGAAAATCGAGGAGCACGACGCGGCCGAGGTGGTCGCGGTGCCAGCAACGTTGAGTGGTGCGACGACGATGACGACTACATCGCGTTCGCGGTCTCCATGTCGACAGCGTGGGGTGGGTCGTCGGGCAAGAAGTTTCAAGGCTCATGGGCGATCGACAGTGGCGCAACCCACCACATTTGCAACGACAAGTCCAAGTTCATCGACATCAACTTGCGCGACGAAGGCGAACTCACAGTTGCCAACGGTCAAACGGCCAAGATTTTGGGAGTTGGTACCGTTGTACAACAAGTGATTCTGCCCAACCGGAGTGTGCGCGACGTCCGAATTGAAGATGCTCTCTACGTGCCGAGTATGAACAAGAACCTGCTGTCTGTGCCTCAGATCAACCGAGGTGGAGCCTTCAAGGTGGTGTTTGACGGCTCCGAGATGCACATTGCGCGCAAGTCGTCGAAGAAGATCGTTGCTTCCGCGGACCTGATCGACGGACTCTACTGGCTACGAGTTCCCAAGGGTTCTGCCAATTCGACGACTACGGTCTTGATCAACAGTGTCGATATTCATGCGCGGATGGGTCATGCTCCGAACGACGTGCTACGGAAGATGGTTTCGACCGGCATGGTGACGGGCGCAAAAATGCCGACCTCGTCGAAGAACTCAAGCCGGGTGTCAGCAAGGGAAGATGGTCCAAAACCCTTTCCGAGTAACCCGGACAAGCCCAAGTACAAGCCATTCGAGTTCCTGCACTTCGACCTTTGTGGCCCCATGGAGAAAGAGTCGCTTGGTGGCAGCAAGTATCTACTGCTGATCACTGACGAAGCCAGCGGCTGCATGACGGGATTCTGTTTGCGCGCCAAGTCGGAGAGTGAAGACTGTCTGCGCAAGTTCATCGCTAAAGTGGAGCGCCAATTCGATGCCAGGGTCAAGTTCGTGCGTCATGACGGTGCCAAGGAGTTCGCGACCAACTCGCTCAAGGCCTTTTACGACAATCATGGCATTGAAGTCCAGCCGACGGTTCGATATGCGCATCAGACGAATGCTACTGCGGAACGCGCCAACAGGACGATTGTGACTATCGGGCGCAGCATGCTTCACTTTGCACGTTTGGACAAGACGTTTTGGGCGGAAGCGGCGATGACGGCAATTTACATCAAGAATCGACTGCCGTCACCCAAGGTCCAAGGAAGACGCCGTTTGAGATTGTGTACAAGAGGAAGCCCAACGTGAAGCACATGCGCGTTTTCGGGTGCAAGGCCTACGTCCTGACGCCGAAGGAGAAGCGACTCAAGTGGGACCCCAAGGCTCGTGAAGGAATTTTCATGGGCTATGAAGAGCGTTCGAAGGCGTATCGCGTTTATGACATCGAGGCGGGCCAGGTAGTGATTTCTCGCGATGTCACTTTCGACGAATCGACCTTCGACGACGCCAATGTTGTTGATGATGATGAAGATGTCGAAGATGCTGCGGATATCCTTGAAGACCTCGAGATTTCGAACGACCATGGAACGCGTGAAGTCAAGCAGGCGGGGAAACGCAAGGCTCGTTCTAACGCCGAGGATCGTGAACATGTTTGTCGACCGCGTCGCAGTGCTGGGTTAGAAGAAGCAAGCGCTCCGGACTCCGACCATCAAGAAGCCAAATCTGAAGACGATGATGATGATGACTCTGTTGCAGGTGATCCAATACGATCCCGCAATGATTACGGTAAGATGTTTACGCCACCGATGATAAGACGAGTAGGATGATTGGACGAGTACAGAGTGTTGGTGATTCGATGCACCAAATGATTGGATGCAGGCCAGATAGAGAAGCTCATATCAATCAATCACTTCTGAATTTCCATTCTACCCCTCAAGTGACTTCCCTCGCCTCGGCCTCCTCGCCTCAAGCCTCGGCAGTCCTCCCCTCCCAAGACAACCTCTGTGACGACCTTCTTCAGGTTATGAGCCCAAGCACGATGTCATCTGTCCAAGATACAAAGATCTCCATCGACAAATTCAACGGCGAGAACTACGCCACGTGGAACCGTTACATGCGTGGCGTGTTCCTGACCAAGTCGGTGTGGAATGTGGTGAACCGCGAGACGACGCCTACGTCCACGGACTCCAGGGCCAAGGACGAGTATGTCAAGTCGAGCAACGTCGCCTTCGGTCTGATGCTCCTCCACATGGACGCGGACTACCATCATGTGGTTGACGACTACGAGGAAGCCTGGGTCGCGTGGGCGCGCTTGCGTACCCTTTACGGTGGATCGCAGAAGGCTGGACGCATTTATCTCAAGCGTCAGCTCTTCAGCATGGAGATGGCAGAAGGCGGAAACATCCTTCACCATTGCAACGAGGTCCTCAACATCAGCGCGAAGCTTAGCAGTATCGGCGCCAAGATGGAGGACGAGGATGTGGCGATCTGCTTGCTGCGCAGTCTGCCCAAGAGCTACGAGAACGTCGTGCTCAACATGTAGATGAGCAATGCAGAGCTGCGGACGCAAGATGTGGTGAAGGTACTCACGAATGAGCATATCAAGCGACAAGCGGCGACGAGAAGACTGCGGCGGTGAAAATCGAGGAAGCAGCAAAGGCCTTCAACGCCTAGCGTCAAACTCGCCGGTGTGACTACTGCGGAAAATTGGGGCACCTGATCGACAAGTGCTGGACCAAGCAGAAAGAAGAAAATCGAGGAGCACGACGCGGCCGAGGTGGTCGCGGTGCCAGCAACGTTGAGTGGTGCGACGACGATGACGACTACATCGCGTTCGCGGTCTCCATGTCGACAGCGTGTGGAGTGTCGTCGGGCAAGAAGTTTCAAGGCTCATGGGCGATCGACAGTGGTGCAACCCACCACATTTGCAACGACAAGTCCAAGTTCATCGACATCAACTTGCGCGACTCAAGGCGAACTCACTGTTGCCAACGGTCAGACGGCCAAGATTTTAGGAGTTGGTACCGTTGTACAACAAGTGATTCTGCCCAACCGAAGTGTGCGTGACGTCCGAATTGAAGATGCTCTCTACGTGCCGAGTATGAACAAGAACCTGCTGTCTGTGCCTCAGATCAACCGAGGTGGAGCCTTCAAGGTGGTGTTTGACGGCTCCGAGATGCACATTGCGCGCAAGTCGTCGAAGAAGATCGTTGCTTCCGCCGGACCTGATCGACGGACTCTACTGGCTACGAAGTACCCAAGTGGTTCTGCCAATTCGACGACTACGGTCTCGATCAATAGTGTCGATCTTCATGCGCGGATGGGTCATGCTCCGAACGATGTGCTACGGAAGATGGTTTCGAGCGGCATGGTGACGGGCGCGAAAATGCCGACCTCGTCGAAGAACTCAAGCGGATGCCGCGGGTGTCAGCAAGGGAAGATGGTCCAAAACCCTTTCCGAAGTAACCCGGACAAGCCCAAGTACAAGCCATTCGAGTTCCTGCACTTCGACCTTTGTGGCCCCATGGAGAAGAGTCGCTTGGTGGCAGCAAGTATCTACTGCTGATCACTGACGAAGCCAGCGGCTGCATGACGGGATTCTGTTTGCGCGCCAAGTCGGAGAGTGAAGACTGTCTGCGCAAGTTCATCGCCAAAGTGGAGCACCAATTCGATGCCAGGGTCAAGTTCGTGCGTCATGACGGTGCCAAGGAGTTCGCGACCAACTCGCTCAAGGCCTTTTACGACAATCATGGCATTGAAGTCCAGCCGACGGTTCTGATATGCGCATCAGACGAATGCTACTGCGGAACGCGCCAACAGGACGATTGTGACTATCGGGCGCAGCATGCTTCACTTTGCACGTTTGGACAAGACGTTTTGGGCGGAAGCGGCGATGACGGCAATTTACATCAAGAATCGACTGCCGTCACCCAAGGTCCAAGGGAAGACGCCGTTTGAGATTGTGTACAAGAGGAAGCCCAACGTGAAGCACATGCGCGTTTTCGGGTGCAAGGCCTACGTCCTGACGCCGAAGGAGAAGCGACTCAAGTGGGACCCCAAGGCTCGTGAAGGAATTTTCATGGGCTATGAAGAGCGTTCGAAGGCGTATCGCGTTTATGACATCGAGGCGGGCCAGGTAGTGATTTCTCGCGATGTCACTTTCGACGAATCGACCTTCGACGACGCCAATGTTGTTGATGATGATGAAGATGTCGAAGATGCTGCGGATATCCTTGAAGACCTCGAGATTTCGAACGACCATGGAACGCGTGAAGTCAAGCAGGCGGGGAAACGCAAGGCTCGTTCTAACGCCGAGGATCGTGAACATGTTTGTCGACCGCGTCGCAGTGCTGGGTTAGAAGAAGCAAGCGTTCCGGACTCCGACCATCAAGAAGCCAAATCTGAAGACAATGATTATGATGACTCGACTCAGCCGATGTACTGGCGTGCGAGTGCGAATGCAGTGGAGACGAGTGACAGCGCCGAGCCGAAGACGTTCCAAGATGCTGTGAGCGGCGAAGACCAAGTCCACTGGCGCAAGGCGATCCGAGCAGAACTCAAGTCGATGCGACTTCGTGGAGTGTTTCGTGGCGCCAAACTACCGAACAACCAACGCGCAGTCGGAACCAAGTGGGTGTTCAAGATCAAGCGTAAAGCCGACGGGTCCATCGAGAAGTACAAGGCTCGACTTGTCGCGAAAGGATTTGTGCAGAAGTATGGCATCGACTACACCGAGACGTTTTCGCCGGTGGTCAAGTACGTCACGCTGCGAATGATCATCGCTGTGGCCAAGTTCTTCAATTGGCCCCTCGACCAACTTGATGTCGTTACTGCGTTCCTGTACGGCTTGATGAAGGAGAAGGTGTTCTGCAGTGTTCCAGAAGGCGTGGAACTTGATGACGGCTATGACTGTGTGGAACTGCTCAAGGCGATCTACGGTCTCAAGCAAGCTTCTCGAGTGTGGAATGAGACCTTCGACGAGTATGTGCGCTCTATCGGATTTCGCGTTTCGAGCTACGATCCGTGCCTCTACATCAAGGTTGTCGACGGTGACTGCGTTCTGATGCTGGTGTACGTCGACGATGTTTTGGTGACCGGAAGCTCTTCGACGATCATTGCTGAAGCAAGAAGCAGCTCAAGGCACGATTCGAGATGACCGACAGCGGCAAATGTTCCTTCATTCTGGGGATTGAGGTGGTCGACAATGCGGATGGCAGTGTCACATTGAGTCAAGCTCGCTACATCAACGACATCCTGGAGCGTTTTGGCATGCAGAACTGCAAACCTGCTGCCAGTCCAGCATGAAGCTCGTTGCCAGTGACGTCTCGACCAAGTTGGATGCGCCGTTCCGCGAAGCTGTCGGTGCTCTCATGCACTTGATGACGTCGACTCGCCCAGACATTGCTTTTACAGTTGGTTACGTTTCGCGCTTCATGGAGAACCCTCAAGTCGAGCACTGGATTGCAGTCAAGCGCATCTTCCGTTACCTTCAGGGCACCAAGTCGCACGGACTCCGTTTTTCGCCGATCAAGGGAATCGACTTTCGTGGCTATTCGGATGCAGACTGGGCTGGTGACCACAGTGACCGCAAGTCGACTTCGGCTACCTGTTTCAAGTTCTTGGCGGACCTGTGTCGTAGGGATCCAAGAAACAATCGAGTGTCTCTCTCCACGAGTGAAGGCGAGTACATTGCGCTCAGTCTGGCAATCCAAGAAGGCAAGTGGGCTTCTGTGTGAGATCCTTGACGCTGCAGGCGAAGACATCCCGGATCTGAAGATTTTCGAAGACAATCAGTCGTGCATCAAGATGACGAAGAACCCTGTGAACCATGGCCGCGCGAAGCACATCGACATCAAGTACCACCACATCCGTGATGAAGTCAAGCGCGGTGAAGTGATCGTCGAGTACTGCGAGACTACGATCATGCTGGCCGACATCTTGACCAAGGGACTCGGTGGACCTCGTCAAGGATCGACTTAACGACGGCTCTTGGCGTTCAAGCGTGTTCGCATTGAGAGGGGCTGTTGCAGGTGATCCAATACGATCCCGCAATGATTACGGTAAGATGTTTACGCCACCGATGATAAGACGAGTAGGATGATTGGACGAGTACAGAGTGTTGGTGATTCGATGCACCAAATGATTGGATGCAGGCCAGATAGAGAAGCTCATATCAATCAATCACTTCTGAATTTCCATTCTACCCCTCAAGTGACTTCCCTCGCCTCGGCCTCCTCGCCTCAAGCCTCGGCAGTCCTCCCCTCCCAAGACAACCTCTGTGACGACCTTCTTCAGACTCCACTCAGCCGATGTACTGGCGTGCGAGTGCGAATGCAGTGGAGACGAGTGACAGCGCCGAGCCGAAGACGTTCCAAGATGCTGTGAGCGGCGAAGACCAAGTCCACTGGCGCAAGGCGATCCGAGCAGAACTCAAGTCGATGCGACTTCGTGGAGTGTTTCGTGGCGCCAAACTACCGAACAACCAACGCGCAGTCGGAACCAAGTGGGTGTTCAAGATCAAGCGTAAAGCCGACGGGTCCATCGAGAAGTACAAGGCTCGATTTGTCGCGAAAGGATTTGTGCAGAAGTATGGCATCGACTACACCGAGACGTTTTCGCCGGTGGTCAAGTACGTCACGCTGCGAATGATCATCGCTGTGGCCAAGTTCTTCAATTGGCCCCTCGACCAACTTGATGTCGTCACGGCGTTCCTGTACGGCTTGATGAAGGAGAAGGTGTTCTGCAGTGTTCCAGAAGGCGTGGAACTTGATGACGGCTATGACTGTGTGGAACTGCTCAAGGCGATCTACGGTCTCAAGCAAGCTTCTCGAGTGTGGAATGAGACCTTCGACGAGTATGTGCGCTCTATCGGATTTCGCGTTTCGAGCTACGATCCGTGCCTCTACATCAAGGTTGTCGACGGTGACTGCGTTCTGATGCTGGTGTACGTCGACGATGTTTTGGTGACCGGAAGCTCTTCGACGATCATTGCTGAAGCAAGAAGCAGCTCAAGGCACGATTCGAGATGACCGACAGCGGCAAATGTTCCTTCATTCTGGGGATTGAGGTGGTCGACAATGCGGATGGCAGTGTCACATTGAGTCAAGCTCGCTACATCAACGACATCCTGGAGCGTTTTGGCATGCAGAACTGCAAACCTGCTGCCAGTCCAGCATGAAGCTCGTTGCCAGTGACGTCTCGACCAAGTTGGATGCGCCGTTCCGCGAAGCTGTCGGTGCTCTCATGCACTTGATGACGTCGACTCGCCCAGACATTGCTTTTACAGTTGGTTACGTTTCGCGCTTCATGGAGAACCCTCAAGTCGAGCACTGGATTGCAGTCAAGCGCATCTTCCGTTACCTTCAGGGCACCAAGTCGCACGGACTCCGTTTTTCGCCGATCAAGGGAATCGACTTTCGTGGCTATTCGGATGCAGACTGGGCTGGTGACCACAGTGACCGCAAGTCGACTTCGGGCTACCTGTTTCAAGTTCTTGGCGGACCTGTGTCGTGGGGATCCAAGAAACAATCGAGTGTGTCTCTCTCCACGAGTGAAGGCGAGTACATTGCGCTCAGTCTGGCAATCCAAGAAGGCAAGTGGGCTTCTGTGTGAGATCCTTGACGCTGCAGGCGAAGACATCCCGGATCTGAAGATTTTCGAAGACAATCAGTCGTGCATCAAGATGACGAAGAACCCTGTGAACCATGGCCGCGCGAAGCACATCGACATCAAGTACCACCACATCCGTGATGAAGTCAAGCGCGGTGAAGTGATCGTCGAGTACTGCGAGACTACGATCATGCTGGCCGACATCTTGACCAAGGGACTCGGCGGACCTCGTCACAAGGACTTAACGACGGCTCTTGGCGTTCAAGCGTGTTCGCATTGAGAGGGGCTGTTGCAGGTGATCCAATACGATCCCGCAATGATTACGGTAAGATGTTTACGCCACCGATGATTAGACGAGTAGGATGATTGGACGAGTACAGAATGTTGGTGATTCGATGCACCAAATGATTGGATGCAGACTAGGTAGAGAAGACAGTGTAAGCTCATATCAATCAATCACTTCTGAATTTCCATTCTACCCCTCAAGTGACTTCCCTCGCCTCGGCCTCCTCGCCTCAAGCCTCGGCAGTCCTCCCCTCGCAAGACAACCTCTGTGACGACTTTCTTCAGGTTATGAGCCCAAGCACGATGTCATCTGTCCAAGATACCAAGATCTCCATCGACAAGTTCAACGGCGAGAACTACGCCACGTGGAACCGTTACATGTGTGGCGTGTTCCTGACCAAGTCGGTGTGGAATGTGGTAATCCGCGAGACGACGCCTACGTTCACGGACTCCAGGGCCAAGGACGAGTATGTCAAGTCGAGCAACGTCGCCTTCGGTCTGGATCTCTCCACATGGACGCGGACTACCATCATGTGGTTGACGACTACGAGGAAGCCTGGGTCGCGTGGGCGCGCTTGCGTACCCTTTACGGTGGATCGCAGAAGGCTGGACGCATTTATCTCAAGCGTCAGCTCTTCAGCATGGAGATGGCAGAAGGCGGAAACATCCTTCATCATTGCAACGAGGTCCTCAACATCAGCGCGAAGCTTAGCAGTATCGGCGCCAAGATGGAGGACGAGGATGTGGCGATCTGCTTGCTGCGCAGTCTGCCCAAGAGCTACGAGAACGTCGTGCTCAACATGGAGATGAGCAATGCAGAGCTGCGGACGCAAGATGTGGTGAAGGTACTCACGAATGAGCATATCAAGCGACAAGCGGCGACGAGAAGACTGCGGCGGTGAAAATCGAGGAAGCAGCAAAGGCCTTCAACGCCTAGCGTCAAACTCGCCGGTGTGACTACTGCGGAAAATTGGGGCACCTGATCGACAAGTGCTGGACCAAGCAGAAAGAAGAAAATCGAGGAGCACGACGCGGCCGAGGTGGTCGCGGTGCCAGCAACGTTGAGTGGTGCGACGACGATGACGACTACATCGCGTTCGCGGTCTCCATGTCGACAGCGTGTGGAGTGTCGTCGGGCAAGAAGTTTCAAGGCTCATGGGCGATCGACAGTGGTGCAACCCACCACATTTGCAACGACAAGTCCAAGTTCATCGACATCAACTTGCGCGACTAAGGCGAACTCACTGTTGCCAACGGTCAGACGGCCAAGATTTTAGGAGTTGGTACCGTTGTACAACAAGTGATTCTGCCCAACCGGAGTGTGCGCGACGTCCGAATTGAAGATGCTCTCTACGTGCCGAGTATGAACAAGAACCTGCTGTCTGTGCCTCAGATCAACCGAGGTGGAGCCTTCAAGGTGGTGTTTGACGGCTCCGAGATGCACATTGCGCGCAAGTCGTCGAAGAAGATCGTTGCTTCCGCGGACCTGATCGACGGACTCTACCTGGCCATGAGTTCCTGGCGGGTTCTGCCAATTCGACGACTACGGTCTTGATCAACAGTGTCGATATTCATGCGCGGATGGGTCATGCTCCGAACGACGTGCTACGGAAGATGGTTTCGACCGGCATGGTGACGGGCGCAAAAATGCCGACCTCGTCGAAGAACTCAAGCCGGGTGTCAGCAAGGGAAGATGGTCCAAAACCCTTTCCAAGTAACCCGGACAAGCCCAAGTACAAGCCATTCGAGTTCCTGCACTTCGACCTTTGTGGCCCCATGGAGAAAGAGTCGCTTGGTGGCAGCAAGTATCTACTGCTGATCACTGACGAAGCCAGCGGCTGCATGACGGGATTCTGTTTGCGCGCCAAGTCGGAGAGTGAAGACTGTCTGCGCAAGTTCATCGCTAAAGTGGAGCGCCAATTCGATGCCAGGGTCAAGTTCGTGCGTCATGACGGTGCCAAGGAGTTCGCGACCAACTCGCTCAAGGCCTTTTACGACAATCATGGCATTGAAGTCCAGCCGACGGTTCGATATGCGCATCAGACGAATGCTACTGCGGAACGCGCCAACAGGACGATTGTGACTATCGGGCGCAGCATGCTTCACTTTGCACGTTTGGACAAGACGTTTTGGGCGGAAGCGGCGATGACGGCAATTTACATCAAGAATCGACTGCCGTCACCCAAGGTCGAAGGAAGACGCCGTTTGAGATTGTGTACAAGAGGAAGCCCAACGTGAAGCACATGCGCGTTTTCGGGTGCAAGGCCTACGTCCTGACGCCGAAGGAGAAGCGACTCAAGTGGGACCCCAAGGCTCGTGAAGGAATTTTCATGGGCTATGAAGAGCGTTCGAAGGCGTATCGCGTTTATGACATCGAGGCGGGCCAGGTAGTGATTTCTCGCGATGTCACTTTCGACGAATCGACCTTCGACGACGCCAATGTTGTTGATGATGATGAAGATGTCGAAGATGCTGCGGATATCCTTGAAGACCTCGAGATTTCGAACGACCATGGAACGCGTGAAGTCAAGCAGGCGGGGAAACGCAAGGCTCGTTCTAACGCCGAGGATCGTGAACATGTTTGTCGACCGCGTCGCAGTGCTGGGTTAGAAGAAGCAAGCGTTCCGGACTCCGACCATCAAGAAGCCAAATCTGAAGACAATGATTATGATGACTCGACTCAGCCGATGTACTGGCGTGCGAGTGCGAATGCAGTGGAGACGAGTGACAGCGCCGAGCCGAAGACGTTCCAAGATGCTGTGAGCGGCGAAGACCAAGTCCACTGGCGCAAGGCGATCGAGCAGAACTCAAGTCGATGCGACTTCGTGGAGTGTTTCGTGGCGCCAAACTACCGAACAACCAACGCGCAGTCGGAACCAAGTGGGTGTTCAAGATCAAGCGTAAAGCCGACGGGTCCATCGAGAAGTACAAGGCTCGACTTGTCGCGAAAGGATTTGTGCAGAAGTATGGCATCGACTACACCGAGACGTTTTCGCCGGTGGTCAAGTACGTCACGCTGCGAATGATCATCGCTGTGGCCAAGTTCTTCAATTGGCCCCTCGACCAACTTGATGTCGTCACGGCGTTCCCGTACGGCTTGATGAAGGAGAAGGTGTTCTGCAGTGTTCCAGAAGGCGTGGAACTTGATGACGGCTATGACTGCGTGGAACTTCTCAAGGCGATCTACGGTCTCAAGCAAGCTTCTCGAGTGTGGAATGAGACCTTCGACGAGTATGTGCGCTCCATCGTATTTCGCGTTTCGAGCTACGATCCGTGCCTCTACATCAAGGTTGTCGACGGTGACTGCGTTCTGATGCTGGTGTACGTCGACGATGTTTTGGTGACCGGAAGCTCTTCGACGATCATTGCTGAAGTCAAGAAGCAGCTCAAGGCACGATTCGAGATGACCGACAGCGGCAAATGTTCCTTCATTCTGGGGATTGAGGTGGTCGACAATGCGGATGGCAGTGTCACATTGAGTCAAGCTCGCTACATCAACGACATCCTGGAGCGTTTTGGCATGCAGAACTGCAAACCTGCTGCCAGTCCAGCATGAAGCTCGTTGCCAGTGACGTCTCGACCAAGTTGGATGCGCCGTTCCGCGAAGCTGTCGGTGCTCTCATGCACTTGATGACGTCGACTCGCCCAGACATTGCTTTTACAGTTGGTTACGTTTCGCGCTTCATGGAGAACCCTCAAGTCGAGCACTGGATTGCAGTCAAGCGCATCTTCCGTTACCTTCAGGGCACCAAGTCGCACGGACTCCGTTTTTCGCCGATCAAGGGAATCGACTTTCGTGGCTATTCGGATGCAGACTGGGCTGGTGACCACAGTGACCGCAAGTCGACTTCGGGCTACCTGTTTCAAGTTCTTGGCGGACCTGTGTCGTGGGGATCCAAGAAACAATCGAGTGTGTCTCTCTCCACGAGTGAAGGCGAGTACATTGCGCTCAGTCTGGCAATCCAAGAAGGCAAGTGGGCTTCTGTGTGAGATCCTTGACGCTGCAGGCGAAGACATCGGATCTGAAGATTTTCGAAGACAATCAGTCGTGCATCAAGATGACGAAGAACCACTGTGAACCATGGCCGCGCGAAGCACATCGACATCAAGTACCACCACATCCGTGATGAAGTCAAGCGCGGTGAAGTGATCGTCGAGTACTGCGAGACTACGATCATGCTGGCCGACATCTTGACCAAGGGACTCGGCGGACCTCGTCACAAGGACTTAACGACGGCTCTTGGCGTTCAAGCGTGTTCGCATTGAGAGGGGCTGTTGCAGGTGATCCAATACGATCCCGCAATGATTACGGTAAGATGTTTACGCCACCGATGATAAGACGAGTAGGATGATTGGACGAGTACAGAGTGTTGGTGATTCGATGCACCAAATGATTGGATGCAGGCCAGATAGAGAAGCTCATATCAATCAATCACTTCTGAATTTCCATTCTACCCCTCAAGTGACTTCCCTCGCCTCGGCCTCCTCGCCTCAAGCCTCGGCAGTCCTCCCCTCCCAAGACAACCTCTGTGACGACCTTCTTCAGACTCCACTCAGCCGATGTACTGGCGTGCGAGTGCGAATGCAGTGGAGACGAGTGACAGCGCCGAGCCGAAGACGTTCCAAGATGCTGTGAGCGGCGAAGACCAAGTCCACTGGCGCAAGGCGATCCGAGCAGAACTCAAGTCGATGCGACTTCGTGGAGTGTTTCGTGGCGCCAAACTACCGAACAACCAACGCGCAGTCGGAACCAAGTGGGTGTTCAAGATCAAGCGTAAAGCCGACGGGTCCATCGAGAAGTACAAGGCTCGACTTGTCGCGAAAGGATTTGTGCAGAAGTATGGCATCGACTACACCGAGACGTTTTCGCCGGTGGTCAAGTACGTCACGCTGCGAATGATCATCGCTGTGGCCAAGTTCTTCAATTGGCCCCTCGACCAACTTGATGTCGTCACGGCGTTCCTGTACGGCTTGATGAAGGAGAAGGTGTTCTGCAGTGTTCCAGAAGGCGTGGAACTTGATGACGGCTATGACTGCGTGGAACTTCTCAAGGCGATCTACGGTCTCAAGCAAGCTTCTCGAGTGTGGAATGAGACCTTCGACGAGTATGTGCGCTCCATCGTATTTCGCGTTTCGAGCTACGATCCGTGCCTCTACATCAAGGTTGTCGACGGTGACTGCGTTCTGATGCTGGTGTACGTCGACGATGTTTTGGTGACCGGAAGCTCTTCGACGATCATTGCTGAAGTCAAGAAGCAGCTCAAGGCACGATTCGAGATGACCGACAGCGGCAAATGTTCCTTCATTCTGGGGATTGAGGTGGTCGACAATGCGGATGGCAGTGTCACATTGAGTCAAGCTCGCTACATCAACGACATCCTGGAGCGTTTTGGCATGCAGAACTGCAAACCTGCTGCCAGTCCAGCATGAAGCTCGTTGCCAGTGACGTCTCGACCAAGTTGGATGCGCCGTTCCGCGAAGCTGTCGGTGCTCTCATGCACTTGATGACGTCGACTCGCCCAGACATTGCTTTTACAGTTGGTTACGTTTCGCGCTTCATGGAGAACCCTCAAGTCGAGCACTGGATTGCAGTCAAGCGCATCTTCCGTTACCTTCAGGGCACCAAGTCGCACGGACTCCGTTTTTCGCCGATCAAGGGAATCGACTTTCGTGGCTATTCGGATGCAGACTGGGCTGGTGACCACAGTGACCGCAAGTCGACTTCGGGCTACCTGTTTCAAGTTCTTGGCGGACCTGTGTCGTGGGGATCCAAGAAACAATCGAGTGTGTCTCTCTCCACGAGTGAAGGCGAGTACATTGCGCTCAGTCTGGCAATCCAAGAAGGCAAGTGGGCTTCTGTGTGAGATCCTTGACGCTGCAGGCGAAGACATCCCGGATCTGAAGATTTTCGAAGACAATCAGTCGTGCATCAAGATGACGAAGAACCCTGTGAACCATGGCCGCGCGAAGCACATCGACATCAAGTACCACCACATCCGTGATGAAGTCAAGCGCGGTGAAGTGATCGTCGAGTACTGCGAGACTACGATCATGCTGGCCGACATCTTGACCAAGGGACTCGGCGGACCTCGTCACAAGGACTTAACGACGGCTCTTGGCGTTCAAGCGTGTTCGCATTGAGAGGGGCTGTTGCAGGTGATCCAATACGATCCCGCAATGATTACGGTAAGATGTTTACGCCACCGATGATTAGACGAGTAGGATGATTGGACGAGTACAGAGTGTTGGTGATTCGATGCACCAAATGATTGGATGCAGGCCAGATAGAGAAGCTCATATCAATCAATCACTTCTGAATTTCCATTCTACCCCTCAAGTGACTTCCCTCGCCTCGGCCTCCTCGCCTCAAGCCTCGGCAGTCCTCCCCTCGCAAGACAACCTCTGTGACGACTTTCTTCAGGTTATGAGCCCAAGCACGATGTCATCTGTCCAAGATACCAAGATCTCCATCGACAAGTTCAACGGCGAGAACTACGCCACGTGGAACCGTTACATGTGTGGCGTGTTCCTGACCAAGTCGGTGTGGAATGTGGTAATCCGCGAGACGACGCCTACGTTCACGGACTCCAGGGCCAAGGACGAGTATGTCAAGTCGAGCAACGTCGCCTTCGGTCTGATGCTCCTCCACATGGACGCGGACTACCATCATGTGGTTGACGACTACGAGGAAGCCTGGGTCGCGTGGGCGCGCTTGCGTACCCTTTACGGTGGATCGCAGAAGGCTGGACGCATTTATCTCAAGCGTCAGCTCTTCAGCATGGAGATGGCAGAAGGCGGAAACATCCTTCATCATTGCAACGAGGTCCTCAACATCAGCGCGAAGCTTAGCAGTATCGGCGCCAAGATGGAGGACGAGGATGTGGCGATCTGCTTGCTGCGCAGTCTGCCCAAGAGCTACGAGAACGTCGTGCTCAACATGGAGATGAGCAATGCAGAGCTGCGGACGCAAGATGTGGTGAAGGTACTCACGAATGAGCATATCAAGCGACAAGCGGCGACGAGAAGACTGCGGCGGTGAAAATCGAGGAAGCAGCAAAGGCCTTCAACGCCTAGCGTCAAACTCGCCGGTGTGACTACTGCGGAAAATTGGGGCACCCTGATCGACAAGTGCTGGACCAAGCAGAAAGAAGAAAATCGAGGAGCACGACGCGGCCGAGGTGGTCGCGGTGCCAGCAACGTTGAGTGGTGCGACGACGATGACGACTACATCGCGTTCGCGGTCTCCATGTCGACAGCGTGTGGAGTGTCGTCGGGCAAGAAGTTTCAAGGCTCATGGGCGATCGACAGTGGTGCAACCCACCACATTTGCAACGACAAGTCCAAGTTCATCGACATCAACTTGCGCGACTAAGGCGAACTCACTGTTGCCAACGGTCAGACGGCCAAGATTTTAGGAGTTGGTACCGTTGTACAACAAGTGATTCTGCCCAACCGAAGTGTGCGTGACGTCCGAATTGAAGATGCTCTCTACGTGCCGAGTATGAACAAGAACCTGCTGTCTGTGCCTCAGATCAACCGAGGTGGAGCCTTCAAGGTGGTGTTTGACGGCTCCGAGATGCACATTGCGCGCAAGTCGTCGAAGAAGATCGTTGCTTCCGCGGACCTGATCGACGGACTCTACTGGCTACGAGTTCCCAAGGGTTCTGCCAATTCGACGACTACGGTCTTGATCAACAGTGTCGATATTCATGCGCGGATGGGTCATGCTCCGAACGACGTGCTACGGAAGATGGTTTCGACCGGCATGGTGACGGGCGCAAAAATGCCGACCTCGTCGAAGAACTCAAGCCGGGTGTCAGCAAGGGAAGATGGTCCAAAACCCTTTCCAAGTAACCCGGACAAGCCCAAGTACAAGCCATTCGAGTTCCTGCACTTCGACCTTTGTGGCCCCATGGAGAAAGAAGTCGCTTGGTGGCAGCAAGTATCTACTGCTGATCACTGACGAAGCCAGCGGCTGCATGACGGGATTCTGTTTGCGCGCCAAGTCGGAGAGTGAAGACTGTCTGCGCAAGTTCATCGCTAAAGTGGAGCGCCAATTCGATGCCAGGGTCAAGTTCGTGCGTCATGACGGTGCCAAGGAGTTCGCGACCAACTCGCTCAAGGCCTTTACGACAATCATGGCATTGAAGTCCAGCCGACGGTTCGATATGCGCATCAGACGAATGCTACTGCGGAACGCGCCAACAGGACGATTGTGACTATCGGGCGCAGCATGCTTCACTTTGCACGTTTGGACAAGACGTTTTGGGCGGAAGCGGCGATGACGGCAATTTACATCAAGAATCGACTGCCGTCACCCAAGGTCCAAGGGAAGACGCCGTTTGAGATTGTGTACAAGAGGAAGCCCAACGTGAAGCACATGCGCGTTTTCGGGTGCAAGGCCTACGTCCTGACGCCGAAGGAGAAGCGACTCAAGTGGGACCCCAAGGCTCGTGAAGGAATTTTCATGGGCTATGAAGAGCGTTCGAAGGCGTATCGAGTTTATGACATCGAGGCGGGCCAGGTAGTGATTTCTCGCGATGTCACTTTCGACGAATCGACCTTCGACGACGCCAATGTTGTTGATGATGATGAAGATGTCGAAGATGCTGCGGATATCGCTTGAAGACCTCGAGATTTCGAACGACCATGGAACGCGTGAAGTCAAGCAGGCGGGGAAACGCAAGGCTCGTTCTAACGCCGAGGATCGTGAACATGTTTGTCGACCGCGTCGCAGTGCTGGGTTAGAAGAAGCAAGCGCTCCGGACTCCGACCATCAAGAAGCCAAATCTGAAGACGATGATGATGATGACTCTGTTGCAGGTGATCCAATACGATCCCGCAATGATTACGGTAAGATGTTTACGCCACCGATGATAAGAGACGAGTAGGATGATTGGACGAGTACAGAGTGTTGGTGATTCGATGCACCAAATGATTGGATGCAGGGCCAGATAGAGAAGCCTCATATCAATCAATCACTTCTGAATTTCCATTCTACCCCTCAAGTGACTTCCCTCGCCTCGGCCTCCTCGCCTCAAGCCTCGGCAGTCCTCCCCTCGCAAGACAACCTCTGTGACGACTTTCTTCAGGTTATGAGCCCAAGCACGATGTCATCTGTCCAAGATACCAGAGATCTCCATCGACAAGTTCAACGGCGAGAACTACGCCACGTGGAACCGTTACATGTGTGGCGTGTTCCTGACCAAGTCGGTGTGGAATGTGGTAATCCGCGAGACGACGCCTACGTTCACGGACTCCAGGGCCAAGGACGAGTATGTCCAAGTCGAGCAACGTCGCCTTCGGTCTGATGCTCCTCCACATGGACGCGGACTACCATCATGGTTGACGACTACGAGGAAGCCTGGGTCGCGTGGGCGCGCTTGCGTACCCTTTACGGTGGATCGCAGAAGGCTGGACGCATTTATCTCAAGCGTCAGCTCTTCCAGCATGGAGATGGCAGAAGGCGGAAACATCCTTCACCATTGCAACGAGGTCCTCAACATCAGCGCGAAGCTTAGCAGTATCGGCGCCAAGATGGAGGACGAGGATGTGGCGATCTGCTTGCTGCGCAGTCTGCCCAAGAGCTACGAGAACGTCGCCTGCTCAACATGGAGATGAGCAATGCAGAGCTGCGGACGCAAGATGTGGTGAAGAGTACTCACGAATGAGCATATCAAGCGACAAGCGGCGACGAGAGAAGACTGCGGCGGTGAAAATCGAGGAAGCAGCAAAGGCCTTCAACGCCTAGCGTCAAACTCGCCGGTGTGACTACTGCGGAAAATTGGGGCACCTGATCGACAAGTGCTGGACCAAGCAGAAAGAAGAAAATCGAGGAGCACGACGCGGCCGAGGTGGTCGCGGTGCCAGCAACGTTGAGTGGTGCGACGACGATGACGACTACATCGCGTTCGCGGTCTCCATGTCGACAGCGTGTGGGTGTCGTCGGGCAAGAAGTTTCAAGGCTCATGGGCGATCGACAGTGGTGCAACCCACCACATTTGCAACGACAAGTCCAAGTTCATCGACATCAACTTGCGCGACTAAAGGCGGAACTCACTGTTGCCAACGGTCAGACGGCCAAGATTTTAGGAGTTGGTACCGTTGTACAACAAGTGATTCTGCCCAACCGAAGTGTGCGTGACGTCCGAATTGAAGATGCTCTCTACGTGCCGAGTATGAACAAGAACCTGCTGTCTGTGCCTCAGATCAACCGAGGTGGAGCCTTCAAGGTGGTGTTTGACGGCTCCGAGATGCACATTGCGCGCAAGTCGTCGAAGAAGATCGTTGCTTCCGCGGACCTGATCGACGGACTCTACTGGCTACGAGTTCCCAAGGGTTCTGCCAATTCGACGACTACGGTCTTGATCAACAGTGTCGATATTCATGCGCGGATGGGTCATGCTCCGAACGACGTGCTACGGAAGATGGTTTCGACCGGCATGGTGACGGGCGCAAAAATGCCGACCTCGTCGAAGAACTCAAGCCGGGTGTCAGCAAGGGAAGATGGTCCAAAACCCTTTCCAAGTAACCCGGACAAGCCCAAGTACAAGCCATTCGAGTTCCTGCACTTCGACCTTTGTGGCCCCATGGAGAAAGAGTCGCTTGGTGGCAGCAAGTATCTACTGCTGATCACTGACGAAGCCAGCGGCTGCATGACGGGATTCTGTTTGCGCGCCAAGTCGGAGAGTGAAGACTGTCTGCGCAAGTTCATCGCTAAAGTGGAGCGCCAATTCGATGCCAGGGTCAAGTTCGTGCGTCATGACGGTGCCAAGGAGTTCGCGACCAACTCGCTCAAGGCCTTTTACGACAATCATGGCATTGAAGTCCAGCCGACGGTTCGATATGCGCATCAGACGAATGCTACTGCGGAACGCGCCAACAGGACGATTGTGACTATCGGGCGCAGCATGCTTCACTTCGCACGTTTGGACAAGACGTTTTGGGCGGAAGCGGCGATGACGGCAATTTACATCAAGAATCGACTGCCGTCACCCAAGGTCCCAGGGAAGACGCCTTTTGAGATTGTGTACAAGAGGAAGCCCAACGTGAAGCACATGCGCGTTTTCGGGTGCAAGGCCTACGTCCTGACGCCGAAGGAGAAGCGACTCAAGTGGGACCCCAAGGCTCGTGAAGGAATTTTCATGGGCTATGAAGAGCGTTCGAAGGCGTATCGCGTTTATGACATCGAGGCGGGCCAGAGTAGTGATTTCTCGCGATGTCACTTTCGACGAATCGACCTTCGACGACGCCAATGTTGTTGATGATGATGAAGATGTCGAAGATGCTGCGGATATCCTTGAAGACCTCGAGATTTCGAACGACCATGGAACGCGTGAAGTCAAGCAGGCGGGGAAACGCAGGGCTCGTTCTAACGCCGAGGATCGTGAACATGTTTGTCGACCGCGTCGCAGTGCTGGGTTAGAAGAAGCAAGCGCTCCGGACTCCGACCATCAAGAAGCCAAATCTGAAGACAATGATGATGATGACTCGACTCAGCCGATGTACTGGCGTGCGAGTGCGAATGCAGTGGAGACGAGTGACAGCGCCGAGCCGAAGACGTTCCAAGATGCTGTGAGCGGCGAAGACCAAGTCCACTGGCGCAAGGCGATCCGAGCAGAACTCAAGTCGATGCGACTTCGTGGAGTGTTTCGTGGCGCCAAACTACCGAACAACCAACGCGCAGTCGGAACCAAGTGGGTGTTCAAGATCAAGCGTAAAGCCGACGGGTCCATCGAGAAGTACAAGGCTCGACTTGTCGCGAAAGGATTTGTGCAGAAGTATGGCATCGACTACACCGAGACGTTTTCGCCGGTGGTCAAGTACGTCACGCTGCGAATGATCATCGCTGTGGCCAAGTTCTTCAATTGGCCCCTCGACCAACTTTATGTCGTTACTGCGTTCCTGTACGGCTTGATGAAGGAGAAGGTGTTCTGCAGTGTTCCAGAAGGCGTGGAACTTGATGACGGCTATGACTGCGTGGAACTTCTCAAGGCGATCTACGGTCTCAAGCAAGCTTCTCGAGTGTGGAATGAGACCTTCGACGAGTATGTGCGCTCTATCGGATTTCGCGTTTCGAGCTACGATCCGTGCCTCTACATCAAGGTTGTCGACGGTGACTGCGTTCTGATGCTGGTGTACGTCGACGATGTTTTGGTGACCGGAAGCTCTTCGACGATCATTGCTGAAGCAAGAAGCAGCTCAAGGCACGATTCGAGATGACCGACAGCGGCAAATGTTCCTTCATTCTGGGGATTGAGGTGGTCGACAATGCGGATGGCAGTGTCACATTGAGTCAAGCTCGCTACATCAACGACATCCTGGAGCGTTTTGGCATGCAGAACTGCAAACCTGCTGCCAGTCCAGCATGAAGCTCGTTGCCAGTGACGTCTCGACCAAGTTGGATGCGCCGTTCCGCGAAGCTGTCGGTGCTCTCATGCACTTGATGACGTCGACTCGCCCAGACATTGCTTTTACAGTTGGTTACGTTTCGCGCTTCATGGAGAACCCTCAAGTCGAGCACTGGATTGCAGTCAAGCGCATCTTCCGTTACCTTCAGGGCACCAAGTCGCACGGACTCCGTTTTTCGCCGATCAAGGGAATCGACTTTCGTGGCTATTCGGATGCAGACTGGGCTGGTGACCACAGTGACCGCAAGTCGACTTCGGGCTACCTGTTTCAAGTTCTTGGCGGACCTGTGTCGTGGGGATCCAAGAAACAATCGAGTGTGTCTCTCTCCACGAGTGAAGCCGAGTACATTGCGCTCAGTCTGGCAATCCAAGAAGGCAAGTGGGCTACTGTGTGAGATCCTTGACGCTGCAGGCGAAGGTTACATCCCGGATCTGAAGATTTTCGAAGACAATCAGTCGTGCATCAAGATGACGAAGAACCCTGTGTGAACCATGCATGGCCGCGCGAAGCACATCGACATCAAGTACCACCAGATCCGTGATGAAGCCAAGCGCGGTGAAGTGATCGTCGAGTACTGCGAGACTACGATCATGCTGGCCGACATCTTGACCAAGGGACTCGGCGGACCTCGTCACAAGGACTTAACGACGGCTCTTGGCGTTTGTAACGGGGTTACACGTACAAGTGGTTGTACCACTTGTAACTCTAACAGTTAGGATAACTGTTAGAGGTTGGAAATGGGCCTCAGACCTTGGTGTGCTGTACACACCAATGGATACATGGGCGAACCACATTATTGGATGGTTCGTGTGCATTTGTGCATGTTATTGGTAGAAAGTAACGGATTTCTACCAATCACTGAGCAGAGTTTCTGCCAACCACACGTTGGCAGACCCTTTAGAAATAGATAACAAACAGTTTTAGGAGGTCCATAATTGGCTTATGGCAAATTCAATAACAGTTCTCATTTTACGGTAATTTGCAGTTTAATTTAGTTATATTTGATTTAATTATACTTATTTAAATAAGTATACTTAAATTAAGTCTATTCTAATTGCACGCTTCATCATACACGTAAGCGCACGTGTACGCCACCTAATAGGTCTAGGTAGACCCATTACACCTGGTAGCACTTTGTAGTCCGTCCCACGACCGACTGCTGTTCGTTCGTATGGAGTCATACGAACGCGGGGTAGAGAACTCCCCAATGGATGAGGGATCTGCTGGGACCCCTCAAATGTCCGTGACGCGCACGGACTGCGCCCACCTGTCTGATCCAGAGTGGAGGCTCTCCAAAGACTCTCGCGAGTCATTGGAGAGGCAGCGGTAGCTACGATGCTTCGTACGCTATCGCCGGACAGAGCAACACGGTGTTGCTCTGGGGTACATTGTTAAGGAGCAACGAGATGGTGCTGCCTCGGTGGCTTCCCCTAAGCCACGCGTGGAGTCGTTGAAACTCCACGTGAGTACCTACACGGGGAAGGAGGACGAGACCCTCCTTCGGTGGCTTGTCGAACTCGACACAGCCGTTGCGGCTCGACGTATCGTCGATCCGATGTCGAAGGTCGCGTTCGCCATGTCATGTCTTGGCGGACGTGCGAGGAGTTGGGCCTATGGGCGCCGACTCTCGGATCCTACGTGCTTCGGCACGTACGAGGTGTTCAAAGAGGAGCTCAAGCTTGCGTTTGAGCCCCCGAAGAACGAGTTCAGATCGAGAGCGGAGTTTCTCGATCTGCAGCAGGGCAAGGATGATGTTCACACCTTTGCCCAGCGTACTCGATACTTGGTATCGAACATAGTGGCCAACCCGATCGACGAGGCGACCAAGGTCGTCACGTTCATGAAGGGACTAAGAGATGGTCCCGTCAAAACATATCTCTTCCGAGAGTATCCGAATACTCTCGAGGAGGCGATCAGCCTTGCAATGCAAGAGGAGTTTAGCCGGCGTCAAGCTAAACTCCATGCGAACGCGCCGAAGCCGACGCGTCCTGTTATGAAGACGGGAGGTCCGGAACCTATGGACCTCTCGAGTGCTACGACTGCTGGTCAACAGCAGCGTAGATACGGCAAGGTTCGATGTTACAAGTGCAGTAACATCGGTCACTATGCACGTGAGTGCACAGCGGGCGGGCGATCAAAAAACGCCAAGGACCAGTAGGCGCGGGGCGTCCTACTGGTGATGCAGTCTCGCGTGTCGAGCTTGGACACGCGACGATGAGGACTGCTGCCCCCAGCGAGAAGGTTTCTCGCTGTAAGCTGCAAGATGACAAGCCAAACCTTGTCATCCTGAACGTGATGTCGAAGAGAGCGAACTCTCTTCGTGCCCTAGTGGACTCGGGCGCGTCGAACAACTTTGTTCGACAGGGAAGTCTTCGAAGGTTTGACTTCGAAGAAGCCGACACGCCTCGCAGCGTGTTGGAAGTGCGATTGGCAACAGGTGCCACCGTGAGGACTGAGAAGCGCGTAGTCCGTGTGCGCTTCTCTTACAAACGAAGGACGTTTGTAGAAGATCTTATCGTCTTGGATCTAGACGATAAATTCGACATGGTATTAGGCATGCCGTGGCTTGCACGGCATGACTCGGTGATCAACTGGGAGAAGCGTACGCTCGTACGCTTCAACAACACATGCGCGACAGAGAGCAATGGCCCTGTCAGTGCTGCACATGCACCGGCCGGTGCATGTGAATCCCCAGTTGAGGCAGCAGCGGCCGCCGCTGCCTCCGATCGCCGCCGGCGACCATCAACGACTCCGAGAGTCGTTGGGAGAAAAAGTGTGTCGACTCAGAAATCTGAGCCGAAGGGTCGCGGTCACATGAGTGATGGTCAGGTGAATGTGAATCACCTGACGCGTAAACATCTGAATGATGTTTGTCACATGAGTGATGGTCAGGTGAATGCGATTCACCTGAGAGAAGGTATTATACCGGTATTACCGGTATCCTTGGAGGTACTTCAAGCCTCCAAGGGTCGCGCCGACGACGTCGCGTCAACTCTGCGAGTTGACGAAGCAAATAATATTCGGGGAACCGAAAGGCGTGCGTCAGCTCTGGGAGCTGACGCCACTGGCGCTTCGCTGCTAGTTCCGGGAATTAGCGATCGTGCATCAGCTCCGGGAGCTGATGATGCGTGTATAAGCGAACGTTCGCTGCTAGTTCCGGGAACTAGCGAACGTGCGTCAGCTCTGGGAGCTGATGATATGTGTACAAGCGAACACTCGCTAGCGCAGGAAGCTAGCGAGAGCACGTCGACTCCGGGAGTCGACGATGCGGTTGTTTCATCCGCTCCGGGAGTGGATGAAGGCGCAGCGGTTCAGGGAACCGACTGCGCGGCAGGAGGTGCTGGCGGTTGCAAACGCCCAGCACCCGAACAACCTGCGTGCTCACGTGCAGCAGCGCTGCACGCGATGGGCGGCACTCAAGCCGGGCTTGATAGTGCGAGTCAGCGGAAGGAATCCGCTGACGATTGCGATAACGTCCCGTCCAAGGTGCGATGCCTTGGACGTGGAGCACCTGAAGCCGGGCTCCATGGTAGATCTTCGCGGCGCAAGCTCAGGGAGCTGCGCGAGTCTCAGTCCGGGACTGAGACGGGTGTATCTGCAGTGCAGACACCGAGTGTCGAGACGTTGAACGTCTTGACACGTACTGGTACTGGGTTACAGTACCAGAGGATGCGGTTGGAGAATCCGCCGACGAGTGCGTCGGCGTTGACCGCACTTCCAACGATGAGTTGGAAGCGCTTCGCACGAGACTTGTACGATGGACGCATCGAACAAATTTGCATTCTCTCGGATATCGAGAGAGTGGAGCGCGAGGCCGAAGAGCTGAAGCAGCTCGTCGTCGATGGGATCACTGAGGGTGATGACTCCCTCAGTGCGAAGACTAAGAAGCAGCGCTTCGAAGAGTAGAGTTGGGACTCGTTGAGGTCGAGTCCCTATTACGAGATTCTGCGGGAGTACAAGGATGTACTCCCGAACGAGATTCCTTCGGAGCTTCCGAAGGACAAGGGCGTACAGCACGAGATTGATCTCGTGCCGGGCACGAAGTACTGTGTTACACGGCAGTGGCCACTGCCGCGTGAACAAGTGCAAGCGATCGACGACTTCTTTGAAAGTCGTCGTCTTGCAGGTCAAGTGCGGGAGTCAAAGTCCCCGCACAGTGCTCCAACGTTCTGTGTTAAGAAACCACAGGGCGGCTGGCGCATCGTTCATGCGTATAACAAGCTGAACGATGCGACGATACCGGCGCAGACGCCGATACCGCGAAAAGATGTCATCATCGATTCGATGGCCTTGAGCACTATCTTCAGTGCTCTAGATCTGCGTGATGGATTCTATCAGATCCTCATGCGTGAGAGGGACATCCCTCTCACAGCGGTAAGCACTCCAAGCGGTATGCTTTGGGAGTGGCTCGTCATGCCGCAGGGACTTAAGAACGCCCCTGCGACGTTCAATAGATGCGTGACACATCTATTGCGCTCGGTGCGCGACTTCGCACCGAGCTACTTCGACGACGTGTTCGTCCACAGCCGGGCTGTGAACGGGAAGACGGACATTGCACAAGGTGCATCTCCGGAAGCTGCTAGAGCTTATGAGAAAACATAAGCTCTACGCGAACCTGAAGAAGTGTATCTTCGGGGCGAGCGAGATACCCGTGCTGGGGTGTCTCGTGGGGAAAGACGGCGTGCGCCCTGACCCAGAGAAGGTCAGAGTGATCAATGAATGGCCCACGCCATCCAATGTGAAGGAACTGAGGCAGTTCCTTGGGCTTGCCACATACTTGTGCAAGTACGTGGAGAACTATGCGGGCAAGATTCGCCCGTTGTCACAGCTTTTTAATAAAGAAGCTGAGTGGATTTGGACGACCGAGTGCGAGGAGGCATTCGGTGCAGTCAAGCAGGGCTTGACTGAAGCGCCGATCTTGGCCGTGGCGGACCAAGATCGTCCATTCCACGTAGTGTGCGATGCATCCGACTTTGCAATCGGATGTGCATTGATGCAACACGATCACGAAGGGCGTGATCGTGTAGTCTACTATCAATCGCGTCAGCTGAAGCCAGCTGAGCGTAACTATCCGTACATGACAAGGGCTCCTTGCCATGAAGTATGCACTCGCAAAGTTCCGAGTGTATCTGCTTGGGAGTAGACCGTTCGTGGTCTATACAGACCACGCATCATTGCGTACGGCGATTAAGTCGCCGCACATCTCGCAACGTATGGCGAGATGGTTGTCCTTCTTCGTGGAGTACAACTTCCGGGTGGAGTACAAACCCGGAAGACTCAATGTAGTGGCCGACGCGTTATCGCGACGACCTGACTATGCGGAGACGGTCGACGCCAACGCTGTTGGCGTCGTGAGGACAAGTGTGCCGTCATCAACGTTGATTGACGACGTGAAGAACGCGTATGCAAGGGATGCAGACGCGAAGGGGCTGCTGGAGTTCCTCGCGGCACCTTCCGACGGCAGCACGTCGGAAGCTAACCCCTCATCTTCGAGCTCGTGTACACCGCTATCGTGTACACGAAGGCCTACTGTTGTACAGTGCAGTAGACGACAATGCAGATCGCATTGTCGTTCCGAATGATCATGACCTCCGATTGAGGATCATGTTCGAGTATCACGATGCCCCCACGGCAGGGCATCCGGGTCGTGAGAATACATACACTCTTCTCACGCGTGACTTCTACTGGCACCACCAGTACAAGTGGGTACGCAAGTACGTACGTGCTTGCGAGGTTTGTCAACGCGTGAAGCCTGCGCAGTTCTCGCAGGCTCCTCTTAATCACTACCGACTCCGTCGGAGTGTTGGCAGTCCATGTCCATGGACTTTGTCTTCGGTCTTCCGCCTGACAGCAAGCGGAGGACGGGCATCGTTGTCTTTGTGGACCGATTCCAGCAAGATGGTTCATCTTGCTGCCGTCAACGGTTACTGTTACAGCCGCGCAGACTGCGCGACTGTTTGTTGACATGGTGTTCAAACACCATGGCATGCCGCTCGACATTGTGTCGGACCGTGATCCACGCTTCACAGCGCGGTTCTGGCAAGAAGTGTTTACACTTCTTGGTTCACAATTGTCAATGTCGACTGCGGATCATCCGCAGACGGACGGACAGACCGAACGTGTCAACCGCGTACTGGGTGACACGCTGAAGAGCTACGCTCACTCGTTCCCGCATTGGAGCGAGTGCTTGCCGATGGCAGAGTTTGCCATCAACAACTCGGTGCATGCCTCGACAGGGCATACACCGTTCTACGTAAATGCCATGAGGCATCCACGATTGCCGAGCATGCTCGGCGGGGTAGCTTCCTCCTTAAGTGGGGGAGGATCTACGGTTGCGTCCGAACAACCGCAGAATGCAACTGATAGCAGCACACTATCAGCTGCGGTGACGCGTGCGACGTCTCGTTCGAGCAGGAACGAGCGCGCGATGTCTGTGCCGGGCACAGACATGAGAGATGATAGCGAGCAGGCAGGGCCTGCTGCTGACAAGGGCGACAAGCTGAATGGATTCAGCTCGGGTGCGCTAGACTTTGTCCAGCGAAGACAAGCCGTCATACGGTTTGTCCAGGATGCTATCGCAGCTTCTGTCGATCGACAGAAACTGAACGCTGATAATGTTGGTAGTGGCAACATAAATGAATTCAAAGTGGGTTCATTAGTTTTGTTAGCTACACAAAACCTGCCTAAACATGCAGTGTCTGACTTTGGAGCAAGCAAGCTTGCTCCAAGATTCATTGGGCCGTTCAAAGTACTTGAACGGCATGGTAACGCGTACCGGCTGGACATACCGTCCAGCATGAGGCTCCACCCGACCTTCTACGTCGGGCGGTTGAAGCCGTACTTGCAGCACGGACTACCTAGGGTTGGTAGTCCGACTGAGCAGTGCGAGAGGCCTGGAAGGCCTTCTCGAGACCGTCGACACGGTCGATCAACCGGCTCACTCTCGTCCCAAGACCGGACGAGAGGTTCGAGGCAGTCTGAGCTGCCTCGCAGACCCCAGCACGGAGGACACGAACCTCCTGCTTCAGAGCCACTATCTCAGCGCTCTGTGTCTGCTCCAGCGCAGCAACTCGATCGTGCAGGGCACGATCGTCATGGTCATAGCGTTGACCATGTGGAGGGAGTGTTCCCACCCCCTCCGCCGCCGTTGCGCGACGCGCGTGGAGCGATCCGCTGGATTGTTGAGCGGATCGTGGCTCATAAGAGAACGAACTCTCAAGGGGTTCGTTTTCGTATTCGTTGGAGAGGATTTCCTCCCCATCGAGATACATTGGAGCTGCGGAGACGTCCTGATGGAGGACGTTCCGGAAATGGTGAGGGCGTACGAAGCCCACCTATAACTTGCAGGGGTAAGCCCTGCACGAGGAGTGCTGCGGTTAGCCACAGCACTCGGAGCTTCGCGTGGCACAATACGACCACGGAGCTCCTTGATGTGATCGGGTACACGGACGACCGTGTACCCCAGGATATCACTTTCGGTGAGACGTGTTGCCAAAGGTTGGCAACACGGACAGGGTGTGCCAAATGGAACGGCACATGGGATCCCCGCTTCCATAGCGATCGCGAGCCGCAGCAACGCGCTCGCGATACGCCTTCGGGTCTTTGTTGAAGTTATCAACAAAGGCATTCCACGACTGACAAAGTGCCTGCCGCTCTGGCACTTTGCTCTTGCGCGAAGTCTTCTTCGCTGCATAGTATCGGAGCTCGTGGAAGGAGCCCGATACAGTAGTCGCGTCTTTGACTACGAGGAGGATGTCGAGGAGGAGGTTGATGTCAAGACTCCCGCTCCCGTGTCTTCGTCTGAAGACACGTGATGAGGCCTCGGACGCTTCAAGCTCAAAGCGTCCGCGCAGTGATGACGAAGCGTCCCCCATGTCGAGGGCGCTCACTGCCCCGCGCACTGATCCGCCAGTGCGCACACCGGAAGATGGTTTCGAGCGGCATGGTGACGGGCGCGAAAATGCCGACCTCGTCGAAGAACTCAAGCGGATGCCGCGGGTGTCAGCAAGGGAAGATGGTCCAAAAACCCTTTCCGAGTAACCCGGACAAGCCCAAGTACAAGCCATTCGAGTTCCTGCACTTCGACCTTTGTGGCCCCATGGAGAAAGAGTCGCTTGGTGGCAGCAAGTATCTACTGCTGATCACTGACGAAGCCAGCGGCTGCATGACGGGATTCTGTTTGCGCGCCAAGTCGGAGAGTGAAGAAAGTTCATCGCTAAAGTGGAGCGCCAATTCGATGCCAGGGTCAAGTTCGTGCGTCATGACGGTGCCAAGGAGTTCGCGACCAACTCGCTCAAGGCCTTTTACGACAATCATGGCATTGAAGTCCAGCCGACGGTTCGATATGCGCATCAGACGAATGCTACTGTGGAACGCGTTAACAGGACGATTGTGACTATCGGGCGCAGCATGCTTCACTTCGCACGTTTGGACAAGACGTTTTGGGCGGAAGCGGCGATGACGGCAATTTACATCAAGAATCGACTGCCGTCACCCAAGGTCCAAGGGAAGACGCCGTTTGAGATTGTGTACAAGAGGAAGCCCAACGTGAAGCACATGCGCGTTTTCGGGTGCAAGGCCTACGTCCTGACGCCGAAGGAGAAGCGACTCAAGTGGGACCCCAGCTATGAAGAGCGTTCGAAGGCGTATCGCGTTTATGACATCGAGGCGGGCCAGGTAGTGATTTCTCACGATGTCACTTTCGACGAATCGACCTTCGACGACGCCAATGTTGTTGATGATGATGACGTTCCATGGTCGTTCGAAATCTCGAGGTCTTCAAGGGTTTCCGCAGCATCTTCGACATCTGCGTCGCAGTGCTGGGTTAGAAGAAGCAAGCGCTCCGGACTCCGACCATCAAGAAGCCAAATCTGAAGACGATGATGATGATGACTCGACTCAGCCGATGTACTGGCGTGCGAGTGCGAATGCAGTGGAGACGAGTGACAGCGCCGAGCCGAAGACGTTCCAAGATGCTGTGAGCGGCGAAGACCAAGTCCACTGGCGCAAGGCGATCCGAGCAGAACTCAAGTCGATGCGACTTCGTGGAGTGTTTCGTGGCGCCAATCTACCGAACAACCAACGCGCAGTCGAAACCAAGTGGGTGTTCAAGATCAAGCGTAAAGCCGACGGGTCCATCGAGAAGTACAAGGCTCGACTTGTCGCGAAAGGATTTGTGCAGAAGTATGGCATCGACTACACCGAGACGTTTTCGCCGGCGGTCAAGTACGTCACGCTGCGAATGATCATCGCTGTGGCCAAGTTCTTCAATTGGCCCCTCGACCAACTTGATGTCGTTACTGCGTTCCTGTACGGCTTGATGAAGGAGAAGGTGTTCTGCAGTGTTCCAGAAGGCGTGGAACTTGATGACGGCTATGACTGTGTGGAACTGCTCAAGGCGATCTACGGTCTCAAGCAAGCTTCTCGAGTGTGGAATGAGACCTTCGACGAGTATGTGCGCTCTATCGGATTTCGCGTTTCGAGCTACGATCCGTGCCTCTACATCAAGGTTGTCGACGGTGACTGCGTTCTGATGCTGGTGTACGTCGACGATGTTTTGGTGACCGGAAGCTCTTCGACGATCATTGCTGAAGTCAAGAAGCAGCTCAAGGCACGATTCGAGATGACCGACAGCGGCAAATGTTCCTTCATTCTGGGGATTGAGGTGGTCGACAATGCGGATGGCAGTGTCACATTGAGTCAAGCTCGCTACATCAACGACATCCTGGAGCGTTTTGGCATGCAGAACTGCAAACCTGCTGCCAGTCCAGCATGAAGCTCGTTGCCAGTGACGTCTCGACCAAGTTGGATGCGCCGTTCCGCGAAGCTGTCGGTGCTCTCATGCACTTGATGACGTCGACTCGCCCAGACATTGCTTTTACAGTTGGTTACGTTTCGCGCTTCATGGAGAACCCTCAAGTCGAGCACTGGATTGCAGTCAAGCGCATCTTCCGTTACCTTCAGGGCACCAAGTCGCACGGACTCCGTTTTTCGCCGATCAAGGGAATCGACTTTCGTGGCTATTCGGATGCAGACTGGGCTGGTGACCACAGTGACCGCAAGTCGACTTCGGGCTACCTGTTTCAAGTTCTTGGCGGACCTGTGTCGTGGGGATCCAAGAAACAATCGAGTGTGTCTCTCTCCACGAGTGAAGCCGAGTACATTGCGCTCAGTCTGGCAATCCAAGAAGGCAAGTGGGCTACTGTGTGAGATCCTTGACGCTGCAGGCGAAGACATCCCGGATCTGAAGATTTTCGAAGACAATCAGTCGTGCATCAAGATGACGAAGAACCCTGTGAACCATGGCCGCGCAAAGCACATCGACATCAAGTACCACCACATCCGTGATGAAGCCAAGCGCGGTGAAGTGATCGTCGAGTACTGCGAGACTACGATCATGCTGGCCGACATCTTGACCAAGGGACTCGGCGGACCTCGTCACAAGGACTTAACGACGGCTCTTGGCGTTTGTAACGGGGTTACACGTACAAGTGGTTGTACCACTTGTAACTCTAACAGTTAGGATAACTGTTAGAGGTTGGAAATGGGCCTCAGACCTTGGTGTGCTGTACACACCAATGGATACATGGGCGAACCACATTATTGGATGGTTCGTGTGCATTTGTGCATGTTATTGGTAGAAAGTAACGGATTTCTACCAATCACTGAGCAGAGTTTCTGCCAACCACACGTTGGCAGACCCTTTAGAAATAGATAACAAACAGTTTTAGGAGGTCCATAATTGGCTTATGGCAAATTCAATAACAGTTCTCATTTTACGGTAATTTGCAGTTTAATTTAGTTATATTTGATTTAATTATACTTATTTAAATAAGTATACTTAAATTAAGTCTATTCTAATTGCACGCTTCCTCATACACGTAAGCGCACGTGTACGCCACCTAATAGGTCTAGGTAGACCCATTACACCTGGTAGCACTTTGTAGTCCGTCCCACGACCGACTGCTGTTCGTTCGTATGGAAGTCATACGAACGCGGGGTAGAGAACTCCCCAATGGATGAGGGATCTGCTGGGACCCTCAAATGTCCGTGACGCGCACGGACTGCGCCCCACCTGTCTGATCCAGAGTAGGAGGCTATCCAAAGACTCTCGCGAGTCATTGGAGAGGCAGCGGTAGCCATGATGCTTCGTACGCTATCGCCGACAGAGCAACACGGTGTTGCTCTGGGGTACATTGTTAAGGAGCAACGAGATGTTGCTGCCTCGGTGGCTTCCCTAAGCCACGCGTGGAGTCGTTGAAACTCCATGTGAGTACCTACACGGGGAAGGAGGACGAGACCACTCCTTCGGTGGCTTGTCGAACTCGACACAGCCGTTGCGGCTCGACGTATCGTCGATCCGATGTCGAAGGTCGCGTTCGCCATGTCATGTCTTGGCGGACGTGCGAGGAGTTGGGCCTTTGGGCGCCGACTCTCGGATCCTACGTGCTTCGGCACGTACGAGGTGTTCAAAGAGGAGCTCTGCTTGCGTCTGAGCCCCGAAGAACGAGTTCAGATCGAGAGCGGAGTTTCTCGATCTGCAGCAGGGCAAGGATGATGTTCACACCTTTGCCCAGCGTACTCGATACTTGGTATCGAACATAGTGGCCAACCCGATCGACGAGGCGACCAAGGTCGTCACGTTCATGAAGGGACTAAGAGATGGTCCCGTCAAAACATATCTCTTCCGAGAGTATCCGAATACTCGAGGAGGCGATCAGCCTTGAAGTGCAAGAGGAGTTTAGCCGGCGTCAAGTTAAACTCCATGCGAACGCGCCGAAGCCGACGCGTCCTGTTATGAAGACGGGAGGTCCGGAACCTATGGACCTCTCGAGTGCTACGACTGCTGGTCAACAGCAGCGTAGATACGGCAAGGTTCGATGTTACAAGTGCAGTAACATCGGTCACTATGCACGTGAGTGCACAGCGGGCGGGCGTTCAAAAAACGCCAAGGACCAGTAGGCGCGGGGCGTCCTACTGGTGATGCAGTCTCGCGTGTCGAGCTTGGACACGCGACGATGAGGATTGCTGCCCCAGCGAGAAGGTTTCTCGCTGTAGCTGCAAGATGACAAGCCAAACCTTGTCATCCTGAACGTGATGTCGAAGAGAGCGAACTCTCTTCGTGCCCTAGTGATTCCGGGCGCGTCGAACAACTTTGTTCGACAGGGAAGTCTTCGAAGGCTTGACTTCGAAGAGGCCAAATACGCCTCGCGGCGTGTTGGAGGTGCGGTTGGCAACAGGTGCCACCGTGAGGACTGAGAAGCGCGTAGTCCGTGTGCGCTTCTCTTACAACCGAAGGACGTTTGTAGAAGATCTTATCGTCTTGGATCTAGACGATAAATTCGACATGGTATTAGGCATGCCGTGGCTTGCACGGCATGACTCGGTGATCAACTGGGAGAAGCGTACGCTCGTACGCTTCAACAACACATGCGCGACAGAGAGCAATGGCCCTGTCAGTGCTGCACATGCACCGGCCGGTGCATGTGAATCTCCAGTTTAGGCAGCAGCGGCCGCCGCTGCCTCCGATCGCCGCCGGCGACCATCAACGACTCCGAGAGTCGTTGGGAGAAAAAGTGTGTCGACTCAGAAATCTGAGCCGAAGGGTCGCGGTCACATGAGTGATGGTCAGGTGAATGTGAATCACCTGACGCGTAAACATCTGAATGATGTTTGTCACATGAGTGATGGTCAGGTGAATGTGAATCACCTGACGCATAAACATCTGAATGATGTTTGTCACATGAGTGATGGTCAGGTGAATCGCATTCACCTGGGAGACGGTAAAATACCGGTCTTACCGGTATCCTTGGAGGTACTGAAGCTCCCCAAGGGTCGCGCCGACGACGTCGCGTCAACTCTGGGAGTTGACGAAGCAAATAATATTCGGGGAACCGAAAGGCGTGCGTCAGCTCTGGGAGCTGACGCCACTGGCGCGTCGCTGCTAGTTCTGGGAACTAGCGATCGTGCATCAGCTCCGGGAGCTGATGATGCGTGTATAAGCGAACGTTCGCTGCTAGTTCCGGGAACTAGCGAACGTGCGTCAGCTCTGGGAGCTGACGATATGTGTAAGCGAACACTCGCCAGCGCAGGAAGCTAGCGAGAGCACGTCGACTCCGGGAGTCGACGATGCGGTTGTTTCATCCGCTCCGGGAGTGGATGAAGGCGCAGCGGTTCAGGGAACCGACTGCGCGGCAGGAGGTGCTGGCGGTTGCAAACGCCCAGCACCCGAACAACCTGCGTGCTCACGTGCAGCAGCGCTGCACGCGATGGGCGGCACTCAAGCCGGGCTTGATAGTGCGAGTCAGCGGAAGGAATCCGCTGACGATTGCGATAACGTCCCGTCCAAGGTGCGATGCCTTGGACGTGGAGCACCTGAAGCCGGGCTCCATGGTAGATCTTCGCGGCGCAAGCTCAGGGAGCTGCGCGAGTCTCAGTCCGGGACTGAGACGGGTGTATCTGCAGTGCAGACACCGAGTGTCGAGACGTTGAACGTCTTGACACGTACTGGTACTGGCGTTACAGTACCAGAGGATGCGGTTGAGAATCCGCCGACGAGTGCGTCGGTGTTGACCGCACTTCCAACGATGAGTTGGAAGCGCTTCGCACGAGACTTGTACGATGGACGCATCGAACAAATTTGCATTCTCTCGGATATCGAGAGAGTGGAGCGCGAGGCCGAAGAGCTGAAGCAGCTCGTCGTCGATGGGATCACTGAGGGTGATGACTCCCTCAGTGCGAAGACTAAGAAGCAGCGCTTCGAAGAGTAGAGTTGGGACTCGTTGAGGTCGAGTCCCTATTACGAGATTCTGCGGGAGTACAAGGATGTACTCCCGAACGAGATTCCTTCGGAGCTTCCGAAGGACAAGGGCGTACAGCACGAGATTGATCTCGTGCCGGGCACGAAGTACTGTGTTACACGGCAGTGGCCACTGCCGCGTGAACAAGTGCAAGCGATCGACGACTTCTTTAAAAGTCGTCGTCTTGCAGGTCAAGTACGGGAGTCAAAGTCCCCGCACAGTGCTCCAACGTTCTGTGTGAAGAAACCACAGGGCGGCTGGCGCATCGTTCATGCGTATAACAAGCTGAACGATGCGACGATACCGGCGCAGACGCCGATACCGCGAAAAGATGTCATCATCGATTCGATGGCCTTGAGCACTATCTTCAGTGCTCTAGATCTGCGTGATGGATTCTATCAGATCCTCATGCGTGAGAGGGACATCCCTCTCACAGCGGTAAGCACTCCAAGCGGTATGCTTTGGGAGTGGCTCGTCATGCCGCAGGGACTTAATAACGCCCCCTGCGACGTTCAATAGATGCGTGACACATCTATTGCGCTCGGTGCGCGACTTCGCACCGAGCTACTTCGACGACGTGTTCGTCCACAGCCGGGCTGTGAACGGAAAGACGGACATTGCACAAGGTGCATCTCCGGAAGCTGCTAGAGCTTATGAGGAAACATAAGCTCTACGCGAACCTGAAGAAGTGTATCTTCGGGGCGAGCGAGATACCCGTGCTGGGGTGTCTCGTGGGGAAAGACGGCGTGCGCCCTGACCCAGAGAAGGTCAGAGTGATCAATGAATGGCCCACGCCATCCAATGTGAAGGAACTGAGGCAGTTCCTTGGGCTTGCCACATACTTGTGCAAGTACGTGGAGAACTATGCGGGCAAGATTCGCCCGTTGTCACAGCTTTTTAAGAAAGAAGCTGAGTGGATTTGGACGACCGAGTGCGAGGATGCATTCGGTGCAGTCAAGCAGGGCTTGACTGAAGCGCCGATCTTGGCCGTGGCGGACCAAGATCGTCCATTCCACGTAGTGTGCGATGCATCCGACTTTGCAATCGGATGTGCATTGATGCAACACGATCACGAAGGGCGTGATCGTGTAGCCTACTATCAAT
Organism: Phytophthora colocasiae; assembly: GCA_018806915.1. Taxonomy (NCBI): domain Eukaryota; phylum Oomycota; class Peronosporomycetes; order Peronosporales; family Peronosporaceae; genus Phytophthora; species Phytophthora colocasiae. The sequence goes on along the minus strand of JAGKQI010000026.1, from coordinate 46,118 downwards.
CGCGTCAGCTGAAGCCAGCTGAGCGTAACTATCCCGTACATGACAAGGAGCTCCTTGCCATGAAGTATGCACTCGCAAAGTTCCGAGTGTATCTACTTGGGAGTAGACCGTTCGTGGTCTATACAGACCACGCATCATTGCGTACGGCGATTAAGTCGCCGCACATCTCGCAACGTATGGCGAGATGGTTGTCCTTCTTCGCGGAGTACAACTTCCGGGTGGAGTACAAACCCGGAAGACTCAATGTAGTGGCCGACGCGTTATCGCGTCGACCTGACTATGCGGAGACGGTCGACGCCAACGCTGTTGGCGTCGTGAGTGACAGCGTGCCGTCGTCAACGTTGATTGACGACGTGAAGAACGCGTATGCAAGGAATGCAGACGCGAAGGGGCTGCTGGAGTTCTCGTAGCACCTTCCGACGTGGCACGTCGGAAGCTAACCCCTCATCTTCGAGCTCGTGTACACCGCTATCGTGTACACGAAGGCCTACTGTTGTACAGTAGTAGACGACAATGTGGATCGCATTGTCGGTCCGAATGATCATGACCTCCGATTGAGGATCATGTTCGAGTATCACGATGCCCCCACGGCAGGGCATCCGGGTCGTGAGAATACATACACTCTTCTCACGCGTGACTTCTACTGGCACCACCAGTACAAGTGGGTACGCAAGTACGTACGTGCTTGCGAGGTTTGTCAACGCGTGAAGCCTGCGCAGTTCTCGCAGGCTCCTCTTCAATCACTACCGACTCCGTCGGAGTGTTGGCAGTCCATGTCCATGGACTTTGTCTTCGGTCTTCCGCCTGACAAAAGCGGAGGACGGGCATCGTTGTCTTTGTGGACTGATTCAGCAAGATGGTTCATCTTGCTGCCGTCCCAACTACTGTTACAGCCGCGCAGACTGCGCGACTGTTTGTTGACATGGTGTTCAAACACCATGGCATGCCGCTCGACATTGTGTCGGACCGTGATCCACGCTTCACAGCGCGGTTCTGGCAAGAAGTGTTTACACTTCTTGGTTCACAATTGTCAATGTCGACTGCGGATCATCCGCAGACGGACGGACAGACCGAACGTGTCAACCGCGTACTGGGTGACACGCTGAAGAGCTACGCTCACTCGTTCCCGCATTGGAGCGAGTGCTTGCCGATGGCAGAGTTTGCCATCAACAACTCGGTGCATGCCTCGACAGGGCATACACCGTTCTACGTAAATGCCATGAGGCATCCACGATTGCCGAGCATGCTCGGCGGGGTAGCTTCTTCCTTAAGTGGGGGAGGATCTACGGTTGCGTCCGAACAACCGCAGAATACAACTAATAGCAGCACACTATCAGCTGCGGTGACGCGTGCGAAGTCTCGTTCGAGCAGGAACGAGCGCGCGATGTCTGTGCCGGACACAGATATGAGAGATGATAGCGAGCAGGCAGGGCCTGCTGCTGACAGGGCGACAAGCTGAATGGATTCAGCTTCGGGTGCGCTAGACTTTGTCCAGCGAAGACAAGCCGTCATACGGTTTGTCCAGGATACTTATCGCAGCTTCTGTCGATCGACAGAAGCTGAACGCTGATACTGTTGGTAGAGGCAACACAAATGAATTCGAAAAGGGTTCATTAGTTTTGTTAGCTACACAAAACCTACCTAGACATGCAGTGTCTTACTTTGGAGCAAGCAAGCTTGCTCCAAGATTCATTGGGCCGTTCAGTACTTGAACGGAACGGCACGGCAACTGGTACCGGCTGGACATACCGTCCAGCATGAGGCTCCACCCGACCTTCTACGTCGGGCGGTTGAAGCCGTACGTGCAGCACGGACTACCTAGGGTTGGTAGTCCGACTGAGCAGTGCGAGAGGCCTGGAAGGCCTTCTCGAGACCGTCGACACGGTCGATCAACCGGCTCACTCTCGTCCCAAGACCGGACGAGAGGTGGCAGTCTGAGCTGCCTCGCAGACCCCAGCACGGAGGACACGAACCTCCTGCTTCAGAGCCGCTATCTCAGCGCTCTGTGTCTGCTCCAGCGCAGCAACTCGATCGTGCAGGGCACGATCGTCATGGTCATAGCGTTGACCATGTGGAGGGAGTGTTCCCACCCTCCGCCGCCGTTGCGCGACGCGCGTGGAGCGATCCGCTGGATTGTTGAGCGGATCGTGGCTCATAAGAGAACGAACTCTCAAGGGGTTCGTTTTCGTATTCGTTGGAGAGGATTTCCTCCCCATCGAGATACATGGGAGCCGCGGAACGTCCTGATGGAGGACGTTCCGGAAATGGTGAGGGCGTACGAAGCCCACCATAACTTGCAGGGGTAAGCCCTGCACGAGGAGTGCTGCGGTTAGCCACAGCACTCGGAGCTTCGCGTGGCACAATACGACCACGGAGCTCCTTGATGTGATCGGGTACACGGACGACCGTGTACCCCAGGAGATCACTTTCGGTGAGACGTGTTGCCAAAGGTTGGCAACACGGACAGGGTGTGCCAAAGGGAACGGCACATGGGATCCCCGCTTCCATAGCGATCGCGAGCCGCAGCAACGCGCTCGCGATACGCCTTCGGGTCTTTGTTGAAGTTATCAACAAAGGCATTCCACGACTGACAAAGTGCCTGCCACTCTGGCACTTTGCTCTTGCGCGAAGTCTTCTTCGCTGCATAGTATCGGAGCTCGTGGAAGAGCCCGATATAGTAGTCGCGTCTTTTGACTACGAGGAGGATGTCGAGGAGGGGGAGGTTGATGTCAAGACTCCCGCTCCCGTGTCTTCGTCTGAAGACACGTGATGAGGCCTCGGACGCTTCAAGCTCAAAGCGTCCGCGCAGTGATGACGAAGCGTCCCCCATGTCGAGGGCGCTCACTGCCCCGCGCACTGATCCGCCAGTGCGCACACCGGAAGATGGTTTCGAGCGGCATGGTGACGGGCGCGAAAATGCCGACCTCGTCGAAGAACTCAAGCGGATGCCGCGGGTGTCAGCAAGGGAAGATGGTCCAAAAACCCTTTCCGAGTAACCCGGACAAGCCCAAGTACAAGCCATTCGAGTTCCTGCACTTCGACCTTTGTGGCCCCATGGAGAAAGAGTCGCTTGGTGGCAGCAAGTATCTACTGCTGATCACTGACGAAGCCAGCGGCTGCATGACGGGATTCTGTTTGCGCGCCAAGTCGGAGAGTGAAGACTGTCTGCGCAAGTTCATCGCTAAAGTGGAGCGCCAATTCGATGCCAGGGTCAAGTTCGTGCGTCATGACGGTGCCAAGGAGTTCGCGACCAACTCGCCTGGCGCTTTATAATGACAATCATGGCATTGAAGTCCAGCCGACGGTTCGATATGCGCATCAGACGAATGCTACTGCGGAACGCGCCAACAGGACGATTGTGACTATCGGGCGCAGCATGCTTCACTTCGCACGTTTGGACAAGACGTTTTGGGCGGAAGCGGCGATGACGGCAATTTACATCAAGAATCGACTGCCGTCACCCAAGGTCCAAGGGAAGACGCCTTTTGAGATTGTGTACAAGAGGAAGCCCAACGTGAAGCACATGCGCGTTTTCGGGTGCAAGGCCTACGTCCTGACGCCGAAGGAGAAGCGACTCAAGTGGGACCCCAGCTATGAAGAGCGTTCGAAAGGCGTATCGCGTTTATGACATCGAGGCGGGCCAGGTAGTGATTTCTCGCGATGTCACTTTCGACGAATCGACCTTCGACGACGCCAATGTTGTTGATGATGATGACGTTCCATGGTCGTTCGAAATCTCGAGGTCTTCAAGGATATCCGCAGCATCTTCGACATCTGCGTCGCAGTGCTGGGTTAGAAGAAGCAAGCGCTCCGGACTCCGACCATCAAGAAGCCAAATCTGAAGACGATGATGATGATGACTCGACTCAGCCGATGTACTGGCGTGCGAGTGCGAATGCAGTGGAGACGAGTAACAGCGCCGAGCCGAAGACGTTCCAAGATGCTGTGAGCGGCGAAGACCAAGTCCACTGGCGCAAGGCGATCCGAGCAGAACTCAAGTCGATGCGACTTCGTGGAGTGTTTCGTGGCGCCAAACTACCGAACAACCAACGCGCAGTCGGAACCAAGTGGGTGTTCAAGATCAAGCGTAAAGCCGACGGGTCCATCGAGAAATACAAGGCTCGACTCGTCGCATAAGGATTTGTGCAGAAGTATGGGATCGACTACACCGAGACGTTTTCGCCGGTGATCAAGTACGTCAATCTGCGAATGATCATCGCTGTGGCCAAGTTCTTCAATTGGCCCCTCGACCAACTTGTGGGAGTACGTACAGCGGCTCCGTGAGTCGAACATCTCATACGAGAACTGCGAGAAGATGACAAACCTGAATCGCCATTGTTGCCGGCCTGGATTCAAGCTGTGGCTAAGGGAAGAAGATTGCGGTCGAGGCGCTTGGCGAAGTATTCAAGCAAAGCCTCATGTGCGGAACCGGCTCAGAGAGCGACGAAGACGACCGCGGTAAGCTTGTGTTCGGCTCCGAGTTCACCAAGCAAGACGAGTACGACGAGCTGGTGCAGGTCCATATTCAAGGCGATGGGAAGGCGTTGGAGGAAGAGATCGAAACCTTTGAGTCAATGACGCGTCAGCTAGACTCAGTCGCTGAGGATAAAGCCATCAACCTCGGCATCAAGTGGGACGAACACTCGTGGGATCTCGATCCAAACCGCTGCTATCCGAACAGCCCCAGAGCTACTTTCAAGTACATAATGCCTGTACGAGAAAGTCATCGCCAATCGTCTTCGTGAACAACTCAAAGAAGCTGAAGACAAGCTGAAGCTAGCCGACAAGCCAGTTCGACGGCGTCTTCGTCAAGTCAGCGCGGACGACTCGAGCGACAGTGACGACGTATCGTTCGAGGGCAGCGAACGCAGGGACGCCGGCGCAGAGGACACCGAGACTCGTGAGCACGAGCACGCTGACGGCAGCGAACGCGGGGACGCCGACACTGAGGACACCGAGACTCGTGAGCACGGCAGCGAACGCAGGGACGCCGTCGCAGAGGGCAACAATCGGAAGAGGCGCCGCAGCACAGCGCAAGGTTCGCCACCGACAAAGCGGTCGAAGCGGTCGAAGCGGTCAAACCAGCACAAGCCCGAGTATTCGTGGACTTTGGACCGACGATCTTTGTGGAAGAACCAACAGGTGATCGGCAAGACTAAGCTCCGCGAGTGGTTGGCGATGCTGAAGAACCCTAAGAAACAACTCGGCGAGGCAGAGATCGAAAACTACCGCAAACGCGTCAGAGACAACGCGGACATCCCAAGGTGGCCAAACGTCCCTGCAGACCTCTGGCTGGAGTTCTTCGACATTGCATTCGGGACGAATATGCTCGACAAGGAGAGCAGCCGCGATATTCTCGCTGGGATGCTCAAGCGCGCGCCTGGGTCAATCCCAACATTCTACAACGCGATAAAACGCGCGCTGCGAGAGTTCGACGAGAGCGAGAAGGCGGCAAGCAACTAGCGGTGTTTTATTTACGTAGTCTAGTGGTTACTATATGTACTTTTGTGCCGCTTCAGTCGGAAGACCACTAAGTATTGACAGCAGCGATCCAGTAACACGACGAAGCCCTCCATCGACATCTTCTTCATTAATATGCACCTTGTGGAACCTTGCCCCGCGAACGGTTAATTCCATAAAGTGCCAAGCCAAGAAGTTAGACACGATACCGTAGACTGGCTCTTGGAAGCTTGGATCTCTCTCGAGGTTTTCGACTCCGTTCCAATGACCATCTGCGCGGTACCCTTGTCAAAGTTGTCTTTTTTACACTCAATCACCATGATCTTGTGGCCTCTCTTGGTTACAAGGCGATCAACGCGACCGAATCAGTTGAGAACCTCAGACTTGAAAGATACCTCCCGTCGCAGCTCTACGTTGTCGGCAGCGTCGCACTCGCGAACAACAGCCTGCATAACCTCGTCAACCAGGACCACCTTCTCCGCCTCGTTCGATATCTCAAATGTTCTGATCCCGCTTGTACGCAGCGTGTCGCGAACGGTCATGCGCAGCCGGTCAATTCCCTCATCTGAGAGCGCAGTTGGAGCGGGACAGAACAATGGAAGGTTGCCATTCTTGTCAAGGTAGACACGCTCGAGTTCGTCACGCCAGATAAAATCACCGAAAGCAGACCGGTGGGCGCGCTTCTTCCCCGTGACGTTAGCTCTAGTCTTCTTCGTGGCGATCTCGTCTGACATCTTGCGGATGTTTGCAACACGACAGCTGTGAACGCGCTGAAGAAGCTGATCCTCAAGCTTCGGACTCTCTTCTTGTTCGTTATGCTCTTCTTGATCGTCTTCGGCGTCTAATTCGTCTTCTGTGTTTTCGCCTTGATCACAAGCGTCAGCCTCAGATGTTTCCTCGACCTGGTTGGCAAGACGGCTACGCGATGCACTGGCGCGCACTTGTCTGATCCTTGCCGTCTACTCAGAGACTTTGACAAGCGTCTCCGCGTTGGGGAAAAGCGTGGGCTCGACGTCAGGCTGGGACATGGCGCGTGGCAGTTAAGCTGTCGATGTTATTGTAGCACGTGTCCAGCGTAAAAGAAAACTGCTAAAAGAATTGCGTTGAATTGAATACGATTCAAAAAAAAATTGCGAACGTAATTACACATTACATGTAGCTGTTATGTAACTTTACGACGGTTAGCAAAACGGGAATATGTTAGATAATTTGTCGAAGAAATGCGCAGAGAAACAGCCAAACAAATTGTTAGAAAATATTTGCTTTTTTTTGCTCAGATGCCCTGGCGGATTTGGCCCATGCCTGTGTCCACTGAAATCTCTCGTTCATACCAGATATGGGCTATCACGCGCATTTTAGCATATGTTTGGTTGGTACACTGAACGATCACCGACTTCGAGGCACCGTCTTCGCTCGTGAAGCGACGGCTAATATCGCAGGTGTAGTAACGATACATCGAGTTCCATAGCCGCTGGTTGAGTAAACCACTGCCCTGCTCTGGATTCAACCCTCCGTCTACACCCATTTGAACTACTTCGCACTGGAAGCTCTCCCAGTCCATCTGGAGCCTAGATTGCCACATCGGGACTCCGCCGACTATGATTTGCAGGCCGCTGAGCGCTGCGAATGGCCCCGTCCCTGACGGCTCATGCGTTGTCACAGAAACCTCAGGAGCGGTTGACAAGTTGACTAGAGTGCCTGAGCCAGCTGTTGCACCGTTCCCTGGATCCCCAATGAGCATCGGAATGAGAGTCACTCTCTTGGGGTTGACAATGCCTGGACTGATCGTCCCTGAGAACGACTGCAGCCGATCAATCTTCAGAAGAACGATGTGGAGCCACCGGTCTGGGAGGCACTGGATGCTCACGTCCCGTATCCCATCAGCGAACCTGAGTCCACAGAGGATGACCCTCAGAAGGACCCGGACTTCAAGGAGTCTGGTGAACAAGAATCTGCATCCAGCGACAGTGAGGCTGACGACGAAAGTCGAGCGGCAACAGCGATGACTCTGACGACGATGAGTCTGATGGTCATTCGCATGCCGGTAACAAGCGTCCACGAGACTACGAGTCCAGCGATTCTGATGACTCGGGTCCGATAATCCCCACCAAGAAATCCAAGCGGGGCAGTGTGCACGAGGCATCCAGGTCCAAGTCAAGCAGTCAGAAGTCCGGTGGCACCTCCACGTCAAGTCCCAAGAACAAGAAGTCTGATGACTCTTCCAAGCTGAATCCCAAGAACAAGAAGTCTCAAGACTCCAAGTCGCCTAAGAGTTCTTCGGGCAAGCAACCTTCTGGTAAACTCCGGAAATCAAGTCTGGTGTCCAAGTCGTACAAGCGAAAGGATTTGTGCAGAAGTATGGGATCGACTACACCGAGACGTTTTCGCCGGTGATCAAGTACGTCAATCTGCGAATGATCATCGCTGTGACCAAGTTCTTCAATTGGCCCTCGACCAACTTGTGGGAGTACGTACAGCGGCTCCGTGAGTCGAACATCTCATACGAGAACTGCGAGAAGATGACAAACCTGAATCGCCATTGTTGCCGGCCTGGATTCAAGCTGTGGCTAAGGGAAGAAGATTGCGGTCGAGGCGCTTGGCGAAGTATTCAAGCAAAGCCTCATGTGCGGAACCGGCTCAGAGAGCGACGAAGACGACCGCGGTAAGCTTGTGTTCGGCTCCGAGTTCACCAAGCAAGACGAGTACGACGAGCTGGTGCAGGTCCATATTCAAGGCGATGGGAAGGCGTTGGAGGAAGAGATCGAAACCTTTGAGTCAATGACGCGTCAGCTAGACTCAGTCGCTGAGGATAAAGCCATCAACCTCGGCATCAAGTGGGACGAACACTCGTGGGATCTCGATCCAAACCGCTGCTATCCGAACAGCCCCAGAGCTACTTTCAAGTACATAATGCCTGTACGAGAAAGTCATCGCAATCGTCTTCGTGAACAACTCAAAGAAGCTGAAGACAAGCTGAAGCTAGCCGACAAGCCAGTTCGACGGCGTCTTCGTCAAGTCAGCGCGGACGACTCGAGCGACAGTGACGACGTATCGTTCGAGGGCAGCGAACGCAGGGACGCCGGCGCAGAGGACACCGAGACTCGTGAGCACGAGCACGCTGACGGCAGCGAACGCGGGGACGCCGACACTGAGGACACCGAGACTCGTGAGCACGGCAGCGAACGCAGGGACGCCGTCGCAGAGGGCAACAATCGGAAGAGGCGCCGCAGCACAGCGCAAGGTTCGCCACCGACGAAGCGGTCGAAGCGGTCAAACCAGCACAAGCCCGAGTATTCGTGGACTTTGACCGACGATCTTTTGTGGAAGAACCAACAGGTGATCGGCAAGACTAAGCTCCGCGAGTGGTTGGCGATGCTGAAGAACCCTAAGAAACAACTCGGCGAGGCAGAGATCGAAAACTACCGCAAACGCGTCAGAGACAACGCGGACATCCCAAGGTGGCCAAACGTCCCTGCAGACCTCTGGCTGGAGTTCTTCGACATTGCATTCGGGACGAATATGCTCGACAAGGAGAGCAGCCGCGATATTCTCGCTGGGATGCTCAAGCGCGCGCCTGGGTCAATCCCAACATTCTACAACGCGATAAAATGCGCGCTGCGAGAGTTCGACGAGAGCGAGAAGGCGGCAAGCAACTAGCGGTGTTTTATTTACGTAGTCTAGTGGTTACTATATGTACTTTTGTGCCGCTTCAGTCGGAAGACCACTAAGTATTGACAGCAGCGATCCAGTAACACGACGAAGCCCTCCATCGACATCTTCTTCATTAATATGCACCTTGTGGAACCTTGCCCCGCGAACGGTTAATTCCATAAAGTGCCAAGCCAAGAAGTTAGACACGATACCGTAGACTGGCTCTTGGAAGCTTGGATCTCTCTCGAGGTTTTCGACTCCGTTCCAATGACCATCTGCGCGGTACCCTTGTCAAAGTTGTCTTTTTTACACTCAATCACCATGATCTTGTGGCCTCTCTTGGTTACAAGACGATCAACGCGACCGAATCAGTTGAGAACCTCAGACTTGAAAGATACCTCCCGTCGCAGCTCTACGTTGTCGGCAGCGTCGCACTCGCGAACAACAGCCTGCATAACCTCGTCAACCAGGACCACCTTCTCCGCCTCGTTCGATATCTCAAATGTTCTGATCCCGCTTGTACGCAGCGTGTCGCGAACGGTCATGCGCAGCCGGTCAATTCCTCATCTGAGAGCGCAGTTGGAGCGGGACAGAACAATGGAAGGTTGCCATTCTTGTCAAGGTAGACACGCTCGAGTTCGTCACGCCAGATAAAATCACCGAAAGCAGACCGGTGGGCGCGCTTCTTCCCCGTGACGTTAGCTCTAGTCTTCTTCGTGGCGATCTCGTCTGACATCTTGCGGATGTTTGCAACACGACAGCTGTGAACGCGCTGAAGAAGCTGATCCTCAAGCTTCGGACTCTCTTCTTGTTCGTTATGCTCTTCTTGATCGTCTTCGGCGTCTAATTCGTCTTCTGTGTTTTCGCCTTGATCACAAGCGTCAGCCTCAGATGTTTCCTCGACCTGGTTGGCAAGACGGCTACGCGATGCACTGGCGCGCACTTGTCTGATCCTTGCCGTGTACTCAGAGACTTTGACAAGCGTCTCCGCGTTGGGGAAAAGCGTGGGCTCGACGTCAGGCTGGGACATGGCGCGTGGCAGTTAAGCTGTCGATGTTATTGTAGCACGTGTCCAGCGTAAAAGAAAACTGCTAAAAGAATTGCGTTGAATTGAATACGATTCAAAAAAAAATTGCGAACGTAATTACACATTACATGTAGCTGTTATGTAACTTTACGACGGTTAGCAAAACGGGAATATGTTAGATAATTTGTCGAAGAAATGCGCAGAGAAACAGCCAAACAAATTGTTATAAAATATTTGCTTTTTTTTTGCTCAGTTGCCCTGGCGGATTTGGCCCATGCCTGTGTCCACTGAAATCTCTCGTTCATACCAGATATGGGCTATCACGCGCATTTTAGCATATGTTTGGTTGGTACACTGAACGATCACCGACTTCGAGGCACCGTCTTCGCTCGTGAAGCGACGGCTAATATCGCAGGTGTAGTAACGATACATCGAGTTCCATAGCCGCTGGTTGAGTAAACCACTGCCCTGCTCTGGATTCAACCCTCCGTCTACACCCATTTGAACTACTTCGCACTGGAAGCTCTCCCAGTCCATCTGGAGCCTAGATTGCCACATCGGGACTCCGCCGACTATGATTTGCAGGCCGCTGAGCGCTGCGAATGGCCCCGTCCCTGACGGCTCATGCGTTGTCACAGAAACCTCAGGAGCGGTTGACAAGTTGACTAGAGTGCCTGAGCCAGCTGTTGCACCGTTCCCTGGATCCCCAATGAGCATCGGAATGAGAGTCACTCTCTTGGGGTTGACAATGCCTGGACTGATCGTCCCTGAGAACGACTGCAGCCGATCAATCTTCAGAAGAACGATGTGGAGCCATCAATCTTCAGAAGAACGATGTGGAGCCACCGGTCTGGGAGGCACTGGATGCTCACGTCCCGTATCCCATCAGCGAACCTGAGTCCACAGAGGATGACCCTCAGAAGGACCCGGACTTCAAGGAGTCTGGTGAACAAGAATCTGCATCCAGCGACAGTGAGGCTGACGACGAAAAGTCGAGCGGCAGCAGCGATGACTCTGACGACGATGAGTCTGATGGTCATTCGCATGCCGGTAACAAGCGTCCACGAGACTACGAGTCCAGCGATTCTGATGACTCGGGTCCGATAATCCCCACCAAGAAATCCAAGCGGGGCAGTGTGCACGAGGCATCCAGGTCCAAGTCAAGCAGTCAGAAGTCCGGTGGCACCTCCACGTCAAGTCCCAAGAACAAGAAGTCTGATGACTCTTCCAAGCTGAATCCCAAGAACAAGAAGTCTCAAGACTCCAAGTCGCCTAAGAGTTCTTCGGGCAAGCAACCTTCTGGTAAACTCCGGAAATCAAGTCTGGTGTCCAAGTCGTACAAGCGAAAGGATTTGTGCAGAAGTATGGGATCGACTACACCGAGACGTTTTCGCCGGTGATCAAGTACGTCAATCTGCGAATGATCATCGCTGTGGCCAAGTTCTTCAATTGGCCCCTCGACCAACTTGTGGGAGTACGTACAGCGGCTCCGTGAGTCGAACATCTCATACGAGAACTGCGAGAAGATGACAAACCTGAATCGCCATTGTTGCCGGCCTGGATTCAAGCTGTGGCTAAGGGGAAGAAGATTGCGGTCGAGGCGCTTGGCGAAGTATTCAAGCAAATCCTCATGTGCGGAACTGGCTCAGAGAGCGACGAAGACGACCGCGGTAAGCTTGTGTTCGGCTCCGAGTTCACCAAGCAAGACGAGTACGACGAGCTGGTGCAGGTCCATATTCAAGGCGATGGGAAGGCGTTGGAGGAAGAGATCGAAACCTTTGAGTCAATGACGCGTCAGCTAGACTCAGTCGCTGAGGATAAAGCCATCAACCTCGGCATCAAGTGGGACGAACACTCGTGGGATCTCGATCCAAACCGCTGCTATCCGAACAGCCCCAGAGCTACTTTCAAGTACATAATGCCTGTACGAGAAAGTCATCGCAATCGTCTTCGTGAACAACTCAAAGAAGCTGAAGACAAGCTGAAGCTAGCCGACAAGCCAGTTCGACGGCGTCTTCGTCGTCAGCGCGGACGACTCGAGCGACAGTGACGACGTATCGTTCGAGGGCAGCGAACGCAGGGACGCCGGCGCAGAGGACACCGAGACTCGTGAGCACGAGCACGCTGACGGCAGCGAACGCGGGGACGCCGACACTGAGGACACCGAGACTCGTGAGCACGGCAGCGAACGCAGGGACGCCGTCGCAGAGGGCAACAATCGGAAGAGGCGCCGCAGCACAGCGCAAGGTTCGCCACCGACAAAGCGGTCGAAGCGGTCGAAGCGGTCAAACCAGCACAAGCCCGAGTATTCGTGGACTTTGACCGACGATCTTTGTGGAAGAACCAACAGGTGATCGGCAAGACTAAGCTCCGCGAGTGGTTGGCGATGCTGAAGAACCCTAAGAAACAACTCGGCGAGGCAGAGATCGAAAACTACCGCAAACGCGTCAGAGACAACGCGGACATCCCAAGGTGGCCAAACGTCCCTGCAGACCTCTGGCTGGAGTTCTTCGACATTGCATTCGGGACGAATATGCTCGACAAGGAGAGCAGCCGCGATATTCTCGCTGGATGCTCAAGCGCGCGCCTGGGTCAATCCCAACATTCTACAACGCGATAAAACGCGCGCTGCGAGAGTTCGACGAGAGCGAGAAGGCGGCAAGCAACTAGCGGTGTTTTATTTACGTAGTCTAGTGGTTACTATATGTACTTTTGTGCCGCTTCAGTCGGAAGACCACTAAGTATTGACAGCAGCGATCCAGTAACACGACGAAGCCCTCCATCGACATCTTCTTCATTAATATGCACCTTGTGGAACCTTGCCCCGCGAACGGTTAATTCCATAAAGTGCCAAGCCAAGAAGTTAGACACGATACCGTAGACTGGCTCTTGGAAGCTTGGATCTCTCGAGGTTTTCGATTAGCATGGCCTCCGTTCCAATGACCATCTGCGCGGTACCCTTTGTCAAAGTTGTCTTTTACACTCAATCACCATGATCTTGTGGCCTCTCTTGGTTACAAGGCGATCAACGCGACCGAATCAGTTGAGAACCTCAGACTTGAAAGATACCTCCCGTCGCAGCTCTACGTTGTCGGCAGCGTCGCACTCGCGAACAACAGCCTGCATAACCTCGTCAACCAGGACCACCTTCTCCGCCTCGTTCGATATCTCAAATGTTCTGATCCCGCTTGTACGCAGCGTGTCGCGAACGGTCATGCGCAGCCGGTCAATTCCCTCATCTGAGAGCGCAGTTGGAGCGGGACAGAACAATGGAAGGTTGCCATTCTTGTCAAGGTAGACACGCTCGAGTTCGTCACGCCAGATAAAATCACCGAATGCAGACCGGTGGGCGCGCTTCTTCCCCGTGACGTTAGCTCTAGTCTTCTTCGTGGCGATCTCGTCTGACATCTTGCGGATGTTTGCAACACGACAGCTGTGAACGCGCTGAAGAAGCTGATCCTCAAGCTTCGGACTCTTCTTGTTCGTTATGCTCTTCTTGATCGTCTTCGGCGTCTAATTCGTCTTCTGTGTTTTCGCCTTGATCACAAGCGCCAGCCTCAGATGTTTCCTCGACCTGGTTGGCAAGACGGCTACGCGATGCACTGGCGCGCACTTGTCTGATCCTTGCCGTGTACTCAGAGACTTTGACAAGCGTCTCCGCGTTGGGGAAAAGCGTGGGCTCGACGTCAGGCTGGGACATGGCGCGTGGCAGTTAAGCTGTCGATGTTATTGTAGCACGTGTCCAGCGTAAAAGAAAACTGCTAAAAGAATTGCGTTGAATTGAATACGATTCAAAAAAAATTGCGAACGTAATTACACATTACATGTAGCTGTTATGTAACTTTACGACGGTTAGCAAAACGGGAATATGTTAGATAATTTGTCGAAGAAATGCGCAGAGAAACAGCCAAACAAATTGTTATAAAATATTTGCTTTTTTGCTCAGATGCCCTGGCGGATTTGGTCCATGCCTGTGTCCACTGAAATCTCTCGTTCATACCAGATATGGGCTATCACGCGCATTTTAGCATATGTTTGGTTGGTACACTGAACGATCACCGACTTCGAGGCACCGTCTTCGCTCGTGAAGCGACGGCTAATATCGCAGGTGTAGTAACGATACATCGAGTTCCATAGCCGCTGGTTGAGTAAAACCACTGCCCTGCTCTGGATTCAACCTCCGTCTACACCCATTTGAACTACTTCGCACTGGAAGCTCTCCCAGTCCATCTGGAGCCTAGATTGCCACATCGGGACTCCGCCGACTATGATTTGCAGGCCGCTGAGCGCTGCGAATGGCCCCGTCCCTGACGGCTCATGCGTTGTCACAGAAACCTCAGGAGCGGTTGACAAGTTGATTAGAGTGCCTGAGCCAGCTGTTGCACCGTTCCCTGGATCCCCAATGAGCATCGGAATGAGAGTCACTCTCTTGGGGTTGACAATGCCTGGACTGATCGTCCCTGAGAACGACTGCAGCCGATCAATCTTCAGAAGAACGTTGTGGAGCTATCAATCTTCAGAAGAACGATGTGGAGCCACCGGTCTGGGAGGCACTGGATGCTCACGTCCCGTATCCCATCAGCGAACCTGAGTCCACAGAGGATGACCCTCAGAAGGACCCGGACTTCAAGGAGTCTGGTGAACAAGAATCTGCATCCAGCGACAGTGAGGCTGACGACGAAAAGTCGAGCGGCAGCAGCGATGACTCTGACGACGATGAGTCTGATGGTCATTCGCATGCCGGTAACAAGCGTCCACGAGACTACGAGTCCAGCGATTCTGATGACTCGGGTCCGAAAATCCCCACCAAGAAATCCAAGCGGGGCAGTGTGCACGAGGCATCCAGGTCCAAGTCAAGCAGTCAGAAGTCCGGTGGCACCTCCACGTCAAGTCCCAAGAACAAGAAGTCTGATGACTCTTCCAAGCTGAATCCCAAGAACAAGAAGTCTCAAGACTCCAAGTCGCCTAAGAGTTCTTCGGGCAAGCAACCTTCTGGTAAACTCCGGAAATCAAGTCTGGTGTCCAAGTCGTACAAGCGAAAGGATTTGTGCAGAAGTATGGGATCGACTACACCGAGACGTTTTCGCCGGTGATCAAGTACGTCAATCTGCGAATGATCATCGCTGTGGCCAAGTTCTTCAATTGGCCCCTCGACCAACTTGTGGGAGTACGTACAGCGGCTCCGTGGAGTCGAACATCTCATACGAGAACTGCGAGAAGATGACAAACCTGAATCGCCATTGTTGCCGGCCTGGATTCAAGCTGTGGCTAAGGGGAAGAAGATTGCGGTCGAGGCGCTTGGCGAAGTATTCAAGCAAAGCCTCATGTGCGGAACCGGCTCAGAGAGCGACGAAGACGACCGCGGTAAGCTTGTGTTCGGCTCCGAGTTCACCAAGCAAGACGAGTACGACGAGCTGGTGCAGGTCCATATTCAAGGCGATGGGAAGGCGTTGGAGGAAGAGATCGAAACCTTTGAGTCAATGACGCGTCAGCTAGACTCAGTCGCTGAGGATAAAGCCATCAACCTCGGCATCAAGTGGGACGAACACTCGTGGGATCTCGATCCAAACCGCTGCTATCCGAACAGCCCCAGAGCTACTTTCAAGTACATAATGCCTGTACGAGAAAGTCATCGCAATCGTCTTCGTGAACAACTCAAAGAAGCTGAAGACAAGCTGAAGCTAGCCGACAAGCCAGTTCGACGGCGTCTTCGTCAAGTCAGCGCGGACGACTCGAGCGACAGTGACGACGTATCGTTCGAGGGCAGCGAACGCAGGGACGCCGGCGCAGAAGACACCGAGACTCGTGAGCACGAGCACGCTGACGGCAGCGAACGCGGGGACGCCGACACTGAGGACACCGAGACTCGTGAGCACGGCAGCGAACGCAGGGACGCCGTCGCAGAGGGCAACAATCGGAAGAGGCGCCGCAGCACAGCGCAAGGTTCGCCACCGACAAAGCGGTCGAAGCGGTCGAAGCGGTCAAACCAGCACAAGCCCGAGTATTCGTGGACTTTGACCGACGATCTTTTGTGGAAGAACCAACAGGTGATCGGCAAGACTAAGCTCCGCGAGTGGTTGGCGATGCTGAAGAACCCTAAGAAACAACTCGGCGAGGCAGAGATCGAAAACTACCGCAAACGCGTCAGAGACAACGCGGACATCCCAAGGTGGCCAAACGTCCCTGCAGACCTCTGGCT
Organism: Phytophthora colocasiae; assembly: GCA_018806915.1. Lineage (NCBI taxonomy): Eukaryota > Oomycota > Peronosporomycetes > Peronosporales > Peronosporaceae > Phytophthora > Phytophthora colocasiae. The sequence continues at coordinate 29,781 of JAGKQI010000026.1, read as the reverse complement.
GGAGTTCTTCGACATTGCATTCGGGACGAATATGCTCGACAAGGAGAGCAGCCGCGATATTCTCGCTGGGATGCTCAAGCGCGCGCCTGGGTCAATCCCAACATTCTACAACGCGATAAAAACGCGCTGCGAGAGTTCGACGAGAGCGAGAAGGCGGCAAGCAACTAGCGGTGTTTTATTTACGTAGTCTAGTGGTTACTATATGTACTTTTGTGCCGCTTCAGTCGGAAGACCACTAAGTATTGACAGCAGCGATCCAGTAACACGACGAAGCCCTCCATCGACATCTTCTTCATTAATATGCACCTTGTGGAACCTTGCCCCGCGAACGGTTAATTCCATAAAGTGCCAAGCCAAGAAGTTAGACACGATACCGTAGACTGGCTCTTGGAAGCTTGGATCTCTCTCGAGGTTTTCGATCAGCATGGCCTCCGTTCCAATGACCATCTGCGCGGTACCCTTGTCAAAGTTGTCTTTTTTACACTCAATCACCATGATCTTGTGGCCTCTCTGGTTACAAGGCGATCAACGCGACCGAATGAGTTGAGAACCTCAGACTTGAAAGATACCTCCCGTCGCAGCTCTACGTTGTCGGCAGCGTCGCACTCGCGAACAACAGCCTGCATAACCTCGTCAACCAGGACCACCTTCTCCGCCTCGTTCGATATCTCAAATGTTCTGATCCCGCTTGTACGCAGCGTGTCGCGAACGGTCATGCGCAGCCGGTCAATTCCCTCATCTGAGAGCGCAGTTGGAGCGGGACAGAACAATGGAAGGTTGCCATTCTTGTCAAGGTAGACACGCTCGAGTTAGTCACGCCAGATAAAATCACCGAAAGCAGACCGGTGGGCGCGCTTCTTCCCGTGACGTTAGCTCTAGTCTTCTTCGTGGCGATCTCGTCTGACATCTTGCGGATGTTTGCAACACGACAGCTGTGAACGCGCTGAAGAAGCTGATCCTCGCTTCGGACTCTCTTCTTGTTCGTTATGCTCTTCTTGATCGTCTTCGGCGTCTAATTCGTCTTCTGTGTTTTCGCCTTGATCACAAGCGTCAGCCTCAGATGTTTCCTCGACCTGGTTGGCAAGACGGCTACGCGATGCACTGGCGCGCACTTGTCTGATCCTTGCCGTGTACTCAGAGACTTTGACAAGCGTCTCCGCGTTGGGGAAAAGCGTGGGCTCGACGTCAGGCTGGGACATGGCGCGTGGCAGTTAAGCTGTCGATGTTATTGTAGCACGTGTCCAGCGTAAAAGAAAACTGCTAAAAGAATTGCGTTGAATTGAATACGATTAAAAAAAATTGCGAACGTAATTACACATTACATGTAGCTGTTATGTAACTTTACGACGGTTAGCAAAACGGGAATATGTTAGATAATTTGTCGAAGAAATGCGCAGAGAAACAGCCAAACAAATTGTTATAAAATATTTGCTTTTTTGCTCAGTTGCCCTGGCGGATTTGGCCCATGCCTGTGTCCACTGAAATCTCTCGTTCATACCAGATATGGGCTATCACGCGCATTTTAGCATATGTTTGGTTGGTACACTGAACGATCACCGACTTCGAGGCACCGTCTTCGCTCGTGAAGCGACGGCTAATATCGCAGGTGTAGTAACGATACATCGAGTTCCATAGCCGCTGGTTGAGTAAACCACTGCCCTGCTCTGGATTCAACCCTCCGTCTACACCCATTTGAACTACTTCGCACTGGAAGCTCTCCCAGTCCATCTGGAGCCTAGATTGCCACATCGGGACTCCGCCGACTATGATTTGCAGGCCGCTGAGCGCTGCGAATGGCCCCGTCCCTGACGGCTCATGCGTTGTCACAGAAACCTCAGGAGCGGTTGACAAGTTGACTAGAGTGCCTGAGCCAGCTGTTGCACCGTTCCCTGGATCCCCAATGAGCATCGGAATGAGAGTCACTCTCTTGGGGTTGACAATGCCTGGACTGATCGTCCCTGAGAACGACTGCAGCCGATCAATCTTCAGAAGAACGATGTGGAGCCACCGGTCTGGGAGGCACTGGATGCTCACGTCCCGTATCCCATCAGCGAACCTGAGTCCACAGAGGATGACCCTCAGAAGGACCCGGACTTCAAGGAGTCTGGTGAACAAGAATCTGCATCCAGCGACAGTGAGGCTGACGACGAAAAGTCGAGCGGCAGCAGCGATGACTCTGACGACGATGAGTCTGATGGTCATTCGCATGCCGGTAACAAGCGTCCACGAGACTACGAGTCCAGCGATTCTGATGACTCGGGTCCGATAATCCCCACCAAGAAATCCAAGCGGGGCAGTGTGCACGAGGCATCCAGGTCCAAGTCAAGCAGTCAGAAGTCCGGTGGCACCTCCACGTCAAGTCCCAAGAACAAGAAGTCTGATGACTCTTCCAAGCTGAATCCCAAGAACAAGAAGTCTCAAGACTCCAAGTCGCCTAAGAGTTCTTCGGGCAAGCAACCTTCTGGTAAACTCCGGAAATCAAGTCTGGTGTCCAAGTCGTACAAGCGAAAGGATTTGTGCAGAAGTATGGGATCGACTACACCGAGACGTTTTCGCCGGTGATCAAGTACGTCAATCTGCGAATGATCATCGCTGTGGCCAAGTTCTTCAATTGGCCCCTCGACCAACTTGTGGGAGTACGTACAGCGGCTCCGTGAGTCGAACATCTCATACGAGAACTGCGAGAAGATGACAAACCTGAATCGCCATTGTAGCCGGCCTGGATTCAAGCTGTGGCTAAGGGGAAGAAGATTGCGGTCGAGGCGCTTGGCGAAGTATTCAAGCAAAGCCTCATGTGCGGAACCGGCTCAGAGAGCGACGAAGACGACCGCGGTAAGCTTGTGTTCGGCTCCGAGTTCACCAAGCAAGACGAGTACGACGAGCTGGTGCAGGTCCATATTCAAGGCGATGGGAAGGCGTTGGAGAAAGAGATCGAAACCTTTGAGTCAATGACGCGTCAGCTAGACTCAGTCGCTGAGGATAAAGCCATCAACCTCGGCATCAAGTGGGACGAACACTCGTGGGATCTCGATCCAAACCGCTGCTATCCGAACAGCCCCAGAGCTACTTTCAAGTACATAATGCCTGTACGAGAAAGTCATCGCAATCGTCTTCGTGAACAACTCAAAGAAGCTGAAGACAAGCTGAAGCTAGCCGACAAGCCAGTTCGACGGCGTCTTCGTCAAGTCAGCGCGGACGACTCGAGCGACAGTGACGACGTATCGTTCGAGGGCAGCGAACGCAGGGACGCCGGCGCAGAGGACACCGAGACTCGTGAGCACGAGCACGCTGACGGCAGCGAACGCGGGGACGCCGGCACTGAGGACACCGAGACTCGTGAGCACGGCAGCGAACGCAGGGACGCCGTCGCAGAGGGCAACAATCGGAAGAGGCGCCGCAGCACAGCGCAAGGTTCGCCACCGACAAAGCGGTCGAAGCGGTCGAAGCGGTCAAACCAGCACAAGCCCGAGTATTCGTGGACTTTGACCGACGATCTTTTGTGGAAGAACCAACAGGTGATCGGCAAGACTAAGCTCCGCGAGTGGTTGGCGATGCTGAAGAACCCTAAGAAACAACTCGGCGAGGCAGAGATCGAAAACTACCGCAAACGCGTCAGAGACAACGCGGACATCCCAAGGTGGCCAAACGTCCCTGCAGACCTCTGGCTGAGATCTTCGACATTGCATTCGGGACGAATATGCTCGACAAGGAGAGCAGCCGCGATATTCTCGCTGGGATGCTCAAGCGCGCGCCTGGGTCAATCCCAACATTCTACAACGCGATAAAACGCGCGCTGCGAGAGTTCGACGAGAGCGAGAAGGCGGCAAGCAACTAGCGGTGTTTTATTTACGTAGTCTAGTGGTTACTATATGTACTTTTGTGCCGCTTCAGTCGGAAGACCACTAAGTATTGACAGCAGCGATCCAGTAACACGACGAAGCCCTCCATCGACATCTTCTTCATTAATATGCACCTTGTGGAACCTTGCCCCGCGAACGGTTAATTCCATAAAGTGCCAAGCCAAGAAGTTAGACACGATACCGTAGACTGGCTCTGGAAGCTTGGATCTCTCTCGAGGTTTTCGATCAGCATGGCCTCCGTTCCAATGACCATCTGCGCGGTACCCTTGTCAAAGTTGTCTTTTTTACACTCAATCACCATGATCTTGTGGCCTCTCTTGGTTACAAGGCGATCAACGCGACCGAATGAGTTGAGAACCTCAGACTTGAAAGATACCTCCCGTCGCAGCTCTACGTTGTCGGCAGCGTCGCACTCGCGAACAACAGCCTGCATAACCTCGTCAACCAGGACCACCTTCTCCGCCTCGTTCGATATCTCAAATGTTCTGATCCCGCTTGTACGCAGCGTGTCGCGAACGGTCATGCGCAGCCGGTCAATTCCCTCATCTGAGAGCGCAGTTGGAGCGGGACAGAACAATGGAAGGTTGCCATTCTTGTCAAGGTAGACACGCTCGAGTTCGTCACGCCAGATAAAATCACCGAAAGCAGACCGGTGGGCGCGCTTCTTCCCCGTGACGTTAGCTCTAGTCTTCTTCGTGGCGATCTCGTCTGACATCTTGCGGATGTTTGCAACACGACAGCTGTGAACGCGCTGAAGAAGCTGATCCTCAAGCTTCGGACTCTCTTCTTGTTCGTTATGCTCTTCTTGATCGTCTTCGGCGTCTAATTCGTCTTCTGTGTTTTCGCCTTGATCACAAGCGTCAGCCTCAGATGTTTCCTCGACCTGGTTGGCAAGACGGCTACGCGATGCACTGGCGCGCACTTGTCTGATCCTTGCCGTGTACTCAGAGACTTTGACAAGCGTCTCCGCGTTGGGGAAAAGCGTGGGCTCGACGTCAGGCTGGGACATGGCGCGTGGCAGTTAAGCTGTCGATGTTATTGTAGCACGTGTCCAGCGTAAAAGAAAACTGCTAAAAGAATTGCGTTGAATTGAATACGATTCAAAAAAAAATTGCGAACGTAATTACACATTACATGTAGCTGTTATGTAACTTTACGACGGTTAGCAAAACGGGAATATGTTAGATAATTTGTCGAAGAAATGCGCAGAGAAACAGCCAAACAAATTGTTATAAAATATTTGCTTTTTTTTTTGCTCAGATGCCCTGGCGGATTTGGCCCATGCCTGTGTCCACTGAAATCTCTCGTTCATACCAGATATGGGCTATCACGCGCATTTTAGCATATGTTTGGTTGGTACACTGAACGATCACCGACTTCGAGGCACCGTCTTCGCTCGTGAAGCGACGGCTAATATCGCAGGTGTAGTAACGATACATCGAGTTCCATAGCCGCTGGTTGAGTAAAACCACTGCCCTGCTCTGGATTCAACCCTCCGTCTACACCCATTTGAACTACTTCGCACTGGAAGCTCTCCCAGTCCATCTGGAGCCCAGATTGCCACATCGGGACTCCGCCGACTATGATTTGCAGGCCGCTGAGCGCTGCGAATGGCCCCGTCCCTGACGGCTCATGCGTTGTCACAGAAACCTCAGGAGCGGTTGACAAGTTGACTAGAGTGCCTGAGCCAGCTGTTGCACCGTTCCCTGGATCCCCAATGAGCATCGGAATGAGAGTCACTCTCTTGGGGTTGACAATGCCTGGACTGATCGTCCCTGAGAACGACTGCAGCCGATCAATCTTCAGAAGAACGATGTGGAGCCACCGGTCTGGGAGGCGCTGGATGCTCACGTCCCGTATCCCATCAGCGAACCTGAGTCCACAGAGGATGACCCTCAGAAGGACCCGGACTTCAAGGAGTCTGGTGAACAAGAATCTGCATCCAGCGACAGTGAGGCTGACGACGAAAAGTCGAGCGGCAGCAGCGATGACTCTGACGACGATGAGTCTGATGGTCATTCGCATGCCGGTAACAAGCGTCCACGAGACTACGAGTCCAGCGATTCTGATGACTCGGGTCCGATAATCCCCACCAAGAAATCCAAGCGGGGCAGTGTGCACGAGGCATCCAGGTCCAAGTCAAGCAGTCAGAAGTCCGGTGGCACCTCCACATCAAGTCCCAAGAACAAGAAGTCTGATGACTCTTCCAAGCTGAATCCCAAGAACAAGAAGTCTCAAGACTCAAGTCGCCTAAGAGTTCTTCGGGCAAGCAACCTTCTGGTAAACTCCGGAAATCAAGTCTGGTGTCCAAGTCGTACAAGCGAAAGGATTTGTGCAGAAGTATGGGATCGACTACACCGAGACGTTTTCGCCGGTGATCAAGTACGTCAATCTGCGAATGATCATCGCTGTGGCCAAGTTCTTCAATTGGCCCCTCGACCAACTTGTGGGAGTACGTACAGCGGCTCCGTGAGTCGAACATCTCATACGAGAACTGCGAGAAGATGACAAACCTGAATCGCCATTGTAGCCGGCCTGGATTCAAGCTGTGGCTAAGGGGAAGAAGATTGCGGTCGAGGCGCTTGGCGAAGTATTCAAGCAAAGCCTCATGTGCGGAACCGGCTCAGAGAGCGACGAAGACGACCGCGGTAAGCTTGTGTTCGGCTCCGAGTTCACCAAGCAAGACGAGTACGACGAGCTGGTGCAGGTCCATATTCAAGGCGATGGGAAGGCGTTGAGAAAGAGATCGAAACCTTTGAGTCAATGACGCGTCAGCTAGACTCAGTCGCTGAGGATAAAGCCATCAACCTCGGCATCAAGTGGGACGAACACTCGTGGGATCTCGATCCAAACCGCTGCTATCCGAACAGCCCCAGAGCTACTTTCAAGTACATAATGCCTGTACGAGAAAGTCATCGCAATCGTCTTCGTGAACAACTCAAAGAAGCTGAAGACAAGCTGAAGCTAGCCGACAAGCCAGTTCGACGGCGTCTTCGTCAAGTCAGCGCGGACGACTCGAGCGACAGTGACGACGTATCGTTCGAGGGCAGCGAACGCAGGGACGCCGGCGCAGAGGACACCGAGACTCGTGAGCACGAGCACGCTGACGGCAGCGAACGCGGGGACGCCGACACTGAGGACACCGAGACTCGTGAGCACGGCAGCGAACGCAGGGACGCCGTCGCAGAGGGCAACAATCGGAAGAGGCGCCGCAGCACAGCGCAAGGTTCGCCACCGACAAAGCGGTCGAAGCGGTCGAAGCGGTCAAACCAGCACAAGCCCGAGTATTCGTGGACTTTGACCGACGATCTTTTGTGGAAGAACCAACAGGTGATCGACAAGACTAAGCTCCGCGAGTGGTTGGCGATGCTGAAGAACCCTAAGAAACAACTCGGCGAGGCAGAGATCGAAAACTACCGCAAACGCGTCAGAGACAACGCGGACATCCCAAGGTGGCCAAACGTCCCTGCAGACCTCTGGCTGGAGTTCTTCGACATTGCATTCGGGACGAATATGCTCGACAAGGAGAGCAGCCGCGATATTCTCGCTGGGATGCTCAAGCGCGCGCCTGGGTCAATCCCAACATTCTACAACGCGATAAAACGCGCTGCGAGAGTTCGACGAGAGCGAGAAGGCGGCAAGCAACTAGCGGTGTTTTATTTACGTAGTCTAGTGGTTACTATATGTACTTTTGTGCCGCTTCAGTCGGAAGACCACTAAGTATTGACAGCAGCGATCCAGTAACACGACGAAGCCCTCCATCGACATCTTCTTCATTAATATGCACCTTGTGGAACCTTGCCCCGCGAACGGTTAATTCCATAAAGTGCCAAGCCAAGAAGTTAGACACGATACCGTAGACTGGCTCTTGGAAGCTTGGATCTCTCTCGAGGTTTTCGACTCCGTTCCAATGACCATCTGCGCGGTACCCTTGTCAAAGTTGTCTTTTTTACACTCAATCACCATGATCTTGTGGCCTCTCTTGGTTACAAGACGATCAACGCGACCGAATCAGTTGAGAACCTCAGACTTGAAAGATACCTCCCGTCGCAGCTCTACGTTGTCGGCAGCGTCGCACTCGCGAACAACAGCCTGCATAACCTCGTCAACCAGGACCACCTTCTCCGCCTCGTTCGATATCTCAAATGTTCTGATCCCGCTTGTACGCAGCGTGTCGCGAACGGTCATGCGCAGCCGGTCAATTCCCTCATCTGAGAGCGCAGTTGGAGCGGGACAGAACAATGGAAGGTTGCCATTCTTGTCAAGGTAGACACGCTCGAGTTCGTCACGCCAGATAAAATCACCGAAAGCAGACCGGTGGGCGCGCTTCTTCCCGTGACGTTAGCTCTAGTCTTCTTCGTGGCGATCTCGTCTGACATCTTGCGGATGTTTGCAACACGACAGCTGTGAACGCGCTGAAGAAGCTGATCCTCAAGCTTCGGACTCTCTTCTTGTTCGTTATGCTCTTCTTGATCGTCTTCGGCGTCTAATTCGTCTTCTGTGTTTTCGCCTTGATCACAAGCGTCAGCCTCAGATGTTTCCTCGACCTGGTTGGCAAGACGGCTACGCGATGCACTGGCGCGCACTTGTCTGATCCTTGCCGTGTACTCAGAGACTTTGACAAGCGTCTCCGCGTTGGGGAAAAGCGTGGGCTCGACGTCAGGCTGGGACATGGCGCGTGGCAGTTAAGCTGTCGATGTTATTGTAGCACGTGTCCAGCGTAAAAGAAAACTGCTAAAAGAATTGCGTTGAATTGAATACGATTCAAAAAAAAATTGCGAACGTAATTACACATTACATGTAGCTGTTATGTAACTTTACGACGGTTAGCAAAACGGGAATATGTTAGATAATTTGTCGAAGAAATGCGCAGAGAAACAGCCAAACAAATTGTTATAAAATATTTGCTTTTTTTTTTGCTCAGATGCTCCTGGCGGATTTGGCCCATGCCTGTGTCCACTGAAATCTCTCGTTCATACCAGATATGGGCTATCACGCGCATTTTAGCATATGTTTGGTTGGTACACTGAACGATCACCGACTTCGAGGCACCGTCTTCGCTCGTGAAGCGACGGCTAATATCGCAGGTGTAGTAACGATACATCGAGTTCCATAGCCGCTGGTTGAGTAAACCACTGCCCTGCTCTGGATTCAACCCTCCGTCTACACCCATTTGAACTACTTCGCACTGGAAGCTCTCCCAGTCCATCTGGAGCCCAGGATTGCCACATCGGGACTCCGCCGACTATGATTTGCAGGCCGCTGAGCGCTGCGAATGGCCCCGTCCCTGACGGCTCATGCGTTGTCACAGAAACCTCAGGAGCGGTTGACAAGTTGACTAGAGTGCCTGAGCCAGCTGTTGCACCGTTCCCTGGATCCCCAATGAGCATCGGAATGAGAGTCACTCTCTTGGGGTTGACAATGCCTGCACTGATCGTCCCTGAGAACGACTGCAGCCGATCAATCTTCAGAAGAACGATGTGGAGCCACCGGTCTGGGAGGCGCTGGATGCTCACGTCCCGTATCCCATCAGCGAACCTGAGTCCACAGAGGATGACCCTCAGAAGGACCCGGACTTCAAGGAGTCTGGTGAACAAGAATCTGCATCCAGCGACAGTGAGGCTGACGACGAAAAGTCGAGCGGGCAACAGCGATGACTCTGACGACGATGAGTCTGATGGTCATTCGCATGCCGGTAACAAGCGTCCACGAGACTACGAGTCCAGCGATTCTGATGACTCGGGTCCGAAAATCCCCACCAAGAAATCCAAGCGGGGCAGTGTGCACGAGGCATCCAGGTCCAAATCAAGCAGTCAGAAGTCCGGTGGCACCTCCACATCAAGTCCCAAGAACAAGAAGTCTGATGACTCTTCCAAGCTGAATCCCAAGAACAAGAAGTCTCAAGACTCCAAGTCGCCTAAGAGTTCTTCGGGCAAGCAACCTTCTGGTAAACTCCGGAAATCAAGTCTGGTGTCCAAGTCGTACAAGCGAAAGGATTTGTGCAGAAGTATGGGATCGACTACACCGAGACGTTTTCGCCGGTGATCAAGTACGCCTCGACCGCAATCTTCTTCCCCTTAGCCACAGCTTGAATCCAGGCCGGCAACAATGGCGATTCAGGTGAGTCGAACATCTCATACGAGTTCTCGTATGAGATGTTCGACAAACCTGAGCCGCTGTACGTACTGACAAGCTGTGGCTAAGGGGCCAATTGAAGAACTTGCGGTCGAGGCGATGCTTGGCGAAGTATTCAAGCAAATCCTCATGTGCGGAACCGGCTCAGAGAGCGACGAAGACGACCGCGGTAAGCTTGTGTTCGGCTCCGAGTTCACCAAGCAAGACGAGTACGACGAGCTGGTGCAGGTCCATATTCAAGGCGATGGGAAGGCGTTGGAGGAAGAGATCGAAACCTTGAGTCAATGACGCGTCAGCTAGACTCAGTCGCTGAGGATAAAGCCATCAACCTCGGCATCAAGTGGGACGAACACTCGTGGGATCTCGATCCAAACCGCTGCTATCCGAACAGCCCCAGAGCTACTTTCAAGTACATAATGCCTGTACGAGAAAGTCATCGCAATCGTCTTCGTGAACAACTCAAAGAAGCTGAAGACAAGCTGAAGCTAGCCGACAAGCCAGTTCGACGGCGTCTTCGTCAAGTCAGCGCGGACGACTCGAGCGACAGTGACGACGTATCGTTCGAGGGCAGCGAACGCAGTGGACGCCGGCGCAGAAGACACCGAGACTCGTGAGCACGAGCACGCTGACGGCAGCGAACGCGGGGACGCCGACACTGGAGGACACCGAGACTCGTGAGCACGGCAGCGAACGCAGGGACGCCGTCGCAGAGGGCAACAATCGGAAGAGGCGCCGCAGCACAGCGCAAGGTTCGCCACCGACAAAGCGGTCGAAGCGGTCGAAGCGGTCAAACCAGCACAAGCCCGAGTATTCGTGGACTTTGACCGACGATCTTTTGTGGAAGAACCAACAGGTGATCGGCAAGACTAAGCTCCGCGAGTGGTTGGCGATGCTGAAGAACCCTAAGAAACAACTCGGCGAGGCAGAGATCGAAAACTACCGCAAACGCGTCAGAGACAACGCGGACATCCCAAGGTGGCCAAACGTCCCTGCAGACCTCTGGCTGGAGTTCTTCGACATTGCATTCGGGACGAATATGCTCGACAAGGAGAGCAGCCGCGATATTCTCGCTGGGATGCTCAAGCGCGCGCCTGGGTCAATCCCAACATTCTACAACGCGATAAAACGCGCGCTGCGAGAGTTCGACGAGAGCGAGAAGGCGGCAAGCAACTAGCGGTGTTTTATTTACGTAGTCTAGTGGGTCCTAGATGTACTCTTGTGCCGCTACCGTCGGCAGACCACTAAGCCTTGACAGCAGCGATCCAGTAACACGACGAAGCCCTCCATCGACATCTTCTTCATTAATATGCACCTTGTGGAACCTTGCCCCGCGAACGGTTAATTCCATAAAGTGCCAAGCCAAGAAGTTAGACACGATACCGTAGACTGGCTCTTGGAAGCTTGGATCTCTCGAGGTTTTCGACTCCGTTCTAATGACCATCTGCGCGGTACCTTGTCAAAGTTGTCTTTTACACTCAATCACCATGATCTTGTGGCCTCTCTTGGTTACAAGGCGATCAACGCGACCGAATGAGTTGAGAACCTCAGACTTGAAAAGATACCTCCCGTCGCAGCTCTACGTTGTCGGCAGCGTCGCACTCGCGAACAACAGCCTGCATAACCTCGTCAACCAGGACCACCTTCTCCGCCTCGTTCGATATCTCAAATGTTCTGATCCCGCTTGTACGCAGCGTGTCGCGAACGGTCATGCGCAGCCGGTCAATTCCCTCATCTGAGAGCGCAGTTGGAGCGGGACAGAACAATGGAAGGTTGCCATTCTTGTCAAGGTAGACACGCTCGAGTTCGTCACGCCAGATAAAATCACCGAAAGCAGACCGGTGGGCGCGCTTCTTCCCGTGACGTTAGCTCTAGTCTTCTTCGTGGCGATCTCGTCTGACATCTTGCGGATGTTTGCAACACGACAGCTGTGAACGCGCTGAAGAAGCTGATCCTCGCTTCGGACTCTCTTCTTGTTCGTTATGCTCTTCTTGATCGTCTTCGGCGTCTAATTCGTCTTCTGTGTTTTCGCCTTGATCACAAGCGTCAGCCTCAGATGTTTCCTCGACCTGGTTGGCAAGACGGCTACGCGATGCACTGGCGCGCACTTGTCTGATCTCTGCCGTGTACTCAGAGACTTTGACAAGCGTCTCCGCGTTGGGGAAAAGCGTGGCCTGACGTCAGGCTGGGACATGGCGCGTGGCAGTTAAGCTGTCGATGTTATTGTAGCACGTGTCCAGCGTAAAAGAAAACTGCTAAAAGAATTGCGTTGAATTGAATACGATTCAAAAAAAAATTGCGAACGTAATTACACATTACATGTAGCTGTTATGTAACTTTACGACGGTTAGCAAAACGGGAATATGTTAGATAATTTGTCGAAGAAATGCGCAGAGAAACAGCCAAACAAATTGTTATAAAATATTTGCTTTTTTTTTTTTGCTCAGTTGCCCTGGCGGATTTGGCCCATGCCTGTGTCCACTGAAATCTCTCGTTCATACCAGATATGGGCTATCACGCGCATTTTAGCATATGTTTGGTTGGTACACTGAACGATCACCGACTTCGAGGCACCGTCTTCGCTCGTGAAGCGACGGCTAATATCGCAGGTGTAGTAACGATACATCGAGTTCCATAGCCGCTGGTTGAGTAAACCACTGCCCTGCTCTGGATTCAACCCTCCGTCTACACCCATTTGAACTACTTCGCACTGGAAGCTCTCCCAGTCCATCTGGAGCCCAGATTGCCACATCGGGACTCCGCCGACTATGATTTGCAGGCCGCTGAGCGCTGCGAATGGCTCCTGTCCCTGACGGCTCATGCGTTGTCACAGAAACCTCAGGAGCGGTTGACAAGTTGACTAGGAGTGCCTGAGCCAGCTGTTGCACTGTTCCTGGATCCCCAATGAGCATCGGAATGAGAGTCACTCTCTTGGGGTTGACAATGCCTGGACTGATCGTCCCTGAGAACGACTGCAGCCGATCAATCTTCAGAAGAACGATGTGGAGCCACTGGTCTGGGAGGCGCTGGATGCTCACGTCCCGTATCCCATCAGCGAACCTGAGTCCACAGAGGATGACCTCAGAAGGACCCGGACTTCAAGGAGTCTGGTGAACAAGAATCTGCATCCAGCGACAGTGAGGCTGGACGACGAAAAAGTCGAGCGGGCAGCAGCGATGACTCTGACGACGATGAGTCTGATGGTCATTCGCATGCCGGTAACAAGCGTCCACGAGACTACGAGTCCAGCGATTCTGATGACTCGGGTCCGATAATCCCCACCAAGAAATCCAAGCGGGGCAGTGTGCACGAGGCATCCAGGTCCAAGTCAAGCAGTCAGAAGTCCGGTGGCACCTCCACATCAAGTCCCAAGAACAAGAAGTCTGATGACTCTTCCAAGCTGAATCCCAAGAACAAGAAGTCTCAAGACTCCAAGTCGCCTAAGAGTTCTTCGGGCAAGCAACCTTCTGGTAAACTCCGGAAATCAAGTCTGGTGTCCAAGTCGTACAAGCGAAAGGATTTGTGCAGAAGTATGGGATCGACTACACCGAGACGTTTTCGCCGGTGATCAAGTACGCCTCGACCGCAATCTTCTTCCCCTTAGCCACAGCTTGAATCCAGGCCGGCAACAATGGCGATTCAGGTTTGTCATCTTCTCATACGAGTTCTGCGAGAAGATGACTCACCTGAGCCGCTGTTGCCGGCCTGGATTCCCACAAGTTGGTCGAGGGGCCAATTGAAGAACTTGGCCACAGCGATGCTTGGCGAAGTATTCAAGCAAAGCCTCATGTGCGGAACCGGCTCAGAGAGCGACGAAGACGACCGCGGTAAGCTTGTGTTCGGCTCCGAGTTCACCAAGCAAGACGAGTACGACGAGCTGGTGCAGGTCCATATTCAAGGCGATGGGAAGGCGTTGGAGGAAGAGATCGAAACCTTTGAGTCAATGACGCGTCAGCTAGACTCAGTCGCTGAGGATAAAGCCATCAACCTCGGCATCAAGTGGGACGAACACTCGTGGGATCTCGATCCAAACCGCTGCTATCCGAACAGCCCCAGAGCTACTTTCAAGTACATAATGCCTGTACGAGAAAGTCATCGCAATCGTCTTCGTGAACAACTCAAAGAAGCTGAAGACAAGCTGAAGCTAGCCGACAAGCCAGTTCGACGGCGTCTTCGTCGTCAGCGCGGACGACTCGAGCGACAGTGACGACGTATCGTTCGAGGGCAGCGAACGCAGGGACGCCGGCGCAGAAGACACCGAGACTCGTGAGCACGAGCACGCTGGACGGCAGCGAACGCGGGGACGCTGACACTGAGGACACCGAGACTCGTGAGCACGGCAGCGAACGCAGGACGCCGTCGCAGAGGGCAACAATCGGAAGAGGCGCCGCAGCACAGCGCAAGGTTCGCCACCGACAAAGCGGTCGAAGCGGTCGAAGCGGTCAAACCAGCACAAGCCCGAGTATTCGTGGACTTTGACCGACGATCTTTGTGGAAGAAAACCAACAGGTGATCGGCAAGACTAAGCCCGCGAGTGGTTGGCGATGCTGAAGAACCCTAAGAAACAACTCGGCGAGGCAGAGATCGAAAACTACCGCAAACGCGTCAGAGACAACGCGGACATCCCAAGGTGGCCAAACGTCCCTGCAGACCTCTGGCTGGAGTTCTTCGACATTGCATTCGGGACGAATATGCTCGACAAGGAGAGCAGCCGCGAGCTTCTCGCTGATGCTCAAGCGCGCCTGGGTCAATCCTAACATTCTACAACGCGATAAAACAGCGCTGCGAGAGTTCGACGAGAGCGAGAAGGCGGCAAGCAACTAGCGGTGTTTTATTTACGTAGTCTAGTGGTTACTATATGTACTTTTGTGCCGCTTCAGTCGGAAGACCACTAAGTATTGACAGCAGCGATCCAGTAACACGACGAAGCCCTCCATCGACATCTTCTTCATTAATATGCACCTTTGTGGAACCTTGCCCCGCGAACGGTTAATTCCATAAAGTGCCAAGCCAAGAAGTTAGACACGATACCGTAGACTGGCTCTGGAAGCTTGGATCTCTCTCGAGGTTTTCGACTCCGTGCTCTAATGACCATCTGCGCGGTACCTTTGTCAAAGTTGTCTTTTTTACACTCAATCACCATGATCTTGTGGCCTCTCTGGTTACAAGGCGATCAACGCGACCGGAATGAGTTGGAGAACCTCAGACTTGAAAGATACCTCCCGTCGCAGCTTCTACGTTGTCGGCAGCGTCGCACTCGCGAACAACAGCCTGCATAACCTCGTCAACCAGGACCACCTTCTCCGCCTCGTTCGATATCTCAAATGTTCTGATCCCGCTTGTACGCAGCGTGTCGCGAACGGTCATGCGCAGCCGGTCAATTCCTCATCTGAGAGCGCAGTTGGAGCGGGACAGAACAATGGAAGGTTGCCATTCTTGTCAAGGTAGACACGCTCGAGTTCGTCACGCCAGATAAAATCACCGAAAGCAGACCGGTGGGCGCGCTTCTTCCCGTGACGTTAGCTCTAGTCTTCTTTCGTGGCGATCTCGTCTGACATCTTGCGGATGTTTGCAACACGACAGCTGTGAACGCGCTGAAGAAGCTGGATCCTCAAGCTTCGGACTCTCTTCTTGTTCGTTATGCTCTTCTTGATCGTCTTCGGCGTCTAATTCGTCTTCTGTGTTTTCGCCTTGATCACAAGCGTCAGCCTCAGATGTTTCCTCGACCTGGTTGGCAAGACGGCTACGCGATGCACTGGCGCGCACTCTGTCTGATCCTTGCCGTGTACTCAGAGACTTTGACAAGCGTCTCCGCGTTGGGGAAAAGCGTGGGCTCGACGTCAGGCTGGGACATGGCGCGTGGCAGTTAAGCTGTCGATGTTATTGTAGCACGTGTCCAGCGTAAAAGAAAACTGCTAAAAGAATTGCGTTGAATTGAATACGATTCAAAAAAAAATTGCGAACGTAATTACACATTACATGTAGCTGTTATGTAACTTTACGACGGTTAGCAAAACGGGAATATGTTAGATAATTTGTCGAAGAAATGCGCAGAGAAACAGCCAAACAAATTGTTATAAAATATTTGCTTTTTTTTTTGCTCAGATGCCCTGGCGGATTTGGCCCATGCCTGTGTCCACTGAAATCTCTCGTTCATACCAGATATGGGCTATCACGCGCATTTTAGCATATGTTTGGTTGGTACACTGAACGATCACCGACTTCGAGGCACCGTCTTCGCTCGTGAAGCGACGGCTAATATCGCAGGTGTAGTAACGATACATCGAGTTCCATAGCCGCTGGTTGAGTAAACCACTGCCCTGCTCTGGATTCAACCCTCCGTCTACACCCATTTGAACTACTTCGCACTGGAAGCTCTCCCAGTCCATCTGGAGCCCAGATTGCCACATCGGGACTCCGCCGACTATGATTTGCAGGCCGCTGAGCGCTGCAAATGGCCCTGTCCCTGACGGCTCATGCGTTGTCACAGAAACCTCAGGAGCGGTTGACAAGTTGACTCAGAGTGCCTGGAGCCAGCTGTTGCACCGTTCCCTGGATCCCCAATGAGCATCGGAATGAGAGTCACTCTCTGGGGTTGATAATGCCTGGACTGATCGTCCCTGAGAACGACTGCAGCCGATCAATCTTCAGAAGAACGATGTGGGAGCCACCGGTCTGGGAGGCACTGGATGCCTCACGTCCCGTATCCCATCAGCGAACCTGAGTCCACAGAGGATGACCCTCAGAAGGACCCGGACTTCAAGGAGTCTGGTGAACAAGAATCTGCATCCAGCGACAGTGAGGCTGACGACGAAAAGTCGAGCGGCAGCAGCGATGACTCTGACGACGATGAGTCTGATGGTCATTCGCATGCCGGTAACAAGCTTCCACGAGACTACGAGTCCAGCGATTCTGATGACTCGGGTCCGATAATCCCCACCAAGAAATCCAAGCGGGGCAGTGTGCACGAGGCATCCAGGTCCAAGTCAAGCAGTCAGAAGTCCGGTGGCACCTCCACGTCAAGTCCCAAGAACAAGAAGTCTGATGACTCTTCCAAGCTGAATCCCAAGAACAAGAAGTCTCAAGACTCCAAGTCGCCTAAGAGTTCTTCGGGCAAGCAACCTTCTGGTAAACTCCGGAAATCAAGTCTGGTGTCCAAGTCGTACAAGCTGAAAGGATTTGTGCAGAAGTATGGGATCGACTACACCGAGACGTTTTCGCCGGTGATCAAGTACGTCAATCTGCGAATGATCATCGCTGTGGCCAAGTTCTTCAATTGGCCCCTCGACCAACTTGTGGGAGTACGTACAGCGGCTCCGTGAGTCGAACATCTCATACGAGAACTGCGAGAAGATGACAAACCTGAATCGCCATTGTTGCCGGCCTGGATTCAAGCTGTGGCTAAGGGGAAGAAGATTGCGGTCGAGGCGCTTGGCGAAGTATTCAAGCAAAGCCTCATGTGCGGAACCGGCTTAGAGAGCGACGAAGACGACCGCGGTAAGCTTGTGTTCGGCTCCGAGTTCACCAAGCAAGACGAGTACGACGAGCTGGTGCAGGTCCATATTCAAGGCGATGGGAAGGCGTTGGAGGAAGAGATCGAAACCTTTGAGTCAATGACGCGTCAGCTAGACTCAGTCGCTGAGGATAAAGCCATCAACCTCGGCATCAAGTGGGACGAACACTCGTGGGATCTCGATCCAAACCGCTGCTATCCGAACAGCCCCAGAGCTACTTTCAAGTACATAATGCCTGTACGAGAAAGTCATCGCAATCGTCTTCGTGAACAACTCAAAGAAGCTGAAGACAAGCTGAAGTTAGCCGACAAGCCAGTTCGACGGCGTCTTCGTCAAGTCAGCGCGGACGACTCGAGCGACAGTGACGACGTATCGTTCGAGGGCAGCGAACGCAGGGACGTGCCGGCGCAGAAGACACCGAGACTCGTGAGCACGAGCACGCTGACGGCAGCGAACGCGGGGACGCCGACACTGGAGGACACCGAGACTCGTGGAGCACGGCAGCGAACGCAGGGACGCCGTCGCAGAGGGCAACAATCGGAAGAGGCGCCGCAGCACAGCGCAAGGTTCGCCACCGACAAAGCGGTCGAAGCGGTCGAAGCGGTCAAACCAGCACAAGCCCGAGTATTCGTGACTTTGACCGACGATCTTTTGTGGAAGAACCAACAGGTGATCGGCAAGACTAAGCTCCGCGAGTGGTTGGCGATGCTGAAGAACCCTAAGAAACAACTCGGCGAGGCAGAGATCGAAAACTACCGCAAACGCGTCAGAGACAACGCGGACATCCTAAGGTGGCCAAACGTCCCTGCAGACCTCTGGCTGGAGTTCTTCGACATTGCATTCGGGACGAATATGCTCGACAAGGAGAGCAGCCGCGATATTCTTCGCTGGGATGCTCAAGCGCGCGCCTGGGTCAATCCCAACATTCTACAACGCGATAAAACGCGCGCTGCGAGAGTTCGACGAGAGCGAGAAGGCGGCAAGCAACTAGCGGTGTTTTTATTTACGTAGTCTAGTGGTTACTATATGTACTTTTGTGCCGCTTCAGTCGGAAGACCACTAAGTATTGACAGCAGCGATCCAGTAACACGACGAAGCCCTCCATCGACATCTTCTTCATTAATATGCACCTTGTGGAACCTTGCCCCGCGAACGGTTAATTCCATAAAGTGCCAAGCCAAGAAGTTAGACACGATACCGTAGACTGGCTCTGGAAGCTTGGATCTCTCTCGAGGTTTTCGATCAGCATGGCCTCCGTTCCAATGACCATCTGCGCGGTACCTTTGTCGTTGTCTTTTTACACTCAATCACCATGATCTTGTGGCCTCTCTTGGTTACAAGGCGATCAACGCGACCGAATGAGTTGAGAACCTCAGACTTGAAAGATACCCCGTCGCAGCTCTACGTTGTCGGCAGCGTCGCACTCGCGAACAACAGCCTGCATAACCTCGTCAACCAGGACCACCTTCTCCGCCTCGTTCGATATCTCAAATGTTCTGATCCCGCTTGTACGCAGCGTGTCGCGAACGGTCATGCGCAGCCGGTCAATTCCCTCATCTGAGAGCGCAGTTGGAGCGGGACAGAACAATGGAAGGTTGCCATTCTTGTCAAGGTAGACACGCTCGAGTTAGTCACGCCAGATAAAATCACCGAAAGCAGACCGGTGGGCGCGCTTCTTCCCGTGACGTTAGCTCTAGTCTTCTTCGTGGCGATCTCGTCTGACATCTTGCGGATGTTTGCAACACGACAGCTGTGAACGCGCTGAAGAAGCTGATCCTCAAGCTTCGGACTCTTCTTCTTGTTCGTTATGCTCTTCTTGATCGTCTTCGGCGTCTAATTCGTCTTCTGCGTTTTCGCCTTGATCACAAGCGTCAGCCTCAGATGTTTCCTCGACCTGGTTGGCAAGACGGCTACGCGATGCACTGGCGCGCACTTGTCTGATCCTTGCCGTGTACTCAGAGACTTTGACAAGCTCCGCGTTGGGGAAAGCGTGGGCTCGACGTCAGGCTGGGACATGGCGCGTGGCAGTTAAGCTGTCGATGTTATTGTAGCACGTGTCCAGCGTAAAAGAAAACTGCTAAAAGAATTGCGTTGAATTGAATACGATTCAAAAAAAAATTGCGAACGTAATTACACATTACATGTAGCTGTTATGTAACTTTACGACGGTTAGCAAAACGGGAATATGTTAGATAATTTGTCGAAGAAATGCGCAGAGAAACAGCCAAACAAATTGTTATAAAATATTTGCTTTTTTGCTCAGATGCCCTAGCGGATTTGGCCCATGCCTGTGTCCACTGAAATCTCTCGTTCATACCAGATATGGGCTATCACGCGCATTTTAGCATATGTTTGGTTGGTACACTGAACGATCACCGACTTCGAGGCACCGTCTTCGCTCGTGAAGCGACGGCTGATATCGCAGGTGTAGTAACGATACATCGAGTTCCATAGCCGCTGGTTGAGTAAACCACTGCCCTGCTCTGGATTCAACCCTCCGTCTACACCCATTTGAACTACTTCGCACTGGAAGCTCTCCCAGTCCATCTGGAGCCCAGATTGCCACATCGGGACTCCGCCGACTATGATTTGCAGGCCGCTGAGCGCTGCGAATGGCCCTGTCCCTGACGGCTCATGCGTTGTCACAGAAACCTCAGGAGCGGTTGACAAAGTTGACTAGAGTGCCTGAGCCAGCTGTTGCACCGTTCCCTGGATCCTCAATGAGCATCGGAATGAGAGTCACTCTCTTGGGGTTGATAATGCCTGGGCTGATCGTCTCCGGTGAGAACGACTGCAGCCGATCAATCTTCAGGAAGAACGATTGATGGAGCCACCGGCTCTGGGAGGCACTGGATGCCCACGTCCTGTATCCCATCAGCGAACCTGGAGTCCAGAGAGAGGATGACCTTCAGAAGGACCCGGACTTCAAGGAGTCTGGTGAAGCAAGAATCTGGCATCCAGCGAGCGAGGTGAGGGGCTGACGACGATTTAGGTAAGTCGAGCGGCAACAGCGATGACTCTGACGACGGAATGAGTCTGATGGTCATTCGCATGCCGGCGCCGCTGGTTTGATAACAAGCGTCCACGATACGCTGGTCGAGTAAAACCAATGTTCTGGCCGCTGGTTGAGCAACCACCGTTCTGGCTCTGGATTCAACCTCTCCGTCTGTCTACACCCATTTGAACTACTTCGCACCTGGAAGCTCTCCCCAGTCCATCTCTCCGGAGCCCAGATTGCCACATCGGGACTTCCGCCGACTATGGTTTGCGGGCTGCCAGTCGCCGCTGCGTGAGGCAATCCAGGTCCAAGCCAAGCAGCCAGGAAGTCCGGTGGGCACCTCCACGTCAAGTCCCAAGAACAAGAAGTCTGACTGACTTTCCAAGCTAAATCCCAAGAACAAGAAGTCTCAAGACTCCAAGTCGCCTAAGAGTTCTTCGGGCAAGCAACCTTCTGGTAAACTCCGGAAATCAAGTCTGGTGTCCAAGTCGTACAAGCGAAAGCTGATTTGTGCAGAAGCGCATGGGATCGACTTACACCGAGACGTTTTCGCCGGTGATCAAGTACGTCAATCTGCAGAATGATCATCGCTGTGGCCAAGTTCTTTTCAATTGGCCCCTCGACCAATCTTCTGTGGGAGTACGTACAGCGGCTCCGTGAGGTCGAACATCTCATACGAGGAACTGCGAGAAGATGAGACAAACCTGAATCGCCATTGTTGCCGGCCTGGATTCAAGCTGTGGCTAAGGGGAAGAAGATTGCGGCTCGAGGCGCTTGGCGAAGTATTCAAGCAAAGCCTCGCGTGCGGGAACCGGCTTAGGAGAGCGACGGAAGCACGACCTGGCGGTAAGCTTGTGTTCGGCCTCCGGAGTTCACCAAGCAAGACGAGTACGACGAGCTGTGGTGGCAGGTCCATATTCAAGGCGATGGGAAAGGCGCGTTGGAGTGGAAGAGATCGAAACCTTTGAGTCAATGACGCGTCAGCCAGACTCCAGTCGCTGAGGATAAAGCCATCAACCTCGGCATCAAGTGACGGAACACCGTGGATCTCGGATCCAAACTTCGGCTGCTATCCGAACAGCCTCCCAGAGCTACTTTCAAGTACATGGCATGCCTGGCTGAGAAAGTCATCGCAATCGTTCCCGTGAACAACTCAAAGAAGCTGAAGACAAGCTGAAGCTAGCCTGACAAGCCAGTTCGACGGCGTCTTCGTCAAGTCAGCGCGGACGACTCGAGCCGACAGTGACGACGTATCGTTCGAGGGCAGCGAACGCAGTGATCGCCGGCGCAGAAGACACCGGAGACTCGTGAGCACGAGCACGCTGGACGGCAGCGAACGCGGGGACGCCGGACACTGCCGGGAGGACACCGAGAGACTCGTGGAGCACGGCAGCGAACGCAGGACGCCAGTCGCAGAGGGCAACAATCGGGAAGAGGCGCCAGCAGCACAGCGCAAGGGTTCAAGCCACCGACAAAGCGGTCGAAGCTGGTCGAAGCGGTCAAACCAGCACAAGCTTCCGGAGTATTCGTGGACTTTCGACCGACGATCTTTTGTGGAAGAAACCAACAGGTGATCGGCAAGACTAAGCTTCCCGCGAGTGGTTGGCGATGCTGAAGAACCCTAAGAAACAACTCGGCGAGGCAGAGATCGAAAACTGACCGCAAACGCGTCAGGAGACAACGCGGGATATCCCAAGGTGGGCCAAACGTCCCTGCAGACCTCTGGCTGGAGTTCTTCGACATTGCATTCGGGACGAATATGCTCGACAAGGAGAGCAGCCGCGATATTCTCGCTGGGATGCCTAAGCGCGCGCCTGGTAGTCAATCCTGCAACATTCTACAACGCGATAAAACGCGCGCTGCGAGAGTTCGACGAGAGCGAGAAGGCGGTGCAAGCAACTCAGCGGTGTTTTATTTACGCAGTTCAGTGGTTAGCTTATATGTACTCTTTGTGCCGCTTCAGTCGGAAAAGACCGAACTAAGTGATTGACAGGCAGCGATCCAGTAACACGACGAAGCTCTCCATCGACATCTTCTTCATTAATATGCACCTTGTGGAACCTTTGCCCCGCGAACGGTTAATTCCATACAAAGTGCTGCCAAGAAGTTAGACACGATACCGTAGGACTGGCTTCTGGAAGCTTGGATCTCTCGAGGTTTTCGACTCAGCATGGTGCCCTCCGTTCCAGAATGACCATCTGCGCGGTACCTTTGTCAAAGTTGTCTTTTACACCAATCACGCACGATCTTGGTGGCCCTCCTCTTGGTTACAAGGCGATCAACGCGACCGAATGAGTTGAGAACCTCAGACTTGAAAGATACCTCCCGCTTCGCAGCTCTACGTTGTCACGGCAGCGTCGCACTCGCGAACAACAGCCTTCGCATAACCTCAGGTCAACCAGGACCACCTTCTCCGCCTCGTTCGATATTCCTCAAATGTTCTGGATCCCGCTTGTACGCAGCGTGTCGCGAACGGTCGCGCGTGCAGCCGGGTCAATTTTCAATTCTGAGAGCGCAGCTGGAGCGGGGACAGAAACAATGTCGGAAGGTTGCCATTCTTGTCAAGCGTTGCAGACACGCTCGGAGTTCGTCACGCCAGTATAAAATCACCGGAAAGCAGACCGGTGGGGCGCGCTTCTTCCTCGCGTGACGTTAGCCTTCTAGTAAACTTCTTCGTGGCGATCTCGTCTGAGCATCTTGCGGATGTTTGCAACACGATTGTAGCTGTGAACGCGCTGAAGAAGCTGATCCTCAAGCTTCTCGGACTCCCTTCTTGTTCGTTATGCTCTTCTTGATCGTCTTCGGCGTCTAATTCGTCTTCTGTGTTTTCGCCTTGATCACAAGCTGTCAGCCTCAGATGTTTCCTCGACCTGGCTTTGGCAAGACGGCTACGTTGGATGCACCCCGGCGCGCACTCTGTCTGATCCTTTGCCGTGTACTTCAGAGACTTTGACAAGCTAGTTCCGCGTTGGGGAAAAGCGTGGGCTCGACGTCAGGCTGGGACATGGCGCGTGGCAGTTAAGCTGTCGATGTTATTGTAGTGCACGTCCAGCGTAAAAGAAAAAAACTGCTAAAAGAATTGCGTGCTGGAATTGAATACGATTCAAAAAAAATTGCGAACGTAATTACACATTACATGTAGCTGTTATGTAACTTTACCGACGGTTAGCAAAACGGGAATATGTTAGATAATTTGTCGAAGAAATGCGCAGAGAAACAGCCAAACAAATTCGTTATGTAATATTTGCTTCTTTTTTTGCTCAGATGCCCCTGGGCGGGATTTGGCCCATGCCTGTGTCCACTTCGGAAATCTCATCGTTCATACCGCAGATATGGGGCTATCACGCGCATTTTAGCATATTAATATGTTTGGTTGGTACACTGGAACGATCACTGACTTCGAGGCACCGTCTTCGCTCGTGAAGCGACGTGGCTGATATCGCAGGTGTAGTAACGATACATCGAGTCTCCATAGCCGCTGGTGGCTGAGTAAACCACTGGCCCTTGCTCTGGATTCAACCTCTCCGGTCTACACCCATTTGAACTACTTCGCACTGAAGCTCTCCCAGTCCATCTGAGCCCAGATTGCCAAGCTATCGGACTCCGCCGACCATGACTTTGGCAGCGCCGCCGGAGCGCTGCGAATGGCCCTGTCCCTTTGACGGCTCATGCGTGTTGTCACTAGAAACCTCAGGAGCGGTTGACAAGTTGACTAGGAGTGCCTGAGCCAGCTGTTGCCGTACCGTTCCCTGGATCTCCCAAATGAGCATCGGAAATGAGAGTCACTCTCTTGGGGTTGATAATGCCAGCTCGGGCTGGATCGTCCCCGAGAAACGACTGCAGCCGGATCAATCTTCAGAAGAACGATGTGGAGCCACCGGTCTGGGGAGGCACTGATGCTCACCGTCCCGTATCCCATCAGCGAACCTGAGTCCACAGAGGATGACTCTCAGAAGGACCCGGACTTCAAGCTGAGAGTCTGGGTGAACAAGAATCTGCATCCAGCGACAGTGAGGCTGACGACGAAAAGTCGAGCGGGCAACACAGCGATGACTCTGACGACGATGAGTCTGATGGTCATTCGCATGCCAAGTGGGGGGGTAACAAGCGTCGATACATCGAGCGCCCCATAGCCGCTGGTTGAGTAAACCACGCCCCTGCTCTGGATTCAACCTCCGTCTACACTCCATTTGAACTACTTCGCACTGAAGACATCGAGTTCTCATAGCTTGCTTCTAGATTGAAGCATCGGGACGCGATCTGCCGACTATGGTTTCCAGGGCCGCCGTGTGCCACGGTGAGGCAATCCAGGTCCAAGTCAAGCAGTCAGAAGTCCGGTGGCAATTTCCACGTCAAGTCCTAAGAAACAAGAAGTCTGATGACTCTTCCAAGCTAAATCCCAAGAACAAGAAGTCCTCAAGACTCCAAGTCGCCTAAGAGTTCTTTCGGGCAAGCAACCTTCTGCAAACTCCGGAAATCAAGTCTGGTGTCCAAGTCGCCAAGGCGCGAAAGGACTTTGTGCAGAAGTGCATGGGATCGACTACATACCGAGAGACGTTTTCGCCGGGTGATCAAGTCACGTCAATCTGCGAAATGATCATCGCTGTGGCCAAGTTCTTCAATTGGCTCTCCTCGACCAACTTGTGTGAGTACGTACAGCGGCTCCGGTGGAGCTTCGAACATCCTCATACGAGAACTATGTGAGAAGATGACAAAACCTGAATCGCCATTGTTGCCGGCTCTTGGATTCAAGCTGTGGCTGAAGGGAAGAAGGGATTGCGGTCGAGGCGCTATGGCGAAGTTATTCAAGCTAAAGCCTCATGTGCGGAACCGGCTCAGAGAGCGACGAAGACGACCGCGGTAAGGTTGTGTTCTCGGCTCCGGAGTCTCACCAAGCAAGACGAGTACGACGAGCTGGTGCAGGGTCCATATTCAAGGCGATGGGAAGGCGTTGGAGGAAGAGAGATCGAAACCTTTGAGTCAATGACGCGTCAGCTAGACTCAGTCGCTGAGGATAAAAGCCATCAACCTCGGCATCGAAGTGGGACGAACACTCGTGGGATCTCGATCCAAACCGCTGCTATCCGAACAGCCCCAGAGCTACTACTTCAAGCTACATAATGCCTGTACGATTTGAAAGTCATCGCAATCGCTCCTCGTGAACAACTCAAAGAAGCTGAAGACAAGCCGAAGCTAGCCGACAAGCTTCAGTTCGACGGCGTCTTCGCTCAAGTCAGCGCGCGACACTCGAGCGCGACAGTGACGACGTATCGTTCGAGGGCAAAGCGAACGCAGGGACGCCGGCAAGCAGAGGGACACCTGAGACTTCGTGAGCACGAGCACGCTGATGGTAGCGAACGCGGGGGACGCTTGACACTGAGGGGACAACCGGGAGACTCGGTGAGCACGGCAGCGGAATAACGCAGTGGACGCCGTCGCAGAGGGTAACAATCGGAAGAGGCGCCGCAGCACAGCGCAAGGTTCGCCAATACCGTCGAAGCGGTCGAAGCGGTCGAAGCGGTCAAACCAGCACAAGCCCGAGTATTCGTGGACTTTGACTCGACGATCTTTGTGGAAGAAACCAACAGGTGGATCGATAAAAGACACTAAGCTCCAGGCGAGTGGGTTGGCGATGCTGCCAAGAACCCTAAGAAACAACTCGGCGAGGCAGAGATCGAAAACTACCGCAAACAAGCGTCAGGGGAGACAACGCGGACATCCCACAGGTGGGCCAAACGTCCCCTGCGCAGACCTCCTGGCTGGAGTTCTTCGACATTGCATTCGGGACGAATATCGCTTCCGACAAGGAGAGCAGCCGCGATATTCTCGCGATGCTCGGCGCGCGCCTGGGTCAATCCCTAACATCTCTACAACGCGATAAAACGAGCGCGCGCTGCGAGAGTTCGACGAGAGCGAGTAAGGCGGGGCAAGCACCCAGCGGTGTTTTATTTACGTAGTCTGGTGGTTACTTATATGTACTTTTGTGCCGCTTCAGTCGGAAGACCACCTAAGCATTGACAGCGGTAGCGGATCCAGCAACACGACGAAGCCCTCCATCGACATCTTCTTCATTAATATGCAATCTTCAGGGAAATCCTGCCCCGCGAACGGTTAATTCCATAAAGTGCCAAGCCAAGAAGTTAGACACGATACCGCGTAGGACTGGCTCTTGGAAGCTTGGATCTCTCCTCGAGGTTTTCGGTGACTCTGTTCCAATGACTCATCTGCGCGGCAATACCTTGCCGCTTGTCTTTTTTACACTCAATCACCATGATCTTGGTGGGCCTCTCTTGTCAGCAAGGCGATCAACGCGGACCGAATGAGCTGAGAACCCTCAGACTCTCCAGAAAGATACCTCCTGGTCGCAGCTCTACGTTGTCGGCAGCGTCGCACTCGCGAACAACAGCCTGCATAACCTCGTCAACCAGGACCACCTTCTCCGCCTCGTTCGATATCTTCAAATGTTCTGATCCCGCTTGTACGCAGCGGTGTCGCGAACGGTCATGCGCAGCCGGTCAACTCTTCATCTGAGAGCGCAGTTGGAGCGGGACAGAACAATGGAAGCGTTGCCATTCTTGCCGAAGCGTAGACACGCTCGAGTTCGTCACGCCAGATAAAATCACCGAAAGCAGACCGGTGGGCGCGCTTCTTCCCGTGACGTTAGCTCTAGTCTTCTTCTGTGTGGCGATCTCGTCTGACATCTTGCGGATGTTCTGCAACACGACAGCTGTGAACGCGCCAGCAAGCTGATCCTCGCTCTCGGACTCTTCTTGTTCTGTTATGCTCTTCTCGATCAGTCTTCGGCGTCTAACTCGTCTCTCTGTGTTTTCGCCTTTGATCACAAGCTGTCAGCCTCAGATGTTTCCTCGACCTGGTTGGTAAGACGGCTGACGCGATGCACTGGCATGCGCACTTGTCTGATCTCTTGCCGTGTACTCAGAGACTTTGACAAGCGTTGCTCCGCGTTGGGGAAAGGCGTGGGCTCGACGTCAGGCTGGGACATGGCGCGTGGCAGTTAAGCTGTCGATGTTATTGTAGCACGTGTCCAGCGTAAAAGAAAACTGCTAAAAGAATTGCGCGCTGAATTGAATACGATTCAAAAAAATTGCGAACGTAATTACACATTACATGTGCAGCTGTTATGTAACTTTACGACGGGTTAGCAAAACGGGAATATGTTAGATAATTTTGTCGAAGAAATGCGCAGAGAAAACAGCCAAACAAATTGTTATAAAATATTTGCTTTTTTTTTTTTGCTCAGATGCCCTGGCGGATTTGGCCCATGCCAGTGTCCACTTTGGAAATCTCTCGTTCATACGCAGGTGATATGGGCTATCACGCGCATTTTAGCATATGTGCTCTGGTTGGTACACTGGAACGATCACCGACTTCGAGGCGCACCGTCTTCTCGCCTCGTGAAGCGACGGCTGATATCGCAGGGTGTAGTAACGATACATCGAGTTCCATAGCCGCTGGTTGAGTAAACCACCGCCCTGCTCTGGATTCGAAACCCTCCGTCTACACCTCATTTGAACTACTTCGCACTGGAAGCTCTCCTCAGGTCCATCTGGAGCCCAGATTGCCAGCATCGGGACTCCGCCGACTATGATTTGCAGGTGCCGCTGAGCGCTTGCGAATGGCTCCCGTCCCTGACGGCCTGGGGGCGCGTGTTGTCACAGAAACCCTCAGGAGCGGTTGACAAGTTGACCAGGAGTGCCTGAGCCAGCTGTTGCACCGTTCCCTGATCCCCAATGAGCACCGGTGGAATGAGAGTCACCTCTTTGGGGTTGGATAATGCCTGGGCTGGATCGTCCCCTGAGAACGACTGCAGCCGGGATCAATCTTCAGAAGAACGGATGTGGAGCCACCGGTCTGGGAGGCACTGGATGCTCACGTCCCGTATCCCATCAGCGAACCTGAGTCCACAGAGGATGACCCTCAGGAAGGACCCGGACTTCAAGCGAGTCTGGTGAACAAGAATCTGCATCCAGCGACAGTGAGGCTGGACGACGAAAAAGTCGAGCGGGCAGCAGCGATGACTTCTGACGACGATGAGTCTGATGGTCATTCGCACGCCGGTAACAAGCTTCCATTGAGACTTACGAGTCCAGCTGGGACTCTCCGATGACTCGGGTCCGATAATCCCCACCAAGAAATCCAAGCGGGCAGTGCACGAGGCATCCAGGTCCAAGTCAGCAGTCAGGAAGTCCGGTGGCACCTCCACGTCAAGTCCCAAGAACAAGAAGTCTGATGACTTTCCAAGCTGAATCCCAAGAACAAGAAGGTCTCAAGACTCCAAGTCGCCTAAGAGTTCTTCGGGCAAGCAACCTTCTGGTAACCTCCGGAAATCAAGTCTGGTGTCCAAGTCGTACAAGGAAAGGATTTGTGCAGAAGTATGGGATCGACTACACCGAGACGTTTTCGCCGGTGATCAAGCACGTCAATTCAGTGAAATGATCATCGCTGTGGGCTAAGTTCTTCTGAATTGGCCCCTCGACCAACTTGTGGGAGTACGTACAGCGGCTCCGGGTGAGTCGAACATATCCTACATGAGAACTGGTGAAAAAAGATGACAAACCTGAATCGCCATTGTTGCCGGCCTGGATTCAAGCTTTCGTGGCTAAGGGGAAGAAGATTGCGGTCGAGGCGCTTGGCGAAGGGCTCCAAGCCAAAGCCTCATGTGGCGGAACCGGCTCAGAGAGCGACGAAGACGACCGCGGTAAGCTTGTGTTCGGCTCCGAGTTCACCAAGCAAAGACGAGTACGACGAGCTGGTGCAGGTCCATATTCAAGGCGATGGGAAGGCGTTGGAGGAAGAGATCGAAACCTTTGAGTCAATGACGTTAGTCAGCTAGACTCAGTCGCTGAGGATAAAGCCATCAACCTCGGCATCAAGTGTGGACGAACACTCGTGGGATCTCGATCCAAACCGCTGCTATCCGAACAGCCCCAGAGCTACTTTCTGGCACATAATGCCCGTACGAGAAAGTCCATCGCAATCGTCTTCGTGAACAACTCAAAGAAGCTGAAGAAGACAAGCTGAAGCCAGCCGACAAGCCAGTTCGACGGCGTCTTCGCCGAAGTCAGCGCGGATGACCGGAGCGACAGTGACGACGCCATTGCCCGAGGGCAGCGAACGCAGGGACGCCGGCGCAGAGGACACCGAGATATCAGAGCACGAGCACGCCGACGGCAGCGAACGCGGGGACGCTGACACTGAGGACACCGGAGACTCGTGGGAGCACGGCAGCGAACGCAGGGACGCCGTCGCAGAGGGC